>OX276380.1:44067044-45267044 GCA_946251855.1 Alsophila aescularia
CGAATCCAATATTTGGGGTATTTTTTTATTAATTACAGACTAAACTACGTTTAAAGCTTTTATTTTTTTCTTAATTTATAATTATTTTTAATATAAATAGTACACGAACTTGAGAGAGATGTTACTAGAAAATATTGGTATATAAACAGTCATTAATTCAAATTCTGTATAAATTGTGATGAAAATAAAAAGTTTATTCTGTAATAAATAACAAAGACTAGAATTATTGGATTTGGTTATAGTTTAATGGTAGAAACCTTTTCTACCAAAACGCAAATTTCACGGAAAGTAAGGCAAAATCTGTAAAAATAGCGTTGGTTCCATATCTTCATAAGAGAGCTTGCAAAAAAATAACTGGATAATTTATAACAAAAAAAAAAACTAACTCAACCGTCACTCGCACTGAAACAGGTCCATAGGACTCGACATTCAAAAGCCACATAGAAAAATGAGATAACGCATCTTCTTTTTGTTAATTTATCATAGCGTCAATCATTAGCATTTCATGTCATTTCATACATTTGATGACATACAATTTCGTAATGTATCAGTTTGATGACATGTCACGGTGAAATGTCATTTTGGACACCTAATTTGTTGAGTCATGTTTTAGGAAAGGTCAAATATAAATCAAATGAAGACAATGGAGATTGCGCAAGAACTTCCCATTCCTAACTTATATATGATATTACGATGGGAATGTTCAAGGCTGATTTGGCCCAAGATTAGCCCGTAAAATAGCAAAGTCTTCGTTACCTTCCATCTAATGTAATCCGTACCAATATATGAAAGTGAAACATCTGTTTGTTTGCTTGGGGAGGTTTCACACGATAACGGCTGGACGGATGTTGATGAAACTTGAAATGGAGATAGCTTATACCCTGGAATAACACACAGAATACTTTTTTTTACATAGGATAATATTGAAAGTTTCCACGGGAAAACTGGTAAAATGTTAATTACTCGCTGTAAGAAACGGTTGCCATGGAAACGAAATAGCAAGTATGTCAAAAAACATCAAGAGTGGTGCTTTACTTCTTTTTCATTGGTTTTTAATATCCTGGACGAACATAGGATGCTTTTCATCGCGATAAACAGTAGTCCGCGCGGACGAAGTCGCGGGTGGGAAAGCTAGTTTGTTATATGCAAAAATCGGACAAGTAAATTGAATATCATCGAGCTCATAGTATTTCCTAAAAAATATCTGAGCGTCTGACCTATGCGACTCGAAACCAAAATGCTAGTAATTATTTGGCTCATAGAATCAACATTGCACCCTTCAGTGGTCGCGCAAGAAAAAGTCACGATAGTGGGCGTGCGGACTACATATCTAGTCCATTTTGACTAATTTCATAGAGCGATTATTTTAATCTGGTATTCTATTAAATAAATAAATATATAAATACAAAATCTATATTTTTTTCCGTGTATTGGTATTTGATTCAAACTTGAATTAGCTCGATAGTGTTATGTGAATACAATTTTGATAAATTTTCGATACTCTTTTCTTATTTTTTTATCTAATTCCAATGTAACGTAGATCATAATTTACTAACATAATACTAGATAATAAAAAAGGAAATATATGTTTTTCTCATACATTATTTCTATGGGATAAAATACTTGCGTAATTGGTCGCTCGGACTACATATTATGTAGTCCACTGAGTTTTGGAGGAATCTTCTGCTTCTTCCTGAAGGTGCCGATACACGACATAACTACATAGGCTACCGTTGTTATCCATACCAATATATAAAAGTGAAACGTTGTCTGTTTGTTTGTTTGGGGAGCTTTCACGCGATAACGCCTGGACGGATTTTGATGAAATTTAGTATGGAGATATTTTATACCCCGGAATAAAACATAGGATACTTTTAATCCCGGAAAATTGTAAGTTTCCACGGGAAAACTAGAAAATGTTGATTCCTCACTGTAAGGAACGGTTGCCATCACAGAAAAACATCAAGAGCATTGGTGCTATACCTACTTTTGCATTTGCAAGGTTTTTCATATCCTAGAAGAAAATAGGATCCTTTTCTTTCACGATAAACACGCGTACGAAGTTACGGGCGGGAAAACTAGTTTAGCATAAAGTACAGTAAATCTCAATAGCAGCAAACAAACACATTCCGTAAAATTTCACTTTTTACATGTGTGGACTACATATATAGTCCGCTCGACCACTCTAGAGTTAAACGGGGTAATGCCACCAGTGTGTTGGATATGCCGCCAACTGGTAGTGAGGTACACTTGGGCTACCTATAAGACTGTAATGGCATGTTTCATGTAATAGTTACCTAGTTATATTTTGTTATAGTTAGATAAAACAAGAACAATTTATTTAAATTAAAATAGCTCTGCGCTCCACAAACCACCTCCAAGACAACTAGGCCATTGCAACCATCGCTGCTTTACATAAAATAACAATAGGAACCTTTATCTAAGCTGTTCACACACGCATGCCCTATCTACTGTGCATCGCGAGCTATGGACGTGGAATGAAGGTAGGTTGAGACAGAACCTATTTGTATCTAAGAAAGTTTAAAAAATGTTGGAGTCCACAGCGCAAAACAAAAGCATAGCAAATGGCGGCTGCTTATGTGTGCGTTAGTGGATAATTTGTGGTGTTGATAAACAATTTCTTCACAACAAACAGCACTGTTTTTTCGTGAAAACTTGACAGAATGAACTGAACTAGCAAGATCGAGATCTTGTTGAGAAGTGGCGGCCGATCGGCATGCATGGTGTAAGTATGTGCGTGAGGCTTGTTCGTACGAGCGGATCGGCATATCTTGGTTGCTTCACTTTCGAATTGGCGGTGTGGAATCTGCTTCCTTTTTTGGCGACGGACTCGTGGTCACACCGTTTTGTCATACTGGTGTGACCACGGGGAATTATTTTTACTGGTGGTCACACTACTTGGCGTAACACGAATAAGCTACAAAATATAAGACTCGTAGTCACACCAGTGCGGGAAACCAAAAGAACAATTACATAACGACATCATTATATGCAATAATTAATTAATTTATGTCAAAGTGACAGGTGTCAAAGTGACAATTTAGTTTTTATACAGAAGTGATAGATCTCATCGATATCTTTGTTTTGGATGACAGCTGTCAAATTTAAAAGGGCTATAACTCTGATACAAATGATCCTAGGGGGGGTTTTTTTGCAAAAATTCAAAATGTTGTGTTGTAGAGTTTGATTTTATTCTCAATCTTGTGTTTCTTCGAGTATTGATGTGTAATATTGGTGGAATATTAACCATTATGTGTTCGTTAACGTGCACGAGTGTAGGCAAAATAATCAAACGCAGATATAAATGGCATTTTGTGATTTTTCCAAATCTCCCTCGGAAGTTTTAGTAAATGTCCACCATTTTACTGATTCGTGACTTTGACTTGACAAATAATGACTGTAACATGACTTAATTTTAAACTATTAAACTTGACATTGGCGAAATTGCTAGTGGGCCAGTGCCTCCGCAGAAGCCATCTAATAAAAAAATAAAAAAATAAAAAAAATGATCCTAGAGTAGTAGTTTCTTTACAAAATACATTTTTGTAAAGAAACTACTACTGAAATGAAGATATCGATTAGATCTACACGATCTCATCGATATCTTCGTTTCACCCTGGTGTCGGAGATTGACAGGATGGCCAAAGTCCCCTGACGTGGCTTAACGTATGCTATCAATTATAAACAACTGGTACCGATGGCTTAACGTTACCTCCGACACGCTTTAGTACCACTAAGTATTAGAATTCCTGTGTTCCCAATAGTTGAAACCTGAGAGTCTTTTAAGTATGGGTGTCTACATGTCTATGGTAATAGGCTAATTTTAGGCAAGCGTGCATCAATTTATAGTAGGTGAGAAAGCCAAATAAAAAAACTGAATAAAAAAACAGGTTCAAATATATTTAAAACAAATGACTATACCAATTTTGATGAAATTAAAACAAACCCACAGTGAAAGCCTGTGGCACAGTGCCTTTCAAATAAAAAAGGAATCAAATGTTAGTAAACGGCTAAAAAACTCTCGAATAGGAAGACAAAAGAAAACAGAATCACCAAAAAAACTGTCGATTTGAGAACCACCTCATTTTGGAAGTTGGTTAAAAAACACACATACAATCCCTTTTCAATCCCTTCGCAAACCCACAGTTGGGGCCCAGAAACTGCACAATCAGTTTTACATAAGCCGATCTGATAACTTGCCTACCGATGGGCGGGCCGGCTGGGCGGGAACCGCATTCTAAATTCAAATTGCCAGTTACAAGAACTAGTTGCTTGCGTGTTCAATATATTTCTGTGTAGGTCAGCGGATATATTGTACCTACTTACTAATCGAACATTTATCAGAGGCAAACAGAATAAGTAAGAATGTATTCCATGGACTCTGAAAATCTACGAGGAATCTTCTGTCATAATATACGGAGTAGACGATTGGCAAAACGCCACCTTTATAAGGTTGAAATATCTCGTAAAAGAACGAAGCGTTACGCTTCTCCATTTATTATAAGAACTGCAAAGGAGTGAATTGCCCTGCCTCGTCAGTATTTCCGGTAAAATATAACCCAGGCGTGTTCAAGTTAAGAGTGAAGTATCTAGTAGGCAAGCATGCTACACCTTCGACCACATCATCGCTTTCCATCACGTGAGATCGTGGCCAAAAGATAGCCTAGTCAGTAAAAACATATAAAAATTGAACTTCAGCACTTGAAGTATTGACATCTTCATTTTTATATACAACACTTCTAGTTCCCGTGGTTACCCATTGGAGTAGGTTCTGATCCCGTCCGAATACGCTTAAACAGGTGAAAACCGATAACCGGGAAATCGGGTGAAAACCGATTTCTTCAACGGGTTCAGGCCACAGCCCTTATCCGCTATGACCATTTATTTCCGCTATGACGCTTGACGGCCGGTTGGTGTAGTGGCTAGTGACCCTGGGAACGAAATCAAACGGTCGTGGGTTCGAATCCTGCAAGGTGCAATCATTTGTGTGACGAGCAGAAATGTTTGTTTCCGAGTCATGGATGTGATATTCGTATTTATGTATGTTTAATTGTTTATCCGTTATCTAGTGCCCATATTACAGGGTATCCTAGATTGGGGCTCTAGGTATGTGGTGTGGAATTGTCCCAAAAATAAAATATATATTTAGACACGTAACGCGTCGCGTTATGATATCTTCGTAAAATTGTACCTGAATTGCCGTAATGGTATCACACGTTTTCTGTGAGTAATTTGGTGTGGCATAGCAAACAAAGCACACAGATTGGTTATACCAAGGAGGCGCGCCCCACGCCTAATGACATAGCATACCTACCAATAATATTTCTAATGACTTAATACACCGACATTGTTTCCTAATTAGGAGTAAATACGAGACATTAAGCGTATTTTTTTTTTGGGTTTTGATAGACAGATTATAATGGTGGTTTAAGTGGTTTCATTTTAATACTTAGTGTTTTTAATTATAAATCCTCGCAGGCGAACTCGCTGGTAAAAGCCAGTGAAAGAAAGAAAATACATTTATTCAACACACACAAAAATAAAATATACAAATAATTATAATAGTTAAGTAGGTGCAATAGAAAAGGAAAACAAAGAAAAGGTAAAAGTAGATAGTTAAAGTGGTGATGAATGGGCCTTAACTCAGCATTAGCACAGAATATTAGGCTGTTTGTCGAAGGCACGCAGCGCTAATAGTAACAGTGTAATAGTAATAGTGCAAATAGTACCTAGGAATAAGTAGCCACAGAGTTAACACAAAAAAAACTACGTTAGTAACCATCAATTTACAGACAATAATCATACCCAATGATTAACCATTATAAAGGTAATGTGCCCTGATAATCGTGATTCCTTCTCCAGAGTAATCCCCTGATTAGCGTGAGAACAAATTTCGCGGTTTTGTTAAAAGAAAAAGTTCATGAAATGGTTCTATTTCATGAAATGGCTAGCTCAAACTAACCATATCGTTGAAACGTCAAGTTTAATGATATTCCAGTCCACGTTTGGCTATATGTATAATTAAATATCATTAATATAGTGTATTCATGATACCAAAGGTGCTCAAACAGGTTATCAAGACTAAAAAAAAACACGAAGACGAAGGCGAGAGCCAAGCATGGCGAGCTCCCGCCTTCACCTTCTATCCTATCACGGCCAAGTGGGGCTTCCGCCTAGCGCCTCTAGCGGTGGATAACGTAACTATTTTACGATATGATCACTAATGAATTAAAATAAAATATATAAAATAAAACACATATCATAAAGTAGCCGTGCGTTTAGCTGTTTATATCGTCAAACGATAATCATTCATTCATATGGCCAAACCATTTCATGACAAAAATAATACATTTCTTGATGATGTCAACCATTTTATGAAATTATACGACATATGGGAATATCCTGGATGTCTAGTCAACTTAATCGAATAAAAAAATATTGGAGACATGAGATAAAATTCACAAAAAAACAGTTGAATGGAGAACCTCCAACTCTTTTGGTCTGTTTAATATAAATATATTATATCCATATGTCTTATTAAAAGTGGGAAGATAAGGTACCATCTTCTCAAGCGTGGACCGCATAAATTAGGTGCAACGCATGCAATTGGCTTTCTTTGGCCTTTGTTAAAATAGGAGTGTCGTTTGTGTAGCACGAGTGAGCAGTGACTCTCATTGGTGCTTCAGTTGTCTCTCTATCTTTGCTGTAAATACACATGAAACATGAGGGTGGGAATTTATAGTTGTATCAGGCCCAGATTATATTAAAGCATGCCCCCCCCCCCGCCCCCTCCCCTCTTTAACTTGATCTATGATTGTATCACAATGTTCAGCAAAGCAGTTAATCAGGCACGAAAAACAACTAAGATATCGAACTGTTTTCTCTATACCTATAGGTTATAAGCTAGCAGTTATGTGACCATGTATACGAAAGTGATAAACATCCGCAAATCATCTAAGCCTGGAATAGGACTTTCAAGTAGGTAAGTACCCACTGCTATCAAAACACCCCGAAAGGGACTGTTGTCTAACAGCTTTTCAGCTTGGGATTTGTAGCTAGCCAGGCGAAGGCTAACCCAACCAAGATAAACTTCATGGTAATTCTGGGATCCAAATCAAATAATAATTTACGCTCTACTGGCTTTTGCCGCGACTTTGTCCTTGCGGACTACAGTTTATCGCCATGAAAAGAATCTTTTTGTCCAGGGTTCAAACTAGCTCCATACCAAATTTATTTCATCAAGATCGGTTCAGCTGCTAAGTCGTGAAAATGTAACAATCAGACAGTTACTTTCAAATATATAATATTAAGTAAAGTAAGTATACGTTTAATATAGAGCTCTATCTAGATATTTATAGTGGAAAAACATTGGAATTAATTAAAAATTAATTCGTTTGTGTAGCACGAGTGAGCAGTGACTCTCATTGGTGCTTCAGTTGTCTCTCTATCTTTGCTGTAAATACACATGAAACATGAGGGTGGGAATTTATAGTTGTATCAGGCCCAGATTATATTAAAGCATGCCCCCCCCCCCCGCCCCCTCCCCTCTTTAACTTGATCTATGATTGTATCACAATGTTCAGCAAAGCAGTTAATCAGGCACGAAAAACAACTAAGATATCGAACTGTTTTCTCTATACCTATAGGTTATAAGCTAGCAGTTATGTGACCATGTATACGAAAGTGATAAACATCCGCAAATCATCTAAGCCTGGAATAGGACTTTCAAGTAGGTAAGTACCCACTGCTATCAAAACACCCCGAAAGGGACTGTTGTCTAACAGCTTTTCAGCTTGGGATTTGTAGCTAGCCAGGCGAAGGCTAACCCAACCAAGATAAACTTCATGGTAATTCTGGGATCCAAATCAAATAATAATTTACGCTCTACTGGCTTTTGCCGCGACTTTGTCCTTGCGGACTACAGTTTATCGCCATGAAAAGAATCTTTTTGTCCAGGGTTCAAACTAGCTCCATACCAAATTTATTTCATCAAGATCGGTTCAGCTGCTAAGTCGTGAAAATGTAACAATCAGACAGTTACTTTCAAATATATAATATTAAGTAAAGTAAGTATACGTTTAATATAGAGCTCTATCTAGATATTTATAGTGGAAAAACATTGGAATTAATTAAAAATTGGTAGAAAAGTAGAGGGTACAAACATCTCTGTATCATATAAACTTTTTTGAATTCGAGTCAAGCGCACGCGCACTGTGGGTGTATTTTTTCACGATTCTTAGCTATTAGTGATGCTTTGATGTTTTGAGAATACATAATACTTAAATGCAACAACTAAATTAGCTGAGCTAAATCAGCTAAATTTCTTAACATTTATATATCATTTTAGTCTGAATGGATTTCGATATGAAAATATATCATGATATAACAATGTAAGTAGCTATAGTGCTGGCTTTTATAACATAAAACAAACAAAAATGCATTTTTTTGGAAAATAGCACTAAGTATTTTTCTCCTTTCAGGGTCTTTCAGTTAGAACCTACATGTTCCTATTAATATGTAGTTTCCAAACATACAATAAATTTGTGTTCACTTAATTTACGATCTCTATCATAACTCAAAACACAAGAGTGTGTGCGTCTAAAGTGCTTGCAATTGTGTAGTTTGTACCGACACAGAGCACACAGTTTATACCGAAAAAGGGCTCACAGATTGTACCAACACAGGGCACACAGTTTATACCGACAAAGGGCTCACAGATTGTACCAACACAGGGTACACAGATTGTATCGACAAAAGGGCTCACAGATTGCACCGACACAAGGCACACGGTTTGAACCAACACAGGGCACACATTTTGTACCGATAAAGGGCTCATAGATTGTACCGACACAGGGCACACAGTTTGTACCGACAAAGGGCTCACAGATTGTACCAACACAGGGCACACAGTTTGCTGACATGTGTAATATTATTCTCTTTTGGAGTATGAGCATTAACTTTAACATTACTTTATGAGCAAATACTTAAGGGGAAGACAGACTTTGCTGATGGCAATTCACCCATAGCGCTCATGCATGTTTTGTTTACGTCGGGCAATTGTTGTCTGATCTGTCGAATTAATGTGTAAACACTTATCGTTTGTATAAAAGCTAACATTTAGATACCTAAGAACAGTGAGGTTGGGCTTAGCATTTAATCAAAGTCATGCAAAAGTGTTTTGATCCTTGCTCCGTGGCACATCGATATTATTTGCTACCCTTCATTATTATTTTTAATACTAGCTGAAATAGAATTTGAAATGATTAACATCATGTGCTAACTGGCCCTTAACTGCACCGACATGACCTAGTGCCCTTGCGCTTGCGCACGGCGCGCGCCCTGATTGGAATTTATCGCCCTCGTGCCCCGTACCTTGTGTTCCTTTTGCCCCTTTTTAACTTCGATTGTGCTCACTTGCCGTCCACTTTCGCTGTTGAAGATTTTATTGAATGTTGGTGATATTGGCGTAGTGACTATTATCTAATATGGGATGTTGGCGAGTTACTGAACACAACATTTAATTGCATTACCGCTGCGATTATAGGCCTCTCTAAATTTTCATTCAATTTCTTTCCAAGATTTATGTATAAGAGAGCTTTTCATTAAGTTTTGCCTATCTGGATTTTGTCCTAGACATGATTCCATGTCTAGGATAAAATCCAGATAGGCAAAACCATTCCTGGTTATGGAACATGGTGTAAGAGGCTTAACCACCTTCTCAAAAATCGTATCTTGATACACCTGGCCTGATATTGTGATACCTATTTAACAATAATATGGTTCAGTCACTCATTGATAGCTAACACCCCACGAAACCGTCACTGAAGCCAAAAATGCCCAGCTTTGAGCATAAACTCGGTTGTTATGTTTATTACAATGTTGTTCGATGGTAAAAAAACTAGTCAGTAAATAAAAATGTTCTATGACCTCCCATTGCGTACCGCCTAATAATTTGTTTTGATTTTACCACCATATTATTTTTTAAATTATCGGTTAAGTAATGACGAACGTTATATTTTGAAAATTCTATTAAATTAATGTATAAACTAACTTACACTGCGAATTAGGTATTCTGTGACTGCGGTACTAAATACTTCATGTAACATAATAAATAAAATAAAACTTGTAAAAATATTTATGGCAAGACTAGGAACACATAATTTAAAAATAAATAAATGTAATCTATTCTATACTTATAATTATAGCAATAAGTACGGAAAAGTCTGTACAAAGAAAATAATAAAAAAAAAGTCAAGCGTACTTAAAACAAGCTACTGAACAATAATATAACATTTTAATTATCGTGTCTGTTTGTTTGTTTGTCTGTATGTTTGTTCACGCATCACGTAAAAACCACTGAACAGTTTGCGATACGGTTTTCACTGTTGGATAGCTTAGGCTTTGACTTAAAGACTGAGGTACTTGGTAATCTCACTCTGATGAGTAGAAGCCGAGTAATCGATTAAAAACTTATTAAAACGCATCGATTTGAGACCTGTTTCTTTTTAGGTCTGCTAAAATTAGAAATACGTAGAATGATTAGGTGAGTAAATAATCCTACTTTTTCAGAAGTTATACAACAAAGTAGGAATGCTTAGACAAAACCTATTGTTATTATTATCTAAGTTATAACACTGTTAATAATAATTATCGTCTTTATATCTAAACTTATTTCTTTCTCGTTGTACCTTCGACCACATCATCGCTTTCCATCAGATGAGAAGAATAAAAAATAAAAAAGTTGTGGTGTTCAATAAAGAGTTAACCTATCTATCTATCTATCTATCTATCTATCTATATGAATGATTGAATGCCATTTATTTGCTGTTATTATGTATCTATCTATACTTATAATAAAGCAATAGGAGGGAAATAGTATGTACAAAGATAATTTAAAAAAAGGTCTATGTACTTACAATAAGCTACTGAAAAAGAATACAAATATTTTTTAAATAGTTTCTGTCTTTTTGTCTGTTTTTTATCTGTATGTCTGTTCGTGCATCATGTAAAAACTACTGGACCGATTGCGATGCACTTTTCACTGTTGGATAAAAACTGGGGTATTTGATATTAGATTCCAATGATTAGATGCCGAGCAATCTATAAAAACTATTTGACGGATTAACAAATTTTGCAGTAATGTTGTCTAATGTACTATATAGGTACATATTTTTGGTCCTGGAATAACGCGTATGGGCTACTTTTAAATGAAATGACCACGCGGGCAAAGCCGCGGACACACCTAGTTAGAGTATATAGATGGCTGGTGTGCGAATATACATATCAAATACAAATAATCGATTAATTGAACATTATATCAAAGTCAAAAGAATAGAAAAGATAGCAAGGTAAAAAACTAATAAAAAAATTAGATGTCGTGATCCCTAAAATAATTTCATTCAAATTGATCTCATTTTTTATGTCTTCATCTTAAAAAACTCATTAATAGAATATAAATTATACGATAATAATAATAAAATAATAATAATAAAGCACTAAGTACGAAAAAGTCTGTACAAAGTAGATAATAAAAAAATGTATATGGTTCATATCATATGCTACAGAACAAGAATATAACATTTTAAAAATCATGTCTGTCTTTTTGTTTGTAAGTCTGTAAAAACTACTGGACCGACTGCGATGCGATGTTTTCTACTGAATAGCTTAGGGTTTGACTTAAAAACTGGGGTACTTGGTATCTCAATCCGATGAGCAGAAGCCGAGCAATCGATAAAAACTTTTTGATTGAAGGCATTTTTTTTTTGATCAAATGTTGGTATATTGGTATTTAAATTCCTGGAATAGCACATAGAGTACTTTTAACCTAGAGAAAAGACCACGCGTGCGATGGCGCGGGCACAGCTAGTCTATAATATTATATTTCATCTCCGTTCGGTGGGATGGGGCAGGATGCGAATGTATTCACCGGTTTTCCTCAAGCGTTGGCTAGCGCCATCTGTTGTATTAGTTTTGCAACGTCTTGTCTTGTAGCTTGTAGAGTACATCGGTAGAGCACACTCAAGGAAGGCTGTAGTTGTACCATAGACAACTGCATTATTAATCCGTACACTAGACAGGCTTTTGACGAACGTCGCATTGATTGTACAAAAAGCAAATTTAATACATACAGATCAGTGAGTTGTACGTAAGGACTCTAAGTACTGTGGTTGTACCGTGAAATAAGTTAAGTAATAATGTATGTATGACAGTAATTTTAATTGATTATTTCAGATTATTATATTATATTTAACAGAGTTTTTTTTTATCTGGGTATTTATTAAATCTAATGAATTAAAAGCTTTTAGTGTTAACTAGCTATGCCCACGGCTTCGCACGCGTGGTAATTTCTCTGGGTTAAAAGTAAAAACTAACAATATACCAACATTTTAGCGAATTTCCTTCAGCCGTCAAAAAGTTTTTTATCGTTTGCTCGGCTTCTACCCATCCGATTGTTATACCAAGTACACCAGTTTTAAGACAAACCCTAAGCTATCCAACAATGAAAACCGCATCGCAATCGGTCTAGTAGTTTTTACGTGATGCGCTAACAAACATACAGACAAACAGAAAGACACGATTTAAAAAAGAACTTGTTCACTGGCTTATTTTAAGTACCCTAGACCTTTTTTAATTTTTTTTTGCTGACTTTTTCGTTCTTAATAGATATCTCAAATTCTAGTTTCGTCCGTCTAGGACTTATCTGTCTAGTCTAGACAGAATTGAGTAATAGGAAACGCACACTAATTAGCAAACTCCTAAATGTAATGTACAATTGAAATGAAGGAACCTTAATCTTCAGTACAAAATAGAGCTCACAGGTGATCGAAACTCACATCAATTTAAACATTAAATCAAAGATTATCAGCAGGAACCAACACCGGCATTGTTTTCCTGACACCTATTTGCATACAACCCTCCATCTGCCACGATCAAAATCGAGATTGCATCAATGTTGTACACAACCACACATTTACAAACACCCTCCTACCTTGTGGGTATAAAAAAAACGAAACGTACCTTGATTTACAAGAAATGTGTCTGAAACCTTACTGTGATAAAGTTCTAAAGAGTTTAACATGTATAGAGATGGTACTTTTTGTATTTGTTCTCAACTTTTTTGTTCTTGTTCTGTCCATGGAGTAGTGTTTGGAAATTTAACACCGTGAATAAATAAATGTTCGACGATGGAGGTCTATATTGAGGCTTTCTTTGAGGTAAAATTGTGGGTTCCATTATAAAGTCCTCGAAAACATTAGATTTTTTTCACTTTGTCAAGTGAAATAATAATTGTGATTACAAATACGTTTTTTCCAAATATATTGCAATGTTTATTAAGTAAGTGCAACTTGGCAATAATAACAAACATAGTCATTAGGTTTCCGTATTTTAGAGCTCTCTATAAACCTAGGTAAGAATTTTATTTCCGTAGGTACTATTTCTTAACTCGAAAAGTTATTGTTGAACTAGTAACTAGGTATATACCATTGTAACAAAATCTTTAAATATTGTTATTTTACTTGACTGTGACCTGTCAAATTATCGACCAAAACGCGTAGTAATATTTTGTAATGTCACGCATAATAGGTAAAATTATTTTGCCCTACAAAGCAATATTAAGAACATAAAAGCATATTAAACTTATATTTGTATCGTTCATATGACTAGTTGAATTAGAGTTACATTTTCGCCATGGTAAAGCAAGGTGTGGTCTCTAGTGACGGGTGTACCTACCTGACATGCTATTTATCGATATCAGCATATTTTTATCTTACTTTATTTTGACATTAAAAGTTTGGATTGAATAACAATTTATGCATTAGCCTATGCTTATGCTTATTGCTTGCTCAGAAGTAAGACAACATTATTATAAAAAAAAAAATGAATCCGAACAAAACTAAAACAGGTGACTAAGCATTAAATTCTTAATTTTGTAATATAAGATGCAGTCGGAGGCATCGTGCATTTCATTTTTCCTTTGACGAGATCAGCTTGAACCTGGTGAACTTCCCTGCATCCCTGGTGAATTTTGAAATTCTCCGACTGCATATTTTAAAAACAAGAATCTAAAGCTTATTTGCCTCATTTTAGTTTTTTTCGCAGTCGGATGTTTCAAAACAATTTAGTTTCATTTTTACCATTTGAGTATCCCCGCGAACGAATTAAGTCAGCTAAAGAATTTTTGTAGTGAGATCGGTCAATTTTTTTTTTATGGTCATGGCAGCTGATAGATATGTATATTTATGGAATGGTCTTTGTAAGTGGTCTTTGTACCTTCATTTTGATACCTCACTCGACAGGTTTTAGTAATATTTTGTTCCGTCGGAAATATAATATGACAGCATAATATGGCAGATATAAGCCGCCATATTATATTTTTTGACACTTCATGTACCATATGTCATTCTCGAGATAAAGACAAATCCAATGTCATTTATCAAAATCGATCAAACCGCTTAGGCTCATTTAGCATAACACAATATAGTATAATCTTTTTCTAAACTAATCAAAGAGGCATCTTAGGTATTTACCAGCAAAACTATCGGTAATAGATACCTGTGTCTATGAAAATATAATATTCCTAACAAGTATACAAATTTATGTTTTGGCAGGATTAAACAATAATAATTTTTTTAACTACATCTATACAATTTCAATGCTTTGTAATTACCAAGTTAATAAACAACATAAGTACACACAATCACGATCGCCTACCACATAACCAGTAAAACAACCGCCAGGAATGTTTATAAAACTCAAACTTATAAAAAGAAAATGAAACAATAGTCAACATAAGTGTACAAAATAACGATTTATTTCTAAAATAAGTAATATTATTACACCTATGCAAGTTATCGACAAACACAAAGTTTGTTAGCGCCCCATCCCTAACCCCGCAGAGGCTTGCGTGACCTCTGCCCTGCCTCATCCTCCCGCCCGCAGTCCTCGCCCCGCAGGCGTCCCGCCCCATACCGTTTTGGTATCGAAAAATTGAGATACCGAATTTCCGATTTCGTATTTTGTATTCATAGCACGATGTTGTTTGTGAAAATTTTATTTAAAATAAATTACTTTTTATAGGATTACTTGAGGTTGTAGAATCAGAATAGTTTACTAGACCGAATGCATGCTAAAGACGAAGAAATTTAAGGTTTTTTTTCAAAAGATCCTGAAATATCCATCGGTTATGCGTAACACTTAATGGGTTTGATATGAGATTCACCTTTTCATAAAATAAATTCTTTTACAACTGACATTAAGAGGCAAACCTCTTCTTGTTATGTGTTATGTTGTGTTGCAATGCAGAATATAAAAGAAAAAAATTACTGTAGGTACTCCAAGTCAATCAAAGCTCCAAAAACTTTCTATACATTCAGTGAAATCTTTTAATCTATTAAAATACAATGCCTTTTCAAGCCTTTCAACTTCTAAAAAGCCTATCATCGCTTTAAAAAAAAACGAGACATAAAGCACGTTCCCAAAAACATATGTTCATCATTAAGCCCCCTTTGAAATAACTCGAATTCCAGACGTATAAGATGCATACAAGCCTATCGAGCACAATACTCGACAAAGCCACCTTGACTCAATTAAATCTTAATTCGTACAAAGAAGTCGATTAATGAAATTAAGTCCGCATTTAGTCGATTTAACCATCGAGTGACTACAATAGCCCTAAATAGTAACAATCGATTCAAAAGACGCTCGAGAATCGATACAACAAAAGATCTAACTAACTCGGCTGGCCGGCGTGACTATTAAAATTTAATGACATGATTTATTCGTGACGAAAAAAATACAAGAAAAGGGTACGATGTTACGATCCATTTTTCATATAACGCAGTTGGTAGCAAATGGCCGAATAAAAAATGTTTAAGAGGCCGACACTGTATGAAAAACGGATTCTACCGAAGAGCGGTCTTTGTCATCGGCTCCAACATATTCATGGGCTGTTGGGCTCACGCGGTGAATAAAATATAAAGTATATTCCATTTTTCTGAGTTTCTTGCGTAAGAAGTACGGCCAGAAGAAAGTTTCAAGACATTTTATCGCAGTGGATACGTTTTTATAGACTACAGTTTTCTTGTGCATGAATAACACAATATCACATGTTTAGAAGACTTTTTGAAGGAAAGTTTATCGTATGGCTTGGCATGAGATGAACCCGTACTTAGTTATAGTCATAGTTCTTCTTTTTTTTTATTGGCAACAATAGTCATGTCAAATAACAATGATTAAATTAATGAAAACAGAAATTCCTTAATTATAGTAAAAACAATCAATAAACTTCTATTAATAACTCACTTTTTATATGCAAAATATAAACTAATGATACTTAGTAGATCATCATTTGAATAGACCTGAACTGGTTTAATAATTTCAGGAAGCTTTCAGACCATGAATTATATGATAGTAAGATGATGGAAGGTACTAATTGAATTTTAACAGTGATGCCTCTAAACAAAAACATAATATCTTATAATTATTTGTACCACTCACTCTCACTTTCTTGTCCAGGGCATGATTTGAATATTTCCTCTAAAAAAATATAAGATGTGGTGAAAGGTGTTTTTTAATTCGTAAAAAGTAATTATTGTTACGAATAAAGTACATTAAGGTAATATGGTCAACCGGTTAATACGGTCAATCCCTCATATCTCAAAAAGTACAATATTTTTTTCATAGATGGGTGCTTTTTTCATATAGCCTATAGATAGCCTACCAAATATTAGAAGTCGCATCGCAACTGCTTTACCGACATTATATTAACACATCAAAAACTATTGTAGGTAAGTAGACAGAAAATTTATCATATTTTACAATGATCGTGTCCATGAAACAGAGTTCTCATGAAAGTTGTTGGTAATTCATTATAAAAGTATACAAACATCAACATGAAAATAAGGACATCATGATGGAAAACCCTGAAAAACTTTCCAGAACTACAACGCCACGACGCAAAACAATTAAAAGCTTATCAGAGCATTTGAATAATTCGCGTTTTCGAAGAAGAATCCTCTAACACCAAATACCCCATCGACCTCAAAAAACACTCGTCCGGGAAAGTATGGACACATACTGATTAAATTTATAGCACCTGCTGTAAATATGGTCACATTAAAAAAATATAGTTTCTTGAGAAGTTCCTAATTTTTGCCATAGTTTATATGTGTTTTTTTTCATAGTATAATAATTGAAGTTAACAAATGTGTATCATTTATCCTCTTCTTCTTTTTAGTATTCTTCTTTTTGAGCTTCAAAGCTTAATGTGACCTTATTACCCTCATGTACCTATCTTAATAAATTATCATTTTAAAATCTTTTATTTAACATACAATATATGTTTGTATGTTTGTTTAGGTCAAATCTAGCAAACTGATTTGGAACCACTTTCTCTTATCCTACGGAGATGATATTTTTCATGTTGGTTCAGTTCCAATGACAACGCATTTTTATGGCAAGCTTGACCTGAATCGACATCCAGGATTAGTTCCAGATAAGGGAAATCTTCAACGGTTAACAGCATGGACAGCACACAATTCATTGCACTCAGGGTTAGATCCTGACTAGAGAACTCCTCAACGGTTAAAAGTACAGACACAACATTTTGTGTATGCATTTTATTGTTATTGCCTGTTCTATGTTTAACCATGACATTGTTACTGCTTAAAAGCTTTTATTTACAACGTTTTTGAATTAACTTATTTACAAAACAAACCATGCTTAATACTTAATATTTCTATAACCAATGTTACCATTTACTCCCACCCGTACCCGCTGTTATAATATTTGGTCATTCCCTTAGTGGTAGCCATCTCATTTATAATATTTTATAGAAATCAACTAAACAAAATTGAGAACATTAACATACTATACAATACTCTGCCCCGGTTCCGTGCGGGTTTTATTGTAAATTGCTTATGATTAGTGTGACCAAACCTTCTTTTTAAACTCACAGATGACAATTAACAAATTGACCTGCTTCAACACCATTCGAAAGTTGTTATGGTGTATCTAAAAAACTATTGGTATTTGGTGGTAGAGTAGGTAGTGTATTTATATGCATATAACTAATTTATATGTATAAAGCTTAATATCAAAATTACAATTTATACATTACTAGCTTCCCGCCCGCGACTTCGTCCGCGCGGACTACTATTTATCACGAAAAAAAATATCTATGTTCTTCTAGGATATTAAAAAACAATGCAAAAGTAGGTATAGCACCAATGCCCTTTAAGTTTTTTGACATATTGTTATTTCGTTTCCATGGCAACTATTTCATACAGCGAGTAATCAATGTTTTTCCAGTTTTCCAGCGGATACTTAAAAAACGGGATACAATTCTATGTTTTATTCCAGGATATAAGCTATCTCCATTCCAAATTTCATCAAAATCTGTCCAGCCGTTTTCGCTTGAAAGCTCCCCAAACAAACAAATAAACAAACACACAAACAGACAACTTTTCACTTTTATATATTGGTATGGATAATTAGTGCTTACATTCATAACATACACATGCATTACATTGCACCTATAAGCATTGCACATTATATATTACATTGCATTGTATATAATGCGTGGCATTGTACATATTCATGCTTAATATATAAAACAAAAAAATAAGTGAATGATATCATATTTTGAAATATTATGTGTGATTAATGACCATTGAATGGAACTAATCCATACCAATATATAAAAGTGAAACTTTGTCTGTTTGTTTGCTTGTTCTGTTGGGGAGATTTCACGCGATAATAACTGAACAGATTTTAATGAAATTTGGAATGGAGATAGCTTATACCTTGGAATAAAACATAAGATACTTTTTATCCTGGAAAATGGTAAGTTTCCACGGGAAAACTGGAAAATGTTGATTACTCGCTGTTTGTTGGAAAGGTTGCCATCGAAACAAAATAACAAGTCCGACAAAAAACATCAAGAGCGTTGGTGCTATACCTACTTTTGCATTTCTTTTTAATATCCTAGAAGAACATAGGATGCTTTTTTCGCGATAAACTGTAGTCCGCACGGACGCAGTCGCGGGCGGGAAAGCTAGTGATTCCATAAAGAGAGTAAGTACATAATAATTAAATTTATATTAAAATTTTCTAGAAATCCAGCATGCATGCTATACAAATAAATTTGTAAATATAATAAATTAAATATAACCCTACTGATAATAACAATATATAAGATAAATTCTACTCTATATTAAATATGGTTACACTAATACCAGACTTAACAAAGTTATATATTCACTTCTTGACGATCATTCAATTTACAATGAAAGTACCTAGAACACGGAGATAAGATACCCAATTACGTGGGCAGAAATGTTATTGTGCGTATAATAATATTCTAAGCACTGTGGGACTATGTCTGTATGACTATGTGGGTGAATCTAATACGAATGGAAATACAGCAATCCGAAAATTGATAAAGAAAAAGTGTTAAATTGGTCACAAACTTTTATAATTCCCAATTTCTGTAATATATTGTTATTGTGTAATATTAAAAAAACGGTAACAAGGCTTATTAAGTAAAAACAATGGATTATGGGATTGGGTAAAAAATAACTCGATAAATATAAAGGCAATGTATTGGGGTCTTTTTATGTTAGTAAAACCCGTCAATTAATGTCGTGTTTACGCAATGCTTTTGTTTTTCAATAGCTATAGTGTTAGCGTGATAGGCTAGGGCTTGTTTTGTCCTACCTAAGTAGGTATACTTAGATTATATATATACGTAACTAGCTTTCGCCCGCGACTTCCTCTGCGCGGACTACTATTTATCGCGAAAAAAGCATCCTTTATTCTTGTAGGATATTAAAAACCAATGCAAAAGGAGGTATAGCACCAACGATCTTGATGTGTTTTGACAGACTTGTTATTTTGTTTCGATGGCAATCGTTCGTTACAATGATTAATCATCATTTTCCAGTTTTCCCATGGAAACTTACAATTTTCCGAGATAAAAAGTATTTAAAGTATTCTACGTTTTATAACAAGGTATAAGCTATCTCCATTCGAAATTTCATCAAAATCCGTCGAGTCGTTATTGAGTTATATCTCCCCAAAAAAAAGTGTATATATGTGGAATTAGCAAAAAAGTGTTTTTTTATATTATTAATAGTAATCTAATAGTATATTAAAAATAATTTCCGGGTTGTAATAATAATTATTTTTGTTAGAATTATCCTTTTAGTGTAGTTATTTAAAAACTGATAATATAACAAATTTAATATCAAAACCGGAATTATGTCAGGAAAAAGATTAACTATTTTTTTAATAGGATTTACCAAGCTTCAAAATCCTCCATAATTACCACTAAATGAAAAAAAAGAAAAAAAAAAAAGGTTAATTGATTATCCAACGAAAGCCTGTGAAACAGCAGACTTCGAGTCGCCTTCTAACAAACATGCTGGCTACAAAAAAGGGCGTGGGTAAGTAAAGGGCGTGGGTAAGTCCGCAGAAACTCAAAAAATCCTTCAAATTTGTAAAGATCATCATGAGTTTCCCTTTCAAATATCCTCCTCCATATGTCACCATGTATTGTACCCTGATGGTAGCGAATATGACGTTGACAAAGGATGTTAGGATAAACTCAGAACAGAACAAAAGCATCTTCAAGGAGCAAAAAACAAAATTTATTCGATTTCGAAATAGGAGCACCTGTCACTAATTGCCACCTTTTGGCGGCTCTGCCTTTTATGACGACGAAAAAATTATGAGTTATGTAGCATTTTGATGTAATGTTGAAGAACGGCAGATTTTAACAGTGGATTTGTAACAAAAAAAAAAACGTTGAAAATCATCACTTCGTCATAACTATTTATATGCATTACGTACCTAAAGTCAACATCAGAATCGGGATATTTGCTTATACGAGTATATCTTTTGTTTTGAGTTTCCGATATTTCAGCAATGTTGCAAACTTTGATTACGGGTCAACTGAAGTAAGTGCAGGTGGGTGTAATTTTTCTACGAGCAGACTAAATGGTCTACGTGGTAATGGTCTCACTTGCGTGCTCATATTTTGTTACTGTCAATGTTACACTTATTCACAATATTTCTAACTCAAGACCTCTATCTAGACAAATTGGACGGAGCCGAGATTTTAATAAAATAAACAACAAATTAAATTTGAAGTTAATTTTATTGGTCTTACTTTTGACCGTACAATTCAAGCGAAGATAAAATAATAATAATTTGTACTTGGTAACTTCCTTATATAACTTTTATAAATGCGTTGGCGATTTCTAGTACATTCTTCATTTGCAATAACAACTAAGTAGTTACATTTCTCATAATTTAGCGAGAAAAACATCTAAGTACATAAATGCTTATTCAGCTATGCGCAATTAAATCAAATCAACATGTAGAGTACCTCTACTGCGCATTATTCAAAGAAAAACAACATAAGTACAAAAAGTGCTTAATTGGTACTTTCACAATCTAAGGAAGTACCTACTTGTATGATTAAATATGTCGCAATTGGACTTCGGTAAACAACGGTGGGTTTGTGGTACATATAACTTCTCCACCATGAGATTGAAAATTATCTGAAAGTTCATTTCTTGAAGTCAGATTATTTTCAATTTTACATAATTTCAAAATCTCATTTTTATATTTTATAATAAAGTATACAATAATTAAAATCATTATAATATAAAGTATTAATGTCCATAAACTAACACTTTTTATATGCACTTTATTGACCATTTCACTCATTTCACTATATTCACTGTTTTCACTTTTCTTCAAAATATAATTCAGCATTTGTAGATTTTCCATGTTTACTCCATCTAAGTTAACAGGTTTCCTTTTGAAATTATTTGTAACTGGAACACTTGGTAAATTTATCAATAGTAGTTTAGGATATGTAAGTTCATTCCTCTGAACAATTTCTTCCGTAGAGTAATATCTTCAACTTGTATTTTACAATTATCGTCCAAGGTTAAAATATAAGTACCAAGGATTTTCTCTCGAGTAATCTCATTTTCACAGGTTTTTGTCAAGTACGTTTGGTAACTTGTAAAAATTATCCATATGTTCATTTCAATTTGTTGAACTTTTATCTCTGAAGTTTCGATTAAAATTGGAGAACACGACGTAATATTCAACGTAAATTTCATTAAATCAGTTATACATTTATCTTGTTCCAATACGACTGCACAACTTTCTTTCCAAAGAAATAATTTCTCATCAATCTCGTCGCATGGCTTGGAGAGCAATGTAATAGAGTTCAAATCCTTCACGAGGATAAAAGGATATTTAGGAAGTATCAAGGATGTAATATTATTAGAAGTATCAAGGATAGGTAAGGGGAATAATTGGTAATATTTGTAAGTGTTTTTGCGTACAATTGGAATTGCCAGTACATATGTAATTTGCCTACCCTTAATATAAGCTTTTATCTCTATATTTTGCTCTATGTTTACTAAATTTTCATAATTAACAGGGAAAATTAACTTTTCTGTTCTCTCAATATTTTTTAACAATTCAAATAATTCATTAGTATCAATTATTGATCTATGTAATATCTTATTTTTACTTAATGCGATTGC
The DNA here is from genome assembly GCA_946251855.1 of Alsophila aescularia. Lineage (NCBI taxonomy): Eukaryota > Metazoa > Arthropoda > Insecta > Lepidoptera > Geometridae > Alsophila > Alsophila aescularia. The sequence goes on from OX276380.1 coordinate 44,089,634, forward strand.
TGTATCAATCTCATCTAACTTAGAAAGAATTATTTGAAAATTATGAGTTAACAAACTATAAGAATGAGTAACTTTATTTTCAAAATCATTTGTTTTACTTCTATTCAATGCTTTCTCTAAATCAATTAAATTATTCTCAAATTGTATAAAATTATAATAAGAAGTATTAGTAAAATTTACAAAACCATCAACCATTTCTGCAACCAAAGTAACTTTCTTTGAAATAGCATCTTGCTTAGTTTTAATTTGATTAATTAATTCATCATATTTGATTGCGTCATCATTATCCATATTTCCAGTTATTAATTTATTTATTGATCCTAAAGGATTTATAAGTCCTCTTTTAACACGTAAAGTTGGGACTAATTGCTCATACCTCTCTAAAGTTAAGTTTTTAATAAATTCAGTTTGTATTTTATCATCATTAACATTAATCGTATAATTAACTTTATCTTTTAAATATATGTTTAAATCTTTCAACTTATTTATGTTTAAATATAAATCATCTTTAATTAAACTTAAGTCTAATACCTTAATTAACTTCCATTTATCATATTCCAAAATTGCATTTCCTTTTTTAACAGGCAATATTCCAGGATTATTTTCAATCCTTTGTAGCTGAATAGCTAGTCCTTGGGTCATCAGTGTCAAGATGACAAATCTGTGGACGTTTAATATCTTTTATTGGAACCTTAGTTTTACGACCATTTATTTTTACAGGGACAGTATTACGTACTATTTCTCCTGTCACTTGTGCTTTTTGATATCTAGGACTATCTTTACTTCGCCTAGTATTAACTCCTTTTATAAAAACTTTATCGCCTACTTTTATATTAAATTTATTTTCTCCGCCTCGTTTTTCTTTAATTCTTTCTTTCTTTTCAACTAACTTTTCCGTTAGATATTTATAAAGATATTTTGTTCTTTGTGCGTGCTCTTTAACTAATTGCTGAGTAAAATATTTATCAAAGTTTACAGCAAACATACTACTTGAATCCGTATGTCCAAATACTACTTCAAATGGTGTTAGATTTGTTGTCGAATGTATCGTTTGATTATATGACAATACTGCATATGCCATTATAGATGCGGCATCAGTAGATTTTTTCTCATATTTAGCAAGTCTATAAATTTCTATAATTGTTGAATGAAATCTTTCAATTAATCCCATTGAATTTGGATTATGTGGCGTTCCTATATGTAAATCTATTTTATAAAAAGATAACATTTCTTTCATTAAAGTATTATTAAATTCAGAACCTGGGTCTGAACTAATTTTACTTGGTATTCCATAATATGAATTATTATTTCAGGGGTAGACTTTGTATTTATTTCAATTGCTTGACCTAACTTGCTGAATGCATCAATTATGGTCAAAAATGATTTATTTTCAATAGTAAAAGTATCTATAAATATTTCTTGAAAGGGTTTTATATGGGTTTGCGTTAATTGCAATTCAGGTTTAATTGGTTTACGATCATATTTCATACGTTTACATAATTGACAAGAATTTATAACGCTTGCAACTGCTTGATCCATATTATTCCAATAATATGTTCTTTTTAAATGTGCCAGTGTTTCTTTTATACCTCTATGACTTGTTTTTCCTTCATGATATTTTAAAATTATGTCACGTTGTTCGTTTTCATCTTCAACATATACTACTCTTAATGTGCATTCAAATAATTTTACTGAATCCTTTTTAAATAAAGTAGTGACAACTGAAGCAAAATCTTTTCTGTGTGCTTCTTCTTCAAAATATATAAAATATTTAATTTTAGGTTTTATGTAACCTTTTAAAAATTCTTTTACTAAATTTGTATTATTTACTGGCAAGTACTTCTAAAACTTTTTGTTTATTTCTTGAAATATCTTTTACAGACATTTTATTTAAGTTCCACGAGTAAATTAATATTTGATTTGGTTTTGTATCAATTGCTTCATGTAAAATAGGTATGCTTTCCATATCCATATTTTCATGAGAATGTGCTGTTTCAGTACTAGAATTTTCAGGAATATCAGATGCTGTAATTGTACTACTATCAAATGAAGGTATTGAATAAGGTGACCTTCTAGAAATACTTAAAGTTTTTTCTGAATCAGAAGATATTGTAATTGGAGAAGTTGATCTTATTTGTTTTCCTTTTTTGGAAATTTTATTTGTTAATTTGTTTTCTTTTTTATCAATATTAACTTTCATTGAGAGATTATCATCATCTCCTAGTGCATTTACTTTTAATCTCGATAAAGCGTCCGCATTTTTATTTTGTTTCCCACTTTTATATGTTATTTCAAAATCAAATTCAGCTAATCGTAATTTCCATCGTGTCAATTTACTATTTGGTTCATTTATTGAATTCAACCATGCTAGTGGTCTATGATCTGTATAAATATAAAACTTTTTACCATATAAATAAGGTCTAAAATGTTTTGTTGCCCATACAATGGCAAGGAGTTCTTTTTCTATAGTACTATAACGTATTTCTGCACTATTGAGTGTTCTACTTGCATATGCAATAGGTTTATCACTACCAACAGTTCCTTGAGAAAGTACTGCACCGATTGCATAATTTGAATCGTCCGTAGTTAAAATAAAAGGTTTTTCAAAATCAGGAAATTGTAAAAGTGGTGCATTGGTTAATAATTCTTTACATTTTTCAAATGACGATATATATTCTTCATTTATTATTACTTTTTGATTTTTCTTTAAACATTTAGTAAGAGGCTTTGTTAACTTCGCAAAGTCTTTTATAAATTTTCTGTAATATCCAACCAATCCTAAAAAGCTTTTAATTTCTGTTTGCGTTTTAGGCAAAGGAAAATTTAATACTGCTTTTATTTTATCATTATTAGGTTTCAAACCATTTTTTGTAATTGAATGTCCAAGATATAACACTTCTACTCGCAAAAATTCTGATTTATCAAGTTGAACTTTTAAATTTGTTTTTCTCAACTGTTCAAAAAATTTTTTAAGTTTGTTTATATGTTCTTGAAAACTGGATGAGTATATAATTATGTCGTCTAAATAAACAAGACAATGAATACCTTGTAGTCCACGCAGTACATTATCCATTGTTCTTTGGAATGTAGCTGGGGCTGTTTTTAAACCAAAAGGCATTCTTAAAAATTCATAATGTCCAGACTGAGTACTAAAAGCTGTTTTCTGTCTATCATTTTTATCCATTTCGATTTGATGATATCCACTTGCTAAATCTAAAGTTGAAAAATAAGTGGATTTTCCCAATTTAACAAATAAATCTGTTATATTTGGTAGAGGATATTTATCATCCGTAGTTATATCATTTAATCGTCTATAATCAATTACCATTCTATATTTCTTTTTACCAGATGCGTCATATTTTTTTGGAACTATATGAACTGGAAAATTCCATGGTGAATATGATTCTTGAATTATGTTATCTTTTAATAACTTTTCAACTTGGTTGTTTATTTCATCATTAATTGTTTGAGGTTGCCTATAAGGTCGAATATATATTGGATCCTCATTAGTAGTTCTTATTTTATGTTTAACATCATTTGTAAATGAAAGGGGTAATTTTTCACAATAGAATATATCTTTATATTGATTGCATAAATTAAAAATTGCATTTCTTTCTTCTTCATTCATATGATTTAATCTCAGTTTTGTTAGATTTTCTGACAATATTTCGTCTAATTCGCAATCTGTTTCCATTTTTTCAACTATATTATTTACTTGTATTTCATCAAAATTAAATTTTTCAACATTAAGAGGTTCATTAAAAATAATTGTATGTAGAGTATTTGTAGTATTTTGTATTATAGTTTCAGCAAATGAATTTTTACAATTTACTATAGCTGATGGCATTCTAACGCCAGGATAAAATTCATGAAAGTTTAAAATTCCTGAGTCTGATATAAGATTTACTGGAACTTTAACTTTCATTTCACATCTAGGAATAAGTTTTATCTCATATGGTGGATTATAATTAATAGGAATTGCAGTTTCAGGTGTTAGAAGAAGTTGATTTTTCATATCAATACTAGCTCCTAACAAAGATAATAATACCGTTCCTATTAAACCGTCGTATCTTCCATCGACTTTATAAATATAAAATTTGTACCAATTATCATTTTTAAATTCATCAGGTAATGGTATAAAAATTACTTCATGATGAGTACTTGTGCCATGTGTACTTACGACTTGAAATGTTTCTTGATATTTGAAATCTTTAAAATATTTTTCTGCTAATTCTGGATTAATAAAAGAACGATTACTCCCTGTGTCAATTAAAAATTTGGAGTTCAGATCTTTAAAATTTATACTTGGTAATTTTAAATAAGAGTTACAATTTAAATTTATAGTTTCTATATCGGAGGATGCTTGAGGCCCTCATATAAAAATTTTCCTTATTTGGAATAGTCATTTTATTTTTATTTTTATTATCTTCGTTTATTACGTGAAGATGGTTTGGCTTTTGTGGTGCCGTTCTCATTGTCACATCTTTATCATTCAAATCAGTTGTTTTATTTTGAGGAATACCAAAATTAAATTTATGATAGGGTTGTCGTTTGAAAAACCCTGAAGCTTTGTAATTATTTATTTGCGGTTTATTCGCATTACCAAATTTAAAATTATTTTGTGGCACAAAATGCAACAACTTTTCAAACGCACAAATCGAAGTAAATCTTCAGATAAATTGTACATAATACATTTAATGCAGTGCTATTATACATTATAGCCTTGGCTGCTCTAACTCCCGAGTCTTCAATTAAATTCACTTTTGCAATCAAAGAACTTCTCACATTTTGAATATGGTGGCAGAAATCGATGTAGGATTCGTCATTTTTAATTTTAAGACTTTCAAGTTCAATAGCAATACATTTTTCTGACCTTGGGTCGCCAAAATGTTGAGTAAAAAGATTTTTCAATTGTATCCATGTTGTAATATCGCTACGTTCACTTAATAATGAGGCTGCTCTGCCTATAAGTCTACTTGAAATAACATGAAATAAATATAACTCTTATGCAGCAGTAATTTCGGTTCCACTTAAGCTACGCACATATTCACATTTTGAAATAAATAAATTTAATAATTTTTCATTCCCATCAAATTTAGGAATCAATTTCACAATTTCATTCGTTATAATCCTCATAGGTTCCATTTTAAATTATTATTTAAAATCAATTCAAAATATTAAAATTGAGTATGCGTTTGTATAATATAACACGTATAACACACAAAAAATCAAAGTATAATTAAATATAAGCACATAAAAGTTCAATAAAAACACAAAAATCAATAAAGACACATTAAAATCAATAAATTCACATAAAAATCAATGATGACGCATAAAAATCAATAAATTCACATAAAAATCAATTATGACGCATAAGAATCAATAAATTCACATAAAAATCAATTATGACGCATAAGAATCAATAAATTCACATAAAAATTAATTATGACGCATAAAAATCAAGAAATTCACATAAAATTCAAATAAAAACGCATAAAATATCAAAACATTCACATAAAAATCGATAAAGACATATAAAATCAATAAATTCACATACAATTCAATAAAAACGCATAAAACTTCAAAAAAATTCACATTAAAATCAATAAAAACACATAAAACGTCAAAAATTCAAATAAAAACGCATAAAATAAATCAAAAATAACAAGTGTATTGGCAATGTTTGTCTAAAAACACTAAGGGTCGAATAGCAGGGCAAGAATACGGAAAGTGAATGATTTTCGACTCATTTAAAACCGCTCGATCCCATGCCTCGGTGATTATTCCACTCGCTGAATTGTTTCTCTACTCCTTTTTCCAATACAGTCGTATTTGTTTGGTTCGAGTATTTTTTTACGTGGATTTGTCAGGAACACACGAAGTTATTCAGGACAGCTGCACCAAATATGTAAGTTGCGCCAGACAAATTATATTTCACAATTGTTGAAGTAAGCGCCGGACAAATTAAATTTCCACGACTTTAAAAAAAATCCTACCGGCTGCGCCAGACAAATTGGACGGAGCCGAGATTTTAATAAAATAAACAACAAATTAAATTTGAAGTTAATTTTATTGGTCTTACTTTTGACCGTACAATTCAAGCGAAGATAAAATAATAATAAATTGTACTTGGTAACTTCCTTATATAACTTTTATAAATGCGTAGGCGATTTCTAGTACATTCTTCATTTGCAATAACAACTAAGTAGTTACATTTCTCATAATTTAGCGAGAAAAACATCTAAGTACATAAATGCTTATTCAGCTATGCGCAATTAAATCAAATCAACATGTAGAGTACCTCTACTGCGCATTATTCAAAGAAAAACAACATAAGTACAAAAAGTGCTTAATTGGTACTTTCACAATCTAAGGAAGTACCTACTTGTATGATTAAATATGTCGCAATTGGACTTCGGTAAACAACGGTGGGTTTGTGGTACATATAACTATCTAGGTCTTGCGTTAGAAATATTGTACTATAATACGGGTAGACCTTTTTATCAGCTCGTAGAAAAATAACATCCACCCGCGTTTACTTTAGTTAATCCGTAATCATGAAGCTTGCAACAGTGCTGAAATATCAAAACAAAAGATATTGGTACCTACATGGTAAATATTACTTATTTAATGTTGACTTTAGTGTTAGTGAACACGTTAGTAAGCGGAATTTCACGGCAGCGGAGCGACGCGACACGTAGCGACCAAATATTCTTCATAAGAAATTGTAGCAAGCATAACACACTAAGCAGCAGTGGAACTACGCGTCGCCACGCGAATTGCATTTCCGCTATCGTTAATGCGGTATATCAAGCGACGCGAAAATTGCGTTCGACGAAGAGAAATTAATTGTATTAGGCAGTTAGTATCCTGAGACATATGACCTGCAAAATGAACATTACATGAAAACTCTTAGAAAAAAACAACGTTTGGAAGGATATTGGTTCCACACAAAGCAAAGATACTATTATAATATCCAAGTTATTTTTGTCCATCTGTCTCAAAATGACGTCCATGACAGTTTTTTCCATCCTCCTCAGAAATTGGCAAACGACTGACAGACAAAATTTGCTGCAAACTGTCACGCCACTGCAGTACAAGTGCGGTATACTAAATATTGTCACTACGTCGTGTCGCGTCGCTACACTGCCGTTAAGTTCCGCTTAGTGCGGCCTTACTTTAAGAGAACCATAGCAAAAAAAACAGAAGGAATTTGTCATTTTCGCGGTCAACGGAGTTTAAAGCATTGTAATGCAATTTTTAGGAAAAAAACCTAGTTTGTTTGAAAATTCAAATATAGTCAAAAATTATGTTCACAAAAGTTATTCTCCGCACCTGAAAAAAGCTGTCTCCAAAAAAAATGCACTAGCTCACAGGAAAATACTAAAAAGACTCTTTTTTAATTTGATTTAAGTACGTCAGTTATGTATTTAATCTGTGTAGTTACAAGCAAACGCTAACGAAGGGGAGGATCAAACGTGCTGTGACACTCAAATAAACCTAACATCACTTTGATCCGTCCTTCAATCGAGTACTTATTTAATAAGCTACCACGTCAAGTCATATTACATCACACGTCACAACATGCGTCAACGAGATCACAGGTCAACATGACCCATGAAAGAGCCAAGACACTAATGTTATGTATCTCTATTCAATCACAGATACGCCGCATGTTCAAATCAATCAACAATTTGAATACATTTATAAGAAGTACCTACACACATGGCCACGTCGATTTGAGAGTCGATGAAGAGAGTCACGCATGCCGCTGTCTCTGTATTGGCAGGAAAGTGATATTTTTCGATCAGGGAAGCAATTTCCTTTCGTCTACACGTCATAATCTCTATCATGGCGGATATTTCTATATATTTTACATTTTGCAGCAAAAGCTAGGTTGTACTATTTATTCTAAAAATAAAATGTCTGTCATTGAGATTATTTCGTACCAAAAAGCGGTTGAATTTTATTACGCTTGTTTTGATTAAGTATCTAAGTGTCGCGCAGACGAGTTTTTTTTCTGTGTCATACATTTACTAACCTGCCAGAGTCATTAGTTCTTGTTCAAAAATTGTGTACATTACAATCTGAAAAAAATCTAACAGTACGCTAAATTAGTACACATTGTAGTGCAGAATTGTACCTGTTTTCCTCAGAGAACTATTAAGAAAAAGCAAAATAAAATGGATGTGTTGGGTGCTTCAGCAACAAAGTAGTGGGTATGTCGTAGCCATATCATATAATTGATAACTTTATGATGTGGTCGATAATTTCATGAAATGGCCAGCTAATATTGCTGGAACGTAAAATGCTAGTGACAGTCATTATACTGCGCATATTCCATCAAGGAAGTTTGCATTTTTGATGAAAAAAGTTCCGTCTCCTAATTGTGCTGATTGCGGGGTTATAGAGGATCATGTTTTGATGGAATGTGTGCGGAATAAAAGCTACAGAAGATCATGGTTCAATCGAAGCGAAATGTTAGATGTGGGTTTCTTTTATTGTGTAATAGTGTGTCCGATGTAAAAATGATGATGTGTGTTTGTATAATAGTCTGACCAGGCATTTAAATTGTGTAGGTTAGAAGAATTAGGTTAATTGATTTGTTGATTTTGTGTATTTCTCTACATGGCAACATGGTTGTTAAGCGACAAAGACCATACATAAATAAATAAATATAAACTTTAATGATATATCAATCCACGGTTGGCCATATCATTAAATATCATGAATGAAGTGTTTTCATGATACCAAATGTACTCAAAAAGATAGGATGTCAAGGCTAAAAAAGTACCACGAAGACGAAGGCGGCTTAAACGACGAAGGCCTTTGCCTTCTAACCTATCACGGACAAGTCAGGCTTCCGCCCTCGCCATCTATTTTACTATATGATCACGAATGTTTGACCATATCATGAAGTAGCCGTACGTAAAGTGCGTTTAGCTGTTCATATCGTCAAACACAGATTATATTCATTCATGTGGCCAAAGATTTCATGACGTGACCCATAATTTCATGGAAAATAACTTTTTCATGGTGTGGCCAACCATTTCATGAAATGATCAATTCTATGATATCGCCACGACAGATGTACGTGTGTAGTCACTCTTATGGGCATCATTTATGTATCTTGTAACTTAATAAAAATTCTAACCATCTTATAAATATAATTGAACAGCGAAATTAAACCTTATTTCAACGGTATAAGAAGATGCGAACGTAATTCTGATTCTTTGTTTGAGACACGTTTGATGGAATGTTTTGGTAATGTGAATGGATTGTATCAAGATGAACACGTATATTTTTAAATTTCGTTGCATTATAACTATTATAGACTGAAGTATATACTCATATTAATAAATAACCAAACATAATCGTTTAACATTATTTTATTGTGAATGATGCAATTTAGTTATTGCACTTAGTTATAGAAATCTTCTACAAGAGAACACTAAACAAGCTATTATTTCAATCATCAGTTGATAAGGTTGTGTTGCGCCCCATTTATATCTGCAGTTGATAAGGTTGTGTTGTGCCCCATTTATATCTGCAGTTGATAAGGTTGTATTGTGCCCCATTTATATCTGCAGTTGATAAGGTTGTGTTGTGCCCCATTTATATCTGCAGTTGAAAAGGTTGTGTTGTGCCCCATTTATATCTGCAAGATAGACTTTTATATTCTAAAATGAGTGAGGGTGAGTTTTTTACACTAGCAATATTGCAAGTTAGATTGTTTTGGTCAAATCTTTTAAGCTGAAGTACATAGACTAAATTTCATGTCTGTGCTGTTGATCGTTGAAGATTTCTTTTATATGGAACTAATCCTGAGAGAAAAAAAAAAAAAAAATTTTATTTATGACAACACACAACATTATACAGAACGCCAAAGAACAAAAATTACAAACAAAATGGCACAAAATAATGCTGTGTGTTGTCACAAACAGGTCTCGACTCAGCAAACGCTAAGGCCATGAAGCCTTGGCACTGATTTTCTGTCGGAACCTATTTGTGACATCACATAAAAATTAGTACACCTAAAACAGTAAAAAATGTACAAAAGATATAAGAAAAGAACAAAAAGTAGTAAAAAAATACTTCGGATATCCTTCTCCTCGATCCTGGATGTCGACTCAGGTCATGTTTATCATATAATGCACTGTGTGTTCGGAATTGAACCAACATGTAAAAATTCAACTCCGTGTGATAAGAGGTAGTGGTTCTAATTTAGGTTGCAATATTTGACCTTAACAAACATACATACATTTAGGTACATACATACAAACTTTGCAAGTAAAATAAAAGCTTTTAGTTTTTAATGTTTAAAGAAACAAAGAGAACAATGAAAATAACTTTAATAACGAAATAAAAACACAAAATCTAACAAAGTTTCCAACTTAATAATACATAATACAAAGATAACGAGCGGGAATTCCAAAAACATAAGGTATAATAATTAGGAAGATATTTAACAAAACATTTGGAACACCGATAGCCAAAAATAAAAAATAAAGCAGTGTGTATTAACAATTAATCATTGAAGGCAATGCACGACATCAGTTGTTTCTGAAACTTAGGCAACGATAAATAAAATATATTTAAGTCAATAAATATTATGATTTATATATCTATTATTAAATTTTTTGTTATATAAATCTATTATATAACTGTTGATCGCTATGTCTATTTGGGTCAGACGATCCAACTGGGTAGATCCAACTTCGACAAAGAGGTCAACCGACGAATCCAACTCGGATGGGCAGCGGTCGGAAAATTACGCCATATCTTCTCGTAACAGATACCGCAGTGCCTCAAAACGAAAGTTTATAATCAGTGCGTGTTGCCATCGATGACATACGGCACTGAGACGTAGTGAGAAGTCATGCAGCGTGCAATGGAGAGAGCTATCTACGTGATAAGATCCATAACGAGGAAATCCGTAGAAGAACCAAGGTTATTGACATAGCTCTCAGAATTTGCAAGTTGAAATGGCAATGGGCAGGCCATATAGTTCGCAGAGCCGACAACCGCTGGAGAATAAAGGTTCTGGAATGGCGACCACGAAGAAGCAAGCGAAGTGTAGGGAGACCCCCCACATGGTGGACAGACGACATTGTAGCCATAGCAGGGAGGCGGCACAAGACCGTTCGTCGTGGCGCTCTTTGGAGAGGCCTATGTTCAGCAGTGGACTGCTAAAGGCTGAAATGATGATGATATATATATACCTATAAAACAGAACCGTATCATACCTATTGACTGAGTGACAGACAGACAACGCACAGCATAAACCAGTGAATCTTGTGAATCTTGAAATTTGGAGGAAATATTCCTTGCGTACCCAAGGGATGCGCTATCATTATTATTATTATTTAGCCATGGTTATTTTACTTCAGGGCAAAGGCCCTTTCATCCTTCCACTCCTCTCAGTTCAAAGATTTGGCTGTACTTCACATTCGTGGATTCTTTGGGAAACACTTTTTTATATGAAAAAGTGCAAAAGAAATTTTGCGGACCCGCGGTTCATGATTTTTGGACCCGATTACACTAAGCTCCGCGCCTCAGCATGATGCTGAGAAATATACTTCATACATTTAATTTTCTAAATTTCTAGATACGTGGGCACTGTAACAAATGAAATTACTGACAATATGGAGCGTTAAAATCAACAAGATTTTCTGTGTCTCAACACACAGAATAAATAATAGTACTGCGAGTACGTACTCAATATACCGCAGACCTCAATTTCTTTTTATTATTTCTTTCTTTTCAGTTTATACTATTTGAAGACTTTTTTATTAGTAAAGTGTTCCTAAGTACTTAATTACATAAAATGAACTGACCAGGACTTTACTAACTCCGCATTGAATTACCTTATACTATTCATAATTCAATTAAAACATGTTTGTAGACTTAGTTCAACAGACTGTAACGTGAATCTAACAATTTCCGATAAACCACAGGAATTAATCGTCGATATTTATTGACACAGCGCACGCGCACGCTCTCTTCTATGGAAAGATCCACAGCAATTATAGTTATTATAGGCGTTTATAGTTAAGGGGCCTCTATAGCTGAGAAATATTCCTTTACGCTGTGATCCAATATATATTTATATATTCTTCGATTGTGGCTATAAAAATAATTTTATAAACTATTACTTTTCTCCCCTGACTTCGTCCGCGTGGACTACAGCAGTTTATCGCGAAAAAAAACATACTATGTTCATCTAGGATAAAAATAGAGGAGAAGTGAAGCGGAGAAGTGAAGATGATATGTACCAGTTCTTATACCAATAAAAATGTCAATAAAATAAAATATATCATACATATTATATTTATAATTTATTTATTCATCTTCAAAATATATACAACAAAATTTAATAACACAATCATTAAGACAGTCAAATGATGGTTTTAAAAAAATGAGGAAATTGGCTTTTTCTAGACACGTGTGCTATGAAAGAACCACCACAATTTACGAAAGAGTCTTTAATAAATGATGTTTTTTATTCTAAAAAATACAAGTACCACACTACATGTTTATTGCAGTGTGCAGAAAACACATAATAATAACGATAAATTACCGGAAATTATATACTTATATAGAGACTTATATAGAATATCAAAAACCAATGCAAAAGTAGGCCCCAATACTCTTTATGATTTTTGACAGACTTGTTATTTCGTTTCCATGGCAACCACAGACTATTCTGTGATGGCAACCGTTCCTTACAGTGAGTAATCAACATTTTCCAGTTTTCCCGTGGAAACTTACAATTTTCAGGGATAAAAAGTATACTATGTATTAATATTATAATAATTATAAATCAAATTAAATTTTGGTATTCTCTAAATTTAATTAAATTAAAATCCATAATTATAATAATTCTTGATATAAAAATTAATGCTAATCTAACTTCCCAAGATATAAGCTATCTTCATTCTAAATTTCATCAAAATCCGTCCAGCCGTCATCGCGTGAAAGCTCCCCAAACAAACAAACAGACAACGTTTCACTTTTATATATTGGTATGGATTATAATATTTATAGTACAATATTATAATCAGACTTGTATTTAATCACAGACTTGAAAATAAATATAATTAGAAAATATAATTATGAACTGTCAGCGAGAGGAGGTTCATTCTCGCCGCACGTGAATTAGTACCCTGACTCGTTGTGGAATACGTCGTGGGGAAAACAATGCGGACGACGACGTGGTCATATGGCACGCTAGGCAATAGCGACAGCCCAGGCATAATCTGCACAACGGCGTCGTAAGAATCGAAGCTTTCTTGTACGAGCAACGAACGTTTCATGAACGAACGACGTTCGATTTGACGACTTTCCGGTCTGAACCGGTGGCCCATCAACAGGACCCGAATAGCGATTGAACGCGTCTGTGTATGTTGTTATTGTTGCTTGTACCATGTATAGAAAGGTTTTTGAAAAAATAATAAAGCAATGATGAAATAAAAATACAGTTTTCCATTTAATAACACTTACTTTTATGAATCGAAGAGGACTGAAGCAACTTGCAGGCTCGTTTGATGAATTTGGACTTGAGTTGAACGAGTTTTGAAGTGTGCCCAATAAAGGAACACTCTAATTTACTTAGTTAGATACTGAAATATTAACTTTAGTAACCTTGTTAGTGTTTGAATATTCTAAAATTTAATAAATGAAAACAAACATGGGGTTATAAAATCGTTAAGTTCAATGCGAATACCGGCACAGGGTAAGGTATGTACTGAAAATTTAAACGTAATATTTTAGTATAGAACTCAAAAAATAATTTTAAATTAACTGATAATGCTGCGTGGGGTTACAAGTTTTGTGTACAGCTCCAAATCTGGCACTGCTGATATGGCATAGGTAGCCTATTCTAAATTGTACAAAATTTGCCTATTCTAAATTATAGTCATTATTAGTAGTCATTGTTTATTAACCCCCGAACAAAGAGACTGGTGTTATAAGTTTAGGGTGTATATCACTGTGTGTTTGTGTGTGTGTGTGTCTGTGGCATCGTAGCTCCCAAACAAATGAACTGATTTTAATGCGGTTTTTTATGTTTGAAAACTGATGTGATCGAGATGGTTCTTAGCTACATGGGGGGGAGGGAGGAAACGAGAAAAAGAGGGTGAGAATCGTATTTTCCAAACAAATGAACCAATTTAGCTGCGGTTTTTCATGTTTCAAAGCTGAGGTAAACAAGATGGTTCTTAGCTATAATTTGGGGGAATGGGGGTGACGACCATAGCTCTAAAACGGATGGAACGATTTTTATGTTTGAAAACTGATGTGATCGAGATGATTCCTAGCTAACACGGGGGGTGGGAAGTCGGGGGTTATATAAATTTTCAATTTGTTTTTTTTTTTACATTAACACTTCCCAGATTGATAGTATAAGTTTTAAATCACGCTTAATCTCAAATATTGGCACTAAATGTGCCAATATTTGTGCTGTATTTAATAACATTCAAAATTTAAAACAACCAAAATTCAATACAATATCGCCGTACTGATTGACCGAAGATATAACATATTGCACACCCAATTAAGGGTCTACTCCCTGCTGAGAGAACCTCTACCGAAGGAGGCACTTTAAATAGTCCAAGCACGATTCGACCCTACCAACTTAACACACAAAATTATTTCCAAAATCAACCCTATCAAAGAGCTATAAGATTCACAATACTGCAGGTGTTTAATAGGTAGGTTAAAATAGAAACTATTAGAGAAATGCCCTCCGGTCGTAAAGAACTATCTCACAGGCTCAACTACTTGGTGTTGACAATGAAATATACAATAAGAACTTGTAGGGCCTAACGAGTTCATAAAACACGGTGAGGCTGAAGTTCTACTTGTTTAGTTCGACAAGATTTTAGCTTCTCATTCGTCGTTACAAGCGAAATGCCTAGTATTGAACTTGAAAAGTTGTTCTTATAGCATGGACATACAATCCGACAAGCAGAGTAATAAGTAAGGAGGTCAATATAAAAACTTATTTTACTATTAACTATTAATCCCTAAATTGCGCGCGTCCTAAATGTCGCGTTATTGTCACTTGGATTGCACTACCTTACCATATTGTAATAAATATTTGTTCATATTTAATATTGTATTATGTTTAAATTAATCTTCTATACTATAATAAAACTGTAACTGGGCTAAATCTGTACATTAAATATTTTTTGAAAATTATAATTGAGATAAACTTCAAAATCGATATGGAGTGCAAAAAGGATATGTTTTATTTTATGTCTGTGTGTCTGTCTGTCTGTCTCTCTGTCTGTCTGTCTGTCTGTCTCTTTAAACACGCATCACGCAGAAACTACCAGACGGATTTTGATGCAACTTGGCACAATCATAGCTTATGTTATGGATTAACATTTAGAATACTTTTAATCCCGAAAAAACAATAGTTCCCGCAGTATAGGGGTTCAAAGTTATTTAAAAAAAAACACATATCACGATGAAAATACCTGACGAGTTTTGATGTAACTTGGCACAGTCAAAGTTTATGTTATGTGTTAAAATCAATAATACTTTGAATCACGAAAAAATACGGGATTCCTGCGGGATATGAGTCTAAAGTTATGTTAATTTAAAAGGAATAATAATAGCACATCCGTTAATAAAACGGTACCGTAAATTCGGTGCTCATACCATAAGTCAGAGTGGTATAGTGGAAGCGGTGTCTGGCCTGCAACCCAGAGGCACATGGAACGAATCCACGCGCTGCCATAAGTGTTTTGCCCCAATATTTATAAGCTTTACATATTTTATGCGTTTTTTTACATTTTCTTTGATTTTTTTATGGCTTCTGTTTTTTCGTGAAGTAAATCGTCAAATTTTGTTTGAAAACAATATATATAATGGGATCTATCCAAACGAATGGTCCGACTTAGGTGCGGTTTTTTTATGTTTGAAAGCTGAGGTAATCGAGATGGTATATATAGTACGAGTACAGATAGCACAATGGAGTATCCTACATCCTTAACACCCTCTGGTAGGACCTCTACACTTGAGAGCGTAGTAACTGTACTTATAATAAAGCATTAAGAACAAAAAAGACACTACCTACCTACATAATTTACCAGCAACAACAACTCAAGCGAATAAACCAAAGGCATCAAAGTTCTCCCTCCGATTTAACTAGATGGCACTGATTGACCTTAAAACACGCAAGCATTTCATTCACTGCAACCAAGGGTCCCGCTAAATTCAAATTTAAAAGGTTTTGCAGATTCGGCTCACACTCTAGCACTAGCACGACCTCCAGGGGTCTAATTCTCTAATTTTAAGACGCCAATTCCTCGCTGCCTGCGTGGAATCACGAACAAATTCCACGCAGGTGGCGTGGAATTCGCGTGGAATTGGCGTGAGTGGTCATACAGAATCCAGGCCCTGCTCTCAAGCCCTTGCGACTGACTTAAAAACTGGGATACTTGGTATCTTAGGCTTTGCACGCACTGCCTTGCGGTGGAACGCTGTGCGTTTATTCTAGCGTTTATTTCATATTGTATTATATGCGTTTATTCCATATTTTATTATATGCGTTTATTTCATTGCAATACGTGCACTTCTATGAAGTGTCATAGAAGTGTGTTTTAACGCATATCCGTACTTCACAGAATATGCGTTATAAAAAGGCAAGGCAGTGCCTTATTCCGATGATTAGATGCCGAGCAATCGATAAAAAACTATTTAACGGCTGAACGAATTTTGAAGAAATGTAGTATAATATTGTACTTTGTAGGTTTGGTCCTGGTCCCTGGTCCTCTGGACCTGGACCAAACCTACAACTGGTCTGGTGGTGGTTTGGCTTTTGGTCCTGGAATAAAATGTGTGGGCTACTTTTAAATGAAATGACCACGCGGGCAAAGCCACGGGCACAGCTAGTTTAAAATATATTATTTTCGATCTATATTTATAAAATTAATTTAATCAATTTGATGCTTCAGCCTTGGACTCAGTTTTACCGTGACTTTTTTTATCTAAAGCAAATGTGACTTAAAAAAACTACTTACAATAGATAATTTAAAAAAATACATTCATTTTTTTAATACAATGTGTCTGGTCACCGGTGTCGGAGACTTAAGGGGGGTTAAATATGGGGATTTTTATCGACAAATCACTATCTCGATTTTCTCTTGGCCTCTCCATACTAAAATGGCAGCCATTTTGTTTTTTTTACTTCACAGCTCAGACGCCTACACTGATTTAATCATTGCTATCGATGTAGACGTCTTAGGAAGACGAAAGAGGTATCATTTGAAAGCTAACAATGAAGACAATCAATTTATGATACATTTTATTCAATATCTTTTTCACAAAATAACATAACAATATTAACAAAATAAAAATCGTATTTATTTATTGCATTTTTTTTAGTTTTTTAATTTTTTTATGAAAACTAACCTGTCAAGCTATTTTTTTTAATTGTATTATCATAGTACAAGATATTTCCATTAAAATAAATCTTACATCAAGGTTCTAAGTTAAATATTTTCGAAGCTGGTTTAAATATGACCCTTAAAAACTCTATTAATAGCACACGTCAAACAATAGACTCAAGACCCCACATTCAATTGGCGTGTCGTAAGACAGGCAGCTGTTCTTTGACAACATGTTAGAAAGAGACATGTATAGGGTGTGAATGAGACAAAATTGCGGCTCTACTCAGGTCAGGATACAATTACAGGTAGTCGTCCCTCGCCTAGCGTTGTGATTACATTCTTATCTGCCGAAGTACTGTGCGTTGCTATTTTCTAACCTCTGCTTTGTGTTTTGGACTCGTTTTGTTATTTTAGTTAACTTTCGTTAACTGAAATGCAAGAGCGTCGTTTTTCAAGCCGCGACGTGGCCAACATCCATTTTGTGTATGGATTTTGCGACGGGAACGCGAATGCTGCTGTAAGAGAGTATGCGAGAAAATTCCCTGATAGACCTACGCCGAATGCTCGCACGTTCATCAGATTGCACTCGAATCTCTCCGAATATGGAATAAGAAGACCCGCTAACGAACGTACTCGTTTGGTGTCTCCGCGAGAGGAAGAAGAGGTGTTGGATTTAATAACGCAAGACCCACAACTGAGTGTCCGTCGCATTGCGATTAGACTCGGTCTATCGAAATGGACAGTTTGACAGATTTTAAAACGGCAAGGATTGCATCCATTCCATTTTAGAAGAGTCCAGGATTTAATTGGACCTGACGTCGCCCGAAGGACAGTTTTTTCTTCGTGGATATTACGAGAAGCGCGATCCAATCCCAATTTTTTAAAGAGGATTATGTGGACCGATGAAGCAACTTTTACAAGATCTGGATACACAAATCATCGGAACGAGCACCTGTGGCTCCAAGAAAACCCGCATGCAGTGAGACCCAGTAGCTTTCAGTACAAGTTTTCGGTAAATGTTTGGGCTGGAATGATAGACGATATCCTTATTGGGCCTCTTATTTTGCCCGCTACATTAAATGGCCCAAGATTTTTGGAATTCCTGCAGAATGACTATCAAGACGCATTAAGCGAATTGCCATTGACGTATAGGGCAAGAATGATACTCCAATTAGATGGAGCTCCGGCACACTTTGCGGTAAATGTGAGAAATTACTTAAACAACACATATCCAACATGGATTGGACGAGGTGGGACGATTGCTTGGCCGCCGCGTTCCCCGGATTTGACATCCCTAGATTATTTTTTATGGGGCACAATAAAGCAGAAAGTGTACGTTAACGTACCCAACACAAGAGAAGAACTAATTGAAAAAATATTACAAGTCGGGGATGTAATGAGGGCGGACAAAGCCATGATAAAAAGAGCTACACAACATGTGTCAGTTAGGGCAACTGCTTGTCTACAACAAAACGGAGGACATTTTGAATCGTGGCCGTAGTACCTAGTTTAGATGGTATTAAATTAATAAATGATAATTAATGGTTTTACTTTGTTCTTTTCTTGCCTTTTCCCATCCCAATCATCATAGCTTTGACGTGTGCTATTAATAGAGTTTTTAAGGGTCATATTTAAACCATCATAGCTTCGAAAATATTTAACTTAGGACCTTGATGTAAGATTTATTTTAATGGAAATATCTTGTACTATGATAATACAATTAAAAAAAAATAGCTTGACAGGTTAGTTTTCATAAAAAATTTAAAAAACTAAAAAAAATGCAATAAATAAATACGATTTTTATTTTGTTAATATTGTTATGGTATTTTGTGAAAAAGATATTGAATAAAATGTATCATAAATTGATTGTTTTCATTGTTAGCTTTCAAATGATACCTCTTTCGTCTTCCTAAGACGTCTACATCGATAGCAATGATTAAATCAGTGTAGGCGTCTGAGCTGCGAAGTAAAAAAAAACAAAATGGCTGCCATTTTAGTATGGAGAGGCCAAGAGAAAATCGAGATAGTGATTTGTCGATAAAAATCCCCATATTTAACCCCCCTTAAGTCTCCGACACCGGTGACCAGACACATTGTATAATATTTGCGTCTTTTAATTTCTATGCGTATAAAACGTACCGTGACATATTGACTGACTAACAGACAATGCACAGCCTAATCCGGGATGGACCTAGAGATTTGAAATCTGGAGTAAATATTCCTATAATATTTTAGCTTCCTAGCAGTGTACTAAAGAAGGTTTTTACAAATTCCATCTCTATCTGGTTCACCCCGAACGGGGGTGGCGAAGTTAGCACGTGGGCAAAACTGCGAGGCGTCCTAGCTAGTTGGTCGATATCACACTTTGTGGATTAGAATTTTGATCCACAGAGTTTGGAGGCAATTTCTTGCTCTCTCTGAGGACGCCTACACACGATCTACTGCATCACGGGGCCAGCTCTAGCTTAAAATCCGCGAACTAACAGATGTAATAAAAATTTAGTTTTTACTAATACTTTATTTGATTGTTTATTGATTATTTGATTTTGATTTTATGGTTAAGGACATTAATTATGAGAAATCAGTGTCTGTCTAATTTTTGTGAAACTAATGGAAATTGTTTTGTCTGATGGTTACCACCAGGCCTGCAGCGTAACACAGAACATAACATTTTAATGCTGTACGACTTAGCACTGCGCTCGTTACCTTGAAGCATCATTTTTGAAGCCTCAGTTATAATTTTATTGACTATGACGTTAAAATGGAACTTAGTTTTTCTGCCTACTACAGCTATTCACCCAAAAGGACTCGTAGACTAATCATCTCTCTTAGTAAAATATAAGTTATCTCTAATTGAACTTCAAACCATAATCGCGATCAAAACTACAAATTACAGCTCGCCTCGTATCTCAGAGATATCTCCCAGATTGCACTAAATCATAGCCCACGCCTTCCGCTAGCCGCCATTTGTGTGACCTATCGACTAATTTGGAGATCTGGGGCCGTATTCAGAAAACGAAATCGCTGCGCGATCTGTACATATCGTAGTGGCCATCTTCTTTTTCTTCTTCTTCTCAGCCTTTGTCATCCCACTGTTGGACATAAGCCTCCTCTCCTTAACACCAACCCTTTCGATCTTGTGCTGTCCTCAGAAACTGTTTGCCAGCAACTCTGGCTAAGTCATCACTCCACCGGGCCGGTAGTCTGCACCTTGATCTTCCCGTGGCCACCACTGGGTGACTGCTTTGGTCCACCTTCCGTCATCACCCACCATTTGTCCACTTCCCACACTACCCTCCCCTCATTATCCTCCACCTTCCCTCACTTCCCCAAACCGTCATCCCGCCACATTGTTTCGAAGTTTTTTTTTTCTTGAATAGCGACACGTTCTTATTATGTCTTTTTTGTCTTTCTTATTTGCTTGTCTGCCTGTCGTTCCGGGTGGAATCTTGCAACTCAAATTTCGTGTACTTCTCGATAAGCTATTCGGCTAAAACTAGATAGCTCACAGTTAGATGAAAATGCATCCTAAAAAACGTGGGTTTTAGATTCATCCTCATCATCATCATCATCATCACTGCTGGTCCTATGACCAGCAGTGATGATGATGATGATGATGATGCCTCTCCCAAAGCACGCCACAGAACTCGATCTTCGGTTCTTGTTTTCCAACCGCTGCCAGCCATTTTGAGTATATCGTCGCTCCACCTAGCCGGAAGGCGCCCTGCATCACGTTTGCCGAATCACGGTCTCTACTCAAGAACACGTCTACCCCAACGGTTATCAGTTCTTCTACAAATATGACCGACCCATTGCCACTTCAGCTTTCTAGTCGATAACCTTGGTCCTCTGTCGGATTACCTCGTTTCGGATACTGTCCTTCAGAAAAACTTCGAGAACAGCTCTTTCCATAGCCCGCTGATCGACTTTAAATTGGTTTACTTGTTTTATTGTGAGTGTCCACGTCTCGGCTCCGTATGTGATAACAGTAGGACGCACTGGTTGAAGACTTTGTCTTCAAACTTTTGCGGTATTGGCCACGAGAAAATTCAACGAAGCTTACCAAATGCGGCCCAGCCAAACTATATTCTACTGCGGGTCTCTCTCTCTCAAAGTTGTTTTTACCTAGTCGCAAAGTTTGCCCCAAGCAAACATACCTACTCTTGAACAATTTCGAAAGCAGTTCCGCTAACAGAAATTGGTTCCTGAATAACGTGTTCGTTCATCCGTTCATCCGGAGACCAATGCGTTGAGAAGAATCAGCTAAGCTGTCCAACATCTGTAGTGCTATTACCGATCTTGGTTTTAATCAGCTTGTCATTATCACTGAAATAACAAAGTATATGAAAATCTGATTGAAACCAAGATAGTTAAAAGGACCACTGTTGCAAGCCCTGCAATGTTTCTGCCACAATGTCTATGTCAACGGTGAATCTCAAGTGTGAGATGTACTTACCGTTAATGTTAATGCCACATCCTCTCTAGTCCAGAGTCTTAAAGTCCTCTAATGCATTTGAGAATAATTTCGCAGAAATAAAGTCCCCTTGTCTCACACCTCGATGTAGGAGGATATGCTTACTCTGCTGGTTCGGTACCTGGACGGTCATTGTTGCGGCTTCATAGAGATATCTCAACACTTGGATATATCGCCAGTCGACTTGGCATCATCAGGCCATACATCAGACCATACGTCAGGGGATGTATGGGAGCGAAAAACGATCTCACTTCACCAAACCAACTTTTCCTGCACGCGATTGTCCTGCTGGATAACGAACGAAGCTCTGGCGACTGACGGATTGAGACCAAAAACAAGAGTAGACAAATGACATAGGCCGGTGACGGATAGCAGCGACACCAGTGCGAGAAGCTACGTCCTACAATCTCCTACCCGCATGCCCAGTGTGGCGATTATGAGCAAAAACCTCCTCATAAACGGCTCATATAAAAAATGGCTCCCAGTTCCCAGTCGCCCTGCTAGTTCTGACCAAGGTGGCGGTGAAATGACAGCGCCGGGGTTGTGAAGAATTCCCGGGCTACCGTAGGCCACCCAAAACTAAAACAAGTGACCCTGGCTACGTACAACAGACGAACGATTGGGCTTGACTAACACATGGCGCAACTCGAGACGGAGCTCACAAAGATCAGGTGGCATATACTAGGGTTAAGTGAAGTCCGAAGAGAGGGGAAGGACACAATTACCCTGGAATCGGGACATCTGTTCTACTTCCGAGAAGGTAATCGGCAGTCTCATGGTGGCGTGAGGTTCCTCATCAATAAGGTGCTTATTGATAATGTTGTAGAAATATCCAGTGTGTTGGCCAGGGTAGCATACCTAATTTTTAAGCTGACCGAAAGGTATAGCAGATATAGAAAATATGTTTGATGTCATATCTTCAGCTACATAACACCACAAGGGCCCACTACAACGTTATCATGGGAGACTTTAACGCCAAAGTGGGAGTACAGACTTGCAGTGAATCGAAAACACAGCTATGGAGAGAGGAATCACAGGGGGCAAATTCTAATTAACTTTTTGGAAAAAGAAGGGTTGTTATTGATGAATTCTTTTTTCAAAATCAACCCAAGAGGATGTGGACTTGGCAAAACCCCGACAATGTGACTGAGATTGACTTCATCATGACGGACAACAAGCGCATATTCAGGGGTGTCTCAGTGATTGCAAGGTTTAATATCAGTAATGATCACTGACTTGTCCGAGGCTCCTTGAATATCAACCAAAAGTCTTCAATCAGTGCGTCGTACCAGTGATGATCAACGGAGCTGAAACGTGGACACTCATTGTTAAACTAGTCCTCAAATGTATGGTCTCTCAGCAAGTTATGGAGAGAGCTTTGCTTGGAGTTTCTCTGAAGGACAAGATTCGTAATGAAGATATCCCACAGAGAACCAAGGTGACCGACATAGCTGTTAGGATAAGCAAGCTAAAGTGACAGTGGGCTGGTCACATTTCCCGAAAAACAGATAACCTCTGGGGTAGATGAGTTATCGAGTGGAGACCATGTTAAGGCAAACAGAGTGTAGGACGCCCTGTGGCCAGGTGGAGTGACGACCTGCAAAAAGCGCCTGGAATAGAATGGATGAGGGAAACTGAAGACCGAGTTCAGTGGCGTGCATTAGGAGAAACCTACGTCCAGTGGATAGATATAGGCTGATGATGATGATGACTTAGAATCGTTGCAGAGACTCCAAAACAGAACAAGTCTCGATAGAATCATAATCCACAAACCCTAGGCACAGGGGCTGATTATACTCTTTGGTTTTCTGTATAATCTGCCGCACTGTGTGAATGTGGTCTATGGTGCCGTATACTCCCCGACACCGGGCCTGAAATTCTGTTGGCTGAAATTCGTTGAATCTTCGCGCGACGATTTGTGATGACTCTCGAAAACAGCCTGTAGACATAGCTCAGGAGGGAAATAGGCCGACAGTTTTCAAAATTATCTTGTCCCCTTTTTTGAAATATAGAACGACCACATTCCTATTCCATGCTTTTGGTGATCTCCCAGGGAAAAGGACAGAGTAAAGATACGCTAAAGTTCTTTAAGCGTAGAAGTACGAGTACCTCCTGCCTATAAAATCTTAGTAATTCCGTCCTCACCCGGGGTTTTTCATCTCAATTTCGTCTAGGCCAACTTCTGGCAGCTCTTCAGTATAGTGGCGGGTCAGAGTGGCCCTGGAATCCTCGATGTCAGATTTGGGTTTCGACTCTTGCGATTCGTACAACTGGCCATCGAAATCTTTAAGTTCCTCGAGAATTTCTGGCTTAGATACAACAACGTTCCCGTCTGATGTGGTCAACTTCGTCAGATGGTTTCGGCCGAGCTGTTGTACAAAGACTTTTGACCCCCGATTTCACTCAATCAGTTTTTCTATAGCGCTTGTATTGGAGCATTGGAAGTTTAGCTTTACCAGCTTTGTGATTTGTTTATTCAAATCCAGCTGTTCTGATGAAGTGACTACTGGATCTTAGCGTCGTTTCTCAATGAGCTGCAGAAACTACCCTGAAAGTTTTATTTCCTGCCTGTACGCCGCATCTCGTAGAACTTCTTTCGCTCGTCCCTCAGCATTCCCTCCACTTGGTCATGTTCCGTCATAATCAACGTCAATTGTGGTTTCTAAAGCAGCAAAACGGTTCTCCAGTTTCAACTGGAATGTTTCAAATCCAACAATGTTTTGGACCAGATTAGGTCGGAGTGTGGACTTCATCAAACGCAGACGTTCAAGCTTGTAATCAATAGCCAAATTGCCTGGGACAAGTACCGACTTGATCACTCCCGGTTTTAAACCTATTGACCATTATGACATTCCGGTATATGCACTTTTTGTCCACTATGATGAAGTTGATCTCATTTTTCATCACACCATCGACGAAAAATGATGGGTTTTAGATTAGTTGTTTTATTTCATTGATAATAAGGCTGCAGCTCTTTTACCTTCTAAGTTTGCACATTATAGTATGTAACTATATAGGAGAATAATAACATACAGGGTGTCCCAGAAAGTAGTGATAAGCGGAGGTCCCGAAGTAGATCACCCCAAGGGGCATTCGAATAAACCATAAGTATGCTCCGCGATTTTTGATATTTTCGGAGTTATTCCATTTTTGTTCACAAAACTCCAGATTTCGACACATACTTAGTTATTTTGACCAAACTAACAATAGTATTAATTTGTTTTTTTTTATGTTGGTAGTCCAGTAGTGACCCTAAAATCCCTAAATACCCTAAAATGTTTATGAGACACTAAAATCATACTGTACCTACTTGTAAAAAAAACTACGGAGTATGTTGGTTCATTTTCGATGGCAATGCATTTCTGTGGTAAGCATGAACTGACATCCAGGAACAGCTCCAAATATAGGAACTCTTGAACGGTCTACTGCACAGTCACGAAATTATGTATAAGCATTCTATTATGATAGCCGGTTTGAAGTTTCACCATGATATGGCTGCTGCACTCCGGGTTGGCTCCTGATTAGGGAACTCCTCAACGGTTAACAGCATAGACACGAAATGTTGTATACGCATTTAATTGTGATACCCCGTTCTAAGTTTCATCATGACATATAGGTGCTGTATATATATATATATATTTTTACATTGTTAAATTAACTTATTTGTTATGCCACACGAAATTCCTTGCAGCAAACATGTGACGTCATTACGAAAATTCACGGTAATTGGCTTAATTTTTTTTCTTTTAAATATCTCGGGATGCCATTTGTCCCAGCAGGGGGTTGATAATGTAAATTTAAGGTAATGCATGCTGATGATAATGTAATTTTAAGGTAATGCATGCTGATGATAATGTAATTTTAAGGTTGTTGCTGATGTTTTTACAAGACTGCCCAAAGAGAAGAGAAGACGTAATATTTTTAGTATTAAGTTTGTATGTATGTATGTAAGTATGTGTGTTTCTTCATTCCATTATAACTTTTAAATGCCTGAACAGATTTGGATGTAGAATTTGGATCGTTAGAATCCTTAGATAATCCCGAGTAACACAGGCTATTTTTTTTTAATTCATTATAGCGACGACTACATTTGGAAATGAGAATAATCTTTTTTTTCTTTCAGTTTTACTAAATGGGTATCAAATTGATGGCCTTGATGAGCTATTACAACAATATATAATTTATTGGCATAACTCAAAACTTGTCTATATATAAATAAATTATATACTGTTGGAATGTACTTATCAAGGCCTTCAATTTGATACCCATATTGTAAACTTGGAAGTTTTTTCGTCTCTTTAAATTGAGACGCAAAAAAGGATTTAAAAAAAAATATAGCCTATGTTACTCGGGGATGTAAGGATTTTAATGATACCCCAAACGTCTAAACCTGTTCAGTTATTTAAAAGTTATGGTGGAATAAAGAAACTCACATACATACAAACATACATGAATCCTAAAAAAACATAATACTCCTTTTTTGGGCAGTCGTTAAAAACACGGCTGCCCTGAGGAAAACGAACTATAAAGTAAAAACAAGACATTAAATAAAATTGTCATTGCAGTCGATTAAATATTTTCTACAGAACGGTCCCCCGACTGCAATGACAATTTAATTTAAGTCTTGTTTTTGACTAAGCTTTTGATAAAGCTCAGAAAAAAACCGATTTAGACGCGCGCGCACTTATTGAGCCTTAACCACGGCTAAAATCACAAAAGTGGATGAGTTTTTGTCAAGAATTTATGAAATAATTAAACGTATATTTAATTCCCAGTGGAAGAAATACTTCACTTACTATTAAGGTCAAGAAGAGATCAACCATGAGTCTATTAAGAAAACATCTCCATTGCCTCAGGGGCCAATAGCGTATAGAATCTTGGCAGTTCGTCATCTGATACTAACAAAGAAGGCATTCCCACGCCATCCACCAAAATTGCTATTTGTCTTTCTACAGTTTCTCCCATCGCCTTATCAGGAACCTAACTGATCACGGCTGTCAGTTAATTAAAAGCAAACACAATATATCGTCTAAACCTTACCATAGAAATATGTGAACACGTTAATACCATGTTAAAATAACCTTGCTAGCACTCTTTTGCTGTTTCTAGGAACGTCAGCTCTTATTATTGTGAGAAGGTGCTAAAGATCAGGGGTGTGTGACTGGATTGGAGGGCAATAGAAGAAGTCACGATAGAGAATGGCCTGAAGCTAGGCTTGATGGATTGGATTGACTGCAGTAAGGTTCTTGTAGATGTAGAGTAATTTGATTGTAGATACTTCTTTGCTTGAAAAAGTATTGCATTATCTGAATGTAATGCAATGCAAATCATATTTATGTTATGCAGGCGAAAGTTTGTATATGTGTTATGCTTATTACTCCTTCACGCTCAAACGGCTAAACTGATTTTGATGAAATTTGTAATGGCGATAGCTTATACCTTGGAATAACACATAGGATACTTTACATCATCATAATCACCACTCAAGCGGGTGAAACCATGAGGCGCTACTAGTAATATTTGAATGTGCGAGCGCAAAGTGCGAGTGAAGTTTCAGCTTGGGCAAAAATGCTTTCGTATGTCAGGCGAATGTCCTAATGTCCGAATGTCCGGCTGTTCTCCTCTACAGGTCACATTTCTCAACTATAATCTATACGAAACTATCTTTCGTCGGGTTTTTTGATAGGAGGTTGATAGGGGGGGGTTCCTTCAAAAAGGGGCAAAAAGGGGGCCACTGAATATCTCCGCCATATTAGATCCGATTTCGATGGTTCTTTTTTTAATTTAAAAGGTAGTAACATTATGTTGGTCTCCTAAAAATTTGGTTTAGATCTGATGAGGATCTTCGGCGTGATGAACAGATTAGCTCCTTAAAATGCAGTAAATTGCTCAGCATCAGCCCTTTACCTACTAGGAAGGGATTAATGGAGCACCTTGGTTTTTAATATTAGTCTTACAATATGGTAACTAGATGGCGCTACTGTGCACTGCTAGATTGTTTCATAAAGTTTGTGCTCGCGAGGTCTACAGCTCACAGAGCCACTATTAGTATAGATATTATCCTCAGAAATTGAACCGTTTTAGGAATTACTGAATGTCTTTGAAAAAGTTCTACCTCATCAAAACCAGCCACCATTACCATTTCATAAAAGGCGGCCTTAACATTTCTTAGCTTTACAATAAACTTACATCCTTACAAAATTCGGCAATATTTATATTGTATTGAATAATATATATATTTATATTTTATATATAGAGATAACTTTACTCACTTATATCGGGCCAATTCACACCAATTGTCTAGCCCAAACTAGGATACAACTAGGTCATCATCAACATGTCAGCCTTTAGAAGTCCACTGCTGAACATAGGCCCCAAAACATCCATACAACTAGGTACTATGATAAAAATACTAAGATATGAATATTACATCCATGACTCGGAAGCAAACATTTCTGCTCATCACAAAAATGACAGCACATAGCGGGATTTGAACCGGCAACCGTCGGTTGACTTCAAAGTCAGGGTCACTAACCATTCGGGCAACCGGTCGTCAAAAATAATAATATCGCCGCCTCTGTCCTCTACCTTACCTACATGCATGCATTCATTCATTAGTTTCTATCATTACTAACATCAATTAATATCTTTGTTACAATGTGTCAGTCACAAATTGAGAAGCAAACACTGCGCTACAAGTTTTTTGAGCCTTTGACTGATACAAACAATGTGTTTGAAAAACGACCACTCAACGTTTATGCTTAATGAACATTCAGATGGTGTGGTTATAACTAATAAGAAAAGTAATAGGCCGATATTACGTTGAAGGGTCTTTAGTTTTATTGATATGTGGTATAAGAAGAGAAAATCTTTGATTTTGTTGATATTCCTACTTAAGTAATGTTTTTTTTTAGAAAGGATTTTGCTGTTGGTCTATAACTGACCTCTACAGCGTTGGGCGGGCGGGCGCAAAAGCGCTCCGCCGCAATGCGTGACGCAGAAGGCGCACATCAAAGTTAAATTTTGGCCAATTGCTCAAGGGCACCCCAGGGGGTACGAACCTCGGCTTGGACAGTTGCTATTGATTACGGGGAGTATCGAACTAAGTAATGACATTTTGATCCTATTAGCCTATCTAAAGAACCATACTACTTACATAATGTATCTACCTATAGATGCAACATCAATGATCCTATTTTTTTTTTTCAAAAACTCACATAACAGGTGCATGCGAGCGAAGAGTCTCCGTTTCAGCTTGGGCAAAAATGCTTTCTTATGTCCTGATGTCCGTCTGTCTGGATCTCTGTCCTCTTCTACAGGTCGCATTTCTCAACCAATCTAAACGAAACTTGGTATAAAGGTTAAAAAAATATTTTTTTTTAGGTGACGGCGATTTTTGATTTGGATGGTACTTCCCCCAAAAAGGGGCAAAAGGGGGGCTACTGAATATCTTGACCTTATTAAATCCGATATCGATGGTTATTTTTTATTTAAAAGGTAGTAACTTTAAATAGATCTCATAAAAATTTGGTGAAGATCTGATGAGGATTTTCGGCGTGATGAGCAGAATAACTCCTCAAAATGCAATAAATTTCTTTTTAGGTTTCTGCCAGTGGAATCATCCCTTTACCCACTAAGGGATTGGTGGAGCACCTTGCGGTTATTAATGTTAGTTTTATAATAAGGTAACTAGATGGCGCTACTGTGCACCGATAGATTGTATTTTTATTTTCAAAAAGTTTGTACGGCGAGGTCTACAGCTCACAGAGCCATTAGTAGTATTAGAGGTTTCAGGCGTGTTATTACACACGCTCTAAGCCCAGAAGGAATTCGCAATTAAAGGAAGTCATGTCATAACAATTATAACAGAACCAAATGGAACGAATCCCTATCCAGATATTTGCTGCAATAGCATCTAAACTGTTAATCCATTTAAAAACTTTTATAGTATGTCCTCTATTCCTTCTTCCATTTCTCATTGTGGTAGAACTTTTCTCATGTGAAATTCACATGAGAAAAGTTCTACCGTTTTGTCAAAATGTCCTGATGAAAGGTGATTACAGTTATGTATGGGGTTTTGACTGGATTTAGCTGTCTCTACTTATGCTTACATGAGTGGGCAGTAAAATTTTCTAATTTAAAATCTTTATGAAGCTTCCTGTCAAAATTCCAAGCTTTTGAGTTCCAGATATGTGGCCTGCCATAATTGGCTCTTATTTGTTCAACCACAATTCAATAGTAATGGACAAATTTAATGTCCTCCACGAAAACGGAGTTATATCATATTTTTTCAATCCTTCGGTCTCCTCATTAAAATTCGCATAAAACCGCTTTGAGAGCAATGACAAAGGAAAATCACGATACTGAAAGCATCGTCATTAAACCGTATGTCATAGCAGTAAGTAAATCACAGAACTCGTAACGAGGTATAATGATTTATATCGAGCAATTAAAAAGCGCATTATTAAGCACACACACAGAGATGAACTTCAATGCGGCTCGACAAACTTATGTTTGCGGATGGAGAGGGCGCCACTGTCCTTACAAGACATAAATTTAATACACTTGATAAATGTTTCTTAAATTCTCTCACATGTACTGATAAGTATGTCAAAGATTATAAAGGACAGAATGAGATTAAATCGATTCGTCGCGCTCGCGTCGTTCGTGAACCATAAAGAATTATTTGACAATTTTTTTGAACGTTTACTCTCTGTTAGAATTATTGTCAAATAAATCAGCGGGTTTGAGGTTTCGCGACCCCCATCAAAGGGCTAAGACGAGGCACAATATTATGCGTTCAGTGAAAACGATCGGTCAGGTTTTGAATGGAGTCATAAAGTGTGGAAAGACACGACATGGCCAAAACTGGTAACAATTTACGTTGTATTGTCATCTGGTTTTAAGAAACACCCGAGTAAACAAATGTTGGAATGACTGGCATATTTTTAGCTCAAGAATTTATTTAGCCAGACAGTGTGTCGTTACCGAGAGGTACCTCTTGGGCTATTTTTATGCTTAAATATGAAGATTGGAAATTGTTTGCTGTCCTGAGAAATCAGTCATGGTTTTGAAGAAGACCAGAACAAGAAACAACAACCTCAAACTTGCTAATGACTATTAAAGTGATAGTGCAAAGCTACACATGAAATTTATAAGGGCACAATTCTTTCAAGACGTCATGCTAGGAAGCATTTTCTACCAGTCATCCAGGTCATGCAAGAAAAATGGTAGGGTATGCGGCTTTATTGTGAAAGAGCTCTGGAATTGATAATAAAAATTTACAATAAACTTACTTTTTAGTGTCAAAATTGACAAAATAGGCTATGAGAATGAGCTTAACTATCCAGAACTATTCCTCAAGGGTTTTTCTCTGCTCTACATTTCATGATCTCCTGAGAAAAAGCGTCGGTTACGCTCAAAATTTAGGTCGACTATAACGTTACTAAATCTTTCGTTATCGACAACAAATATATGTTATAATATTTATTAAACTCAAGTTCATATTAAACCAGAGGGCAGCACTACCACATAAGCCCAGTACATATATACAGTCCTTAAACAAATACAGATTGTCCTTACTATATATGTACTGCGGCACTACCTCATACGACAAACAAAATTAATTCCATTTCAAATCAAGTATTCAATGAGCAAATAAATATAAACGGTCCTTAGTAATTAATAAGTTAACAAATTGGAACTGTTATAAAGAACAAGCCACTAATTGTTTACATTTCCTGTTCAGAAGCACATTGGTCAGAAAAAGCAACATCATTAGCCACGAAAAATAATTTAATTTTATAACAACCCCGCCTATTTTTGGCTACCACATCCACTCCCGTTTTGAATTCTATTAAAACTTAATTAACTTTTTCGTCCGAGTTATAAATTTTAAATATGTTTGGGACCCGAGAAAGGACTCACAATTTGTTTTGCTACTTCTAAACGTCACTTGTTCTTTGATAAATGTGTTCTTGGTTCGAGAAAATTGCGTTTTGTTTAGTCGAATGCCGACAGACAGGCATCGTCACGGGTGTTATGAGAATTCTTCGAATATAAATGAATTATTAAAAGTTGTGAATGCTTCTCTAAGCGTTTCGATTTCGCAGTCCTTTTGCCAATTCGCTGTGGCATTATTTAAATAATGTTATTTTGGCGTAACCGTAACTTTTTAATTCGTATTGCTGGTTTAGTAAAATTTTGCTGATTGCCGTATTTGAGTATTGATATGAATTAAGGGTTATTAGGTTAAACGTTACACGATTGTGGGTTATATTTTATTGCAGATTATTTTACTGTATGTATTTTATATCTGATACGTATATATATTATTAAGATTTGACTAAATAGGTTAATCAATTATGGATTCACATTTAATATTACAATTACAATAGATAATTTTAATTATTTTTGTCAAGAATAAATGCAGTTAGTAAAGTCTGTGTCAGAGAGAACCATCATTAGTTGATTAGAAACATATCATGACATTATAACTGCTATAATTATTAAATTTTAACCTAGGCTGAAGTACATAAATATTATCACTTTGTGTCTCTCTGATATTTGTTTAACTGTCTTTTTATAAAATACTAAATTAACTTTACTAATCTGAAACACAAACAGAAAAATACTCACTAACCAATTCTCAACCAACATACTTAAAACAAGATTTCCAATTAACAATTAATCCGTTCCCAAAAATCAAAGGACATAAAGATAATCAAAAAAATAAACAGAAAAAATCACAGCTAATTTACCCCAGCGTCGAAACATTAAAAATGTGGTGGTATTCGAACCACGCATGGCCCGAGGTGACCACACTGCACCATATTTCACGGAGTCAGCCCGATGGTTTGGGGATCACCCGCTGTGCTCCTGAATTAAGTAAAAGCCTTCGAGCTCTTGTTTCTTAATACCTCTAGTTGGACGTTAGGACGCGTACCGATTGAGGCTGTTTTGGTTACAGAATTTGTACTGCTAATATCAAAACATCAGAAAAGTGACCAATGACATAATTTTAACACATTATGTTACAAAGCATTACCACATAATAATTACTGAAATAGTAACTCTTGGATACAATAAGTTGGTTCAAATCTCCTACATGTGATCAGATTATAGATAGAAACACAACTTTGAACATCGCTGAATAGCTTTAAGGCTCAAGTCAAAAACTTCTACCTTTCCACTGAAGCTCATAGATTTAATAAAAAAAAACTCCATACTTTAACTGATATATTTATGCTAGGCATTAATTATTATATTTAAGTATATGTATGTATAGTTCTATAAAGTATGTATTGTAGTTGTATTTACCTTATGTAAGTAAGTATGGTTTATGTAGTTTATTAAATATGTAGGTATAGTAATTTTTGCATGATTTATTGTATTGTTTTGCACCACCGTCCTTTTTTTTAATTCGTAAATTCTGTCCATCCAAAGGTTGTCTGGAAGAGATCGCTCTTAGCGATAAGACCACCCATTGTGCCGTATTTTAAAAATAAGTTATTGTATTTGTTCCTTATATGGTATAATAAAGTGTTTATTATTATTATTATTATTATTATTATTTATCCTATCAGTGAGCATTAATCTTTTTTATGATAGACCTAGTCATATAGTTATAGTTTCTATGAAATTTCTAATTAATTGAAAACCATACATTTGAAATTTTAACGCGAAAAATAAAACAACGTACAAAGCAGTAACCCAGTAGTAATATAAGGTCACTGCCGACACTGACATAAGCAAACTGAAGAACAATAGGGCCATCACATCAGCCGAAGAACCGCTAATCGATGGAGTAGTGGAGAACAAGTATCGGCCAACGAAGTGTAAGAGACGCCTTCAGGCTAGATAGACGACTGGATTGAACTCCTCGACCCGAAGATCCTCTCCACGGAATGTACTACTCCAAGATTGTACGTGAAACAGTACAATCCTCATCAGATCTTCACCAAATTTTTATGAGACCAATTGAGGGGTTACCTATTAAATAAAAAAAGAACATTGAAATCGGATCTAATAAGGCGGAGATATTCAGCCCGCCCTTTTTGGGGGAAGTACCCCCGAAATCAAAAATCCCCGACGATTAAGTAAGTATATTCTGAAAATTTGTTAAATCTGGATACCAAGTTTCGTCTAGATCGATTGAAAAATGCGACCTGTAGAGGAGAACAGAGATCCAACCGGACAGACATCTGGACATACGAAAGCATTTTTGCCCAAGCTGAAACGGAGACGCTTCGATCGCGCTTCGCACTCGCTCGGTCAATGAAATTTGGTTAAACGCATGCGTTTTTCAATATGCATATTTCCCCCAAGATATCAGATATTTTTATACAAAACCAGTATACTTTTCCGATGTGACTGCTTCTTAACTCTCCTTAATAGATGTCTCGGTCCAATTTAACATTTGACGTGTTTTTAATTTAGCGTCTACGCCCGCGGCTGCCGTCCGTCGGGCACCTAAATAATGTACCATCAAGAAACCAATCGAACCATTTTCATCCCTATATTTACCTCCATAAGGTAGCTTATAAAGAGGATATGAAATTTATCATATTTTACCAGAAATCATACGCTGCACTCATTACGGCACTCATTTGAATATGGACCCGGCGTTTTTGAGATCCATTTTGTCTTGGGAATTCTGTGACATATTAGGTTTATCATAGTTCTTTTTAGGTATTCTTTTTAGTATTATTTTTAGGTAGTTTTGGGTTTTATATACAATCTAAAGTAGGTAATTAGCTTTTGAATGTGAAAAGTTAATTAATAACAATGTACGACAGTTTATTTATTTTTCTATTGGATACGAACCCGCAACTATCGATTCCTCGGCGCATGCTCTTTACTAAATAAGCTACAATAACCACTATCCATCCTTCCTTCAGTTATCCCATAATCAATTTTTTTATCATTAGATTATGGTTTCGCCAAGAAGGCGTCACAAACCATAACTATTCCAAAAAAGTTCAGTTTCAGTAAGGGGATGGCTCTTGGACACAATTGTCTTAATTACCTCAATTTTAAAATAATTATTACTCTAGTATCACCAAATGTATCTAAAAAACAGGCAACTCAATGTAATAAGCCCATCAAGTTCAGTTAAACCATTAAAATAAATATAAATAAATATGTTTGGGACAATTCCACACTAATTACCTAGCCCCAAACTAGGATACCCTGTACTATGGGCACTAGATAACGGATAGACATACATAAATACGATTATCACATCCATGACTCGGAAACAAACATTTCTGCTCATCACACAAATGATTGCACCTTGCAGGATTCGAACCCGCGGCCGTTTGGTTTCGTTCCTTTCGCCGTTTTGATTTTAGTCAACCATTGACTAAAATCAAAACAATAAGTTAATTAAAAATCATTTAAAACAAAGGTTCGATGATCGGGTGGCGATATATCACCGACACGCCTAATTGCGCGCATACTGCGCGTGCGCACGCAGTAAGGTAGTAATTTCTAATATTAGGCATCATGGTGAAAATAAGAACGGGCTATGACATTTAAATGTGTACACAACATTTCATGTCTGTGCTGTTGACTGTAGAGGAGTTCCTTAGTCAGTCCTACGTATCCTGAGTGCACCAACCATGTAATGGTAAAACTTAAAACCGACACAAAATTTCGTAAAAATTCTTCTCCGTGGTTCTCATTTAACTTGCAAGATTTGACTTAAATATACATACATACAAAAAATACAAGTCAATTAAAAAGATGCCCATCAAGCTCAGTTCAATCATTGACCAATGTCAAAACAAAATACAAAAAATAAAAGTACACAGAAATCAACGAGCAAATGTAGGCTCAAATCAGATCATCTTGATTTATATATAGTGTGGAGTGACGTCCTGCAAAAACCGGCTGGAATAAAATGGATGAGGAGAGCTGAAGACTGAGCTCAGTGGGAGGCCTACGTCCAGCAGTGGACAAATAAGAGCTGATGATGTACTGTCAGTTAACTCCTAAACACTCCAATGGAGTTTACTGAGTTTGTTTGTTTGAGGCGACTCAAATGAACAATAATATTTTTCCAAATTATTACAAGAGATAATAAGTGTCTTATGTAATAATAATAATAAACACTTTATTGCACCAGTATTAAGATAAAAAAATATTCATGAATAGGCATTACGCGTATATTACCAGACCTAAAATATATTTGTAACAAATTTCATCTTAACAAATCCATTCAGGCGTACGGAGCTGAGAAGTAACAAACATACAGATCTGTATATACTTACTCAGAGACTTTCGCATTTATGTATCGTAACATAAGTTACGATTGTATATGACGCAGCCAACTACCTTAATAAGCCGTTTAATTAACAGCCTATCCTTGTTATTAAACGATGCCCTTCAACTAGCGGCCTTAATGATATTCAGCCATTCAGTCAAATTTATAAATATTCGTCCGTTTGCAAACTACTATGTTTGATAGGATTGCGCCTAAAATCCTAGGTAGGATAAATTAGGACATGAAAACTGTTTATAAACATTTGTCTGTTTGCAAACCACTAAGTTTGATACAATTCTGCCCAAAAAAATGGAGCACCATATGTTATTAATGTTATTGGATATTTCAAAAAGATAGATCATAAATATCAAATATCCGATCCGCCCGCGCTATAAAGCTAAATCACTCTACCACATTGACCAAACACTTTCATAATATATACCAAGTTCACATTTGAACGGTAACTTTGAACAGTCAAAGAGTTAAGTAGATATTAAAAATGCTATCTTCATTCACCTCGAGGCATAACGGACGTGAAATTGAAGTCAAATTCTCCTGAGCGTCACAACACGAGCAATACCGGCGCGGACGCACAAGTATAATATACACCAGAGAGGAAACTACGGCACAAGCCTTCAATAAGTTTAAAAATTAAAGTGATTGATTTTTGATATGTGTGTCTATGTATGTTTATTCGTTATCTAGTAGGGTATCCTAGTTTGGGGCTAGGTAATTGGTGTGAAATTATACCGTTTTTTTTTATTTACTTTGTGTTTTTTTTTGTGTGTGTGTTTCACCGTGAAGGTAATCTAATTATCCCTACAAATATGTATATAGTTCTTTGAACACTTTGAACCAATAAATCGATTACAAATAACTACTTGCTAAAATAACTAAAACTGGATTTACTAAAAGAACTACTGAACATATTTTTTTGTAATACTAGCTTTCGCGCCCGCGTCTTCGTCCGCGCGGACTACAGTTTATCTCGAAAATAAGCATCGTTTGTTCTTCTAGGATATTAAAAACCAATGCAAAAGTAGAGGACTTGCGCTCTTGATGTTTTTTGACAGACTTATTATTTCGTTTCCATGGCAACCGTTCCTTACAGCGAGTAATCAACATTTTCCAGTTTTCCCGTGAAAACTTGCCATTTTCCGGGATAAAAAATATCATGTTTTATTCCAGGGTATAAGCTATCTCCATTCCAAGTTTCATCAAAGTCCGTCCAGTCGTTATTGCGTGAAAACTCCCCAATCAAACAAACAGACAACAGACAAAGTTTCACTTTTATATAATTATTGGTATGGAGGGGAGGTATGGATGGTAAACGGACCACAGTAAAAAACAAGACAGAATTTTGGTAGCAAAATCTCGCTGGGTACTGCACTGCGTTGGTCACAATATGAAATTGATTTTATATTGTACTAGCTGCGCCCCGCGGTTTCACCCGTGTGGATTATGACAATGGATGATGATGGTAAAAGTAAACTATATGTTAATCCAGGATATAAGCTATCCTGGTAATAAATTTAATCCAAATCTGTTCCACCGTTTGAGAATAAAGGAGTAACAAACACATAAATACACACACACACACACACACACACACACACATGACTTTTTGTATGTACTGTCAGTTCTAATGAATGGAGTTCTGCATCGCGTATACGTATTTTTCCGCTCGATAAGAGAGTATTCATTTTTAAAACTCTAAGCTCTGATTGGCCTGTTTACTACAATGGCTAGTAGCAGTGGATTTATAATATTAGTGTGATTATTTTTTCATTTGTCAAGTAATTTCGCTGGAAACAAACTTATTTAATACGATTATTTAAGCATCATAAACTACATATTATTATTGTGTGTAAATTTCAAGCCTGAATCTTATCTAGAGTATGAGCTATCATAACAGACGAACATTTAAACAGACACAGTTTCCACAGCTAAATATGTCGGATTATCCAATGTATTGGGTCGTACAAAATATGTTCCAAGCCGTCCTTCTGCTTTATCTCTGCCTCACATATTCATATGTTGCTGGTATGCACATTCGCGGGTTCACTCGGGTTCAACTGCTAAACTTTGACCGGATCTGCGCCAGCGCCGAAAATAAGTCGGCAGGGTTAGTGGATTCACGCCTTTACAGATCGTAGATGGAGATAAGAGATTATATCTCTATAAAAGTGCAAATGTTCGTGGCATGGTGGGTTTTGTGTTTGGCAGATGCTTTAATATGTAGGTATTGAGCACAGATGCTAAAGACCAAGGCCAGAAGTGTATGGAAAAACATTGTAATAAAAACACTGTAATTTTTTAAGGAAATTTGCGTTTGCTCTTCTTCTAGAGGTCAACATAGAGTCTCTGTAATGAGCTACTTATAGCTATAGCATGGTGGAAGTATTTGAGATCGTAATATTTGCAAATTTGGACCAAAATATATAACTCTACCTTTGTGTTTGTTTCTCAAACATGTTGAGATAGAGAAATTTACTTGGGTGCCAGCAGGAATATTTGCAGGGGCGTGCATCCAGGGCAGTGCCAGCAACAGTTTATGTTCAAAATGTAGAGTAAGAAATATGTGGAGTCTCGTGCACTGAAGATCTGTGGATTCTTAGAAGGCGCAACCGAAAGGATTTTTATACAATACAACACAATACAATAACTCTTTATTGAACACATTACAATAAAAAACAAGATAACAGTTTTTTTTGTTTGTAGGATATGGTGAGAACGGCCTTTTTGAATATAAAACGTAAGCACAGTGAGCGCAAACTTTTCTATTATCTTATTAATATCTCGAGTATTTTAGGACAGATAACATGACTACAAAACGCGAGCGAAGCTAGCAGCAGTCACTGTTAGAAATATATATTAAGGGTAGACATGAATTAATGGTCACATAATTATGGGAAATTGGCAATATTATAACAGCGTAACGATCTTGATCTATGGAGATAACATACTTTTCTGTTTCTACTACGGTAATAAACACGGAAAATAGATACTCGTAATATCACAATAGTGTATTTATTTTCACTACCAGGCACTCGCTTGCTCCCCCATTCCAATAAAAGTTTGCTATTAACCACTAAGATGTAACACGTTTTATTTATTCTATGGTAAAACTAACTTTGATGATCAGATAAATAAAATACCTTATGTTATTTAACCTCCTGGCTATCGCCGTACGGCCAGTTGTACTCGTATGGTTGAAGCAAACTTTACCTACCTAAGTCCTTCTCAAATAAAGTGTTGTCTTCCATTGGCCCTATAGTTTTTTTTTCTGTTATTCATAAGGATATTTTTTCTAACCTTTTGCTTGACTCCAAAAGTTATTATGTATACTATAAATGCATACATGACATAGTTAAATATTTAAACAGGACATGATCGCGCTGAAAACTTAGTTTTTATTTACCTCAACGTTTCTATAAAGTTGCATTGATGGGGGGGGGGGGGGGGGGCTCACGAGAAGGCTGATTAAGCCCCGTTTAAATATTTAACTATGTGTTCGAATCGCAAAAGTTTAAAAAGTTACAATTGCATACATGACATTATACTTTTGGTGTAGATGCTTCAAATAACACAAAACTAGATCGTGTCTTTTTCTACTCGTACAAATATGATTTTAAGTATTTCAAGGAGTTTCAAGAACTGCGTTTTTCCAAAACACTAGGTAGGTATTTCATTGTCAAAGTGAAATAAAATAATCATAAAATATTATTGTTTCTGCGAAATTAAGTATATGAATTGTAATAGAAGTTCTACGGTACATTGCCTACTTTAATTATATACTTTGGTTCAACTAGAACTAAGTTCATAATAATAATTGTTATCCTTTTGTCATTACAACATCATCTTATAAATATTTAAACTTTATTGTCAATCACATAACAATTTGTCAATAAACATTAGGTAATTATATGATTCAAAAACCAGTTGACATCAAGCACTAGTGGATATACAGATAAATTGACATAATTTGCCATAACACTGTCAATATGCTATAATTTATGGACATGTTATATTGTCTGTTCTATTAGAATGAACGGCTTAGCTGTAAATGACGATTGATGAAATTTTAAAAGCATTTAACAATAATTTATTAGGTGTAAAAGATTGTATTCTGTCTGTGTTATTTTTGTCTTCATCGTCATTATAATCAACGGTATCTTACATCTTTTTAGGCAATTTTAAGTATCTGAAAAATAAAAAATGGTTATTACTGCTACTCTATCATACATACAACAGCGATGCTAGCCGGATGGTTCAATAGTGCAACTTAGAATACAAAGATACTGGGTTCGGTCCTAAGATACCAATGATACACCAATGACTTTTGTAAGTTATGTGCGGTTTTCCATCGCTCCATGTTTCGGAGGGCACGTTAAGCAACCGTCCGGTGACGACGCTGTAGAGGTCAGTTAAAGACCAACACCACATATCCCGTAAAAACCCGTGAATTTTTTTCATTGCGGCGCGGCGGAGCGCTTTTGCGCCCGCCCGTTGACGCTGTAGAGGTCAGCAATAGACCAAGAACAAAAACAATTGTAAAAAAAAAAAAGTTTTGCTATCGGGCCCAGCTTTTATTGATTAATATCAGTCTTTACGCCATGTCAGAGGCCCTCGAGCGGCCTGAAAAACTCTGAAACTGGCCAGCACTTCGACAAATAAACAATTAAACTCCATAGAATGATGTGACAGAAATTTCAATGGCAATTATACACTGGTTGAAGGCTAGACTCCAAAGCCTCGAAAATCTTCGCAGGTTGTCAACCTTACTGTTTTCTACAGGAAACGTTTCGGTGAGTGTGCGATGGAATTACACAACTTAAGTCCTCCAACTTCTTTCCACCATTGGATAATAAAACGTATAGAATCACGGCGTCCGTATATTATATGGTTGACATTCCTCCACAAATCCTCCGCACAAAGCAATTCACGTCCACGTATTTTAATATTCGATCAGCGAAGTAAGTAATAGAACAACCTTCGAAGATTCAACCAGCTCCGGTTAGGTTGGTTACTTATATCTATTACCTGAGAGTTTTCGAGTTGAGAACGAATAGGTATTCTATAGGCAAGCAAACTACACCATAGACCGCGTTGGCATTCACCATTTCACACTGCGGTCAAACACTAAAATATAACAGCAACAAATAAAAACACCTCATTTAAATAGAGATTTGGTTAGACGGTCAAGCCACTTCACTTTTTTCTTAACAAACCAAATCCAATGCCTGTTTTAACGCTTTCAGTACCGACCACTATAGACCACTCTATATTATGGAGTAGTTACATTGTTATTTTATTATTATAATTAGTATAATTTAACAAACATAAAAACTTTTTCGGTTTCTTTTTTAACTTTTTTAAGTGTTTTATTTATTTCTCTTTTTTCGTATTTTCATTTTTTCTTTTTGGCTTTTCAATTTTAAAGTTTTTTTTTTTTTCGTTTTTCTTGTTTTTATTAAATTGTCATCGGTTTGTGAGCTACCCTGAAAGATTCAGCCGGATAGCGAATTGGGAAGTGCTCGAAATTTGAATTGCAAGATTCCAAGACAGACAAAATACATAGATACATACATACATAGATACATACATAGATACATACATAGATACATACATAGATACATACATAGATACATACATAGATACATACA
This sequence comes from Alsophila aescularia, assembly GCA_946251855.1. Classification (NCBI taxonomy): domain Eukaryota; kingdom Metazoa; phylum Arthropoda; class Insecta; order Lepidoptera; family Geometridae; genus Alsophila; species Alsophila aescularia. Next base: position 44,131,439 of record OX276380.1, read on the forward strand.
TAGATACATACATAGATACATACATAGATACATACATAGATACATAGATAGATAGATCCAAGTAAAGTTAAATAAAAGCTTATAAAAAATGCCTGGTACTGGACAGATTTAATACTCTCATACCTAAGTCTTATATTTTTTAAGAAGCATGTTTGTATGTTAAGCATCCTGTTAAACAAAGATAATTTTTCGCATCCTCGTACGAAACAATGAACTTAATTAGCCCTCAAATTATTCATTTGCCAAGTACACATTGCACAAAGACCAAAATACACACTGTCAACGTTGTCACTTTGAATTCGAAGTCCTTTGTCAGGCAAACAAGAAAAATGTCGCGACGGTAAAAAAATGCGTCCTTCCATTTCGCAATGCTTCATCGGAATTTTTATATATTTATCGCCACCCTTTTAAGTTGGAATCGCGCCAATACATTTTGTGTCCCGGCCTAAAACAAACAATTTGTAATCCTGAATTATGTGCTGCTGAATGCATACATTTAAAAGATATGAATCTATAAACTGAGAGATGTGACGCTACTGGGACAAGACTTTTGATTTTTGACGATATTTGTTGAGATGTGGTCTGGATGCCAAGAATGGTAAATTTTAGATTTACATAATCGTAAAGTTACATTTGAGAGTAAATCAAAATTAATTCAAGAAATACACAGAGTAACTTTGGCAATAAATGATTGAATAACGAATAAATAGACTCGGGTGATGATGGACATCGAGAAGTATATTCCTGCATGTAGCAGTGCAGTGTTTTTTCTCTATCAACTATAGCGGTAATGCTCTCATTATCGCTATAGTTGGGTATAGTTAGATCGCTAAATCTTGGAAGAGTAAGCTAAACCGGATGATGATGGTAACAATGATAAGTGTAAGTTAATTCAATTAAAGTTATTTAACAATTAATCTAAGAAAAGCAAATCTATGTCTCAAGTCTTATATACTTGTATATAGAGAGAAAAGCCAGAAGCTAAGCTGCAATCATAACATTCGAAAAAGTTGGGACTCGTATCGATAGTTTCAACCACTAATATTAAGTTGTCACCTCTACGAATAAAAACATCGACATGGCTCCAACCTTTCCAGAATGGCGTGACTATTTGTCACCTGCAGTTGACTCCCGTACATACTTGCTGCGAATATTGTGATTTGCATCACTATTTACAACCCAAATCATTCTACAATCCCAATCTTGCAATGCAAAAAAGAATCTTATTTTTTCGTGATAAAGTGGTAAATTCTGTGACAATTTTAGACTGTTTATGGTCTTCGGAGTTGGGTATTCAAACTTATTTGTATACATTGCATTCAGGGACCATGTTGTTTCTAACAGAATTGCGATCAACTCGGCGAACATTACTTGAATTCTTGAGTGGTTCTTGAGCAAGCTTACCAAGTAAGCCATTAACTTCGATGGAGACAGTTTATTTTACAAGATGGGCTATTAATAAAATACAAATTAAGATCTTTTTATTTAATTAAAAATTATTGCTCTAAGACTGCTGTGTAATGTTGGTTAGTTTATATGTTACGTTTTATAAATAAGATATTACAATTAGAAAACAGTAATATTAAATTTCTGCTGTAGAGCCATTTTTTATGCAATTTAAGGAATGTGTTATGCTGAAAATGTGTTTTATTGACAACTAGCTTTCACCCGCGACTTCGTCCGCTCGGATTACAGGATTTAGCGGAAAATTATCGTGAAAAAAAGAGCATCCTATGTTCATCTAGGATATTAAAAACCAATGCAAAAGAATAGCACTAACGCTCTTGATGCTTTTTACACGACGGCCCAAAACAGGAGTGTTATGTTTTTAGCATTCATGTATGTTTGTATGTGAGTTTATTTATTCCACCATAACTTTTAAATGCCTGAACAAATTTAGATGTATGGGGGGTATCGTTAGAATCCTTACATCCCCCCAAGTAACGTAGGCTATATTTTTTTTTTGAAAACATTGAATATCCGCCATATTGAATGTTTTCAAAAAAATATACCAGGATGGCCACCATTTTCAAACTCGAAAAAAAATATTATTCTTTTAAATTTACGATATGTGTATCAAATTGAAGGTCTTGATAAGCCCATTCCAACAATATATATTTTTATTGGCAATAGCTCTTTTTTGGCAGGGCAGGAATGTTTTTTTAGCTTTTAAGGTAGTTATTGACAGACTTGTTATTATGTCGTTTCCACGTCATCGCATGTCATTCCGGTTCTTACAGCGAGTAATATCGACATTTTCCAGTTTTCCTGTGTCAACTTACCCTTTTCCGGGATAAGAGGTATCCTATGTTGGTCTCTATGTTATACAATACCTATTTAAAAAGTTTCATGATAATCGTTTTGGCATGAAAGCTCCCCAAACAAACAAACAAACATACGACGTTTCACTTTTATATATTTGTGTGGATATGCTTCAGAGAACATCATTGTTACTTTATATTTAAAAAAAGATAAGGCGGAATTCCGCCAATATTTTGAGATAACTATAAATTAGAATGTAATAGCATGTAATTATCAACTATCTCTATTAGATTCGGCAATCTCTACAATACCTACCAAACAGTGAACACAGTTCCCACATTCAGCGCACGCACACTAATGTATCCGCTATTATAGGTCTATTACATATCAATGCATTTGCTATGAGTTGGCTATGGAAATCTTTGATACAGTATAGAGAAGAAGAACTGGTTACCTGAACCAAACCGGACTACTATTAGCGACCATACTGGTTATACGAATTGTTGCGATGTCAACATTTTGCCTCAAATATTTCAAGTCTAAGAAAAGACTGTTTATCTCCTATGAATGGGTTGTGCGCGTGGGTGGATAAGATGCCATTTGGAATCGACGGTTTGGAATGACCCGAGATATAATTGTTATTTATCTCTATGTTATTTACGATCCAGTTATCGTCCAACCGTTGGGTGTTTATCAAAGTTTTGTCACTGGACTCTGGAGATTGGTGTTGTTAATTAAGCTCTAAAATGTGTGATGCAATTTAGGTTATTTATTTGACTCTTTGAACTGTCCAAAGTTGGAAGAGATTAGTTGCAATCGATTTTATATGACCAGTATGGCCATATACATTATGATATTGGTCTAACAGAATATGGTAAACTGCACCCCGCCGTAATAACAACAACAATAGCAACAAATGTGTGCAACAAAGTGACCGCCAATACGGATTTTGCTGAAACCGTTCTACTGGGGACCTTCTTGCGTATGCCACTCACGTGTTGAGCGAAGCCATCGAGATGCATGGTGAGGCACTTGCCGTCTCCCTTGATATATCTATGGCATTTGATCGGGTCTGACACGATGGCATTTTAAACAAGTTTCCCTTATATGGATTACCTGTTAGCTTTTGCAATTGGATAGCTGATTTTTAGAGGGAATCATCTATTTGAGTAGTCCTAGAGGGCTGCTCGTCTGATCAAATGGCCATCAATGCTGGTGTAGCTCAGGGATCGGCTCTCTCGGCTTCACTGTTTTTACTGCACATTAATGACCTTTTGAAGCCCGGCACCTTTGGGTATACAGATGACAGTACTGTGGTTGAGAGATACAGTTCCAATCCTCAAACCAGCTGCGACGCTGTCCGCAAAGAGAGGCTATAGTGGACCGTTTGAATTTAGCCTTAGAAGCCGTGCCCGATCGGGGCGATGCTAACCTGGTTAAGTTTAATGCTACTAAAACGTAAGCGTGTGTGTTCTCTGCTAAAAAGAGTCCTCTTAACCGATCTCCGTTTTTCCGTAGTGTAACAATACCAAAGCGACCATCTGGAGCTTTTGGGTGTCAAACTCATATCGAACCTAAATTTTGGGTCTAACATTGAATCCAAAGCCAAGGTAGCTGCAAAGAAACTTGGTATTTTGTCTACGGTTAGGCGGTACTTCACACCTGGACAGCTTTTGAATCTTTACCAAGCACAGGTCCGATCTTGTATGGAGTACTGCTGTCACCTCTGGGACGGTTCTGCCAAGTATCAGCTCAAGGCTTTGGATTCATTTGAGAGACGTGCTATGAGGCTCATTGGAGATGACGAGTAAGCTTCAAAATCTGGCGCATCGACGTAAAGCAAGCCTGGCGGTATTCTACAGATTGCATTATGGAGAGTGTGCACAAGAACTGCACAATCTGATTCCCCCATCACCTTTCCATTACCGTATGACTAGACGATCGGCAAAGCACGTTTTATAGTTGAAATACCTCGCACAAGAACGAAGAGTTACGCTTCTTCATTTATTATAAGAACTTCTAAGGAGTGGAATGCCCTGCCCTCGTCAGTGTTTCCGGTAAAATATAACCCTGGTGTGATCAAGTCAAGAGTGAATAGGTATCTACTAGGCAAGCGTGCTACACCTTCGACCACATCATCGCTTTCCATTAGTTAAGATCGTGGTCAAACGATTGACTAGACAGTGTTAAAAAAAAATAAGGTGATGATAATGAAAAGTATCATATCCATATTGAAAATGGTATCTTGTAAATCTGACTTCATTGTTTCATTGAATACCTGAACCTATAGATATTGTAGTATTGTTATATTTTAACTTGATACATACGATGATACCTGTCACTTTGACATGTGTTACTTTGACTACTGTCACTTCTCCCAACATTCATTCTAGCTGTGCCACGCGGTGGTGGTGGTGATGGTGATTATGAAAAGTATTATATGTGTAAAAGTAAAGTATTCCAGGATCTAAAGTTTCTACATAATAAATTTCATCAGAATCCGTTGAAGTTCAGCGTGATGAAGTGACATACATATATACTCGTACATATATACATACATACATAGACTCTTAAACCCTTTACCCTTTCCTTGCTTCGCCGTAGTCTGGTAAAAACAGTTCAGTTGGTTCATTCTTCTTTGTACATACTTTTGTTACTTAATGCTTTATTATAACTTAAGAAAAAGATGCGTAAGTTTGTGTGTGAGTGAATTTGTGTATGTTTGTTACTTATTCACGCTAAAACGTCTATTGATAAAATATGATAAATGTATTCTAGGTCCTGATACAACACATAGGGTACATTTCATCATCATCACGTGGCTGAAACCGCGAGCCGCAGCTAGTTCGTAAGATTAGTGTGATACTAGACACTAAAAAATAAAGTATATTATAATTTATGTTTGTATAAAATATTAGTTTTATAGCAAAACCGCATTAAGAACAATAATAATAATAAAATTTCAAAGTAGTACATGCTAAAACTGGCAGTTTTTTGTACATTTTTGTAATAACTCGTGATTTACTTTTGGCGTCACCGTTAATTCAAGGCTACTTGGACGTTCATATTGACGTGAATATTTTTTACAACATCACGTCATAGTTACAGCATCCGTCAACAAGCAACTGTATAGTAAAATTATATTGGCCAAAATATAATCCGTTTATTTTGTGATGATCATATAAAGTTAACGGAATTTAACCACGCTGGTTATTTTTGTGACGTCACTGCGTCGTGAGGAGTAAGCCACGATCCGCTACATAATATCCGACCGTCAATCCTCGAATTAAGCTAAGTACCGCAAGCAGTGTCTCCATTACTCTTCATAAAGTACGGAACTTGTCTAATGATTCCAAAAACTCCGACTACTGAACTAATAAACATCCATCAACCGCCAAATCGTTATTAAAACGAATCAATCACAGCATTGTCTATATGGATTTATGCAAACAGAAAAAGAGTTTAAAAATTAAAGGGAATAACGTTTGACGTGTACCTACTGTGCAATATACGAAAGAATCGATTAGTCATTATTTGATTTAGTTCGGCGCGCCGGTACGGCCCCTGGGGTGAGCCTGTAGGGGGTTACCACGAGCGCGGATGCTCTTGACTCTTGCAGTCGTCATCAGCCTGACCTTCCACACTTAATGTATAGCGGCCGGAAAATGAATGACTATGCCTCTATAACTAACGCAACTTTGAAGCGGCACATGTAAGTATCGTCAAGAATTTTAATGATCATCAAAAATGATCAGAAAATAATAAAAATCAATTCAATGATCATCAATTTTTCATAAACTAAATGAACTCAAGATACAAGCAAAATAAGTAGGTATTTTTAAGATCATTCATTAGCTTATAAAGCAATTGATAGACAGTTAGTGCAAAAACGTCGGTTCATACAAATCAAACCGCTTATAATGTTCACTTGTACAGAAGTAATAAACTTCAAGGGGGGTTAATTATGAATAAGCAAAGTAATAAGTACAAAACACATCAGTAATATGAACTCAATGCAACATAATTTACAGACCTTACATGCTCATTTGTGATTAGTCGGCGCGAAAGGGCAAATCCTTTATTAAGATAGGTAATGAGGTTAAATTCAATGCTCATTTCTAAAAGAGATAATCTTGTTACAAACTACAAAGGAATTTATATTTACGCCGTAACTCCTACGGTTCTTATTGAAGTTGAAGCAATGGAAGTTGCTGACGAAGATGCGGTAGAAAATTATGTACAAAAAGTTACAATATTTAATATGGAGTTAAATAATATGGACTCTACAGGAGTATGGAGTAGAGTTGATATTGTAAGTGATGATAATAATGAAAGAAAGAAAGAAGTTAACGATGGATTGTGTGGTAAGTCGGCACCCTGCGGCCGTGGCCCCCGACTGCGCCTATCACGGACAAGACATCGATTAGTGATCGACTGAATTCAATTGCTTGGCGGGACAAGAGTCGATACCGTCGACGGATCGAGATCCCGATCGAGATTTATATTGTTCGGTTTTTCGAAAATTTGCATTTTGAAAGCGTCACGTCAGCGACAACGCTGAGTCACCTGACAAATGGAACGCTGCTGATCTTTTCTTGATATGAACGCGTTGACCGTAAGCTCCGTTTATATTATTGTTGTGAGGTGATTACTGTCAACTGCACCAACCATGGTTTTTGTTTCGACAAAACACTTCGACAGTGCACCGTCATTTTGATCAATGTTAACCATTACATTTGTTTTTGTTTCTATCTTAAAATGTTAACTTTCTGGTTGACCGTGATTTGTTTTACGTTCACAATTGGTTACCTGGAGCTATTTTTGTGTAGCATGAAAGTTATCATGCATGCGTCTCACGATCACATGATATTTCATTTTTATTGGTTTAAGTCATGACAACACCGTATGTGGTGGAAGTATTGACGGGTACACTTAATATAAAAAATTAAGACTATATTTTGACCGTGGCGACGCGTATATCTTACTCTTGCTTAACGTGCGTTATGGGTAAGTAGCGGTTAACATTACCTTGGCTTGAAATTTAAGTTTATTGAATTCTTTGGTTTATCTTAAAATTAATCATTTCCATGGAGTATTTCTTACCTTTGTGATGTTCTGTTTCATTTGTATTTCATTATGGGTTGAATCTATTACCTGTATTCTTAAAGAAAATTTAAGGAAAGGACTAACTTGAGTTGAGTATTGACTAGTTAATCTAGTTATTGAGTATTGTCATTTAGTTAGTTAAGCTTCTGAACAGACTTTAATTATGTCCCAGCCAGATTTTTTTTAAGGTTCTCGCTGCAAAGCAACCGTTGAATTAAAACCTTTTAAAAATTAACAATAAATATCCTATTCCGTTGTGCATTACAATCCAAATTCAGTAAGTATTCTAGAAAAACTTTCTGGTGTTCTATGCAGCATACAGTAAGCCTAATGACAAGGAGTTCAGAAACGAGGAGACGAGGATGAAACATGTATCATGAGTTATGCTAATGCTAAATTTTGTAAGAAAAACTGAATACTCACATCATAATAATAATAATAACCAGTACAGGGTAGGTACATATATGATATATTATAAAAGCGATTCGCATTCTCCACACAGTAGGGCACCCACTGTTAATCTAATAAAGGAATTTGAATAATGTCATTAATAACAAACGTGAGTTAAGCGTTTCTCTTCTTGTTTTGCCGACGATACCTTTATGGATGTAACTAATCATAAATCAGTGATGGTAGCAGTCTTGGAGGCTTGCTAGGTGAAGAAGGTCTTTATCACAGAAAGAAGGCTGTATATAAGTGTGGTAGGAAAGCAACAGCTGAAAATTTTGGGGCTTGAAATCTGATATTGACCGATAACTAAGATCGCGTGCCAGACCTTAATTTCTGAATTTTGTAATTAGGACCAGTCTGGATTATGATTCGAGCATCTTTAACAAAAAATATTGATCGTATTTCTTGATTTTGAGCTACTCATTGCAGTCATAGTGTAGCCTTCGCCAAAATAGGTCAAAAGATTAAAAAAAACTCGTTTGGTAGATAAAGTTAAAGTAAAACTGAAGTACTTGCTGGGATACCGAACTTGGTATAATTATTTATTCGGCGACTCAACAGATTAAGATGAAGCCTTCATCGTACATCACGCCATGCCAAATGGGAGTGTCATAATCCGCAATCACGCATAAGGAAAACCAGTTAGTAATAGTGCAAAAACCTACCTAGTACAACTACAGATGGAGTATATAAAGCTTTTTAAAAAAACTATCAAGTATGAATACAGTTCACATGTCAAGGGTTCTGAACCTTTGACATGTGTGTCATGTGTGTGTCATGTATGTTCTGGGTTTTGTTTATAAATGTCGGTGTACAATTATTTGTTTTTACTCGACTACGGCGGACCAAGTGAAGGGTAGTAAGTTTAACAGTAAGTATATGAAAGTATGTATTTATGTGGATGTTCCACCTCTTAGGTGGAACCGTTGTGTCAGGAGACCGTTGTTAGATTAAAAGTGTTCTACACAACGGTCTCCCGACTGCAATGACAAATTTATTTATCTCTTGTTTTTGGCATTTTACTTCACTTATGCCAGAGAAGACTTTCTTTCTTTTTTTTGCTTCTTTTGTATCACATAAGATTCATTCTTTTCATCGATGCTATAATTATGATGGTGTTTTTACTTGTATGGATATAATATTTCGTTCCGTTCTAACTATAAATCACTCAACATAACCCTAAATACGTAGTCAGCTTGATAAACTCCCGCCTTATAAGGAAGTATGCAGCAATTAAATTTGCACCTAAAAACTTATTAATTAAATGGAAACGTTTTGCTGGGATTGTCTTTTTATATCATTGAGCGTAAACGAGTCTTTGGAAATGATGATAGTTTGTACAATTCTTTAAATTTTGAGGTGTATTGAATGGAAATAAATATCGAAAATTTTAGTGACTTTAAAAGATTTTTTGTCATATGTTAATTTTACAGATGGAACTATATTAATTTTATTTATGACTAGCTGTGCCCGCGGCTTCGCACGCGTGTTAATTTATCTAGATTAAAAGTACTCATTTGGTATTCACGGAACTAAACTATCAATATACCAACATTTGATCAAAATTCCTTCAGCCATCAAATAGTGTTTTTATCGATTGCTCGGCATCTAATCATCGGATTGAGATACAAAGTGCCCCAGTTTTTAAGTTAAGCCCAATCGTTTCAGTAGTTTTAAGTGATGTGCGAACAAACAAACATACAGACAGACAGACATGTTTTAAATAAATGTAATATTTTCATTATTATTACATAGATAATTTAGAAAAAGTGTTATGAGTCTGGTTCAAATGTAATAGAAAAAGTATTTAATATTTTAAGCATAGATTAGCTGTGACCGTGGCTTCGCCGTCGAGGTCATTTCTCTGGGTTATGATTACTAAGGCTGTTCTTGGACCTTCAATACCCATACTCAAAATTCCATCAGCCGTCAAATAGTTTTATATCGATTGCTCGGCGACTATTAAAATAATATGTAGGTACACCAGTTTTTAATAATTTGATTGAGATTCCATGTACACCAGTTTTCAATTATAAACTTAACCTATTCAACAGTGAAAACAGCATCACAATCGGTCAAGCAGCCGTAACATGATGCTTGAACAGACAAACACACAGACACGATTTATAAATTTTATATTCTTGTTCAGTAGCTTATTTTAAGTCCCCTAGACTATTATTTAATTATCTTTATTGTACAGACTTTTTCGTACTTACTGCTTTATTAGAAGTATAGAGTTTTTTTTTTGGAAGTGAAACTCTTATCATTATGGATCATGTTTAATAACCCGTATCATTATTGATTAAGCATGTTTGTCTAAAGGCTTACGGACCTATTGAGCTGTCTAGACGCTGACATGTTTTGATCAAATCATGCGTGATAATCGAATTAATTGTCGCCGACTCGCCGCCATGTAATAGCGTGCGCGCGCGCAGGTTTCTGTAGAGTTTGAATAAAACTGAGTTTCGAATCCAGTCTGTTGGGTTTGGTGATACCTACCTAATACTCCGTACTAGATACTATTAGGGTCCGTACGTCTAAATGAAAAAAAACGTACCGTTTTAGGGTTACTCGTGTGTGTGTCTACGTGTAACGTAAATAAATGAATTTTGAATATGGGGGGTCTCTTTTCCAATTAGAAAAGAAAATAAATCGAATCAGTACCACAACAAGCTCTTTTCACCACATATGTAGTGAAATGAGCTTGTTGTGATGATCTCATTTTTAAAATAAATAGTTTTAAAGTCAAGTGAGGAAAAAGATGAAAATTTACCATTTCCCCCGTCCCCGTTCGCCCAATTATTTCCTAAACTACTGAGAATAAAATTTTGACAAATATACTGAAATTAGTACTTTTCTTATTGATTACAGGAAAATGTATAATAATTCAATGGTTATAACATAATATGGAAAATCTCTCAATATTTTAAAACAACAATTATATTCATACGGAACCCTCTCCACAAGAGTATAGCTCGCACTTGTCCTGTTTTTAATTAAGAATACTCACGGGATGAATAACAAACGTTATTAACTATTGTTACTCTGACAGACGGAAAGTTTTACGTTATTTTACAGAAAGCTTGAATAATCTTTCGATAATTTGTGATCTATCTTCAAGTGCTTTGATCACCGATAACTGATATTTACTTGGTAAATATATTTATTAAAAGATTTGTTTATTTTTTAAGTAAAACTTTTATGATTTTGGATCATGTTTAATAATCCGTATCCGGTCATCATTATTGATTAGACATGTTTGTCTAAAGGCTTACGGACCTATTTAGCTGTTTAGACACCGATAACCACTTTGAACTCCGAATACTGATACATACTTGGTATCTGACACCTGATACATCCAGATATCAAATACTTTGTTCATAATATTTTGTGTAAAAAATCTTAAAGTTCCTATTACTTCATACGTGTACCGATATCCGTTGAATGACGCAACGAATACTCAATATCGAATGTGCTGCTATTGTACTACACTATTAGGTTTTAGAGTAATCGTGCCATTGAATTTATACGGTTAATTTTTGTTGATTTTGGTTTACACGTTGAATTATCCAGGAAAATCGTTAACAAAGGTGGTTAATAAATAATTTATTGTAACATACTTTCTTGTTGTCATATTGCCTTGGTAGTAAAACTGATTTTCTTTCACCTTAAGATCCAATATTGTTATATTCCCTACTAGCTGAGCCCCGCGGCTTTCATTCTCTTGTCCTATACTTGTCCACTGCTGGACATAGACCTCTTCTAATGGAAGTCACTGAGCTCGGTTTTCAGCTCTCCGCATCCAGTTTCTGCGAGCCACTTTTCGTAAGTCGTCACTCCACCTGGCCACATGGCGTTTACGCAACGTTTGCTTAAAATCTTTGAAAACACCACAACAGTAAGTTTCTGCACCATAGACAACTGCCTTATTACTCACGTACTCTAGACAGGCTGTTGACGAACGTCGCAATGAGAGCATTAACATTTGAAAATCGACATTTTGTCACTTATAGCAGTAGTTTGGCAGTAGTGAGCATCCACGGAACTAACGCACGTACTATTACTTATTCTGTGACTTACGTCAGGAGATGAAACAATGTCAATTTTAGTTCATGGACGCTCAGTGGGGGCGCATTGAATCGACACAAACGAAAGTACGGCAAAGCCAATCCATAGATATAGAGATCAGTGCTCTGCACTCACAAATGCCTTGTGGCATTTTATAAAATAAATATTGTCACAAACGTTTTGACAGATGCATTTATTTTTTGGAGCTGCATGTCATTTTATCCTGGCTTATCTATGTATACCTACAGCCATCATCATCCACGAGCTTGTTCGCCATCGTGTTCGCCATCGTATCACCTGCTTTACGAATAAGACATTGCGCTAAGTAATTAGATTAACGCAGCACGCTATTTATCCGATGCCGGTTAAGGAGTCGTATAGAGTTGTTAATACCCCAACATTATTTTCCGTGTCAATTTGTAGCAGAAACGGATACGGATAATTGCCAGGGGATATTGATTGCGGTGGGCAAGTAAGGTAAAGTAAAGTTATGGTATCTGGCGTTTAATCGTATTTGTTACTAGCAGCGCTCGTGGTTTTCTCCGCGTGGGATATTGATATTTTTCTCGGGGTAAGAGTATATTATGTGTTATTCCAAAGCCTAAAGCCTTCGTCAAAATCCATTTAGAGGTTCCGGAACAATTATAATTACATGCTTACTCACAAACATTCGCGTTTTTATTAATATACTATATATATTACGTTTATGTAATGTGCTATATTTTATTATGTAGGATTTGAGCTGTGTTATAATAATATTTACAGGCTGTACACAAAGCTCATTTTTCAGCTTACAGTTTTAGAGTGAAATACTACATACATATTTTTGATATACAACAGTGCATGCTTTACTATAATCATTCGAAATCATTATTATTGTTATTGATGAATAGCAGTCGTTAAGTCATTTCAAAGGCCCTTGGGCGGCCTAACTCTGACACAAGAGGCCAACACTACCTCACACAACAAACAAATAAATTTTCAAAATAATGGAATCTGTTTTATATATCTGTGTGTTATATTATGCTGGGCTTTCCAAGCTATTAAAAACTATATTTGATTTATTAAATAGTTTTATCATTAATTCCGTGGTAGTAGTTATTTATTTATTTATTTAATACTTTATGCACAAGAGCAGTGTACAGAGGAGGACTTAATGCTAAGACAGCATTTTCTGCCAGTCATCCTGGTTGTGCAAGAAATATGTGTATAGGCGTGCACTCGAGATATGGACAGTAAAATGAAAATAAAGATAAATTAATTGAAATAAATACTAAAATATAAAACTTTGTAAAATATGTACATACAATTAATATAATATATATTTATGATATTATATGATACAATATATTACATCATATAATATCATAAAAATAAAATTCATATAAAAACATATTAATATTATAAAATTAAACAGCTGGTGTTGTTAATAAGTCTTTTTTAAATGCTCTCGGTTAACTCGAGTTAACCGTTTAAAATTTTCTTTAGTTTGACACTTTCTAATGTCAATTGGAAGTGAGTTCCAGAGACGGACTGCTGAAACCCGGAAGGAGTGAACAAGGAAAGAAGTGGTATGAAAAGGAGTGTTTGAAGAGCGAAGTTGCTTGTCATGAGTGTTTTATAGGAAGTTAAATTTACATTTTAAGTATACAGGCGAGTTACGGTTATTTAGGACGCAAAAAAAGGTCAAAGAATTCTAAGATTTCGTCGCTCACGGATAGAGAGCCATTTCAGTTTGGATCTGTACTTAGACACGTGATCATACTTTCTGACGCTATAGATGAAACGGATACAGTTATTAAGAAGGCGGTCAAGTTTTTTAAGAAGGTCTTCAGTTAGGTCTAAGGAACATACACCGGCATAATCTAGAATGGGAAGGAGAAGCGAGTTTACTAATGTAATTTTGGTATGAGTGGGGAGTTTTTTTTTAAGGCGTATGATTGAATGAAATTAAGCAAAGAACTTACGAGAAATTTCATTAACATATGGAGACCAACTAAGGTTTGGGTCAATTATGATGCCTAAGTCTTTAACTGTCGAAGAAAAAGGAATATTAATGCTGTTAAAAGAAAATGAGGGCAGATTAGAATGGTTAACTTTACAGAGACGTCGCGAGCTGCCCACTATGACACTGACACTTGTCAGGATTCACTTTAATACCGTAATTGATCGACCAAGTGAGAAGACGCGACAAATCGTCACTGAGAATTTGAATCGCGCGAGACAATTCGTCAGTGGTAACGGAGTAGTATAGTTGTAGGTCATCGGCGTACATATGGAAGCTACTTTGTAAGAGAGGAGAAAGTAAGTTGATGAAAACTGAGAAAAGCAGCGGGGACAAAATTCCACCTTGAGGCACGCCAGTGTGTAAAGCATTCCAGTCGGAGAATTCTTGTTCATAGCGTATGGCCTGCCGCCGACATTACGAAGAAAACCATGAAACAGCAGAAACAGAAAAGTTTAATTTAGAGAGAACGGCTAAAAGCAGATCATAGTCAACCGCATTGAAAGCGTTACTGAAGTCTATCAAAACCAGTACAGTAACTTAAGAGTTTTCCATGGCAGCTCTAATGTCTTCAGTAACCTTTAAAAGAGCTGTTGTTGTACTATGACCTACCCTAAAGCCAGATTGCAGAGGGTTCAAAAGGTTCACCCGCTTAGATTATTCTTGTTGCATCAACTCTTAAGTTATATACATCTAGTTTTCAACTAACAAAATAGTAACATACCAGATCTTGGTTTAATCTAAACTAAACAATGCATAATTCTCAAATTAATCGCACCTCGCATCTGAACTTTGTAAATTAATTACCATTACCATACCATTGGTAGGCTTCTGGCAGCCATGTTGGACACAACCTATCCTCTAATATTATATATGCGAAAGTTTGTGTGTATGTTTGTTATCACTCAGCACCGAAACGAACGGACTTTGATACAATTTGATAATGAGTTCCTGGAATAACACATACATGGGCGCTTATTCGCTATGCCACACGTTTTTTTTTGCAGAAATCGTTTGACCTCACGATAATTCACGAACAATTTTACACGGAGATATCGTAACGCGATGCGTTACGTGTCTGTATGGATATAGCTAATAAGGGCCCTGGGATACTTTATTTCATCACTAGCTGCGCCCCGCGGTTTTGCACACGTAACCCCCCCCCCCCTCCCCCACTGCCCCCCTCCCTCCCGAACATGGACCTGAAAGTATGTGCTTTTATGAAATTCTTATTTATGTCTGAATATATAGTTAGCCGTCATTAAAAATGTTAAAAACACCAAAAGGTAGCCGAGTGTAAGATCATTTACATATTAACAGGATGTAACATTTAAGTGACTTTTATAGTATTAATTATTACGAGCGCTGAGCTTCGCTAATTAACGTTATCTAAGTCAATAATAAATTACTAATTAAAACATTTAACCGCCAATCATTTCGCTAATGTTCATGCTGATATCACAAAAAACTTAGTGATGAATATAAAAATTATTGGTTGGTATCGATGTTCATATCGAGTCGTTATGTTTATCGATAAAAATATGTATCAGTATCGTAACGCTCGTGCTGCCGTCAAATTTACGGACTGTCCTTTTTATAGATGATTCGGAGAAGTTACTGTGATGTGCTGACAAAGTTTGATTATCGATAAAATCAAGAATATTAAATGTTCTTCATTTTATCGATAATCAAACTTTGTCATTAAAAAAAAATACAGTAATAAAAAAAACTTTTTTTGCTTTTTTTGATGTTATTTTTCTTGAAATAGAAAATTATTTTATTGAATTAAATTTACTGAAATTGTCACTGAAAAATGATGATTGATAAAGATAAAGAAATTCAATTATTTATTACGTTCAGGCCTTTCTATAAATAAAAGTTTTCTCTTATAATAGTTTGTAATTTTTACCCATCGAATCTTTTGATACGATATTTTCTTCGATACCTAATTAATAAGGCTTAGTGATTTCAACTTTTTCAAATACTTTATAAAATTTGCAACAAATAGCCCGTTAGATAAGTAATAATAATATTTTAACGTAACGACAAACAGTAATCAGATTATAATAATAAAAAATGCAGCGATTATAAACATCTTTTTATATACATATACCTAGTCTTAATAAGGCATCTTTGTATCGCTAAATTCGATAAATCGGTGAACGACCCAACCCCAACACTACGTCTGAAATCGTGTGTGGTAAAAAACAAATAAAGTGATACCAGCTTTTATTTACCCAAATGCAGCTGTAAAACATAAAAAAACGTTTTTCCACAAACTTTAATTGCCAGCAATGAAGTAATTAAATGTGACAATCGTAAAAGAATGAAGGTCCATAAAACATTATGGTCGAGTCGAGTGTGGGTCACATTTGCCCAGCCAGGGCCATTTATGGAGCCGATGTTCCAGGGACAGGGCGATTCAATTACCTTTGTACGTGTTAAGGTAAAATGTTTTTCTGATCGAAACAACACGGAAAGGAATGCGAGGCTCGAAACGGAATCTTGAGTAATTTAAAGGGTTTTGAGGTAACTCAAAATGAAAATAGATATTTTGTGTTTTAGGTTTTTCCTAATTTTATTTATCAACTACCGTCCGTACATCAACTAAAAACCACGGTATTACCCACGTGGATGATGATGATGATGATGATGATGATGATGATTCCAGGATATAAGCTATCCTGATACCAAATTTCATCCAAATCAGTTCAGCTGTTTGAGCGTGAAGGAGTAAATGATAACGATGATGATGAAAAGTAGATATGCGATGTGTTAATCAAAGATAAAAATAATAAAACATATTAAATAAATATACATGTATATAACTGCAAAACCTACATATTCAGATCTTTTTACATCATCAGTGCATATACATAAGGAGTTTTTTTAATCTATGTACTAATATCTCTCGATTTCCACACTAGGCTAAGCCTGTATCGAGGAAACCTGTATTCTTGATATAGTTTTACATTAAGATCCTCAGCGAACATAAAAACATTCCAAACATTATTGTAATAAAAGGAAAATCAAACAATAATTAATAATGATTAAAGTTAGAAATAAATAAAATAAATGCTAACAATACCCATTGATTATTTATTTAATGAGTACATTTAAATAGTTTTACAATTCAATATGTATGGTATGTGTATGTAAGGGTACAATCTAACATACATTTAATAATTCTAAAGAAAAGCTACGCTTTTTTTTCTTCTAATTTATAAGCTATCCTGTCACCAAATTTTATGCAAATAGGTGCCGTTTGAGCGTGAAGGAGTAACAAACATTTATACAACCTTTCGCCTTTATAATACTAGCGACTCCGTGAGCCGTATCTCCGCCATTTTGAAAAAAAAAAAAACTGCTCACCAAATTTCACGAGAATCGGTTGGGAAATGCGACCAGTAGAGAAGAACAGCCGAACATCCGCCGGACATACGAAAGCATTTTTGTCCAAGCTGCAACGGAGACGCTTCGCGCTCGCTCGGTCAATTAGTGTGATGCCTACAAAACATAATCCAGTCAAATATAAATCATGAAACAATTGCACTTAGAAAATAATCAGTTACTACGTTTATATTATCTGGTTCGTTCATTTTCTTTTTAGTAGGTACCTACCTTTTATCACAAGGAAAAAACATTATTCGGCTGTACGAATGGATATTTTTAATTTTAAATACAGTTTTCACAATAAAGGCTGGGACTTAATGACGGAAGGAAATAATGTCGGCCGTGAATAACTTAGCAACTATATGTATGTTCTCCATCAACCTTTTCATTTCCGATTTGGTTCCGGATGACTGCCATTCTGAATTAAAATGTTACGTGTAGCATTTTCAAAAAAACTAGTAAGTACGAGTACGTTTACGAACAGGAAATTTGTTTAAGACGATTTGTATTTTTTTTGGTATTCGATTATATATCACTACCTTAAATTATTAAAAATACACCAAAGTAATTAAAAAACTATAGAGAAAGTTTACTATCAACGCTTGTGTGGTTCGCGCGTTATTATCAACGGAAATAAAAAGGACCGTTATAATTAATTTTGGTGTAATTTAAATAATGTAAGGTTATGAAAATAGATTATCTATTCGATTACTACAAAAAAGTATTGCAAGTCAGCGATTATTCCAGTTTGTAAATGTACTAGTTTCAATTAAAAAAAATACACTGTCCGAAACAATTGAATTCAGCATGGTGTTCACGCATGCGCATAGCACCCGATGAAAAGGTCTAGATATTATATTGCAAAATAATGCCCTATATTTAGAGAAGCTCATAAATAGTTAATAGGTACTCACTAGTGCTGATTGCCGAATCGTATTATTAAATTGACCATAGACAAAGACATGTTACGTTTATTACTTTTTATGTTTTACGCAAAGAGTCTGTTATATACAATTTAGCGTAATTTTCGTCGCTTATTATCCATAGTATTACGTGGCGTCTCCGTTTTCACCTCTTAGTTTTATATCAGTGTTTTTTTTATTATCAATGTTTTAGTAGCTTTTAAGTTGTTAAATTTGATACCTCGTAAAAGTGAGACTTTTTTATTAATCAAAAATGTTGTATATAACCGGTTACCTTCCACCGTAACAAATAATTATTACTAACCATAAATAGCAAAATGGTACTCTGTTTTTTTAATCGGCTTTAAAAAGGAAAAGGTTATCATTTCAATTGTATATATTTGTATGTTCGCTCATTTATCCGAGTTTAATAAAAAACACAGCTAGACAAAAATAATTATTTGAATCAATTGACCTAAAATTTATTGAATAATTGAATACAAAAACTCTGAACCTTTTTTGATGAAATTTATATGGGATTGCACTGGACGGCTTCTCTTTCAAATAAGATTTATTTTCTTTCATCTAAATCGGTTTACAAATCCCAGGAAAAAACGGTTAAAAAAGAAAAGAAAATTACGGTTTACAAATCCTGGGATTTGTAAACCGTAATTTGTGTGTTTTTGATTTAGATAGAGTAATGAGTAAACATACAAACACAAAAACTGGCCAAGTGC
Organism: Alsophila aescularia; assembly: GCA_946251855.1. Lineage (NCBI taxonomy): Eukaryota > Metazoa > Arthropoda > Insecta > Lepidoptera > Geometridae > Alsophila > Alsophila aescularia. The sequence continues at coordinate 44,150,362 of OX276380.1, forward strand.
GTGTCAGACACGCGTAGATTCAGGGTTCCGTAGCGAGGATCCTAAGCTAGTAGAGCTATGAAACCGCATTGAAATCATTCCAGTAGTATTTAAGTGATACGGCAAAGTTGTTTTAACGGTTGAATTATGTCTCTCACTTGGATTAGTCCAGAGTTGGCGCGGGCATAAAATTCGGGGGACATAAAACTAAAGCAAAACGGTCACTTAAGATTTGGGGTTCAAAACGCTGGGACCGTGGGGGCAGGCAGCGCACAACACTTTTAAATGCTTATCTGCGCGTCATGTCGAAGCAACACCTGACCAAAATGCTGGCCTTTACTTTGGACAAAGATAAAGCATTGCCATACAACGTAGCAACCTGAAAAAGTTACCTACTGGATGCGGCTCATTTTAGTTTAGATTTAGTTAGATTAAATTACATAATTGTTTATTAGTTGCATTTTCTGTAATAAAACACGTATAAAAACATTTAGTTGCTGAATAAAATGGCTTATCAAATGGCTTATTACGGAACTCTATATAAGAGCTCAAATAATCGTTACGTTATAACACTATCCGAAGTCATCAGCTGTTCATTTAATACTAGCTTTCCCGCCCGCGACTTCGTCCGTGCCGACTACTGTTTATCGCGAAAAATGCATCCTATTTTCTTCTGGGATATTAAAAAAACAATGCAAAAGTAGGTATATCACCAATGCTCTTGATGTTTTTTGCAAGACTTGTTATTTAATTTCCATGGCAACCGTTCCTTACAGCGAGTAATCAACATTTTACACTTTTCCCATGAAAACTTACAATTTTCCGGGATTAAAAGTTTTCTATGGTTTTAGCTATCTCCATTCCAAATTTCATTAAAACCCTTCCAGGCGCTATCGCGTGAAAGCTCCCCAAACAAAAAATAGACAACGTTTCACTTATATATATTGGTATGGAATGCGGATGCTAATATTATGAGCCGCGTGCGACGCGTGGGCAAAGCCACATTTTGACGAGAGCGACGCACGCGCGGCACGCGTTATACAGCGTGTGGTCTAAGGGACGAACAAATTTACTAGTCATAGTTTTGAGTTGAATCAAGTAGCTTGATAGTATCTTGATTCTTGAGATAATATAAAAACACGGCGTGGAAATCCTAGGCAGATATTCCTAGAGCAGCTTCAGTTGCAACAAAGATTTGGTTAATTTAATTCAGCCCAGAATAATCTGAAACAACACAAACCAATCCCACACAAACCTTGAGTGGGACACGGCTGTCTAAAAAAAAATATTATGACCAAATCATTAACAAATCAATTTAGAACAGCTTCAAAGAAAGGATGAAGAGAGTCTGGAAAGGGTAGGCAACTCGTCGTAATGCAATAATCTGAAACAACACAAATCAATCCCATTAAAACTTTGAATGGGAAACAGCTGTCTAAAAAATATATAGCAATTCATTAACAAATCAATTTAAAACAGCTTCAAAGAAAAGATGAAGAGAGTCTGAAAAGGGTATGCAACTCGTCGGAATGCTGTCAATGCCTCTGGTATTGCAGATATTGATCAGTAGCAGTGACTAGGACGAGTTTGAACGCGTGCTTAAAAAAATCACCTTACCGTTACCTTTCTTTCACTTGCACCCCGTACCTATCGTACCATGAGCTATCACGGTTCATGATTACGGCTCTCTATAGTCTCCATAGGAAGTGCAGTGTGGGCAATAATGCTGGAGTACTTATGATTAACCGGATAATTTGGATAGTATCTGTGAGGAACGTCGTCTATTAGAGGCTATTAGGAGATGCACTTCAGCTGGATGTAATTTATGCTGACGGAACTTAGTTTATGACAAGCAAATATTTTCCTAAAATTTTTGCGATAGGTTTTTTTATAGTGGTAACATTTGGTAGGAAATATCTAGATAAGAGTGGCTAGGAGTAGATCAGAATGGCATAAAAAATTTGAATTAATTTCCCTAGGAAATTCAAATTCTTATAAATTTTGTATAGAACGGAGTTTTAAAAGCTTTTATTTAACTTGCAATGTATGTATGTACCTATGTTTTTGTATGTATGTTTGTTTAGTCAAATCTTGCAAGCTGAATTAGAACCACTTCCTCTTATCCTAAGGAGTTGAATTTTTACATGCATTTTTATGGTCAGCGTGACCTAAAGCGACATGGAGGATTAGTTTCACATAAAATAACTCTTTAACGACTAACAGCGAAATTTTGTGAACGCATTTTATTATGATAGCCAGTTTTAAGTTTTCTTATGACAAGGTTGCTTTACTCAGGGCTGGCTCATGACTAGTGAACTCCTCAACGGTTAACAGAACAGACACGAAATTTTGTTTATAAATTGAATTGTGATAGCCCGTTCTAAGTTTTACCACGACATGGCTACTGCATAACAGCTTTTTAAATGTTTTTTTAATTATCATATATCTCGAAAACGGATTCACTGATTTCTATGAGTTTTGGTTGTTCATCTCAGTCTCGAGAAGGTTCCTCGCACATTGGAAAAGGAAGTCTTTCGCAAAAAAAATATGATTGGAGGGAGGTTTGTGGGGCGAGGTCGGGGTTGTTGTTAGGGGTTTTAGAGGGGACGGGGTAAGGACGGGTAAGCAGAGGGGGGAAGGTGGAGGTTGAAAGGAGAGGTGGAGGGGGAAGGAGATAGGAAGAGGCACAAGCGGAGAGGGAAGTGGGCGAAATTTGAACGCGTGCAAAGTCGCGGGGCGCAGGTGGTACAAAATATATCCTATGTCTCAGAGCAAAATTGCTTACTATAGTGTTGAAAACATAAGTTGGAGACATTTTCATTTTCAACAAAAGTTACTGATCAATAACAAATCATCAGCAACAATAATCTCTGGAGTTCCTCTACAGAGATTATTGTTGCCAACTTCGATGTTGAGGATCCACCTTTAGTGTTGTTCAACGTTGAGCAACAAATCCAGATGTTATAGCAACTCCAGTCTTCCACCATTAGACGTTACAGCATGACACGTGTCGGTTGGTCTGTGCAGTACCAGGACTCGCCGATGCGCACGAGTATCGGTTCTCACGCCGGAGCGACGGCGCCCGGGGGCAGCGCGCGCGCACGACTCTGACCAGATACGGAATTAATTTATCTATATGTGCTGTGCCCAATGCCCATGTAGAATACTCTAGAATTTAGGCCCCTAAAAAAACACAAACACTATATTAAATACAAATTCTAAGTTTTACTAAATAATTGATGTTGATTCATTCTTATCTTAAGTTATAAAAATATTTAAAAAAATTGAGGGTTCGCTTTTACAAGTAATTCGCAATGGACTGGAAGAAAGTCTTCGTGATTCGTGACTATTCTCGAACTTAAACACTTTCAGTTAGTCACTTGTCCCAATTCAATTGTCTTTTGACTAATTTCCCCTACACGTAAGCTCCTATAAAGGGTTTCACAATTTACAATCTCAAGTGTTCCCATGTCAATTGTTGCGATTTTCACGCTCCATCGAAGCATGGTCAGGTCTATTGTCTTTGGCTAGAAGCGTGACGTGGAACTGTTTCGTTTGGCTAAATAGTGTTACTAAACAAAAGAATATCTGCTTTCTACCCTGGCCAAATATACGTACTTACCTATTTGTACTTCATTTGTTGGTAATGCTATACAGAAAGAACAATTCGTTTCAATAAATGCTGCCTGATTATGACTGCTGCTAGTAAGTGTGAAGAAGTAAATCTTAAAAAATAAGTACCAACTCTTATGATCAACTCTTGGTGATATATGTTGACAGACCAACTGCAACGACAAGTGTGCCTAAATTATAAATCTGAACAAACCTGACATAATAACCTGTTACAAATATGATATTGCAAAAGATATAATGGCGAAGAAAATTATACAATTCAAACTTCTGGGTTGCACTGTAATTGTACTGATACAGGTGACAATTACCTTCAAATGAATGTCTTCTTCGAAAAACTATAAAAAAATGACAATCTTTTCCGACTCTTCCTTCTTACATATCTTTGTGCAAGAACCAGCAATATTAAATTGCTTTCTTAATTTCCACAACAAAGTATTATAAGTAATTATGATCATTATCACATAATATTTAAAAAGAAATCACTTTTTAACAAATATAGCTTCATCATTTAAATTTTATAGGCCACTACTTCTAAACTTAAATAGAAGTCTTCTAATAAACAACTCTCAATCTTAACAAGGTTTCATAATTAAAAAGCCTACACATTAACGTCTGATACTTAATTTACTGGTATTTAAATTTTGTCATAAACTTTTAAGTTATAAGGTATAAGCTTTTAATCCATTTTAAAAGCTTTTATTTAACTTCACTTGTATGTATGTATCGATCTATGTAACTATATATGTATCTATGTATTTCTGTCTGTCCTGGATTCTTGTCACTCAAATTTCGAGCACTTCCCGATTTGCTATCCTGCTGAAACTTTCAGGGTAGCTCACAAATCGATGAAATATCAAAAAAATAGAAATTTTGGGGAAAAAACCGAAAAGTGACACTGCAAAAAAAAGGTCGTAATTGCTTATTTTTTTATTATTATGCTTATTAGAAGTTGGACTGAGTAAATGGTTTTATAAATCTTTATGGGCTTAATGTACTTAAATTGGCCTTAAATTAATACCATTATTCAGATTATAAATTCTAGTTGCGCCCCGCGCTTTCACCCACGTGGTGATGATGATGATGATGATGAAAGTATCCTATGTGTTATTCCAGGGTATAAGATATCTCTATTCCAAATTTCATCAAAATCCGTTCAGCCGTATGAGCGTGAAGGATGATGATGATGATGAGGATGAAACATAAAGTATCTTATATGTTATTCCAGGGTGGAAGCTATATCCATTCCAAATTTCATTAAAATCCGTTTAGCCGATAGGCCGTGAAGAAGCAACAAAGAGACACACAAAGAAACTTTTAGCCTTTATAATAGTAGTGTGGATGAATAGTTATAGTAATAATAACTAATACTATTCAGTTTTTTCCTTGCCAGTTTTTTTTTAAATTCAAAAATAAATTTTAATGAATTTGAGCGTTTGTGTTTAGCTGCAATATAGTCTCGACCTTGTCATCTGTAACAATGAAAAGAAAAACATGAGACTAGACACTTAACAAGATAAAAACTTTAGCCAAAATTTAAAAACCCTCAAACAAGCATATTAAACCGTCTTGTAATGATCAAAGTTTCTTGTTGCCACAGACACCGCCATTAGATTCAGGGAAGCCATAGCTGTCTTTAGAATATAATGTTAATAATTATTATGGACAACGTATGCAGAAATGGCTAGTGCCCAAATTATATAATAACGATCTATCAAGCGAATTTGTGAATAAATACGCAACTAAATATTCGTTTAAAAAAAAGGCTATTATTTAATATTGAAGACTGACCTATATATCTTCAATCTGCATGATACTAAGTTATTATATAATTAGATGTACTTACAAGTCCTTAAAATACCTACCTATATTAATCTAAAATGAATGACCTAGTTATAACATAACATGTTTTATATATTTGCTATGTATGTGGATTAATAAATAAATAATAAAAAAACGTCTTCATATGCTACTCAATCCCAAAAATATATGCAGTTACGAAGAATGCCTACAAAACTAAACATTTGAGCACTAACTCTACGAGACGGCTGATTTCTTCCGAGCTATCTCGCTACTTCCAGCTTTAAAATTATAATAATCGTATTGTAATCAGTCCATCACACATGACACAGACAGAGAGACTTCAGAATTTTCCGTATTTTTTATCAGGTCTTAACAAACTAGATACTATAATAGTTTGTAGCAACATTAAGTTCTCAGTATCATCAGGCAATAACGACGTTATGTTGCATTATTGCTATCTTAATTCTGCTTATTTAATTTCTGAAAAACAAATTCTCATAAGCATTCATGCGCAAAAATTATAGGCATCCCATCTTAACAAATACCTATCCCTATAATCTTGGGAGTCGACCACCTGATCTGACGTATGCAATCGATTTTGTATTCCAGGAAGGATCGCATCAGCGACCGACGTCCGACAATCCCAGCGTCTCGATGCGCGTGACCCACTGACAAAACAAGCCGATCGCATCGCATTGTTTCCCATAGCCCACAGCTCGATTCCATTCAGAATCTCATTACACTTGAAAGGGGCAAACAAATCTGGCGCAATGTTCTCATGGACGTGTCCGTCGTTAGGGCAGCGTGAGGTGACCATTACTGTACAAAGAGTTGCCTAAAATAGAGAGCTTTTGTGAGGCGGGAAGACAGGCGAGGCGGGGGCGGGGCGCAGTCCGGCTGCCCGCCGGCTCAGTTGCGCCGCGCCGCACGACCGCCTCGCACGCTGCGCTACGGAATCACGGACCCCGCACAGCGCACAACGCATGCGCACGCGCCCTCCCCCCTCGCGACGACACGTGCTCATGATATCATCGTGACATTCCACCATGCAAGAACAAAACTCAAGATCCAGCAAAACAACGTTGAACTCCCTGGAAAGTGCGATCATCAAGCTGAAAAACAACCTGCAAATACAAGATACGAAGGCGACAGACATGAACGGCTTGCTCGTCGACCCGCCTTCGCCGCACTCGGATAAAAACGCAAGTAAGAGTCCTAGTTCTTCCTCGGCCGCGAATATCAATTTGTCGATCGCATCGGCAGCATTGTTGCAAGAAAACATGCTGCAAAGATCGCTGCAAGGAGTTGTTATATCTCTCCAAAATGCAATGATGAACTCGTTACAACAAGCCGCGCTCTTACCGTCGAATTCCGCAGCCGCAGCCGCATTGAACTTACAAGCTTTGGAATCTTATTTGACTCTACAACGCCTGACATCAGTTTCATCAGTAAATAACACTAATCCGGTCAGCTCACCTGATAATAGCTCCACTTCAAAACAAGACATTCTGAGGATAGCGACGGCAAGTGCAAAAATAAGTGATGTGGACACCGCCGATACTTCAAAGGAATTTTCTCCAAAAACGCCTGAGGAATATCCGTTATCAGATGCAATAGCTGCAGAAGACGTCGATTTATCAGAGGAGGTTGAGGAAGACTTAGCGTTACTGGATAACGAAGACGAATTTACTTTGGAGCAACATTTGGAGTCAACATCAAAAGGTTATGGCTGCAACTCTCAGAACTTAGACAATGGATATCCAAGCCTATTAATGAATGCAATGTATCAACAACAAATGAATGGAAGCCCATCGCAAGCTCCTCTATCACCGCAAGCCTCAAACTCTTCTAAGAATAGTTCGTCATCGTCAAGCAGTAGTATATCAAATAAGCAAAAAACTACAGGAAGCGGACCTAGGACGAAGAAACAGTTCATTTGCAAGTTTTGTAACCGGCAGTTCACGAAGTCATATAACCTGCTTATACACGAGAGGACACATACCGACGAGAGGCCATATTCGTGTGACATCTGTGGAAAAGCTTTCCGACGGCAAGATCACCTGAGAGATCACAGGTAAATAATAAAAACTTTATTGCCTCTCCTCTCCGCAGCATTGTTTATACCTTTCCATATGCAACAACGATTTTAAATTTAATAACTTTACCGGCGTTGACACTTTCTCCATACACAACCATTTAAATGTATCACATGACATTTTTATCTACCTACCGTTATACATTGATATGGGACCACTAACTTTTCTATAATCGATTAGAGTAATCTTAACTATTTAATTTGTTATTCCTTAACAAGTTTCTAATGTTTTACGACCTAACCGAAAACTCGTTAGTATCTAAAACATTATCTTCATTCCGGAGGTGGATAGCTAAATCAGCTGAAGTGATTAATTTCGTTCTCAAATCCCTAAATTCCGGATCGGATAGCGAGGCCCTAATTTAAAAGATAAAGAAATCTCATAGTGTCGAGAAACGTTTCTCTGTTCCACGATTATTTATTTCGATATCAATAAAAGATTTTTCGGTCGTCCACACTTAACGCGAAACGTTATAATAACTTTTGAATAATGGCGGTGAAGTAAAACCATATTTAAAACAAAAAGGGTTAAGTATGGCCCGAGCAGATGGTATCGACAAGTCGTTCGTCACGCTCGTAAATTATTTCACCAAAACCGCCGCTAATCCCATGAGACCCAATGTTTTAATTTTGTATTTCCATTTTGTTTTCTTCACATTGCATTCTTTATAAAACTCCATGAATCTTGTCTCGTATCAAAATATTTACATCCAAAAATAAAAGTGTATGACGCACTCAAAAAAAGATGTTACTGTTACTAGAATTGGAATTCGAACACGGATTTCGAACACAATAAATATGATAATGGTATTACAAGAGCTCTCAATCTATTTCTCCACTTATCTCGAGATCCCTACCCAAAAAGAGCTAAAAGTGTTAGTTTTTTAACACCTGTCTCTCAGCGATTTCCTTCCAAATCACCGTATCTCTGTGGCAATAAAATAAATTTCTTGTAGACGCCGGAGGGTTAACCGACCCGGCCTGGCCTGTCGATGTTCAATCGATGTCCGTTGACACGATACATTAAAATGGAGTCCGGAGCACCGAAGCGGGCCTTCGACGGGTTTTTACAAAGCACGTGGTGATCCTGACGTGAGGATTAATATGGATGACAAAAAATATATCCCTCGCATACAAAATCAAGTTTAGTTGTTCGAGCAGCTCATTTTTTTTTCGTCCTGATTGAAATTTGGATAATGGACTTATATTAATTTGTAGCTTGTTTAGTAATTTGGTCTTCATCTTTTTGTGCTTGTTTATTTTAGTATTGCGTCGTTAAATGAGCATTGCAATCTAAATTTCATAGTCCATCGGATCGCATTGCGAGCTTCATTAATCAGAGTTCAGAGCCGGGTGGCGGTGACTTAGGCCTAACGCTGCGCCCGCGCCGCTGTCACGGCACGCCTCGCCGCGCGCCTTTCAATGCTCTAATCACCATCATCCCGTGTTTTAATATCAGAATTATTATTTCATTCATCATGTTGCTCTTTATCGTCACCGATCTAACCGTACCTAACGATTATTACATATATTAAGTTACTTTGAACGCGTCGTTATTTTTATGTTCCGTGTATGTTTGTTTATTCGATACGATGGTAATTTCTCGAATTGGGCCCTCGATTGCTGGTTTCTCGTGCGTTATTATTGATTACACGTTACCCTCGGTATGTTAATTATACGCTGTACTTGTAAATTTAATTTGAAATTAGTTACTATCAATATTTGTGAGGTATGTATCTCAGAGTCTCACTTTGATGATAATTACATGCTTCATGTGTCTGTTGTGAATCTTTCGCCTATTCATTATGAGATTTTTTATTTGTGTGATCTATTGGTTGATATCTAATTTATCCGTCTATTCTCGCTTTGTATTAACTTTTTCTTAAATTTTACTAGAAAATCCATGTAAAAATTAATGATATTAAATATGAAAGGTTATCTGAATTTATTACCATCATTCCCTTGGGTCATGTTTGCTTCTTTGCGAGGTGTAGAACACGCGAGAGCATTGTCGATGCATTGTTTTCGACGCCCCAAGACATGACGTATTTATTGAACATCTTACAAAGCACCTACGGTTAAATTATGTTGTACTTGGCGCAGCTACTTTATGAAGACTTGTAATTTTGGTCTGAAGTTATTGGTGCCAGAACTACAAATGTATTTTGCTTGTAACAATAATTTCGCATTGAATAATTGTCATTTTGTTTTCCTTGGATAAAATTAAGATCTTTTCATATTAATTTTATGAAACTGAACTTTTTGCTTGGTGAAATTATGTGTGTTTTTTTGACCCCCAGTTAAATTATTTTAATGCTACATGAGTATTTTTTGGCTGGGGGCTTTTATATTATAGTTTTTGTACTTTTTACTTATCTAAATTGTCTTCTTTACAGGTACATCCATTCGAAGGAAAAGCCTTTCAAATGCCTCGAGTGTGGTAAAGGTTTCTGCCAGTCTCGTACCCTGGCCGTCCATAAGATCCTTCACATGGAAGAGTCGCCACACAAGTGTCCTGTCTGCAGTAGAAGTTTCAACCAAAGGTCCAACCTGAAGACTCACCTACTAACCCATACAGACATTAAACCATACAACTGTTCATCTTGTGGAAAAGTCTTCAGAAGAAACTGTGACTTGAGGAGACACAGCCTCACACACAATCTTGTTGGCATTTCTTCTGTCAACACCTCACCAAGTGGAAGCAACGGGAAGAGTCCTTTACTAAATCCTAACTTTCCTATTGATAATCTAGATACGGAAGATGAGAATTAGTGTCGTAAGTGTGAATAAGATTGCAAAAAGACTGAATTTAAACCGGTGCCTTGTATTTGAAGATAACCAGAGAACTATAGATTAAGTACGGGACTAAAATTGTACCTTTATATCCGTATTTCTTCCTGAAACTATTATATTTCTTTTCCCGCGTTTAGTATACACTTCATATACAAACACATGTCAGAATTTAAAACTATGAAAATTTTATTTAGATATTCTTCCAGTTATGTATGTTTGCATATCTAGGCAATATCACCGATTGTTTATATAATTTGGTAGGTCTCTACAAAATCAATTTAATTTGAACTTTTTAACAAACCAAAACTTTTTTTATAGTGATCCGATATTTTTCTATGTATATAGAAAGTTGTATAATCAGTGATAAAAGTCCCTGAATATGTTCAACCTTCCAATTGACCTTTCATCATCATTATCTCAACCTTTACTTATCTTCCCAAAGCTGAGTACCTACCTATTGTCTATACTATAGGTTTCCTTTAACATGCCATATAATTTACCTTGGGGTAAACGAGATCTAGAAAGGAGCCCATGTTTGGGCAAACGTAGTGTAAGGCGCCCGCCTACCACGTGGAGTGACGACTTGCGAAAGTCGGCTGGTAGTGACTGGATGAGGAGAGCCGAAGATTGGGCTCAATGGCGTTCACGACGTCTAAGTCCAGCAGTGGATGAATACGGGCTTATGATAATGATAACTTACCTTCATTTTTTTGGTATAAAAATTGTTTTTAAATAAAATTGCCTATGTCATAATAATTATTGTGGATATGTCTTGGTCTTTTGTAGCTGACTGTACCTACGTGCATGTTTTTTTTTCATTCATCGTTTTGAATTATATTATTTTGTAAGTGGCATTGGGCTTGTTGCATTTTTAATAAATTTTCCACAATATTAAATTTAAATATAGCTTAATTTACTATTGTTTTAATTTCTTGTAAATTATCTGATCTCATTGTGTTTGTAAATATTAAACTAATTTCTATGATTCCGTCCACCATTTTGATTTTTAGTTGTTTATGGTTAAGCTTAAGTTTTATTATGAAGGTTGTGTAAAAAAGTATCTACTTCGCAGGATAAATAGAATAATAAGGAATTTGGAGTGGATGATTTATAATTATTGTAATTAAAAACAATGAATTACAAGTCCAAGTATTTTCATTTGCCATATTGGTTTAGTGTAAATTGTTAAATGAAAAATTACCGAGAAATGTTATTAAATTATTTAGAACAACTAAATCCCTTATTGCCTACTATATATAATAAAAATAACAATCAAACCAGTTTAACAGACTGATAATGGTACATAAATATAAATAATTGAGCGTAGCCTGCTTGGCATAAGGCTATTAAACCGTGCCGTACCTATTACATAAGCAAGGTTATTATTATGTACTACGTACAATACAGTATGTATACAAAAATCCTTGGGTATAAGCGTAGCAGTCATCAAACGCTTAGCAATAATCAATAATCTACAAGGAAAGGGTTATTCAATATATTATACTAGATTTCCCACCCGCGACTTCGCCCACGCAGACTACTGTTTATCGCGAAAAAAAGCATCCTATAATCTTCTATTATAAATCTATATTAAAAACCAATGCAAAAGTCAATTCTCTTGGTGTTTTTTGACATACTTGTTATTTCGTTTCCATGGCAATCGTTTCTTACAGCGAGTAATCAACTTTTTTCCAGTTTTACCAGTTTTCCCGTGGAAACTATCAATTTTCTGGGATAAAAAGTATCCTATGTTTTATTCCAGGGTATAAGCTATCTTCATTCCGAATTTTATGAAAATCCGTCTAGCCGTTATTGCGTGAAAGCTCCCCAAACAAACAAACAGACAACGTTTCACTTTATATACTGATGGATTCTAGTAGGTACTAAGTCATGTCAGAGGCCCTCGGGCGGTTTGACAAACTCTGATACCAGAGGCCAGCACATACGACAAACAAACAAAGTACAAAGGTACTCGTATTTACTTGAACTTCGAAGACCATATAAAGAAGCTTATTTTATTTTATAGTTTAAATTTAAATACTGAATGCACGAAAGTAGATTTAATTACAAGTTATTTACGTTAACATTTTCCGAAAACTACAGAGTCGGTCCCTGCGAGCTCTGTGCTACGCGGGGCATGGCTATAAAATAATAAGTAGGTATGTGCTGCTAGGACTGTGGCCCGCAAAACATTGTACAGCATAAAACCTAGTGTGGATACAATTTTAATAATGTATTATTTTTATTTCTGTGTAAAAGGTTCGTATAAAGTTTTATATTCTGGCAAGTTACATTTAAACATAGGTGCATATGCCTGTTTGTTCCATCCTGTTGATATATTTTTATTGCTAGTTCATAAAGAGTGAAGCGATATAATATAATTTTATGCTATGTTAAACATGACAAAAAAAATATGAAAATAAGATGTCGGGATGTATGTCTGTTTGTTCCATGCTGTTGATATATTTTCATTGCTAGTTCCTAAATAGTGAAGCGATATTTTTTTTTTTGCTATGGTAACATGACAAAATTTTGATGAAAACAAGATGTCGGGATGTTTTCGTAACTGCTGGATAGGTATACGAGTATAGGATTTATTTAGTCCTGAAACAATAACAATACTAAAAAGTTTTATTTAAAACTGTTTGAGACTGTTCTTTTATAGACTTGGCAAACGTTTGACCATGATCTCACTGATGGAAAACGATGATGATGATGATAATGGCTGAACGTAATCACGCTGGCTTAGTGCAGGTCTTAAACCTAGTATTTTGTTTATTATCAGAAAAACTAACATCAGTCTAGCCAAATTCATGCAGAATACCTTTTTTTTTTTGCTATGTAAAATATTCGTAGTACTTAGTGTAAAGTCCGGGTTTGGTTCAATAAATGAAAAATTATTATCCACTCACGCATTCTTTGCACCTATAGTGTCACAAAAACGAACTAACAAAGGAAGCGGTCTTTTTCTCTCGAAATTCCTATGATACTTAAAGATTGTTTTTATTTGATGGCATTGTTCAAATACTAATCGAAATTAATCAGAGCAGGAACTCGAACCAACATAGAAATGCTCCTAACGCACGTAAAAGTGTTAATAAAGACACGTTAAAAGCAAGAAACTTATCTATCGACAACAAAAGCAGACTACTGAGCTTGAAAAATCGTTTCAATTCAATGGGGAATTCGATATAATCGACGGAACATAGCGGCCAATAAATTCACACGAATAAAAGGACTTTTATTCAGTCCCACACAAAGGTCTCGTAAGAGTGTATCAAAATGACATAAAGCTTGATTCTGTTCACGGAACACGTTTATAATGGGCCACATGTCTTAGTTATTTTTTTGGTAGATTTTGAAAATGAATGACGTGTTAAAAAGGTAACAGATTGTGGTTGTTCTTAGGGTCGAGAGCGTATCTTGTTTCGAAGGAACAGATATATTGCGACGATTCGTATTCTAATTTTAGAGTACCGTGGAAATGTATGCCTTAAAAGTGTGGTCATGATTTACTTATTTGGGTACTTACGAGCGTAAATCTCGCGTACATAGGTACTCTTACACACACAGAGAGAGAGAGAGAGAGAGAGAGAATATTCATGGTTTATTTGTTGGGTAGGTTGGCTCAAAACCTTTAGAAACATTACTACTAGCTATTGCTTAGGTTTAAACTACTCATTATTAACTAGCTTATAAGATAAAACACGTCCGCCCTGCCTGAAATATGCCCTGCCAATAATTTAATGAAAATGAAAATATGTTTATTAACTGCAAAATAAAATACAAAACAGTTCTCAAATACACATATTCAAACAAACATACATGAATCCTAAAACGTTATACTCCTTTTTTTTATGCAGTCGTGTAAAAAGAGTACACATACGTAATTATATAGGTACGATATGTACATAAGGATAAATATATTATGTGTACTATGGTAAACACTAATTCAATTGATTTCTTTATACATGAGGACCCAAATAATTAAAATTATTGAAATAAAATAGGTAGATATAAAAGATTTCATACCACTATTTAATAAATAAACGTTCCAACCACCAACAGCTCAGAAAACAACTCAGAAAAATCGAATACGAAGAGAAACAAACCGAGCCAAACCCAAACCGTGCAAAAATACGAAACCGGCTGAACGCACGTTCCGAACTCATTGTCAAAACACCTGTACAATAACACAGGCGAGCAGAAAAATACCACAAAAAAACGTACTGCGTGTGGTCGGCGAATAAAAACCGCCACTAAATTCGGATAAAGCACACTCAAGTCCCTAAAAGCAAATATTTTTCAAACACCTCTCGAGGCAAATACAGGCCTTTGTTAGGTTTGTGACACTCGGCAATTTTGGTGTCGATGACAATGGCAAACTTATACTTTTTTTCGTTGTTGCAACCCAGTACTTTGTTTAACTCAGTGGGATTTCCTATTGCTCTGTAATTTGCGAATAATTCGAGGCTATAAAAGAGTAATAAGTGCCATTATTATGTTGTCATAGGTGTTTAATGAAAAGGCACGTTTACGCGTCTTTGTAATTGTTCGATGTTCTTTTGACATGAAGGTGGGTTTAGAAATTTAGATTGGTTTTCTGTTGTACGTTCAGAACTTCAGTATTCAGTATATGGTCATATTTTATGTCCCAGAAGTGAAAAAGTTTGACAATCATATATGTTGTATTTTAATTAGGGATTTTAATATTGAAAGGTGTATCACTTTTAAATTTACTTCAAACATTAATTTCATTAAAAAAAACACCTGTATATAATAATGAAAATGTTTGTTTGATTGGGGAGTTTTAACGCGATAACGGCTGGATGAATTTTGATGAAATTCGGAATGGAGATAGCTTATACCCTGTAATATAACATAGAATACTTGTCATCCCGGAAAATGGAAAGTATACACGGGTAGACTGGAAAATGTTGACTACTCGCTGTAATGAACGGTTGCCATGGAAACGAAATAACAAGTTAATCAAAAACTATCAAGAGCGTTGCAGCGTTGACAAGAGCGTTGTTGTTTGTTAGTTTTGCATTGGTTTTTAATACCCTAGAAGAAAGTAGGGTGCTTTTTTCGCGATAAACAGTATCCGCGCGGGCGAAGTCACTGGCGAAAACTAGTTCCTTATAAATTTTAAAATACTGATAGGAAAAGTAGAGTTAAGTCACTTGTTATCATCGACAATTTCATCATTATTTATACAAAAAGAAACATGTATAGCCTACTTTACAAGGTAGGATATTATGCAGGTACTGCTATTAAATGCCAAGGTACTCCAATAAATAGTTCCTAAGAATATTAATATTTCGTTGTTCCCGCAAATAACGACTTAAATAAAATTCACAACTACCCAACAATAGCTGTTTACATTATTCCCCGCTGGGGCGATGCAGACAGTAGTGCATAATTACATCAAAACTGCATTACTACAGCATTCTCAGTGTTTATTAACCTAAGTCCATTATTGCGCCATCTCTACTGCAACATACTTACAGTATGAGCGCAACGGCCACAAATAAGCAGTCAAAGTTAACACAGGCGCACACATACGCAGAGAGACAGTGGTAAGTTCTTGCATCTGGATACGTGTGAATGTAAGTTATCTTAAAAATATGATAAGGTTAGACATATATATCACATTATGCGAGTTAAACCCCATCAACTTTGTTTGGTAACACAGAAAGGTGCAATAAACATCCCACGCGCTGTTTTCTACACCCTTTTCTTTCTTGAGTTTCCAACATAAGGGTCCCATATACTCAAGGAGAGATAAAAATGCAGAATGAACTCGCAAATTAAACTAGTGTCAAAGCAGTCTTGAACCATGATAGATATAAAAGCATATTGGATGACTTGGCAGTCGCACTCTAAATCTCTTAATATTTACGAGTCAAATGTTTAGCGTAGCTGCTGTGCCCATACTGTTTGTATCGTCTCAACTTTCAGTAAAGGTAACTTACCGCAAGTACCTTACTTTAAATGTAATGAATGTAATTTCATTTAGGTATTTTATAGTAAAACTACAACTGGTGTCATCTTATCGCAACTACGCGAATTGACGGCGACAATTGTGATTACCATTCGCGTTCGAGCTTCGGTCTTAAGTGCTCGATGGTGGTGGTGATTAGCGAGAGAGAGAGAGAGGACAGTCATTCGATGGGAGTAAAGTTTAACTTAAACAATAAATTATTTGAATAAAATTAGAATCAACGGGATTTAATAAAAACTAGTGGCCCAATTTTGATGACATTTATATGTGATTACACTGAAGGTTAGAAATCATGGAGATAAAATAGAATAGAACACTTTTTTATTGAGTAAACTGATATGATATAAAACAAAAAAACATGGGTACAGTTGAAGTGAGAACTTCCTCATTTTGGATGATGGTTATAATCTATACCAATATATAAAAGTGAAACGTTGTCTGTTTGTTTATTTGGGGAGCTTTCACGCGATAACGGCTGGATGGATTCTGATGAAATTTAGAATGGAGACAACCCTGGAATAAAACATAGCATACTTTTTATCCCGTAAAATTTTAAGTTTCCACGGGACAACGGGAAAATGTTGATTATTCACTGTAAGGAACGGTTGCCACCACAGAATAGTATGTGGTTTCCATGGAAACGAAATAACAAGTCTGTCAAAAAACATCAGGAGCATTGGTGCTTTTACTACTTTTGCTTTGGTTATTAAAATCCTAGAAGAAAGTAGATTGCTATTTTCGCGATAAATAGTAGTCCGCGCGTAAAACTACTTATTTATAAGGTAAGAAACTTTCAAGAAACTTTCACTTTCAAGAAACAAACATTATTATGAAATACATCGGTTAATAAACTAAAGACCATGAAATGTAATGTATCTTGAAAAATGTACTAAAACTAATTAAGTTTTACTGACTTAGTCAAAATGTCCAAAGGCTTGATGTTCTTGTTCTGGTCATGTTGGTTGAAAGTCGATATCTACACTTGTCTTTTTTTGTAGAAAAAATAAAAGAAGAAACTAAACAATAAAAATTATAAGTACCGTTTTTTATTTATTTTTAATGGGGATTTGGTAATTTTGATGATATATATTTTGTTATATTTTAATATATATATTATTTTGGGGCTCACACCACAAATCTAACTATATTTTTTTTTTAAAAACATCGATATGGCTTCAGGTAGCTAGCTATCAGGGAATATGCACAAAAAAATTGAGTCGAATTGGACTCCTTTTGGAAGTAAATTGAAAATGTATGTCATGAGCAATCGTCTGTCATTACTGTACACTATCATAATCTCTATTCTATGGCCAGTGCCTACGCACCTATCGTGTCGCTAGGACAGTAACGGGCGCCATTCCGATACTCGCTTGATGCTGGCCTCACACGACGCCCGGTCTAAAGGGCCCTTAATGTACAGGCTATGATTGCAGGTACTTTATTGATCCGATTGCTTGGAGTTAGTTACTTAATTGTTTATTCTTTGACACAAGGTAAAATAATATTGATGACGGTCGAGATGAATTCGTATAGAAAATTATATATAAGCAAAAGAGCGGCCTCTGTCACGTATTGCCAAATAAAAAATACAGGCGATATACAAATATAATAAAGTGTAAAACCAATATTGTGTATGGAAAAAACATGATATTTTAGATAACTTCGGTATACTATAATGACCTTATAAAGTCGAAGCAGAGAGACTCGACGCTGCGGTACACAATAATTTGTCATTAGCGTCTTGCGCCTAAGCTTAGCTCAGCTTTAATGTATTATATCATAAATTAATTATATAGTGCTAATTAAATAGTTATGTTAATCAATATGATTAGTAATATTCACAGGCATGTTTTTTTATTAAGTATACTGTTCATTGTTTGTTTGTTTATCGTATGAGGTAGTGCTGGCCTCTGGTGTCAGAGTTTATCAAGCCGCCCAAGGGCCTCTGACATGGCTTAACGACTGCTATCAATAACATCCGGGACCGACAGCTTAACGTGCCCTCCGAAGCACGGAGCGATGGAAAAGCGCACATAACTCAGAAAAGTCATTGGTGCGGAGCCTAGGTTTTGAACCCGGTATCGTTGGATTTTAAATTGCACTATAGAACCGTTAGGCCACCATCGCTCAATCAAAATATTAATTAAAAAAATATTTTTTGTTTCATGTCATACCTACTCAATCTGAAAACGTATCGTCACGGTTAACATTAAATTAAGTTAAAGTTACAATAAGTGGATGTTTACAGCTTAAATAAAATGAGAAAAATATTTTATAAATAAACTCAGATTTTGTACTTAACATAAACAACCTTGTTTTGTAAGTGTACCTAACTTTGAAACGCTTCTAACTTGATATTTATTGAGGTAGTTGAAATCTTATTCTCTGATTTCCAATTTCAATAAAATCTCGCGACAAAAAGTTAAAAAAGCGATGTAACAACCGAACTCTATTATCTGTAATCCAATACTCGAAACAAAGTCGTTCAATGGGCGGTGGGCGGGGCTAGCCAATCTCCACCCACTTCCACCCATCGTGATCTCTGATTGGCTGATGATTGTAGTGCGCGTGCGCAATCACGCGAAACGCAAGACGAACACAATTGAATTGAAGTCTTTGAATACTTTTTATGAGAATAGTGCGTAAATCTTCGATTATGTCAGATTATTTTGAGAGTACGAAGGCATTTTTTTTCAGTTCTAATTCATCAGCCCCTATGCTACGTTTTTTTGTAAAAAAACGTAGTACCACTCTGGTTCAATGATATGAATGTTTCATACCATTGGTTCTTGAATATGTTCTTATTAAGCTTTATCCTTTAATAGCAGTCGTTAAGCCATGGTAGAGGCCCCCGGGTGGCTTGACAAACTCTGACATCAGAGGCCAGCACTACCTCGTACGACAAACAAACAAACAAACCTTTAAATTTAATTGCAATCTGCATACATCTTCAGTCTCAGTAAAGCTAATATATATCTGTATGTTTATGTTTTAAAACCTCTAGAATTAATTTCATCATTAATGTCATTGCCCATTCTACCTAAGTATACCTATCAAAAATAGTATTTTTCTGTAGGTATGATAGTTTTCGAATCAGAGCGTAATAATTACTTTTTTATATTGTAAAGGTTCGGTTTAGACACACTTTTTGTGAGATACATGGCATAATAATAGCTTATCATATGTCCATGGTGTACACAGTTCATTGCTGAGCTTTTACTTCTGTATCACTGTTTTGTATCAATTCTATGGTCGAATAACATTTTGGGAATGTGTCATTTTCTTTTCTAACATGCTAACCTGGCTATTTATTTATACTTGTTTTCACTCCATGAGTTTTTGGAGTGTTTTTTCTCCATGTTATTTCTGTTAATAAGTTTCTGTCTATTTTGATTACAGGGATAATGCTATATTGAAATGAAGCTTACATTATGCACCTTCTTACTGGTCAATTTCTCAACAGTGACATTATGAACTTAGCATTTCCATTTGGATTCCTTCAGATGCTTTTAACATTGCAAAATTATTATGATGATGACCACTGTTTGCATTCTTAGTAGAACCTAAACGCCACGCCTACCCATATCTATCAACTGCAGTGTAAGTAAGCAGATTAATAACATTCACACACTCATACCTACAAGGATTCTCTGTTGTAGGTGGCATGGACACACTGTTAAACATAACAGTCATCCAAGTCCCGATAGCAAACATTTCCTCATCGTAAGTGGAGATCACGTATTATAGACAAACGTAGTGTAGGACGCCCTGTAGGAGCGACGACCTGCGCAAAGTAGCTAGCAGATACATGAGAAGAGCCAAAGATTGGGCTCAGTGGCGCGCATTGAGATAGGTCTTTGTCCACCAGTGGACTTATACAGACTGTTTATGATGTATAAGTCCACATAAACATGTTTGCCCGGTCGCGATTCAAACATGTGACATTATAGCTTAGCAGAAAGATGCGATACCAAATTTTCCACAGTGCCGTACTGTCAAGTTTCGTTCGTGTCTTTGGCATGCAAAGTCTTCCGTGGCACTGGTATTTTTCATTCTGGTACCTACTGTAGAATCCAAGGATACCAGGTTTGGTCCTAGGCAACGCACGTTTTTTTTTTAAAGTTATGTGTTGTTTTCATTAGCTCCGTGGTTCAGAAGGTATATTAGGATGTCGGTCCCGGCTGCTCAGCAGTCATTAAGCCATGTTAAAAACCCTCGGGCGGCTTCACAAACTCTGACACCAGAGGCCAGCACTACCTCATACGACGAACAAAAAACATCCTGATGCAATAGTTTTTAGTAACATATAATTTTTCTTTCTCGCAACTAAATAAAAAATTCCATACCGGAACACAATTATTTAATATCGAGTGAGGTAGTAGTGATCGAGGTCCTCTGACGTGGCATAATTATTGCTATCAATTATTATAAGCAACATAGACCTACGCGACGATTTATCGTTCCCTCCAAAGCAACATAGACCTACGTGACGGTTTATCGTTCCCTCCAAGGAAACACAGACCTACGCGACGGTTTATCGTTCCCTCCAAAGCAACATAGACCTATGTGACGGTGTATCGTTCCCTTCAAGGAAACATAGACCTACGCGACGGTTTATCGTTCCCTCCAAAGTAACATAGACTTACGCGACGGTTGATCGTTCCCTCCAAAGCACGATCCGATGGTAAATCCGGATATAACTTATTAAAAGGCATTGATCTTATAAAAGTTCACCCGATGATCGAACCAGGAGTTGCTGATCTTCAAAGACTACTTTTACCGCTTGGCCATCATCATAGCTCAAACACAATAATGACTGTACAGTACAAACTACTGCTTGGCGGTTGAATGCGTCATGGTAAATGTGCTGTGTGCTTCACCAAGGTGTCAACTTTTATGCGATGTGCTCTACCTTAGGCCACATCTTTCAGTTTTCGGCATCAGGTAACATGCCGTTATTAAAAACTAGCTGTACCCGCGGCTTCGCACGTGTGGTCATTTCTAAAGGTTAAAAGTACTACATATAAGTAGTACTTTTAACCTTTAGAAATGACCGCGCTATTTCAGGTGATCAATATTCCAGCCGTCAAAAATTTAAAGCTATTCAATAGTGAAATCGGCATTGCAATCGGTCCAGTATTTGGCTTGCAACTGATAAGTTCACTTTGGCTGATATTGCTTTAGCATCGCATATTTCCGTAATGGATTATGTAAGTAATGTGCGAATAAACATACAGACACACAGACAAACAGAAATACAAGATTTAAAAGAAAACTTGTTCAGTAGCTTCTTTTAAGTACTTACCCTAGACCATTTTATTTTTTAATTATCTTCTTTGTAAAGACTATTTCGTTCATATTGCTTTATTACGAGTATAAATAGTTAAGTAAGTTCCATGTATGGGTACCCCATTGCCTTTTATCATAATTTTGTAATATCGTGTATTTTTTGGCCCAATAGAGTTCAGATCATATAGGCCCGTGGCGGTCGGACAGGAAAACAGACAGCTTTATCATAGCAATAGAGTTTACCTTTGGGTATAAAGCCCTAATAAGTCTCTCTGTTTATGAGAAAGATAAAGAGAGAAACCTCTCTCTTTCTTTCTCTCTCTCTCTCTTTTTTTTTGCAAATTAAAAACAATTTTATCTCCACGCGTTTTCCGCAGGCATGTCTGGAACGGCTTAGAAGTAGGTCATGTTACCACTAAGAATAAATAAGTATTCGTAGTGTTACCACATTATTCTTGATCAATTAACGCTCTTAAAATCGAATAACTACTAAAACCAGATCGGTTACTAAAACCATTTGTCCACAAGTCATGGGCCTAGAGTTCTGTTCGAATATTTACCTTACCTAACTATTTATGTACCAAACATTACCTTCACACTTCATTCGAAATTATATTCTATTATCTTTGACATCCGTTACAATCTTAAGTGCCACGTTTGTGCATTAAGCGGGTGCCTGTTACACCAAAGTGAAATGCCTGCTGTAACACATGATTTCCATAGTTAATTATATCCACTGTAAGAACACTGAACAATGAGGTATAAAAAATATTTTACGTTTTAGAACTATCTAGAGTCCACTTGATCTAGAACTAATAACCCACCAAGCTAATATGTATACCCTATGTCAACTCAGAAAATAAACATTATATTTTAGGCATTTAATTACTTTTGTTTATATGACAAGTTATATGCATTATTGACATTGCTACTGTATAGCACCTTATTTTTGAGTGAAACGACGTGCGTTTACTACTTTTTAATTTAATTTGAATCAATAATCTGAGCGTGCATCGCGAAACAAACTAATTAGATACATATTGCAGGCTGAATGCTATATAGCTATTGGAGCATAAATTCAAATTAGCGCCACTGAGACGACAGACGGTTTTTTTCAAATTTGACTACCATTTTTATTACCATTTTTTTATTGCGTCCAAGTTCTGTTACTTATCCTATAATGCATGTTGAAAAATATCAAAAAATCGTCTAAACTCGTACAAAAATGCAGATGACGATTCTGAAATGTAAGTCTTACCTAACTTTTGCCTATCTAGGCCCATCTGGGTATAATTTATTTTGTGGTATAAATCTTCGACATATTTGTATTTTCAAAGATAATTTATTGCGGACAAAATCTTGCGCTTTGATTTTAGACCTTATTGTCATGCACCACGGCCAATATTTGAATAAATAAAAAATAGAAGATAAATGAACGTTGCCGAGACGCAAAGTGAGTTTTGTAGTACTGTACTTTTGAGGTACTGGTACGCATTGGTGTAACACACAGCCACTATCACAGCACGCGCTGCGCTCACCGAGAAGTATTCCCATTATAAATATTTACACGGCATTGTGTCGGCGTCACCCAAAGATATCTTATCATATGTTTGAGCGCAAACAGCGGTGCTCGCGGCGCTCGCGTGTCTGTCGGTCTGTCTGTCACGTCAAATAAGGCTTATCACCATTGACGTATTGGTCTGCCTCGGGCTGTTTCCGGGAAGTTACCTGTCGTTGAGGGATTGTTATTTTAGTGGGATTAGTTTTAGTCTTAGCGACGTATCCTCTCTTCTTGGGAGTTCATATCGTGTTATTACCGTGTGGCTTGCACGGTACATGACCACGTTTAGTGACATTGTAATGAATCAATTCTCATATTTCTACGAACGGAGCATCCTGGTTAGCTACAACAACAATTATTAATAATAAATGATAGTCCTTATTGTTTTCGTTATCACCCGACTACTGCGAAGCAAGGGATTGCAATGAGTATAAAAGTATATGTATGTATATATGTATGTCGGTACGTAGATGTTCCTCCATAGAGTCGCCCCTATTGGTCCGATTTTGATTAAAGAGGATCGATTCGTCTTCAGGTAAGAAGTGTTATAGTTTTTTTTACCGATTACGGCGAAGCAAGGGAAGGGTTATGTGTTCGAACTAAAAACTTGGTCCTATTTAGACAAGCAAAGTATCAATTGATTCGTCTTCAAGTATAAAGTATTATAGGCAATTTTTTTACCCTACTACGGCGAAGCAAAATAGGGTTATCTGTTCAAATTATAAACTTAGTCCTATTTTGACAAGCGAGGTATTAATCGATTCGTCTTCATCGCAAGAGCGTCTTAGGCTATGTTTTAGTTTTTCAACTTAAGTCTTGTTTAAATAGCGTCGACATGAGAAACATTAAAAAAAAAGTATTCCAATTCTGTTAACATTTTGTCAAAATAAAACGAATATCAGTAGCTCCAAACAAGTTTCCATTCTGGACTTATTAATTCGCAATCAATACGACAAATGTGCCAAATGCCTTTTATACGTGCAAAGCCTCCTGACTTAATTAAATAATTAATACCCCCGTAATAAACTTGGACCAAACTTGTTCCGAAGCAGAAAGCAATTCAGATTTATTGCAAATCAATTAAAGAGATCTATTTAAATCAGTTTCTTACTGAAAAGGATCAAGTAGGCAGTCGAATTTTATATCTTTATTGGCCCAACAGCAACCGAAGTACCTCACTAATTAACAGCTTTATTTATAAAGAATTAGACCACCGTCCAACGGAAGATACGTAGGGATGTGATGATGCCTGTCTTTATTCTTACAAGTATCTACTTACTTATAATAATACCACAGAATAAATAAGGTAAAATAAAACAATATTTTAGATATTGTTTTATCTACACTCATATCGTAAAATCCGGATTATGAACTCAAAAATGGTGGCATAATGATATAAGTACTTTACGCACGGCACGTCTCTATAAGAAAAAAATAACCATTATAACACTGTTTTTGAACTAAAAAATGTTATAATATTATTTTTCCCATTAAAGCATACCGGTGCTTTAATAAATTATTGCTAACTACTATTACTGCATCCATTTTAGATTAGATACATACTTTTAAAAGGTGGAATACAAAATTCTCATTTAGTTGTACGAACACATACATTTTTAAACTAATTTATAGTAGCTTATTAAACGGTTGCATAACGAGAGTTACTAAAACACGAAAGTGAGTTTTTTTAATATCATCATTCGAGTGTTTTAATACCTAGTTATGTGCCGTTTCATACACTACTTTGTCTACACTCATGCAATAGGAACTTACTTTTAATGACAAAAAAAGGGGTTATATTTACTTGATTTTGCTGGTAAAAGCTCCTTCGTCATGTTTGTTGCTGTTTCCGTTATGTCAGGTGGAGTCAAATTATCCTCACTAACACTGCTGTCGGACATTTATAATCAGGATAAAACTTTTGATCAACAAAAACACATAGGCAACAAATTAAATTAAATTGATTAGGTACTAATTTAAAGTAAATTATGGCGCTAAAATGCAGTCCACAGCCAATGCGCGCGCATACGGTCACGCGCTGCCAAAGATAATAAATGGCAAAAACCCTCGTTGTACGGAGCCAAACTAGTACTTTTATGGGAAAAAAGTTACATTGTTTAGTTCAAAAAACAGTGTTATAATGTTTTTTGTTCTTATTAGAAATGTGCCATACTCATCCTGGCAACATTTACTCGTACTAATGCTCGTATCACTCGTTCTGTCGAATATCGATAAATTACAAGTACTTGCACCGAATCTTCCCTAGTTAAAAGTAATTAACGTAGGTATATAGGCCGACAAAATAGGGGCACATAATTAAAATGTCTTAATTTTATAGCGGAGGCCGTCCTGATGTTTTATTGAGGTCTATTGGAGCAGTAAAGATACTGGAAGGATTCTTGGATTATATTGTATCGGTGATTATGCCCCATTTAAGGGCAAAAAATATTCAATGGTATACCTAAAGGAGACTTTTTTAGAGAGATAGATAGAAAGATAGATAGTAATTTTAGATGATTGGCTGAATCATCGGGGTGGAAGGATTGGTTAGTGAGGTGAGGATAGTGAAAGTTCTCACTGTCAAAACACCCAGCAGCGTTCTCAGGTAGGGTTTGTACCAACTGATCACTAGAACTGATCCATTTGGAGTATCAACGGACTGCAGTGAGTCGTTGCAACTGATGTCACGATCAATTGCCACTCAGAATCTGAGGGCGGCGCCAGGCATTTTGATGATCGTTCTGTTAAGCTCCTTCCGTACACTTTACCTATTACTTACACTATGTTACAACCTGCTATGTGTAGGTTGTCCAACTGGTTCATCTTGTGTCTAGATTCGTTGGGTGGATAAAACATTACATAATTGTAATTAGTCCTGCTCTAGATTTAGTCGTTTCCATGAGCTTGTGGCTTCTCTCATCTACACTTCTACCTTTTTTATATAGAATTATAATTTATTGTAAGTTTGTTACGGCTAATATATGAGACTTCTAATCCGATACTATAAATTGTTTCACTAATAGAAAGCTACATTACTACAAATGAGCATAGTCAACTTTCCTAAGAAAAAATATATATGGGTTAACGGGAATATAAGTGTAGAACCCGGCGGCAGACGAGCTAATAGTCTAATTAATAATAAAGTAGTTGTTCCTATGTAGAAGTGTTCACAGTATGGCTGCATTATAAAAAACATAGAAAAAGCGAATTAATTTTCGAATTTATGCAATCCTCAGAAATAAAATAACCACTCAATAAAACAGAACCAACGCACCAACATTTTCGTAATACTGCCTTTAATGTACACTTAACAAATGAAGGCTAATAACACATTACAAGGTTAATTTAAGCCTAACACTCTTGTTTAAATTGAGTCCGAAATGGGTCCCTTTTCACAATAAATAATACCCTAATTACCGTCAGGGCGTCCCATCATATTGCGTTTATGAGACATGGAGCTCACAAAAAATTGTATCCGTAATTTGGATAGGTTCATGCAATAGGCGCAAAGCTAAGTTCTGACAGTTCTTGCAATACAGTTGCTGGAGGCACTGCAATTGTTGTGAATAGCCGTGTCTTCGTATTTTTACACGACTGCCCAAAAAAGGAGTGTATTGTTTTTAGGGATCATATATGTATGTATGTGAGTTTCTTTGTTCCACCTTAATTTTTAACCCGGAGCCAATGACGTGAAAATAGCGGTCAATGATACCGGTTTATAATGACCCAGATTTTGACAGTGTTTTTTACAAACTATTATTTTACTAACTAAAAGTTAATCTGCTTTATTATTAAATAAGGTTTCTTAGGTATATGATATAATAATAATAATAACAATATATTCAATAAATTAAACGTTTATCAACTTTATCCAAAACATATGCAATATCAACTCTACTTGCACACTACTTGCATATATTTATATTTTTCCTAATTTATTATAATGATTAATAGTAATCAAAAATATTATGCAATAAAAGAGAGATCAGACACATTTCTTATCATAACAACACATGATCATGAATCAGATTTATCATTGAGAGACATGGAACTGCTTAAATTTTCGCCCCATTTGGCTTTACGCACCAGTACTTCTTTACATATGTGGCATCAAACTGAGTATATCATCTGTGCTGGTAGAGAAATATCGGATCTTCAGCTACACGAACGTGCAAGTGTGTGGTGCGCGAAAAATAAAAAATATAAAAAATATCCTCTCAGCTTGGGTCAATATGACCCAACGTCATCGGCGCCGGGTTAAAAGCCTAAACAGACATGGAAGTAGGTAAAAAAAATTAATTTGGCATGTTAGTTGTATTTTTTCCTACCTTAATGATGTACTTGCTCTGCTTGTGTATGTACGCGCCCCCCCCAAAAATTATGTATGTGAAATTAAGAGCACTATTGCAGTAAAAACAACATCATCGAATACTATAAGATTGTGATTTGGGAGTTATCCAGACCTGAGTGAACAATTCATGATCATGGCAAACAATTCCCATCTTTTAATATTATCCAGCATAATCGCTTTCAATAAATGGATGTAGGTACGTAATCAACATCAAGGTGATCATCATTTTATTATGTTTTCACCGAATCCCCAGGCCAGACTTGACAAACTAAAACAATTTGTATCTTTCGATAGCTCATCATCGTCATTATCAGCCTCTACTTGTTCACTGCTGGACGTAGGCCTCTCCTAATGCACGCCACTGAGCTCGGTCTGTAGCTCCCCTCATCCATTTTCTGCCAGCCGCTTTTCGCAGGTTGTCACTCCGCCTGGCGTCCTACTCACGTCTACCTAAACGTGGTCTCTACTCTAGAACGCGTCTAACCCAAAGAACCGATATCTTCGGGAAATGTGAACAGCCCACTGCCACTTCAGCTTGCTTATCCTTAGAGCTATGTAAGTCACCTTAGTTCTTCGTCGGAAATCTTCATTACGAATCTTGTCATTCAGAGAAACTCATAGCATAGCTGGCTCCATAGCTCGCTGAGCGACCTTAAATTTGTGGACTAGTGTTAGATAGCTCGCTTGTGCATAAAGCCTTCCATTCAAATGGAGGCTTCCTCAACAGCCGGTGCACAATAAAATCACAGATTTGTGGACGTCACTGCGTCCACTTTTAATTCCACTCAAAATTAGTCCAGCAGCGTCTTTTAGTTTATTTTAAAACGAATTAGCATTATATCGATATGCTTCTGATAAAAATCATATATTGACCATAATTTACGATATTAAATGTAATTTCATTACATTATATTACATTCGTAGCATTATATTAAAATATTAATGAGAAATTGGGATTTGGAAGGTAAAATTTAATTAATTTTCGGATGTGTTTTATTTGTTCTTGTGCTGCTAGTGAATTAATAATTAATTTGATGGTTATTACTTAGTTATTAAAATTAATTCTTACTTATTGTCATTTGTTTTTTCTGCATGATTTTTAACCATTTTTTTCACAGTATCATTTTTATCACGGTAACATTGAAATTGTAAACATGGTGCTTAAAATAATGATGATTAATAATATCGTCAATGTCACTCAACTTTTTCTAGGCAATAAAGTAAATGATTCTCTTTTTGAAAACATTAAATTAAAATATTAATTTGTTCTGGCGCCAAAAACTGCTGCCCACGCTAATCGATACATAAGAAAAAAGTTTGTCTGTAATAAAACTAATTAAATTAATTAGAATGAACACTACAAAAATTGAACCAACTCGACTTCAGAGCACTTTACCAGTCTGATTTCAAATAAAACCTGAACCAAACTGTTATAAACACCGTGAACGCTAATTAAATAATTTGCAACACTTTATTACGATTGCATTGCTCTGAATGAAATCAACTTATTGACTTAGCGGGTGGTAGTAGAAGCAAAATTTAAGTGGAAAACACACCGTATACCATTGAAATAAAAGCTACAGTTTACTAAGTGAGACATGTGCAAACAATATCGTGTTCAAGCGTTGATACTAATTTGTAAATTGATGCAGTTTGAATTACCCGATGCGTTTCTTTATGTGTGAGCAGGTAGGTGCTTTAATGTTTACATGTACTTGCAAATGCTCATTTACAAGTTTATGTTCTTATTAAGATGGCAATGCACTATTTTATAAACTACCGAAGTAATAAATTACATTGCTTATTAAAAACGAAAGAACTCTAGCGCGAGGCCATCTGGACCGCAATTTGGTCTCTTGTTGTTTCGATGCTCGTGTAGTTTTTAAATATAAAATTACATAATATCCATACTATCAGCTTACATGACTAAACGGCTGAACCGAACATAATGATATTTGGTATGGATACAGTTTGAAACTTGAGGGAGTACATAGGATAATTTTTATCGCGATAAACTATGCTCCGCGCGGACAAAGTCGTGGGCAAAAGCTTGTTATTTATAAAGATTATTTATATTCAGCAAAGTAAATTCTTTAAACTCATATTTTTTATAACAACATTACATCAGAACTGATCCTACATTTTATCAGCAGAAGCGACTAACTTCTTTTAAATTGAATACTATTATGAAGTACAGTTGTATGTTATCATGCAATTAATTTCATCATCATCATTTCAGCCTTAAGAAGTCCACTGCTGAACATAGGCCTCCCCCAAAGAGCGCAATGACGAGTGATCTTGTGCCACCTCCATCCACCGACTTCCTGGCGATAGCTACAATGTCGTCTGTTCATCGTGTGGGGGATCTCCCTACACATCGCTTACTTGTTCGTGGTCGCCATTCGAGAACCTTATTCCCCAGCGGTTGTCGGTTCTGCAAACTATATGGCCTGCACATTGCCACTTCAACTTTGCAAACTCTGAGTGCTATGTCGGTAATCTTGGTTCTTCTACGGATTTCCTCGTTTCGGATTCTATCACGTAGTGAAACACCGAGCATAGCTCTCTCCATTGCACGCTGCGCGACTCTGAGCTTGTGTATGAGACCAATAGTTAGCGACCACGTCTCAGTGCCGTATGTCATCACTGGCAACACGCACTGATAATAAACTTTTGTCTTGAGGCTCTGCGGTATCTGCGACGAGAAGATACGGCGTAATTTGCCGAACGCTGCCCATCTGATTGCAATGAATTTACTTTACTACAAATCTAACTTCACACAGCCTTTGCATTCACCGCTTGTCTTTTTCGCCCAACACTTCCAGCTCACACTCAATACGAATAAAAGAACCGTTACCACACAAAACACAATTAAATTCCCAAAGAAAGGGTATCGATGCCCATAATGCTCGCTATTGTTAACATTCGATGTACAATACCTTGCTTATGGACCGTTTAGGACGTGGAAAAAGAAATGACTAAGAAGTAGCACACGGGTAAGGAGTTCTGCGAGCTGAATTAATATGTTCGTATTGTTTAGTTAAGAATAATAGACCTATTTTATTCCCCATTTCTAAACCGCTATGATTTTAGTTTTATATTTTCACCATTTTTTTTTTTGCGTTTTGTACTAACTATATAAATAATCCATACGAGTAAAAAATATGCTCACCAAAATGCGTAGACAATCAAGGGCGGATTCGATGTTTTACATTTTGGATGTTAACGACCTTAAAACGACCCCCATTATGTTAGTCGTACACCCGTATGTGCAACCATTGGGCATATTTTATACAAACTGTGCTCGTGGCCTTGCCCGTGTGATCATTTCTTTAACTTGTGTGTTATTCCAAATGTACCTACAAAGTACAATATACTACATTATATCAAAATTGTTCAGCCATCAAATAGTTTTTTATCGATTACTCGTCTCCTACTCGTCGGATAGAGATACCATGTATTTAAGTCAAACCCTAAGCTATCCAACAGTGATTGCAATTGCAATCGGCCCAGTTGCTTTGCAAACAGACAGACGAATAGACAGATACGATTTAAAAAATGATATATTTTTGTTCTATAGGTAGCTTATTTTAAGTACCTATTTTTTTATTATTTTCCTTTCCAGACTTTTTTTACTTACTGCTTAGCGTTATAGAACTTAGTATGAGTGCAATTTGGTGAGCATTAATCCGTTTTGGCAAAAAATTATTTTTTTGGTAATCACTAATTAGTTAAATTAATTGTCAAGTTTGTTAATAAATAATCGAATACTATAAATGTACCTGACGTACGCACGTCTCATGTCGTACGCAAATCGACCTCATCATCATCATCATCATCATCATTATCAACATCATCGTCATCGTCATCGTCATCATCATTATCATCATCATCATCATAATCAGCCTGTATCTGTCCACTGCTGCAAGTAGGCCTCTCCTAATACACGCCACTTAGCTCAGTCTTCAGCTCTCTTCATCCATTTTCATCCAACTGCTTTTCGCAGGTCGTCACTCCAACTGGCCACAGGGCGTCCTACAATACGTTTGCCTAAACGTGGTCTCCACCCGAGAATTCGTCTACCCCAAATATTGGTTCTTCAGGAAATGTGGCCAGCCTACTGCCACTTTAGCTTGCTTATCCTTTGAGCTATGTTGGTTACATCGACCTTAGCTACAATCTTATAGAGCAATTTTGACAATGTTTTGCTGGTCACTTCATGGAATCAAAACGGCTTGCACGTCTCCAAAAAAAAAACTTTACCTTCAACATCATCATTTAAAACAGTGAAATAGTAGTCAAAAGCAAGACTACAAGAAATAAAAAACTAGTTTAAAAGCTTTAAAAAAAACGCCTGCCCTGCCAAAAAAATAACTAATGCCAATAAATTATATACTATTGGGATGTGCTTATCATAATGTGCCTTTAATTTGATACCATATGGTAAAGAAAAATTTAGGACTCCGTGGAGCGGAGTGGCTGAAGCCCATAATTCTTGTCCCATTCTTGTTCTGGGCCTCTCTCATCATTTCTTGGTGAAAGTGTAGTGTTCTTGTAACATTGTTTACCTGACAAGAATAATACCAGACGGCGTATTTTTTACTCGCTGAACTTTCCAACCGTGTGTATCACAGATTATTTCGGACCATAACAAATTCGTCAGATCAACGCGGCAAGCTTGACGTCCTTACTCTTACGTGTTCCAATATAAGAATTTTGTGATGGTTACCTTAATGTTATTCATGTAATGGTTACCTCATTTTTCTACAGGTACCAAAACTGAACTCGTCATGTTGTCTATACTAATATTATATAGATAAAACATTTGATTTTTTGTATGTATGTTTGTAATGGATTATCTCAGAAAATATTAAAAAATAAATAAAAATTCTTTCGATTATAGAAAGCTACATTATCAGCAAGTAACATGGACAGTATTTTATTTTTCATAAAAATAGACCCTTACGAAATTTGCAATAATAAAACATTTAAAAAATAAACTAAGGTATCAAAAATTTACCAACAGAAGTAATTATTTAGCGTGCGCTTCGAAAACTATTGATGATATATAAAAAAAAGTATTACATGTCATGTTTATAGTACTCACCATCACCCACAAAAAGTCGCGGTTTTTTATGTCTAACTTTTATAGTTAAGTCACTATAACAGTTTTTTGTTCATATTAGTCAATCGAAAATATTTGTTTAAAGAAATATTTAGAGAAACCCTTAGCTCTACCCGTGCGAAGCCGGGTAATGTCGCTAGTAATGGTTATTTTTCGAGTTTTATAGAACATTTGGTCTTACTCTAAACTCTTATAGGCAAAAGCTTTTAATAATTTACTTTAGGAATAAAAAAAACGATGTCTATGAAATTAACAACCCAAATACCTTCACTAGACCTAATTATACGTCACAAGTCTAATAAAAAGATGGCGCCCTCAGCAGCCCATCCTTAACGAGCTACCCTGCAAACTGAACCCTTCCAATTCCAAGCTCTAATCAAAAATCAACTTTGTATACATCGAGATAGGAGTAAAAAAGGACGTTAGTGTTTGAATTATTATAATGTTGCGGTATAAGTGTAAACAGGACTCAACCTTGAGGAATATTTAAGGACACGATCTTTACACACGTTGAGAGCAACAGCTACAGAATTGTCGATTGTCATAATCGCAACAGAGCGATTAGATATCGACAAATATTAGGCAAAATAAATGTTATTGTTATTGGTTTTTACCCGAGTACAGCAAAGCATGGGAAGGGTATGTATGTATGTATGTATGTATGTATGTATGTATGTATATATGTATTATTATATATGTTGATGTTCCACCATAGCGTCGCCCCTATTGGCCCGATTTTGATAGGCGAGGTATCAATCAATTCTTACGATACGATACGATACGATACGAAACACTTTGTTGTAATTACCAGTTAGAAAACATTTATATTATAACTGAATTAAAACTATGGTAGTACAATCGGCGGTCTTATCGCCTAAGCGATCTCTTCCCCAGACAAGCTTTGGATGGATAGTATAAGAAGTAAAATAAATAGACGGCAGCGTACAGCATATTCTTCTTCATTGTTAGTGTCATAGGCTATTTTTTTACCCGACTACAGCGTTGCAAAGGAAGGGTTATGTGTACAAACTTAAAACTTGGTCCGATTTTGACATGCGAGGTATCAATAGATTCGTCTTCATTTATAGAGTGTCATAGACTATTTTTACCCGACTACAGCGAAGTAAAGGAAGGGCTATGTGTTCAAACTAAAAACTTGTGTCAATCGATTCGTCTTCAGGTATAGAGTGTCATAGGCTATTTATTTTTACCCGACTACGGCAAGGCAAAGGAAAAGCTATGTGTTCTAACTAAAAACTTGGTCCGATTTTGTCTTGCGAGGTATCAATCGATTCATCTCATTGCAAGAGTGTATTTTTTACCTGACCGTAGTCGGGTTTTAGTTTTCTGAACGTAGTTGGACTTAGGACCTTAGACCCAAGTGCTCGATAATTAATTGCGAGAAATCTTGGTATACAATGCAACATATATATTATTTATTGCCGAGTTGGCCGTAGTCTCGCCAGACGGGAAGTAACGACGTGGTCAACGGTGGAGCATGCTTGCCTAGAAGCAACTTGTTCTTCTTGAAGACTCCCAGATTTTAACGTTGGTGAACAGACACACTGGTAGGGTGTCCATGTGGACCTAAATGAATTTGTGCGGATTCAAAAAAAACCTGGATATGCCAATGACTCTGAGTACTCAAGTCTTGGCCATATATTCCTTTCATGAGATAGACAATAGTTACAATTAACAACACCACGTTGTTCTACGCTGCACTATAATGTGTACCTAGATATGCAAAATGGAACAATCAAGCGGTTTTGACAAAGTTCGGGCACTGTTGTACATTGCTTTACTGTAATGCTATCGTACTGACCACATGACAGTTGATTAAAAGGGGCCGAAAGCGGGCCGAGGTTGGGGGCCCGTGACAGCGCCACAGGGCGGCCAGCGGGAGGGCCCCCTGATGATTGTATTTAAAATAAATAAGTACCTCAATGAACGATTGTCCGCGACCAGTGCGCGATCGTGGCATCCGATAATTTATGCGATGATCGTTCGGTGTCGCGCGTTTCTGGAATTCGGGTCGAAGACACTGTTATGCAGTACTTCGCAACATTTCTTCTCATATTTACAATGTTAATCCTGCCGAGATAGAGCACACCTTCAAGGGTTCCTTCATAATATAATGTAGACAACTTCAGTTTGCTTGTTTATGACTAACTAAATGCAACATTCCTATCTGTGTTTGTTTAAATGTCATTGTTTAAGCCTTAATTAAGGTTTAATTGTTTTCAATTTGTGAATGATTAAACTGAGGTAGTTTTCTAAGATGAATATTGTAACAAACAAAATAGCCTACTGTAATGTAAGCCACTATAAAACATCAATATAATGTTTATTACTTCTGTAACAAAACAGTACCTATACAATGACAATAACTAGCTAAAAAGCTAAAAAAACACGACTGCCAAAACTTTTGTCAATAAATTATATACTGTTGGAATGTGCTTATCAAGACCTTTAATTTGATACACATATTGTAAATTTAAAAGTTTATTTTTTCGAGTTTATTAGTGGTGCCACACTGCCGCAATATTGATTTATTTCAAAAAAATGAAGCTTATGTTACTCGAGGATGTAAGGATTCTAACGATATCACATACGTCGAACTCTGTTCAGGCATTTATAAGTTATGGTGGAATAAGGAAACTCACATACAAACATACATGAATGCTAAAAACATAAAACTCCTTTTTTGGACAGTCGTGTAAAAAGCAGTACCATACAACACAATAAGGAAAAGAGGGGTGTTAATCGACCACTAAAATTAACCCGACGGTAAACACTACTGCTCCATTTTATTATTAAATTCCATCAAAATAAGTACAATAAGATACTCTAAATAGAATACCCATTAAATACATCCCTAATATCATGTGTACATCCCTATTTTGGCGCATCTGTTAAAGGGTAGATGTATTTATAATGGTTTTATAATGTTTGAGGGGCTGGCATAATCTTTTGATTATAGGTCCTAAGAGACTGGTTATTTTTTCAGTGCAGTTTTCATTAGTGACTAGATTTTTAAATGTATAATCAGTAATAAAAGATTGTAAATGCGTAAGCGGTTTTTGTACAGTCGTAATGATAGGTTACGTTAAACTATAAAGCTTGGGGCGTTTTTTATGTTGGGACAAAAAGCTTGTTGTGAATTTATTTTTCTGTAGTAACTGTTTAGTAAGTAAATTGTATTAGGGATCTATTCATTTCTTTTTAGTTGTGCTACTTGTGATAACTCCTGTATGCTTCCCTCTATACTTATTCCTAATATATTTATTAGCTTACTAGCTGTGCCCGCTTTGCCTGCATGGTATATATTCCTATTTTTTATTCGAGGACTAAAAATAGGTACATACCTATACGTTCAGCCGTAAATAGTTTTTTATTGATTGCTCGGCTTCTACTTATCGGATTGAGATATAAAGTAGAACAGATTTAATGTCAAAATCTTAGCTACAATGAAAATTGGTCCATTAGTTTTGACGTTATGAGAGAACAAACGCACAGACAAACAGGCAAACAGACATACACCATTTCTTTTAATGTTATATTCTTGTTCAGTGGCTATTTTGAGTCCCCTAGACCATTTTTTTATTAGATATGCACAGACTTTTGTTTATGTTTTGGTACAACTAGCACATAATTGAAAATTGCAGGTCTCCTTAAAGCTCTAAATGGATGGTATAAGAGAATCAGAACTAGGCAAAAGTTCTACAACAGGTAATATTAAAACTTACGATTGCAGCAAGAGCCTAAGATATGTTTGTGTCACCTTATGGCACCGTTAACGGCACAATAGTTAGAAATATATCTCTTTTGCCCCTTTCAGCCGCATAATGGTTTCACGTAGTACTTTATACCACCATTGACTGCACAATAGTTAGAATTGTTGTTCTGAATTCATGAATATTTGTTTGTAAATAGTTGTCCTTTTAGCACTTTTAGCTGCATTACGGTCCCGCGTGGCATACTATGCAACGCAGTGCTGCATAGGATATAAATGTGTTACAGCTTTTGGTATGCATATTAGTTAAAATTAACACTTCGGCTCGTAAAATTCCTTTTTGTAGAACTACTACAGAGCCTGCAGTGCTTCAAGATAAGGAATCATCATCATTTCAGCCTTTAGAAGTCCACTGCTGAACATAGGCCTCCCCCAAAGAGTGCCACGACGAACGGTCTTGTGCCGCCTCCATCCACCGACTTCCTACGATGGCTACAATGTCGTTGGTCCATCGTGTGGGGGGTCTCCCTACACTAGGGAATAGTAGTTTTTAATAAATTGGAAGAATCTTGATGGCCGCCGTCTGTACGATGGTGTTGTACGTGTGATGCGATGCAGGTGTAAGCTTTATATGATATCACTCCAGGTTATAATATTAACTCTATTGGAGATTATGTGGAGGTAATGGATCTTGTACTAATAATTTTGCTACTAAGGTGGAACTAGGAGCTTCTTATTACTGAATTCAGCACCCATTTTTACAAAAGAGTGCTTTTGTAGTGAAAATTAGAATCCAAGGCATTAGCAGAAATGCTTATGCCTTGGATTCCCTTTGGATTGCCTTGGATTTTACTACTACAAATTTTTTGGTTAGTACAACCTTCAAGTGTTAAACTTAAACATTCAGAATGTTACAGTCGATTCGAAACAAATAAACCTTATCTGTATGGGCCGCTGTTTACCCAACGATATCTCAATTTCCTTGAAACAATATCTTGATTTAAAAAGGCCACCTCTTTTATTGTATCCCAAATAGAAAAAAAAGAGTATTTGAGAGAGAAAAGGCACGCGCAGTTACACACAGTCCTATCAAAAAACAAACATACGTTTCTACTTAGGTGCGCTCTTGGTTACGTGGAAGAGGGCTGTAAAATTTATGATTCAGTGTATTATTGTGTTTTATACGTTTAAAAATATATGACACGACTGTTTGAGGTGATATCAGGTTTTAGCGTTTAAAATATAGCTCAAATACCTACATCTATCTACACATAAGTATATAATAAAGCTGTAACAAAAGAAAGTAGGTAGTGAAAAAATGCTAAGGGAACTACTGAACAATAATGTAACAATTTATAAAAATGTCTGTGTGCCTGTTTTCGTTTACATAAAATATACTAGCTTTGCCCGCGGCTTTGCCCGCTTGGTCATTTTACCGTGTTTATAGTAACCTGTGCACCTACAAAAAGTACAATATACTAAATTTCATCAAAAATCGTTCTGCAGTTAAATAGTTTTTTTAGATAGCTCTATTTCTTCCTATCGAATGAGATACAAAGAACACCACATTTTAAGTCAAAACCTAAGGTACCCACCAACAACATTTAAATTATTAATGACAGCGCGGCAAAATTTGTCAAAACGCAAGATTGATTTCTTGTTTGCAACCTGACAAAAAGAACGGAAATGTATGAATATGGATGTTAAACGTTGGTTAAACACAATAGTTTGATTGCCTTGCATTTTTCTGGAAAATCGAAAGCACCCAGTGTTTGAGAGCTCCAGCGCTTGCAGGTGAACAATATGGATACGCTGAAAGTAGCGCTTCGTCGGGAATGGTACCACATCCCACAACAACCTACCTTCTTGCAGCGTACGATGCCTTTGTCGATTAATTCAACGCCCTTATCCATGTCAAAGGAGACAATAACTTTGGTTTTCCCTGAAACTTTGGTACTTTTTTTCTTACATTACCTTGTTTTTTTTTTATAAATTGTATGCCAATTAAGAAAATAAGAACAATATCAATTAGTAACACTTCGACTAACGGATCTTTTACTTTAGTTTTAT
The DNA here is from genome assembly GCA_946251855.1 of Alsophila aescularia. Lineage (NCBI taxonomy): Eukaryota > Metazoa > Arthropoda > Insecta > Lepidoptera > Geometridae > Alsophila > Alsophila aescularia. Next base: position 44,188,795 of record OX276380.1, read on the forward strand.
TGTTTGCTCTGCTCTACAACAGTATTTTCAGTCTAGTTGAATAATGCTCCTAGAATACGACGCTTGCTTCAAATCTGGTGGATTCATTAAATACTATTGGATTAATAACTGTCTAAAATAAACAAGCAGTTTTAATACCAGGATTCTATAATTCATAAACGGATTCCATTTTAAATTGAATACCACAAAATATTATTTCAAAAATCCCTACAAATAAGCTCAAAGTAGAAAGCCATTTGTAAAACAAACCAATATTGTATCCCAGAAATGGGATCAAAGACAAACAAGTATACATAACGCAGTGGGATCCCGAATAAAATTATACTCAAATAATCTGATATCTTGGATTCTGATCCGTGTTAAAGTGTTAACAATGAATTTTTTGATCATTTGAAACGGGTTGCGATAGATTAATTTTATGATAAGAAGAATAGAGGAACCGATGAACCTTGGGTTAAACTAAGAGATGACTAACGATGCCACGTTATTTAATGTAGTCCTATACTTAAGTAAAAAAAACTTGAGATAAATTTATTTTACTAAATTATAGGACATATTTAAAGAAAGTAGCTACCTTTTAACTACATAATAATATAATGTAAATCGCACACACGGGTAGTTATTCCAGTCCCGTACTTTCCTTTACCTTTCACGCGCGTGGAGTTCACGTGTGGACACTGCGGAGGTTAAATAATAGGCTTTTACTCGTGTTTGTATAGGTAAGTATGATATTTTAAACAACGGTTACACGAATTAAGATAGCAAATAATTTGAACCAATAAATCCAGCAATAATTTATATATTCCATATTTAGCACATATAATTACAATACAAATCTAAATTTCAATCAATTAACTTCCAAAAGATAACCACAGACACATTATCATAAAAATTTGAACTTAACTTGTTCCACATTAAAATACTTAGCTTTACACAATCCATTAGAAGCCACACTTATTGTTAACATTTTTAAACCTATGCAATCTGGCTGATTCTAAATCTCAAAAACAACTGAGCTTAAAAATATTGAAGATCCAACAGGTTGCCTTGATGGTGCCATTTTATCTGGCGGCAAAATGCTACACTCGCCGATTGGCTGGTTCTCACAAGGGTGCCCAAGGGATTATTTATTCTGACCCAAGGGCGGGAAACTGCTTCGATGGAAATACCACATATAGACATTTCCTTAGTACAATGAAATACCATGATATTTTCCAACGTATATAAACTGTCACTTTGACGGAAGTAGATGGATGATTTGACGCTCTTCCGTTTTACTCTTCGGCCATAGATTGCAATGTGGCGCCCTCTGTGAGGAGGTTTGCAATAATTTGACTATTCATTTGGTTTGAAAATGACGTTTGACCTCTCGCTTAAGGAGTGTAGGTGGAGTGGAGTCATCTATCAAGTTGTGTTTCAACTTTCAGCTAATTGACAAAACAATAAACCCATTTTTTGTAACCCTCAAATGTATTATCCATCAAAAGGAATCAGATAAGTCTGCCATTAATAAGAATAAAAAAATATAAGTAAATATAGGCGCTATCCGACGATATACATCGACATGTAAAAGATTAAAGACCGTGTTGCAAAATATCAATGTTTTAGTGAAGCGTTCAATGAAAATCACACAATACGAATTCAAAACCTATTATAATAACATAGCTGTATCATGAAATCCACGAAACGCGTGACGTTTCGTAATCACAACGGAAAACAACACGAAACGGGATAACAAAACGCATCGCTAAACATACACGTACGAAAACCCAACCTACGCTTTGAAATCAAAAGTGCCCCATTCAGTGTCCAACCCATTGAATGGGGTACATTTTTAATTCAGCACACAATAACCGTATGAAGACGGGGCGGTACGCGCGACCTGCGATTATCGTTGCATTTTTTTGTTTTTCATTTGCTTCGTAGATACCTTTTACATCGCCGTTCAATTACTGAAGCGCGAGTATGGCGAGCGTTATCTTAATGTGGATAAAACCATTTTAATCTTTATATAAACTGTATAATGCTCATTATCCAAATCAACATGGTCACAAAGACTAGACTGGTACTGGTTTCATAAGTAATAACCGAGTGACAAAGAGGGTAGACCATTTTGTCTGCTCTTAAAAACTTATCCAAACCCGCAGTTACTTCAGTTATCCATGATCATGGTGCTTGCAACAAAGACAAGTATCGGGAACTCAGTAAAAATAGTACTCATATCCATGTTAAATATCCCGTTTCTAATGTTTAACTTTGTATCGTACCGTAAAACTAGTATATCGGCAACGATCAGGGCACGGCATTCAGCCAGCTCATTTTGTGCATATGTATTTGTTTCTGCACACACCACTTGATTTATAGTTTTTAGTGCTTAAATTCACATTTATAATTTAGTAGCGACCCGCCCCAGCTTTGAACAGGTGTAATTTAGAAAAAAAGAGGTGAAAAATGTAGTTCACGCACACTCGACCTTCACTCCGCTTCGGGGGACGCGGCTTGCTTCACTTCGCCTCGCTACGTTCAGATCTCGTCTGTTCATATTATCCATATACATAATAATAAAAATCTGTAAAACGGCTGAACCGATTTTGACGAATATTTCTTTGGCAGATAGCTGATGTTATAAGAAATATCATAGGTTACTTTTATTTTTAAAAGAATTAGGGTTACGCGAAAAAAAGCTCATGAATTTTGCCTACGCGGGCAAAACCGGGTACAATGCTGTGCCCGCGGTTTTGCCCGCTTTACATACATAAAAAGGTTTAAGCGTTACAGACAGACGGCGGAAAGCGACTTTGTTTTATACCATGAATCAGGACATATATATGCTTAAGATTTTTATGCATAAATTAGCATTAATCATAAACTAGCTTTAAAATGGGATAAACAGTAATTTGTTTTATTCTGTTGTTTTGTTCTGGTTTTTTTTCTGTTTTTTTTTAATTGTTTTTTTATGTAATCTATGTCCATTCCAAATTTCATCAAAATCTGTCCAGCCGTTATCGCGTGAAAGCACCCCAAACAAACAAACAAACAAACAGACAAAATCCAGATCCCGAGAAATTTCCACACGGGGAATGATGCGGACATAGCTACTTTTGAATATTTTGTACGATTGCGCCAAGCCATTGAGCAAGTAATGGAAAATAATTTCAAGCGAACACCGCGACATCAATATTTTCGCGCCAATTTGCCCGTAGTGACTGTTTTTGCCCGTAGTGTTGGTGTGATCTGTGGCCGTATTACATAACTTGGCTTCAATCGAATTCTCAATATCGCAACCACTAATGCCTTGCGATAGAGTCGAATTTGCTATGAAAAAAGTGATAATCCGATTGTAGCCAAGTTCTGTAATTGGGCCACTGGTCAAACGATTGCAAAGACAGTAATAAAAAAAAACTGTGTCTATGTAAACATAGACTTTGACATAAAGTTCAAAGTGCTTTAACCGGATAAGACTTGTGTTTTTTTGACGGCTACACGTATTTGGAGTAGGAAGGTATATTTCAGTCGGGGGACAATCGGCTTCGATTCAGTTTATAAAAAGTCCTTTAAATAGCTTTTTGTAGGTACCTAGTCATCTTTACACTTTTCTGTAGCGAAAAATAACAAAGATTGGTTTAAAATACACAATTTAATAAACCACAAATAAACAAAATGTTTCGTCCCTCACCTAGCCGGCGTAATGAAGAATAAAATAACCTTCGAGCAAGCATCCAACTTTTAGACGGAGTTGGTTGCTTGCACGAAGAAAATTACATTATCAAACAAATTAAAAGAACAACATAGGGCGTGAACCTATATGCAAAAGAAGGACAGCATGAGTAATGCGTGTAACATATCGTGTGTGTATAATTAGTAGCTGTGATATTTGCAAAGTAACTAATTATACCCGATCTCGGTCGAATGTGTCAAGATGAGTAGATATATACATATGTAGTTAGACCTGCTTTTTATTGAGATAGCTACCACTAAACATACCTGATCTAAGTAAAATCGACGCATCGGGGTCATGGTATATATAGAGGTAATCACATGATGATTTCATTTGACGGCCGGTTGGCCGAATGGTTAGTGACCCTGACGAGTCAACCAACGGTCGTGAGTTCGAATCCCGCCAGGTGCAACCATTTGTGTGATGAGCAGAAATGTTTGTTTCCGTGTCATGGATGTTAATATTCGTATCTGTGTATGTTCATCTGTTACCTAGTGCCCATAGCATCCTAGTTTGGGGCTAGGTAATTGGTGTGAATTGTCCCGAATATATTATTATTATATCCGATCTAAGTCAGGTTCTTGACGTCATCGGCGTTTCTACTGGGTATATTTAGGATATACGCACACGACCCAACTTGACCAATTTTACAATGAAATATATTTTATAAGTTGGGGCTTGTGAAGAACCCTTTATAATATAATCTACGGTACGAGATAAATCACATGTCAATACTATGGTATGTTAAATTCCATCAAACTGTAAAAAAAAGCCTGAGTGTCCTAACAAATTAATGCCACAAAGGAAAAAAATGGATTAGAAAAATTGCCACAAGTTTGATATTCTGTTCCTAATCGATAAATTGTTCATAAATCCACAAACTTAATTAAACACCAGTCTTGTTAAAAAAAACGGCGTATCCGCAGTATCCTGTCGCTGCGCCCACGCACACTGATTGCGCTTGCCTTGACATTAGTTCGAGTGTCGCGACCGCGCGCCCTCACTCGCTTGAACCGTACACGAAAAACTGGGACGTATTGTTACGTTTTGCATTTGAATGTCTGTTCTGCAAACGACTGAAAGAGTTTCTGTTTAGGTTAGTTTGACAATTCGTTTGATACTAAAACCACGCGTCTCCATCATATGAACTGAGGATTAGTATGACCTATAATATGAGTGCCACCTCATTTTAAAGGTATTTTTTTAACTTCACTTGTATGTATCGATTTATCTATATTTCTGTGTATATTGTCCTGGTGTGACGATGTCAAACCTCTTTCATAAATTCTTAATTCTTTCATAATCATACCCATTTGATAGTTTGCCTATGTTAATTCTAAATTTAAATAACCTGTCATTTCCCATATTGTTTTTGGATTAGCAAAAACTTATTATTACGAAATAATATGTTTTAAAAATGTACCTAAATAAGTTTATTATATTTGGAGTCTTTTATATATATATATATATATATATATAACAAAATATATATATATATATATATATATGATAGTACTTTCGTTCGTGGTTGTTTTGATAATACAGATCAAAACAACCACGTTGAAGCATGAAAAGTCTGTGATAATAACAATACTAGAGCCCCAAGGGTACACTCTTACCAAATATATTAAATTGGGAGAAGACTAAATAGAATAATCGAGTGCAAGATCTCTGTTTATGAACATCTCCATGTGCTCCTGTTGTTCCTGTACTTTTATGTTGTCCACTGAGGTTTGGTCCCTGGGCTAGTGGAACAAACCCTAGGACCGCCTCATGACACTGGAATCTTGCAATTCAAATTTCGGGGACTTTCCAATTAGCTATCCAGCTGAAACTTTCAGGGTAGCTCACAAACCGATGACAAAGCAATAAAAAAGGAATAAAGGATAATTAATAAAAAACACTTAAAAATTTAAAAAAGGGCCAAAAAAAAGAAGAAAAAGAGACTCATAAAAAAAGTCCGTAAAAGCTTTTCTTTCCATTTTTTTTATTTATTCTTATTATACAATTAAGTTACGATCGAGCTGGTTTTTCGAAAGATGAGAAGCGCCATTGTTGGCCAGAACAGCTTATGCAGACCTAGAAATTATAAAAAATGTTTTACCCCGTGTGGAAAAGCTCCTGTAGGTACTTAGTACTGTTGGTCAAGCGTTAGAGTACAAACATACCGGTTTTTTCAGTTTAAAAAGGCAGTGAAATTGTTTAAATTGTTGGTCTATTATTTTAAAGGCACATCGTATTTTTTCAAAATTGAGCCCCATGTTCCCGTAACTGTAAACGTTTAAATTCTAGCCTGAGATGCTTTCGAAAAATTCATTCTATATATGATACATAAATTTATCATCATCATCAGCCTATATCTGTCCACTGCTGGACGTAGGCCTCTCCTAATGCACGACACTGAGCTCGGTCATCAGCTCCCCTCATCTATTATCTTCCAGCCGCATTTCGCTGGTTGTCACTCCACCTGGCCACAGGGCGTCCTACACTAAATTTACCTAAACCTAGTCTCCACTCGAGAACTCGGCTACCCCAACATTTATCGGTTCTTCTGAAAATATGACCAGCCCACTGCCACTTTAGCGTGCTTATCCTAAGATCTATGTCGGTCACCTTTGTTCTCCGTCGGATATCTTCATTAAATTCTTCTTCATTTATTATTCTTCATTCCGAATCTTGTTCTTCAGAGAAGCTCCAAGCGTAGCTAAGTGACCTTAAATTTGTGGAATAGTTTAACCGTGAAGTACATAAATTACTTAGTCTAAATTTAAATTTACTTTAAATGTAATTTAAGATTGTAAAAAGAAATGGTTCCAATTATTTAAAAGCAATAGAAGTATTAGCTTGCGTATTTTATATAGTTAAATGCGCACCACGGTTACACCCGTGTGTATGATGGTGATGATGAAGTATCCTATGTGTTACTCCAGAACCTAAAGTATCTACATTCCAAATTTCATCAAAATCCGTTGAGCCGTTTCAGTGTGGAGACCAGAAGACATACACACACACACACACACACACACACACACACCCTCACAAACACACACACTAACACACACACACACACACTAACACACACACACACACACACACACACACACACACACACACACACAGTTTTGCATTTATAATATTAAAGTAGGATCACAATAAGGCGACTTCGCGTACCTAGCAATATTTTCTATTTTCTCAGACCTCGGACTGACATTTCATAAAACATCACTGTTAGCACCTGTCAGCGCATTTTCAAATCTAGTTAGTATCAAAAGCTTCGAATATCAATAGGTCTTTAAAATTCATTGAAATCGCATTAAATATTATTAATACGAAGCTTGAAATGGTCGATTACTAATACATCAACAATAAAATTATTGCTTTACAACAATATTCAAACTAAACATTGTTTTCTAGGTAAAATCTAATGGTAATTATTTAATTATTTCCTCAAAGTTATTCGTATTTCATAAATATTTATCAACCTGTAGGATAATTTAATGCATTTCTAATAAGCTATATACCTCATTTACAAAAACCAAGCACAAATACAGTACCATAACATTAATAATAAATCCATACCAATATATAAAAGTGAAACGTTGTCTGTTTGTTTGTTTGTTTGTTTGTTTGTTTGGGGAGCTTTCACGCGATAACGGCTGGATGGATTTTGATGAAACTTGGAATGGAGGTAGCTAATACTCTGGAATAAAACATAGAATACTTTTTATCTCGAAAAATTGAAAGTTTCCTCAGAAAAAATAATAATTTCCTCAGGAAATATGGAAAAATGTTTATTACTCGCTGTGAGAAATGGCCATGGAAACGAAATAACAAGAATGTCAAAAAATATCAAGAGTGGTGCTATACCTACTTTTGCATTGGTTTTTTAATATCCTAAAAGAACATAGGATGCTTTTTTTTTGCGATAAACAGGAGTCCGCGTGTACAAAGTCGCGGGCAGGAAAACTAGTTCAATATAAAAACTTAATTGTACCAAGAGGAACATGTCCAAACAATGACCGCTGAAATGTTAAATTTTAAATCTATACTAATAATAAAACTGTAACAGATCAAATTCTGTACTCTTAATAAATAATATATATTTTTTTGGAGTGTACTCTTTATTCGATACTGAAGCTAAAACTGTTTTCTTTTTCATTTTTGTCTATCTGTCTGTACCTTGACCGCGCATCACGCCGAATTTACAAAATGAATTTAACTGAAAATTGGTATGATTTGAGTTCATATTACGAAGTAGAAAATTGGATACTTTTCATCCCGAAAAATTAAAGGGTTTCCGTAGGATATTGGTTGACAGTTATTTAAAAGAACACGTATCACGCTGAAACTACTGGACGGAATTTGATGCAACTTGACACAGTCATAATGTATATGATTGGATAAAATTGAGGATAATTTTTATCCCGAAAAATAAAGGGCTTCTGCGGGATAGGGGTCCAAAGTTATGTTAAGTTTGAAGTGTTAAATATATATAATTATAATTAAGCAATAAGTACAAAAAATCTGTGCAAAGAAAATAATAAAATAGAAAATGGTCCAGAACAGCTTCTGCAGACCTAGAAATTATAAAAAATGATTTTTAAAATAAGCTACAGAATTTATTTATTTAGTCACTTCTTTCAGTATGTTTGTTTCTTCATTTAAAAAAATATAAACCTATTACAATGCGGTTTTAATTGTTGGATAGCTTAGGGTTTAACTTAAAAACTGGTGTAATTGGTATCTCAATCCCATGAGTGAGCAATTGATAAAAAAATATTGATGGCTGAAGAAATTTTGATCAATTTTTGGAATATTGGTATTTTAGGTCTTGGAACATAGAGTACATAGAATACTATGATAACGCGTGTGAAGCCGCAGGCACAGCTAGTCGTTACTATTTTCTAAAACCAATAAAAAAAACAGTGGATCTTTTTAAAATCTTAATTACTTTATCTATATACCTTAGAAACCGCACACCGAGTTTTGAATCAGAAAATCATTGTTAGACGATAAGATAAGGTCACACCAACATGTATAGACCAACTTAAATGGTCCTTCAAATGCTGAAAATCCTTTAAATTATAAAGGAAAGAGATCAAATGAAACTGGTCACAAAAAAGCTCATCCTCTAATATAGACGACCACCTGAATAGATCTTTCAATAGTAACAATTTATAAAATTTTGAGGGTCAAACTAAATTGGTTAAGAAAAGAGCCTTAATTAGGTTTCGTAGTGACCGTCATAGCGTATTAAGCGTTCGTTTCATCAGTAGAGTGGTTTTCTGCATGAAAGGACTGGCGCCTGGGCCTTGCCCGGTGCCTTTATCGAACGTTATCGATTGAGACGATATCGAGTTACGAACATGTTGAAAAATCGATTCAAAATCGAATAGGGATGGAAGAGATGTTGTTAGGTTGTTGATGCACATGCTTAAGCATGTCTGCATCGTATTATTGAAATATGAGAATCAGTTTGAAATTCAAATGTAGTTGAAACAATTTGGAAAATAATGTTATTGTTCATTCATAGACTCACGTTTGTCTATTTAATTTTCTGATTGAAAGTGATGATTCTATATTGAAGCATCATTTGATCTGTTCATGGTACAATTTATTTATTTATAAAACAATTCATTTTATCTGGTTATAATTGACTTCTAAAAGGAGCAAATATCTGTATTCTCTGTATTCTGTGTCGTTGCCTATTTTTTTCTGTTATGTTTGTTGCCTCATTTCTCTAAAACTGCTGAACCGATTTGGTTAATTCTTTTTATTTGAAAGGATAAGGCTCCAATTAGGTCCTATTTTATTATCAAATTTGGTTAAGTAGTTTTTTTATTAGGAGGATAATGATTCAGGATTTCTGAAACAATTTGAATGATTCTTGTTTTGATTTAAAAGGGTAACAAAAACCCGTGTATGAAAGCAAAATACCTCTCCTATTGGCCATTTTGATTTAGGAAACGATGCACCAAACAGCCTGTATATAATTATATTTGGATAAAAAGTATGGCTCAGTTAGACACCGACTTCAGAACTTGTATTTTTGTGTAGTTATTAGTTTTTTAATTTCAAAAAAGTGATATTGTTTTTGTTTAATAATATTATTATTTTATTATTTTTAGTGATTGGTTACAAATAATTACACCTTTTGAATATGAAGTCGTTTTTTTATAAAATTCTGTATATACCATCTGAATAAGGATGAAGATGGCTTCACTCTGAGAAGGCACAGAATAAATAATAGTAGGACCAGCACAGCTGGGCTATTACGATAGTTTGCGAGCAGCGCTGCTACCGCTGAAATATCAAACTCGTAATTTTGCATTGCGAAATTATGACTTTGATACAAGTTCAGCTGCATCAGCGCTTCTCGCAATCTATCGTAATAGGCCCCCAGATATTCATAAACGACAGTGACCACTCATCATCAGGTGGGCAGCCTAATAAGATTATATGAGACTGGCTTACATAAAAATATGAAATGTAGACACAACATTTTCTCTCTATTGTTTTTGTGCTAGCTAACATTCTAAAAGATACTTTACAAAAGAAAAAGCGTAGATAGTAAATGTATCCACACCAACATGGAAAATTACGATTACTCGCTGTAAGGAACGGAATGACATTGGTGCTATACTTTTGCATTGGTTTTTAAAATCCTATACGAACGCAGGATGCTTTTATTTCGCAATAAACTATAGTCTGCGTGGAGGAACTCCCGGGCGATAGCTAGTACCGAACTGTTTCACACGACTCCTTGGTTGGAGACAAAATAAACGGACTTTCACTGTAATGTCTAATGTCCCAAGGGAAATCAACTCTTACAAAAAGTTCGATTCGCTTTCAAAGTAAAAGTGACACTAAAAATATTCTGATTATCCTGCTCCTTCTTCGTGTTTCCTTGTACTCTTATTTATACCGCAGATTTCAAAATATTCTTTATTTAAATTATTATAAAAATAAAATGAAACGGGCATTTTGTTTAAAGGGATTTGATTAAAAATAAAATAGTTTCAATGTATGATTTATTTATTATATTATTTTTTTATAAAACCTGCTGAGTAATCTTTTGTTTTAAATAGGTATATAAAAACATAGGCTAATAGATAACTTCCAGCTTTAAAAAACGGTAAACTGGGCAGTTTCATAAAATTCCATGTTTTTGTCGCTGAAAAATATACCTAAGTAACTTTTTGTCCTATTCCATTAAGTAATTGCCAAGGACTTTTTATGATGTATAAATATCACTATCCTTCCTTATAACGGTTTCTTGCTGCGCTTCAAAAATTATTCTCAATTAAGAATAGCAAAAAAGCTTTAATTAACAAAACCACAAAAAACCTACCAACAATATAACGGGCATGATATTCAGCTTAACTGTAAAATATTAAAAGCTAAAATATCCTATTTTAGCAAATCGAGCTTAGTGCAAAGATGCATACAATCCTATAAAATTAAAGACAGTAGCGCGCTTTGAAGTCATAAATCTCCGTGAATGGAAGTGATCATGACAAAAAGTGATCAAAAGACTTCGTAGCTTCGGTGTAAAGGGATATTTTTTCTTTAAAAAAATGTCCTAAAGTGTCATAAATCCATCAAGGAAAGACACGGGTTCATTGTGAGATGAGAAATGTCCCAACCACAAACGCACTGGATTAAGATCCTAGGCAGTGTATTTACATTGAAAATCCGATTAACTTTCGTTCGTTGTCTAATCTGTGATCAGGACAAAAATGCTGGTTTGTTTGAATGCTTTGTCCCTTTTTGTGCCGTGGGATAGTCGGTGATGATTGGTCAGTATGTCACATTTTTGTAACATAATTTTCTGTTTATTTTATTACCTTCTGAAAATGTGTGCTTATATTTCAATATTTCAGCCACTGGCTTCCTTCTTCATATGGTTCATTCTCTCCTAAGTTGTAACTTATAACTCGGACCTTGTATGATTAACCTGTTACAAACATTTAACTTATTTAACTAATAATATCAAAAATAACAACCATAATTCCTGAAGTTGTATAATTTATTTATATTATTATTATTATTTATTTATATTCAGACAATGTCCATAAAATTGTTAGTATAGGTCTTATTTATCGAAGTTAGTCTAATACAGTCCAGAAAAATCTACACAGTAAAAAAAAATAAAAAAATTTAGCAAAAATGCTAGTTATGAAGATATTCATCCGAGTCGAGTTTATATGCTGACCTAGTTAAATTAATAGAATAATCTTTTGAAACTGTGTTTTTGGAAAATAAAGAATCAGTAATTCCTGACGGTTTAGAAAATATAAACAAATATTCTGTAATGTTTTATTTATATAAATTTTACTGTAAGGCGATGGTGGACTGGTGGAGCAAGATACATATTCACTCACAAGTCTCTTGATTATGGCTATTATAATTACTCTATTATGGCAGAATTGTATTTTTTTGTTCATATTTAAAGAAATATCAACATAAATCTATAAACTACTTAGAAAGGTCTAAAGACTTTACTTTGTTAGCAGATGCCACGCATAAATATACAGGATCAGGGACTTATCCCAGGATTTCACTACCAAAACTGACACGCATTGTTGGCAAATGAGATTAGAACTGCCTTGGCTTATTCTGTTTACTTCAAAGTATCCTTATTTAAGTGTGCCTGTCAGCTTCCCATCAACGAAATTAAAATACTGACACTAAAGGCGCAAATAAACCGACGCGGTAGTGACGGTGGACGCGGCGGTGGTAACGGCAATCCATATTTTTTTAGTGTAGCAGCTATCATTGATATGTCTCTCCGTCATAATGCCGGCCTCTCGTGTCAGAGGTTTTCAGTACGGCTAAGGGCCTCTGACTTGATTTAACGACTGCTATCAATTGTTTGTAACCGGAACCGACAGCTTATCGTGCCCTAGAAAGCTCGGACGATGGCAAATCTACGCATAATTTATTAAAAGTCATTTGTGGAGCCGACGATCAAACCTTCTGTCAATGGATTGCAAAGAACACATATTACCGATCGGCTACCTTCACTCATGAGTGCCTACAGATCGGTGCAGAAGCACCGATCTGTAGGCACTCAAGTTTTTCTGCCAGAAAAACTTCAGAAGGAAAAAAACTGTCTTAAAAAACGAATCTAAAAACCCTGTTTTTTTAGAATGCATCGACATCGAGTTGTGAGCTACTCTGAAAGTTTCAGCCACATAGCTAATCGGGAAGTATCTTGGGAAGTGGTCTTCTTAAGAGCGCCACGAAGCAACTTTGAAGTAAGTAATATATTTGAACCCCCAACGCAAAAAGAGTTATATGTTTAGGGTACATGTTATAAGACTTTTTGAGGATCGCAGCTCCCAAACGAATTATTTTGATGCAGTTTTTTTTGTATTAGAAAGCTGACGTGATCAAAATGGTTCCTATCAATAATAGGGGAGGACAGCTGGATCGTGGATTACCTATACAATGTTTTTAATTTGTGTTTGATGTTTTGTAATTATATTTTTAATGTCATTCAAGAGTTCTCTATACAGGCTGTCCTAAGAAATATGGCTTTTGGTTCTGGAATAACACATTATGATCCTTATATCCCAGAAAAATAACATGCGAGTAAAGCCGCGGGCACAGCTAGTACTTATAATTAAACAGTAAGATAATCAAATACATTGGTATGGGACTTAATATATGCTACTGAACAAGTTTTTTTTTGAAGTCGTTTCTGTCTATTTGTCTGTTCGTGCATAATTTAAAAACTACTAGACTGATTGCCATGTGGTTTTCAATGTTGTATAGCTTAGGTTTTGACTTAAAAACAAAAGCACTTGGTATTTCAATCCGATGAGTAGAAGCCGAGCAATTAGCATGAAAAAGTATTTGACGGATAAACAAATTTTGGTGAAATGTAGTTTATTGTACTTTATAGGTACTTTTGGTACTGGAACAACACAGAGAAATGTCACTACTGGACTACCAACATACAAAAAACAACACGCTACTAGTGTTAGTTTATTAAAAATAACTAATAATGAACTCTGGCGATTTGCGAAACAATATCAACAAGGGATTATCTCCGGAAAAAATAAAATATCGCGGAACATACATGGGGGGTGATCCCGGTAGGCCTAGGGGTCCCCTACCTCGCATTTTCTTTGATACCTTATTTGTTATGACACGCTGCTATATCTATTCTTTCGAGAATTCAAGCAAGTCCGTTTTCAGTAAGAAAAATTGGCGAATTACTCGAAACTTAGTCATACCAAATATCACATTAACTTCAGGAGCAATTTGTAAACAGATGACGCGAAAAAAGTTACAAAAGGTCAGTCTATAAAACCTTCAAAGTAACAACATTAAACATTGGTAAAGTACGAATGTCGGTTCTAGTACGAACCCAATCTTGCCACAAATTGCTCACTTTATTTGACACGTAGCCATTACGCGGTGGACAATGTTCGAATTACACTGGCGGCTACTGCACAGCTGTAAACTAAACAAGTCATATTTACTGCGAATTGTTTGGTAATTGAATATGATAGGAATGTATTACTATAAGGAAATAGCTTAGTTTCACTGTTCTCGTAATATTTTTTGAAAATTTACTACAGATTTCACTTTCCTGTCCAGATAAGTGAATTTGTACTGACGTTCGTTTCTTGATTAGACTCAGGACACGCAATTTCTACTTTCTGTTTGATTTAATTAAAAGTGCAAATTGCAAATTGCGATATTTGCCCAAGGTAAATAAATATATTGTTGGAGAACTTCAATATGTACACCATTGACTGCAGGTTACTCAGCGTAATTTGCAAATCTTGCAGCATCTCTGCCTTAACGAAGACATCATCGGTAAATCGTAAGTGTGAGCTGTTTTTTCCATTGATATTAATTCCCATTCCTTTCCCATTCAGTGTATTAAACATATTTTCGAAGGAATTAGGGAATATTCTCAGGTATATAACATCAATATCCCCCTGTCTCACTCCCCTGCGGAGTTGTAAATGTTTAGACTGCTGGTTTTGGACTTGGACACTCATAGTCGCGGCGTCATACAGAAATCTCAGCACTTCGATGCATCGCCAGTCCACTTGACAACGCTGCAAGGACTCCAGAACCACCCAGATTTTAACGGTGTCAAAAGCCTTCTTCTCATAGTCTACAAAAGCAAGACACAGGGACTGTTTATGCTCTTCAAACTTCTGTATAACCTGCCTCACGACAGTTTATCGTGTCCTTCTAAGCACGAAGCGATGGAAACCAGAAAAAGTCCTTGGCCCAAGCCGAGGCCCTTATTTCAGCATCATCATCACCATTTACAGCCACTACGCTACCCACTGCTGGGTATAGGCCTCCTTTCGCTGTTGCCACGACTTTCGATCGTATGATAACCTCATCCATGTCTTTCCCTCCACCCAGACGAGATCATCGACCCATCGCGCCGCTGGACGTCCAACCTTTCTCTTGCCCTTATTTATTTATATTGAATTAAAAATACTAATTTTGAAGGTTTTTTAATGGCTTTCACGGATTCACCTATTTTGTGGCCTAAAAGTTTGATACACCTCAACTGGTTCACGTTGTATATATTATTTCATAACACGTTGACTTTTGTATTCAAAATATAATATATTTTGCACAAATAAGTGATGTTGAACAGAACCGAAGATAAATATTAATCCATAGTAAATCCCTTTCGTAATATAATTCTCCTGCAGGCTACTTCAGTAAAGAAAATCAAAGGACATTGTAAATATCACGCCGCATCGGATTGCATAAAGCTTGCCTTTAAATATGCGCATATTATTGCATTCGCTTAGGAACGTATAAAGACGTCAAAAAGTAGTGGTCGCAGAAAAAGTTTACTAGTCCACCAAGTTCGATCGTGATACGCCATAAAACAAAGTAAGCTTTTTTAGGGTGCATTCCGATTCACGATAATATTGATGTGAGCGATCTCAGTGCTAATTTGTGTTCCGATTCAGATATCGCGCTCATGACAATTGAGTGCTGCAGTTGATTCGGAACGCTCGTGAGCGTGATTACAAGATCACAACAACATTAACTCAAAATTTGCTCAAAATACAAAGTATTACAAGTGGGCAAAGTAGTCTGTCAAATAGGTCAATGTCTGTAGTAATATTTGGAAAACTGTACGAAAATCACACACAACTGAATTCAAACAACAGTTTTCTTTGCAAACAACCATCAGTCTGTCACTTTGACAGTAGCGCTCACGGTGATATCGGGTTGGGGCATTGTCGGTGTAATCGCAAAATGGCGGATGTAATTACGTAATCCGTGACGTCACAAGGGATATCGTTGTCGTGATCACGGTGACTCGGTACGCGTTTTAGCGCGATAATATCGATTTTATTGATTTTAGTGCGTCTCGAAATGCACCCTTAGTGTCCCGTAGTCCGACAAGGATCACTTACAGGTAATCCATCACGCGTCGGTCCGTCTTTCTATATGTCATGGCCATTATATTCAGAATTAATTATATTCTACAGATATTTATAACCGAATTATTATAGGTGTATAAATAAAACCACATTTTTTGGTTTGATACATGAAAAGAGAAGAAGAAAAATAACTAATTTTGCACCCCATTGGGTCTCGTTGGAAGATATTTTAAACTTATAATTGTACTAGAAATTTACCTAAGTATTATTGCCGCTAATTCCTATCTTCTGCACATACTTTGAGTAGCACTGCGGGAATGAGTTGAAATTGCACATTGTTGAATTGCTGGTGAGTATATCAATTGTATTTTTTAAAGTAGACTACAATAATACCTAACAATAATACCTACAATATACCTAATTTGATCAAAAATACTGTTCTTACTTAATTATAAGTAACTAATCTTCATACTGCCTCCAAAACGGCAAAAAAAGAAGAAAAAACGTAACTTCGAATACAATTCAGAGGCTGAAGGATTTATATGAATGAAATTATGTATTACACATTTTATTTTGAGACCATTTACACCCTTTCCGCGATAAGCCCCACGCAAAAGTCAAAAAAAGTTAAAACGGCCCAGCATAAATTATATAACCGCTACATACTATATAGGTGTTTATAAAAATCTCGTATTTTTACCACGTTTTTGTAGTCACTTTCATGTTTGTCTGTCTGTCTGTCAGTCTTTCGTTCCGGGTGAAATCTTGCAACTCAAATTTCGAGCACTTCCCGATTAGCTATCCGGCTTATAGCTATTTTAATCATTATTCGTAATTTTACCACCAGCAGGCACGTAAAAAACTACTCAATAGAAACAGTAAAAATGTTTTCATATTATATTACTTCAAAAGTCTGTTGCATTTTGCAAACATTCCAATGTAATAGCGAGATAGGCCACTTTGGGTACATAAGGTCACAAGGCATCGTTGTAAACCGCGCGACTTCAGCGTTTCCCTACAAAAGATATCGACGCGCTAGTTTTTGAGTACTACGCTGCCTCTATTATGTAGGTACGCTATTATTTTGCTTACAAAGAATGCCGGTAAAAATAATTGATGTATATGCTTCCATTCAAAATAGTTATATCACTAGAGACAAAGTTCTACTACAGAACGGTAAATCCAAAATTAATTAGCCTGAGGCTGTGTTCGCCTCTATAGGCTTAAAATTGCGAGTTCGTTAAACTCATAATGATTTGATTTTTTAAAGTGCAAATTCTATCTTGGCAGTTATAAGGTTTATTCAGTAGTCATTGTTTTAGTATCGTAGAGCACTTCTCGATTAGCTATCCGGCTGAAACTTTTAGAGTAGCTCACAAAGCGATGACAAAGCAATAAAAAAAAACTTAAAAACGTTAAAGTGAAAATGCAATAAAAAAGGAATAAAAAAAAAATGCAATAAAAAAATATGTAGAAAAGAACCACAAAATAAATAAATAAACGTTAAATTCGGGAAAATTCACACCAATTACCTAGCTCCAAGCTATGATACCCTGTTCTATGGGCACAAGATAACGATAAAAGTGACATACATTAAAAAAAACTTGTTAAAGCTTCTTTTTTATTATTATTTTTTAATAAGACGTGTTTCTTCACTTTCAAGTACTATATTCTCTACCGCCTTTACATAAGCAACGAAATTGAACACCTTAACTTTAGCTAGTTATTCGTTTAACACGAAATTTGCAAAATATAACAGGAAACAAACAACTGACCTTGCAGCTCAACCACATCACCAATAACCTAAATCAACAATCAACCGGAAGACAAAAGATCGGCCCCAGATAACATTACCTAATCGATAATTGTATCTAAGACACTTCGACTCACACGTTAACTCGTAAAAAGGTGAGAAAGTAAGATGATAAAACTATACTAGAAACACGAAACTCTCTGACACACGAAAAGTTCCATTATTTTTAATGTGAACTCTATTATCTGGTGACGTATGTAACAGTTGATATTGTAGAATGGTAAAGTTAAGTTTGTCGGAGGGTAGAGTCGCGAAGAACCCGCAGTAAAAAAGGTGAAATGTCTCTTTGGAAGCGACGCTGGACAGAGAGGAGATAAGAGACCACCTTGGTGAGTCTTGGGCCCATTTTTAGGTTTGTTTTCCGGTTTCAAATTGTTTGGATGGCTAATATTTTTGCTATGGATACACTCTTAGGTGAAGTTGCACTTGTGTTTGTTATAAGAAGTTGAATGAATGCTTATCTTTGAGTAGTTTAAAATACAAGTGCTCATTCTTTTATAGTTTGACTTGATAAAAAACAACTGAATATTGATCAACAGAATTAGACGCACGCAGTCAAACAAAAAATGGATTTCCCCAAAGCAGGGCAAAGAGGATTACGAAAAATGACCCGTCAGTAGATTTTTAAACTTTGGGGTAATTTTCAAACGTCTAGATTTAACTTAATTCAGGTAAAGAGAAAAAAAATATATACGCACAAGTTAATAAACTCTAACCACTTTTCCAAATAGTATTTAATTGAACATAAGATTAATAGTATTTAATTTAACTTTTGACTTTTATTTAATACATTTTACAAAATAAAATCAAAAATTTCTCCTAAATGTACGTCAGCACTCCAACGATATCTTACTACAAGGAAATCTTCGTTTTCATTACAGATTTATTTGTTTTCATAAATTGTGTGATAACTAGGGTGCTCATATATTTTTTGAAAACGTAAAAAACTTAGTTGACAATAAATGTGAATGGTGTATCTGATATGAGACTAAATCCAGAAATAATTATTTGAATATAAAAACCCACTTCAAATAGATTACCAAAAAAAAAGTCTGAACTGATTTTGACGAATCTCGAATATACCGAAGAATTCCGAACTCTGAGAATCAGCCCCCTGTGGAAGTTGATTTTATTACAAAGGCCAAAAAATATATATGCGAATTTTACAATATTGATATCATATTAAAGGCCTTGATAAGAACATTCCAACAGAATATATGTAATTTATTGGCATTAACTTCTTTTTTGGCAGGAAAGGCGTGTTTTTTTATATTTTAAGCCAGGCTTTGAAAGCGTCACCAACAGATGTGAACGACACAAAAATTATTTAGGGAAGCAGGCCTTTTAAAATTACAATGGTAAGTTGTCAGCGACAATGGCTAGAGATTTGTTGGTGACTGTAAATTCACTATGACTCTTCAATGGTTAAGATGTAGCAAAAATTGCCTAAAATGTGTTATTACGGGACCCAAAAGTACCTACGAAGTACAAAATAACAAATTTTGTTCAGCCGTCGTCGGATAGTTTTTAATCGTTTGCTCATCTTCTAATCAGCGGATTAAAATACCAATTACACCAGTTTTTAAGTCAAACGCTAAGCTCGCATATTGATATAATTAGTTTTTTTTTAGTTTCACTATTTAATTCACTTCTTACATTTTAAGAGATAAAAGTGAAATGTTTTCGACAATTGTTGATAATTGACATTGTTTTAGTAGAATTGGGGCCCAGATAAACAAACAGACAGACACGATTTTTTTTATTGTTATTTTAGTAGCTTATTGTAAGTATACATACACTAGACCATATTTTTTTTATTATCTTCTTTGGACTTTTAGGTACTTACTGCTTTATTATAAGTATTTATAGATATATATATATACATTTAACAGTACACATTTCTTAATGTGGCCGTAAAACTTTTTTTTTTTTTTCCTGTCTATCTGGGGAAATGTCCGACAAAAGCCGAATTGACGGTAACACCACATTATAACTCAAGAGGAAGATCGGACCCGCCGCACAACTTGTAATAATGACGTTGGGGTAATATACGATTACAAGATAGCGGTGACACTGTGGATGTAGCTTTATATTTGTGTCAACGACCGGGGAGTTAAATTGTATGTGATGGGGGTCGATTGATATGTGGATTTGTGACATAGATTTCCGTTGTTAAGAATTAATTGATGTCCGTACAAACTGAATCAGCTGCGGACGTATTAGCGGTGATTGCGTTCACTCAAACTCTCACCGCATTTGTCTTTACGGATCTTTAGATAAAAAACAACTATAGGAACAGATATTACGTTATTCAATTACTTCAAAAGAGGCAGGTTGTCAATGTGATCGTCCATGTTTTGGCATCACGAGTCATTGCGGGCAAGATAGACGGCTTGTGTATTACCGCAGAATATATAATTAGTAAATAATATTACGGCCATCTTCAGTCTATCACAGTTTGCATATACCGACCTCCAGGTACCTAAATATTACCTCTGTAAAAAGTTTCAGATATCTTTAATTTCGCCACTCTGTCATGATAAATGCGGTT
The DNA here is from genome assembly GCA_946251855.1 of Alsophila aescularia. NCBI lineage: Eukaryota > Metazoa > Arthropoda > Insecta > Lepidoptera > Geometridae > Alsophila > Alsophila aescularia. The sequence continues at coordinate 44,209,263 of OX276380.1, forward strand.
GATCATCTCTACTTCAATCTAAAGTTATTCACCATTCGAAATCTATATGCATACAAATCTTACTACTGTCTGTTACCCTTTAACGACAAAAGTGCACATTGAAATTTGGTAGGTTGATAGTTGAACCCTGGGGAAGAACAAAATGATAGATAGATACATAAATTCTTTATTGTACACACCACAAACAAAACTAACAAAAATGAAGAAACAATTGTAGAAACAGTGTTACAGTGGGCGACCTTATCGCTAATAAATAATAATTAAAAAAAACTAAAAAACACGCTTTATATAGAAAACCAAACTAAAAAATAGAAAATAAATTTTAATAGTGTAAGTAAATAAGAAAAAAATGTATTATTTAAAAAAAAGCGTGGGGTGCTTCTCATATCTGCCAATGAAATATTTATAACTATTGACCCATGCACCCCACGCTTTTTTTTTGAAATAAAACCTTTTTTTTCTTATTTACTTACACTATTAAAATTTATTTTCAATTTTTTAGTTTGGTTTTCTATATAAAGAGTGTTTTTTAGTTTTTTTAAACTATTATTTATTTTCAACAATTTTTTTAATTTTTTTTCGAATTTTTGCATTGTCGTCGGTCTTTGACAGGTGTGCAAAATTTGAATGAAATCTGACCGTTTAAAGTGGGTCAAAATAGCGTCCAAAGGAGTCGGTTACAAACATACAAACATACAAGTGAAGCTAATATAAAGCGTATAATAAAAACGGTCTCTTTCAGGCAACCTTTGGATGGTGAGGAATTGTTACAAGCTTGAATGACGGGGTGCACTGTGATACAAAAATACTAGAAGGAACAGATAGGATATGATGGAGGATGACTACAGTACATCAAATTTCTAATAAAACAAAAAAACTATTTTATGATTAATAATATATTATAATATACATACAAATATATATATTTATATATATATATATATATATTTGTATGTATATATATATATTTATATATATATATATATATATATATTTATATATATATATATATATATATTTATATATATATAATTATGAAATGAAAAAAAATAAGAATAAAAGGAATATAAGCAACATCACAAACGTGTACACACTCGTAAACTTCCAAGTAATACCTCTTCACTTGAGATTTAAAAACTTCCAAAATGGTATTTTTAATACGATAATATAGTCCGCACAAACGAAGCCCAGGGCAAAAGCTAGTTGCTTAATATATGCAGAATAAAAAGTTTGCAAACCACTTTCATTTGCATGTTTGTCGCGTACACAATTATTATGACCATTAATATTACAAAGCCTGAAATTAATTAAAGTTGTAAGGGCACTTAATTATAATTATTAACAAGTCTCTTCGCAGGTGGGACCTCCTTGATGCGATAGCACGAACTGTTTTGTAATGTATCGATTTTGTATCAAGCATAACCTTTCTTATTTATTACTAACTGTACCCGCGGCTTTGCACGCGTGGTCATTTCTCTAGGTTAAAAGTATTCTATGTACTACAAGACCTAAAATACCAACAGTTGATCAAAATTCCTTCTGCCGTCAAAAAGTTTTTATCGATAGCTCGGTTTTTACTCATCGGATTGAGGTACCAAGTACACCAGTTTTTAGGTCAAACCCTTCGCTATCCAAGAGCGAACAAACATTACCGAACCGCATTACTATCAGTCCACTAGTTTTTACGTGATGTGCGGACAAACAAACGACTTTTTAAAATGTTATATTCTAGTTCAGTATCTTATTTTTAGTACCTTAGACCTTTATTTTTAAATTATCTTTGTACAGACTTATTAATACATATTTCTTTATTATTTTAGTTATGAAATTGTTTTCAATAAATAGAAGTATTTTACTTGTATGTTGATAGCAACCAATTAAGTTAATTGAGTTTCTTTCCAGTGTGTTTGTTTTTTTTTATATTATTATGGAAAAATACCACGAGGCAGGGTTTTTATTTACGACTAGCTTTGCTCGCGGCTTTGCCCGCGTGGTCATATATCTAGATTATAAGTAAACTTTGTAGTACCAAAAGTACCTATAAAATACAATATAGTACATTTTCATCCAAATTTGTTCATTCGTCGTTTATTATAGACTAGTTTTCCCGCCCGTGCCGCGTACTACTGTTTATCGCAAAAAAAAGTGTCCTATGTTCTTCTAGGATATTAAAAACCAATGCAAAAGTAGGTATAGCACCAATGCTCATGATGTTTTTTGACATATTTGTTATTTCGTTTTCAAGGCAACCGTTTCTTGCAGCGAGTAATCAACATTTTACCAGTTTTTCATTTTTCCCTGGAAACTTTTAATTTCCCGGGATAAAAAACAATTCTTTGTTTTATTCCAGGGTATAAGCTATCTCCATTCCAAATTTTATCAAAATCCGTCCAGCCGTTATTGCGTGAAAGCTCCCCAAACAAACAAACAGACAAAGTTTCAGTTTTATATATTGGTATGGATTGCTCGGCTTCTACTCATTGGATGGAGATACCAAGTACACCAGATTTAAGTCAATACCTAAACTATTCAATATTGAAAACTGCATTGCAATCGATCCAGAACTTTTTACGTGATGTGTGAACAGACAGATATGATTAAAAAAACTTGTTTAGTAGCTTATTTTAAAGAGCCTGTTTTTTTTAATTATCTTCTGGCTTAGTAAAAAAAGCCTGTACTTTTTTTACTAACTGCTTTATTATAAGTACATAGATATATAGATGCCCGGACAGAAAACCTAAATTCGAAGAAAACTCTACAATTGAAAGAATCAATGAAAAGTAACACGCACCTACCATTTTTTTTTCAATCAACCAAATCCTATCCCGAATGCTATTATTTTAAAACTGGATTAATAGCAAATACATTCAATTCCAAAATTAGACAACCGTCAACGATGTCTGCCCTCCGGCGTCTTTTGAAAATAAATTTTCAAAATATCTTCATTGTACAGAATTGGACTTGTTACAGTTTTATTATAAGTACTATAACACAATCCAAAAACTACCTTTACGCAAAAGGACGTATCGAAAAAATCAAGCTGCAACTGCACTAACAACACATTTTTTCAAATAATCATCCTTCATACTACTTATTTTCAACAAAAAAATAACAATATTTCTATTAAAAAAACGCTCTAATGGAAAGTCTCCTAGTATTATCCCATTCCAAAAAAGTAAAAGATCATTCAATCCTATCGAAATTGAGTCAAAACACAATCTTGAGCCGACAAATTGTCGTCAGGCGAGACAGGAGCGACAAAAAATTCGCTCCAATTCTATCACAAAAACGATTTTATTACAGCTAACGAGCCAACCCTGATGTTATCGTATGTATTACTTTCATCCCTTATCTGGGCTGTTGCTTTCGAGTGACCGCATCCATATAATTAGGTGAGAATTGGGTTACATGCGGCTATAATGTTTCTCTAAATTATTTTGTTGTCTTTTAAAATATGATGACACAAACTTATAAAAATTCAAGATCATAGTAATATTTATTATTATCTTCTCTCACAACAGCCGATTTCAATAATCCGCAATTTTCCAAACCATTCAAATTATATTTGACTAAACTGGATATAATATCTTCTATCTATATCTATACTATAATAAAACTGTAATCTGTACATTAAATATATTTTTTAAATTTTGATTGAGATAAACTTCAAAATCGATATGGAGTGCAAAAAGGTTATTTGTAAATTTTTTGTCTGTCTGTCTGTCTGTCTCTTTGAACACGCATCACGCTGAAACTACCAGCCGGATTTTGATGCAACTTAGCAGAATCATAGCTGATGTACTGGATTAACATTTAGGATACTTTTTATCCCGGAAAAATTAACGGTTCCCGCAGGATAGGGGTAGAAAGTTATTTAAAATAACACGTATCAAGCTAAAACTACTGGTCGGATTTTGATGTAACTTGGCACAGTCAAAGTTTATATAATGTGTTGAAATGTTGAACACTTTTTATCCCGAAAAATTAAATGGTTCCTGCAGCCTATGGGTCCAAAGTTGTGTTAAATTTAAAATGATCATACATCCGTTTATAGACTGGTACCGAATTTCGTCATTCCGCTACGAGTCTCACTAGCCCTGTTGGACAGATGCGTGGGTACGTAATCCAGAAGTACGTGGATCGAAATCACGCGCCGTAGAAATGTTTTGCTCCATAATTAAAAGATTTTTACATTATTTATGCGCTATTTTTTACATTTTCCTTGATATTTTTAATAAAGTTATGGTAAAATGCACGCACCACGCTGAAACTATCGGATAGATTTTGATGCAACTTAGCACAGTAAGTATAAGAAAAAAAACAGGAACGTTTTGAATTATGTTTGTTTATTTTATTTGTAGTTATTAGATATTATTATCATCTATGTTCTATATTTTCTATAACTATATAAGGGGGAGTTTCCAGAAAAAGGAGGTGAGAATCGTACCTTTCAAACGAATCGACCAAATTAGCTGCTGTTTTTTATGTTTCAAAGCTGAGGTAAACAAGATGGTTCTGTTATAATAGGTGGGAGGGGGGGAAGTGGGGAAGTGAGGATTGTAGCTCCCAAACGAATGGACTTATTTTGATGAAGTTTTTTATGTTTGAAAACTGATGTGATCGAGATGTTTCATCATGGTTCTTAGCTATATAGGAGGGGGGGAGAGTTAAAAAAAGGGGGGTGAAAATTGTATCATTCAAACGAATGGACCAATTTAACTGCGGGTTTTTATGTTTCAAAGCTGAGGTAAACAAGATAGTTCTTAGCTATAATGGTGGGGCCGAGGGCGGGTGCTCACTACGCTTTGCTCCCGCCTTCGTCTTCTAACCTATCACGACCATGTCAGATCGCCATTGAAGGTTGTTAACACAGTAGGTAGGTAGGAAGGTAGGTACCTATATTGGTACTTTTGGTACTGGAAAAACTCATAGGATCCTTATATCCCAGAAAAACTACCACGTGAGCAACGCTGCGGGCACAGCTATAAGGCAATAAGAACGTAAATCTATACAAAGAGGATAATTTAAAAAAAAATGGTCTATGAATAGAACATTTTTTAAATTCATGTCTGTCTATTTGTTTGTTTGTCTGTATGTTTGTTCGCGCATCACGTAAAAACGTATTAGACCGATTGCGATGCAGTGTTCAGTGTTGGGTAGCTTAGGATTTGACCGAAAAACTGGGGTACTTGGTATCTTAACCCAATGGTTAGAAGCCGAACAATCGATAAAAAACTTTGTAACGGCGGAAGGAATTTTGATAAAATGTTTATTTTAGATCTTGGAATAGCACATAGAGTACTTTTAACCTAGAGAAATGACCACGCGAGCGAAGCCGCGGGCACAGCTAGTACATTTATAAAGACAAAAACAGGAGTTACTCGCGTATAATAATTGAATTAATCTACTAATATACGTGAGTAACTCCCATGTTTGTCTAAAAAACACGTTAGTTTTGGTAGTATAGTGGCTCTGTGAGCTGTACTTCGTGCGTACAAACGTTTTTGCAAACTAACTTAAACGTAACAAACTAAGGTAACTAGATAGCGCTAAAGAGCGGTTTTCCGTTTCACAGTAGCGCTATCTAGTTACCTTATTGTAACACTAACATTAATAATAGGTGCTCCATCAATCCCTATTTAGTAGGTAAGGGCTGATTCCACTGGTAGAAACCTAAAAGTAAGAAATTTACTGCATTTTGAGGAGCTATTCTGCTCATCACGCCGAAGATCCTCATCAAATCTTCACTAAATGTTAATGAGACTAACTTAAAGTTACTACCTTTCAAATCAAAAAAGAACCATGGTGTATTGGTATTTTAGATCCTGAGATAGCACATAGAGTACTTTTAAGCTAGAGAAATGACCACGCATGTGAAGCCGAGAAATGTATGTCTAACAGAGGAAACAACGCTAACATGACATTTTAGCACATCAAACCAATTTTAATTGCCTATCAAATTTCCAGCTGAACATATTCTTATTTTCACTCCATGTAAACGCTGTCTAACATTTTTTGTGACTAGGGTTGCCGATAATCATGTCACACGTTTTTTATACAAAACCACACAGGACAAAATGGCGTTACCATCAGATTATCATAGACTTGTGGCTGGATTATTACTTCATTTTTTTCAACCCCCTACCTGTTCGAACGGCCAAGATCCTTGAATGATAGGACGGCACTTATAGCACCAGGATTGACTGACACTTGTTTCGTAATATTTTATAGGTAACGACTGATCTTGTTATACTGGTCGGTTTACACAATTTAATAACACAAGCAAGCTTCTTAACCGGGTGAATCTTGTGTTTATTATACCTATTAGAGATTTGTCGAAACATTTTGGTCGAGTGTGTTAAGATAAATATAACTGGTGACTTATATTTTTGTTCTGTTGATGCGATCAAATATTTGTGGAATGTGTTAAGCCTCGTTTGGATTGTTGATCAAACTTCGGTTAGTGATAAAATTACTGGAATTTTGTTAAGTAGGACATAAAATAGTAAAAATACTATTGGAGGCATTATAAACAGTTCAAGTCAAGGTAGGGGTAACTAGAAATTGTTTTTTTTTCTTTTATCTATCTACAACTGGGAATCTTCAACGCTACAGTGAATAGATAATTTAGATCTATTGGTTCTATCTATGGATGCATTGTCACTTACTATCAGGCTAGATAGTGGACTTCGTCCGCTCGGACTACTGTTTATCGCGAAAAAAGCATCCTATGTTCTTCTAGGATATTAAAAATCAATGCAATAGTAGGTATAGCACATATAATCACACACACACACACACACACACACACACACACACACACACACACACACACACAAACACACATATGCTCTTGATGTTTTTTGACAGACTTGTTATTTTGTTTCCATGGCAACCGTTCCTTACAGCGAGTAATCAACATTTTCCAGTTTTCCCGTGGAAACTTACAATTTTCCTAGGAAAATATCCTATGTTTTATTCCAGGGTATAGCTGTCTCCATTCCAAATTTCATCAAAATCCGTCTAGCCGTTATCGCGTGAAAGCTCCGCAAACAAACAAACAGACAACGTTTCACTTTTATATATTGATATGGATAACAAGACATAAGTTCAAAAACTAAAAACCCGACTACGGTAGAGTAAAAAATAGCATAAGACACTCTTGCGATGAAGACGAATCAATTGACACCTCGCTTGTCAAAATCCGACCAATAAAGGCGACGCTATGGTGGAACTTACCCACATACATACATACATACATAGACTGTTAACTTCATAACCCTTCCCTTGCTTCGCTGTAGTCGGGTTCAAAATACTTATTTGAATTTCTATCATCGCATCATCCTTTGCCCTAACATTTTCCTATTTCGAACACCAAAAGCACATCTCCTTTACAAGTGGAGTAGTGAAAATGTGTACAATTTTTCGAATGGAATTCCACCTAACAACAAAGAGTTTAACGGGTGTCAATTGAATTTTATTACCTTTTTACATGGACTGTGAGTTTACGAGCGAGAGAGCGAAATTGAGCTTGCTTCGCGGTCAGACCTCTAGTTAAAGGGTAAAGTGTTTTTTTATGATACTTTTCAATGGTTCATCTACTTTGTAATAATGCTGAGACGCTCTCTTTGACACGAGGAGAGCAGATAGTGATACGGAATAAAATGGCCAGACTGAGAATTCTAGTAAAATTAAGGGCCATCATTCTGACGGCATCATGAATCAAGAGAGTGTTGCGAATATTTTCTTATATTTTCATATTTACACATGACTAACAAGTCGTTTTACAAACCGTAACATAATAATACATAGATGTTATTCATGAGTTTCATTTTGTCAATTTTCCAAAAAAAACTACTAAAAGCTCGTTAAATCGTCTTTATTCTACGGTTAGGCCATTCATGGCCTAACTGCGAAAATAGATCTTAATAACTAATATAAAGAATCTTCAAGAAACGTTAGATGGGTGTTAGAGTAATGTGGTAATGTCAAAATAATCGCCGATCCTTTGCAAAAGGATCCAAGTACGATAGAAAATTTCTTTGACTTATCCTTGCGAATGATCTTTCCTGTTCACTGAACATAGTTGCATTCCACTGATATGACTAAGAGCATCATGTCATCTATATTGCTCAACTCAGCCGCATTATTGGAGATACATCCTTTACAGTAGATAAGTGCAATGTTTTGCCCATTATGTTATCAAATCAATGCATAAGATTTCTTTGTGAAACCATATGCTTAGATGTGTACTACATAACATTTATACGTGCTCCTCACTAACTAAGTTTATTCTTTTTTATATACAGCTGAGTGACGAGACGAACAGGTCCTGGTTTGTCCATAGCTGTCAAAAATATAGCCTAAACTACTACATAATAAGTACCACAAATAATAGTAATAATAAGTAGTGTACTACATAATATTTACATTAGCTACTACCAAAGTGAACCTGTCTAGCATAGCTTACAGTGAAACTAATAATTGGAGCTTGGTAGTTAATTAGTCCTTGCGCGTGTTAGATTACTACTTATTGTAAATATAGAAATGTATAAAAATAATACTTGGTACGAGTACATATGAATGTCATGTATCCAGCTTTCAGAACGAAGTATTCGTTCTGAAACGAAGTATTGGCTACTTTAAAGAAAAGTAAAGTACCACGTGTAAACTTACAATGTATGTCATCCATCACTATGAAACATCTGTATCATTATGCCATAATTATTAGAATGATGTTAAAATGTATTTCAATAATTATGGCATAATAATACAGATGTTTCATAGTGATGGATAACATACATCGTAAGTTTACACGTGGTACTTTACTTTTCTTTAACGTATCCAATACTTCGTTTCAGAACGAATATTCGTTCTGAAAGCTGGATACATAACATTTACATGTACCAAGTATTATTTTTATACATTTCTATATTTACAATAAGTAGTAATCTAACACGCGCATCTGGTCACAATTGTTACCGGTTTTCAGCACAATAAAATATTTACTCGTAGCAGTCATATTAAAATTAAAACACATATAGTGTTTTTTTTTTGTAGTCGATAGTGTGTTTAACTGTTTTTGCCATACTTCGCCTGTCATTATTGTATTAATTCGTATTAAAATAATGAACATTTTCATATGACTAACCCAGCAGCAGATGCAAAAAACCTTATTTTACTAACTATCTGATGTCTGCGGCTTCGCACGCGAGGTCATTTTAATATATAGCTTATGACACTCACAAATAACGTGGCTTTCTATTGGTAAAATAATTTTCAAAATCGGTTCCGTAGATCCAGAGATTACCCCCTATAACCTCACAACCTCACAAACTTTATCTCTTTATAATATTAGTATAGAAGTATAGATAAGTCACCATACAATGTAGGCATTCTGCTTTTAGGCAAACTAAAATTATAGTCACCGTATGTTTTAGGCATTGTGCTTCTAAGTCAGTGAATATTTATAGTCATTATGTATTGTAGGAAATTTGCTTCATAGTTAATTGGCGTGATAAGTATGATTGCAGCAGAGGCATTTTAGGTACTATGCTCATAAGCACTGCTATCTTAAGCACCTCAATGGCGCGGGTGACGGCACAAATGTTGAGTTCTGGCATATAACCATAGATAATGTAACTACTAAGTAATAATTGTATCAGTCTGTGTTTGTACGTCTATTTTTCGAGGTAGCTATCCATACCAATATATAAAAGTGAAACATTGTCTGTAAGTTTTTTTTATTTGTTAGGGAGCTTTCACGCGATAACGTCTGGACGGATTTTGATGAAATTTTAAATGGAGATAGCTTATACCCTGGAATAAAACATAGGCTACTATCTTTCCCGGAAAATTGTAAGTTTCCACGGGAAAACTGGAAAATGTTGATTACTCACTGTAAGGAACGGTTGCCTTCACGGAATGGTCTGTGGTGGCCGTGGAAACGAAATAACAAGTCTGTCAAACTACATCAAGAGCATTGGTGCTATACCTACTTTTGCATTGATTTTTAATATTCTATATAGAAGAAAATAGGATGCTTTTTTTCGCGATGAACAGTAGTCCGCGCGTACGAAGACACGAGCGGGAAAACTAGTTCATAATACACTCGAGAGCATAGAAATCGCACACTACCTACATTGTCACTTTGACCCTAATCATTTTTTAAATTAAATGTTGATTGCAAATATAACTTAAATTTAAATAAAGCTACCTGAAAAGAGCGATTTTGGGTCATTCTATTGTTTTGTTGCTACTGTAATGATTTTGAAGGTCACGACTAGAAATTATGTGTTTTTAGAAAGCTAACAGTGTGTACTTTAATTAAATTTAAGTTATATTTGCAACCAACATTTAATTTAAAAAAAATAATAGGGTCAAAGTGAAAATGTAGGTAGTGTGCTCTCATTTCTATGCTCTCGAGTGTACATAGTAACTCTCGTAGATAGTCTGTTCTGTAGTTTGCTTGCTGGCGCGTCGTATGAAAGAGTGGTAGTGTCAGTTCGTCAGGCCGCCCGGGCCTCTGTCGTAGCTTAACGACTGATAATTATCAATAACAATCGGAACCGACGCGGCGACGATGGCTTAACTTGCCCTGTGTTGTATGGAGCGGTGGAAATCCACACATGACTAGTTCCGTCACGGAACTTCTCTCATGGAACTACTGCAAACAAAACGACTTATAAATGGTCTGCCGTCAGCCTATTGGAAAAAACACAGGAAAATCTCGAAGAAAAATGCGGGAGCAGTCGCAGGACGCAGCTACATATGAGTTCGTGGATATAACCAAATAAGTATTCCATAGTTCCAGTTTCCAATACTGGAGATAACCAATAATTCTATGGATGGATATAATAAAGCAATAAGAACGAAAAAGTCTGTGCAATGACGATTACTAAGAAAGAAATGGTGTAGGATACTTAAAATAAGCTACTGAACAAGAATAGAACATTCTTAAAATTCGTGCCTGTCTGTTTGTTAGTTTGTCTGTATGTTTGTTCGCACATCACGTAAAAACTACTGGATCAATTGCGATGCGGGTTTCACTTGTTTTGGACAGCTTAGGGTTTGACTTAAAAACTGGTGTACTTGGTATCTCAATCCGATCAGTAGAAGCCGAGCAATCGATAAAAACTTTATGACGGCAGAAGGAATTTTTGAACAAATGTTGGTATATCGGTCCTAAAATACCAATATACCAACATTTGTTGGAATAGTAAAATGCAAAATTAGACACAGACACAGACCTCGCCGGCGAGGTCGAAGGTCCCGTAATTAATGTCGATTTTATTCGCCTTCGAGTTTCTTGCCGATTCTTCTCGAAGGTGTATTCCAAATCGGTGGTCAGTTATGCAATTCATTCAAAGGGCTCCAGCCATTTCATCAAGGCCCCCTCGATCACTACCTAACAGTAGAGATCCAGGGGTTTTTAGTTCGATACTCCCCAAGTAATCAATGGCAACTGTCCAAGCCGAGGTTCGTACCCCCTGGGTGCCCTTGAGCAAGTGGCCAAAACTTAACTTTGGCGTGCGCCTTCTGCGTCACGCAATCCGGCGGAGCGCTGTTGCGCCCACCCCACCTGCGTCCGGTGACGCTGTAGAGGTCAGCTATAGACCAAAAGTAAAAGCCCTTTCTAATAAAATAAAAAAAACCACTCGTGCGAAGCCGCGGGCATCAGCTAGTGTAAAATATAAAGAGTAATTTACATCAACACACCTTACTGTCTTCGTTTAAGTGCCTTCTCGCAACCGAAAGGCTTCCGCGATCAGTTTCAACTGTCACCATACATTGAAGTAGAGATAAGGTATTGTTCAGACCTTTCAATGCAATATCGTATGATAGGTATCAATAGTAAAATAAAAGCAGACGGTTTCTGACATCTAATCATTGATGGATTTGTGATCAGTATCGATAGCTAAACATCGATGTCATCAACATATAAAACCTCGATAAAACGATAGATTAGGAGATCAGTGTGTTTTGTTTAATTTCACTGTAACTTAAAACCTACAGCATAAATAATATGTATCACTTTTTACTTCTTCAATAAATTCTAGGTGCAGGGTTTGATTGAATCCATATATTAACAGGTTAAGCAAGCATTTGGCCAAGTGTGCCGGATGTATTTACAATTTTAGGGAACGATTAATAACGCCCCTTGTAGAGCCATGTCTTTCACCTAAATTCCAATCTAGAACTTGCTTACGTGTCGTATAAGTTCTGTAGGCCTCTGGATTCCGAGTTTCTCAGGAGTTGCTTACATGTCATCTAAGGTCTGTAGGCCTCTTGAGTCCGAGTTTCTCAGGACTTGTTTACGTGTGGTCTAAGGTCTGTAGGCCTCTGGAGTACGAGTTTCTCAGGACTTGCTTACGTGTCGTCTAAGGTGTGTAGGCCTCTGGAGTCCGAGTTTTTCAGGCCGCCCGAAGGCTTTTGAAATGGCTCAACGACTGCTATTAATCAATAACAGCCGAGTGCGTCAGCTTAGCGTGCGATGCACGCATGCCTTTCCAAGCACGGAGCGATGGAAAACCGCACGTAACTTAGAAAAGTAATTGGTAGACTAGGACCGAACCCTGTATCGTTAGATTCTAAGTCGCACTATTAAACCGCTAGGCTTCCATCGCTCAATCTAGAACTGAAATAAAAATAGGGTTGCACTAGGCAAGTTTAATACAGGGATCTTATTTTCTATTGCCACTCGGCCACGTAACGCGCCGCGTTAAGATATCTGCGTGGAATTGTTTGTGCATGTTCGAGTATTGCCGTACTTTTCCAAACGATTCCACAGCGAGACGCGTTACGCGTGTGACTGTTCATAGAGAATAATAGCCCAGTTGGAAGGTGGAATCAATATAAGTAGATTACTATTTTACTCGTAGTTTAATGTCACGGTTCCAAGTTTTGTATAAGAAGTATTTTTTCTTTGTGTAATATTAGCAACATCAGCCTATATTTGACGACTGCTGGACGTAGGCCTCTCCTAATCCACGCCACCGAGCTTGGTCTTCAGCTCCATTCATTTTCCAGCCGCTTTTCGCAGGTTGTCACTCCACCTGGCCCACAGGACGTCCTTCATTAAGTTTGCCTCAACGTGGTCTCCACAATATCGCTTACCTAAATATAAGCAATTTTTTATTAATTTTATGATAGGATGGAATTAGATACATAGATAAATTCTTTATTGTACACACCACAAACAAAAATTACAAAAATGAAGAGACAATAGTAGAAGAAGAATTACAATGGGCGGCTTTATCGCTAAAAGCGATCTCTTTCAGGCAACCTTTCGATGGAGAGGATTTGTTACAAGCATGAAGGAATATGATATAAAAATACTAGAAGGAAACAGTAAATCAAATTTCTAATCATACTAAAAGCTATTTTATGATTAATAATATATTATAATATACATATAAATATATATTTAAAATATATACATAAATATTATGTTATATGACAGAATACATATATATATATATATATAATTAGGCGTCCAAATAGTAAACGACACATAAATTTAGGCTACGGCACCTTTGCCTAGAACGTACCTACCTATCTACTCATAATGTATAGGGAACTCGCTTTTGATTCAGCTTTCACAGGACGACATGCAATATCGTACATGCTGACAAAATATCGCACAGTATCATGTGCATCCAGCTTAAATGTAGCCAGTGTGGGTGTCCACGACAACCTCTTTGTTTTATGCTAATACGCTTTTTTGTTTTACGGTTATACTGTTTTATTGAGTTTGCCGCCATAATGTGTCCAGTCGACGCATAATATATTTTGTTTAGTAAGTAGTCGAATGGTCCACTGGAATGGCATGCAGTTAGATACAGAATGGTTTATAGCTTTGAACGATGCAACTTATTAGGCACAACTACCTAGCTAATTGACAGGCTAAAAGATGAGAAATAATATTCATAGAACTATATGAGGTCTAAAAATATACTTCAGTTAATTAAATGAACTTGATGCTTATTTTCATAACAAAACACCCTGTTATGAAAATAAGCTTGTATACGTTTTGTTCATATAATTAACTGAAGTATATTTTCAGATATCATATATCATCCGATTGCAACCGATTTATTTATTATCCAGCTTAGATCGAGCTAATTTTAAACAACTCCGAACTTATAGGTATCCTAGATTTTAATAATAGTTAATAGCTGTGCCCGTAGCTTCGCACGCGTGCTCATTTCTCTAGGTTAATAGTACTCTATGTACTATTCCAAGACCTAAACTACCAATATGCCAGCATTTAATCAAAATTCCTTCAGCAGTCAAAAAGTTTTTTATCTTTTGCTCGGCTTGTACTCATCGAATTGAGATACCAAGATTACCAAGTACCCCAGTTTGTAAGTCAAACCCTAAGCTATCTAACAGTGAAAACCACATCGCAATCGGTCTAGTAGTTTTACGTGATACGCGAACAAACATAGAGACAAACAAACAAAGAGACACGATTTAAAAAAAAGTCCTTTGCTTGTTCAGTAGCTTATTTTAAGTAGGTACACTAGACCATTTTTTTTAATTACCTTCTTTGTACAGACTTTTTCGTACTTATTACTTTACTAGTCGATGCCCGTGGCTTCGCACGCGTGGTCATTTCTGTAGGTTAAAAGTACTTTTTGTGCTATTCCAGGACCTAAAATACCAATATACCAACATTTGATCAAAATTCCTTCAACCGTCAAAAATATTTTCATCGATTGCTCGGCTTCTAATCATCGGATTGAGATATAAATTACTCCAGTTTTTAAGTCAAAACATAAGCTATCCAACAGGGAAAACCGCATCGCAATTGGTTTAGTAGTTTTACGTGATGCGTGAACAAACAAACAGACCGATACGAATTTTTAAAATGTTATATTCTTGTTCAGTAGCTTATTTTATGTACCCTAGATCATTTCTTTTCATACGCTTTATATTAGCTTCACTTGTATGTTTGTATGTTTGTATATTTGTATGTTTGTAACCGACTCCTTTGGACGCTATTTTGACCCACTTTAAACGGTCAGATTTCATTCAAATTTTGCACACCTGTCAAAGACCAATGACAATGCAATAATTCGATAAAAAAAATATGTTGATAATAAATAATAGTTTAAAAACTAAAAAACACGCTTTATATAGAAAACCAAACTAAAAAAATAGAAAAAAAAGATTTTATAGTGTTTTTGATATAAAACATTTTTTTGAAATAAAACATTTTTTTCTTATTTACACTATTAAAATTTATTTTCTATTTTTTAGTTTAGTTTTCTTTATAAAGCGTGTTTTTTAGTTTTTTTAAACTATGATTTATTTAATTAATTTCTTTGTACGGACTTTTTCGTTCCCATTGCTTTATTATAAGTATAGATAGATAGATAGTTAGATATTTATAGATAGATAGATACATAGATTCTACCTAAATCTAAGATATAAAAAATGTTAGTTAAGTAGGTAGCATACAACATTAGACATACATCACTTTTTTCAACATTAAAAGCCAGTTTTGTTGATGAAGTCATCCAAGTCTAAGCACAACGTCTTCAAGTGATTCATTCAAGATTTACGTCCAACAGTGACAAAATGTAAATTAACCTTTATGATGACGTGAGCCGAACACACACAAAGGTACTTTAAGAGATACCTCTGTCAAATGAGGCTATTGAATATTTTGAGAGACGTAGAGGTAGTAGAGTTCTTTATAATATATTAAAGCCGACCGGTAGAGGAAAAAGATTCTATCTTCCGTCAGTTTTAAAATAACTATCACGTCATATTAATTGCTCATGAGCGATGGTAGCTTAACGGTTCAATAGTGCAAGTTAGAATCCAACGATACCAGGTTCAATCCTACGCTCCGCACCAAGGACTTTTCTAAGTAATGTGCGGTTTTCCATCGCTCCGTGCTTCGGAGGGCACGTTAAGCTGTCGGTCCCGGCAGTTATTGATTAATAGCAATCAATAAGCCATGTCAGAGGCCCTCGGGCGGTCTGACAAACTCTGACACCAGAGGGCAGCACTACCTTATATGACAAACAAACAATTGCTTGCAATTTTAATTTTAATATCAAATCTGTATGTATGGCAACTTCACTGGTTTTTTTTGAAGTCGTGCACATTATGATTGGATTATGAAATCGATAATAAAATATACCTCTCTTAAATATACGCTCTTCTTTCAGTTTTTAGGGTTCCGTACGTCTAAATGAAAAAAAAACGGAACCCTTATAGGATTACTCGTGTGTTTGTCTGTCTGTCATCCGTCTGTCACAGACAATTTGCTCCGAATGTACTGGACAAGTTAAATTGAACTTTGGTGCACATATAAATTTTTGTGACCCTAACACGAACTTGTAAGTAAATAAAGTAAATTTTAATTTTTTAAATTTTGCTTTTCTTTCCGAAATGAAAGGGCTTGTAGTGAATAGGGACTCAATATTTTTTTAGTAAATAGTTGTAGGAAAGTAGATAAAAATTTACCATACCCTCCGTTGAGGAACCATACCTTGTATCCGAAATTAAAAAGTTTTTTTTTTTAAAACCTGTAAATATATATTTCTTTATATTACAGGAAAACCTATTCTCAATATTTTGAGATAAATAATCATCGTACGGAACTCTCTCCAGGCGACTTCAACTCGCGTTTTTTATTCTGTGTATCTATTTTAGGCACCTAATCAATACCAATATTTAAAGTGAAACGTTGTCTGTTTGTTTGTTTGTTTGGGGAGCTTTCACGCGATAACGGCTGGACCGATTTTGATGAAATTTGTAATGGAGATAGCTTGTACCCTAGAATAAACATAGGGTACTTTTTATCCCGGAAAATTGTAAGTTTCCACGGGAAAACTGGAAAATGTTGATTACTCGCTGTAAGGAACGGTTGCCATGGAAACGAAATAACAAGTCTGTCAAAAAACATCAAGAGTGTTGGAGCCAATGAGTATATAAATACTACGTGTTGGAGCCATCGAGTAATGACATTTCTCACTGTCGTTGGTTGGAGCTATACCTACTTTTGCATTGGTTTTTAATATCAGAAGAAGATAGGATGCTTTTTCGCGATAAACTGTAGTCCGCGCGTCGGAGTCGCGGGCGGGTAAGCTAATAAACAATAAATAAATTTCACTCGCGATAATCATGGTACATTAATATAGTAAATCTGTGGTGCACTAAAAGTTTTTGGCTTATAATGCATCTTCATGTTAAAATTTCAGCGACAAAAGTCACTGAACAGGTTCCAACAGGTAGATGCCTGACGACCGGAAATATTTTACAATTTTTTTGATTACCAGAAATTTGTGTCCTATGAAGGACAAGAAAATGATGAATACGTGAGGCTAAGTGTATTGTAGTTTTTCCTCAATATACACAATTAAAATCAAAAACCACACCCACTAATAACTTTTTAATCTGTGACATTTTGATTACAAAGCCCCATAAAATGCAAAAAGTCACTGAGCATGATAAATCAGGGGAAATAAAAGAATCTCGTATGGTTCAAAAAAGGCAGCTCAATTCTCGTCTGGGCTTGTAATTTATTAGTGAAGATAGTCGCAACAAATCACGTGGCTGATTGCCGCCATTGGCCTGCCCCGTTGCTGGTATCATTTGGTGTAACCTGAGAACTCCTACATTCGATGATTGGGCAAATAAATATATTTTCCGTTCCGTATCCTGTTTATCGGGTTTGGGGTGTTAATAAAAATGTAGGGGACGCTGGGGTAGGAGAGTTCGTGTTTGCATTGTTTGGCTTAATAAACGTAAAATAATATTCAGGTATCATCTGCTGATGTTTGAAAAGATTTAAAAAAAACTGTGATACTAAGCATGCGCTTGTCTTTGATAGAGCTTTATTTTTATGTAGTACCTAACACAGTATAACTAGAAATGATACTAAGATGCTGACTATTTTACCACGTTTTTATTAAGTCACTTTCTTGTTTGTCTTTCCGGGTGGAATCTTGCAACTCAAATTTCAAGCATATCCCAATTAGCTATATGGCTGAAACTTGCAGGGTAACTCACAACTTGATGACAATTAATTTAAAAAAATATAACAAAAAGCATTCCAAAAAAATAACAGTAATAGTTTTTTAATCTACAATTTGCTGCTTGTTATTTCTTTTTTATTGTAAATTAAACTTAAAATTTCACAATAGGTTACTTAACGCAATATCGTTCAGACTTCCTACTCACAAACAGAGGAATAAATATCATTTTACATAAGCTGTACTAGTGAACAAAGATAAAAAATATATATGAATTATATGAGTTATTATAAAGCATAATATACATTCCTCATAAATACTCATACATACATTCGCATTTATTTAAAATCTTGGTTAAAGTTAAATAATTTTCATAGAAGCAAAAACTTGGACTTACGTCAAAGAATGATTGCATTCGGTAGTTCCTCAAAGAATGCACAGATATAAAAACATCAATGTAGTTTTACCGATAAATGATGTGTATTATTAAGTGATTGACAGTATGATTTCTTTTTATTAATAAACTTATTAATGAAATGACAAGACCTCGATTGATAAATGGATTGCGTTGAGGAAAACACCGTAATTTTGAGGTGGAATAATTATGTTTTTATCAATTGACAATCGAATGCAACGGATTATTTTGAGGAAAAAAAGATTAAATTACGAATTGGATCTCATGTTTTTGTCTATTTATATTTAAGAAACATATTTGTCCGTTTGTATTATCCTTTCAAGTGAATTTTAGTACCGATATATGATGGTAGATTTTAATCGAGCCTTCAACAAATAACTTTTAAGACTTTACATTAGAATAACATTCTTCTTATTTTCAGTAGTTGGTAGAGCGTTTGTTAAAGCCATCTCATGATCACACTGCTATATAATTAGAAGAATGACTAGAAAAAACACGCCTGCCCTGCCAAAAAAAGAACTTATGCCTATAAATTATACTAGTATACTGTTTGAAAGTGCTTATCAAGGCTATCAATTTGATATACATATTGAAAATTTCGAAGTCTTTTTTGGGCCTTGAAATGGAGCCATACTGAATACCACATTGAATATTTTCAAAAGGAAAATGACATTAATACTCGGAGGTAAGTAAGAATTTTAACGATAACCCATACATCTAAATCTGTTCAGGCATTTAAAAGTTATGGTAGAATAAAGAAACTCACATACATACATACATACATACAAACAAACAAACAAACAGACATGAATCCTAAATACATTACACTCCTTTTTTTGGGCAGTCATATAAAAATGAAAGATATTTAGCATGGCACATCCTGGGCACTTTCTCGATTAATGTAGGTATTTGTTATTAGGTAATAAATACTCTTTTGTATGTATAAGTTCATATTTTATATAATAGGTAAAAACTATATATAATACAACTCTTACGTTTATCGAAACTTAATAACATAATGCATTGCTAATAAATAATGCGGTAGTTATACAGTAAAAAAAGAAGTTTCTTGTCAAGTCAATTGACCCCGCTATCCCCTACAAGTGTGAATGGATCCATGCGGGGTGGCCGGCGTCCGTCGTCGTATCGTTCCCAATAAATTAGAAGCCACTAATACAAGCATCGCCTTACAGAAGACTGGTCCTGTCGGCCCACCTCTAATGTACTACAGCGATAACACTTTCAATATCACCTACGTGTGTCCACCAGTTTAACCTGACCTATCACTTTTTGTAAAGTCTTTGAAATTAGAGTTCAGTATTTTTGAACACTACGCCAGTTTAGCTTGAGCTCACATTTGTGAAATTATGTTTACAGCCAAGGTCGACAAGTTTTGGTTGTAAACTTTCGTGATGTTGAATGCAATGAAATGTTGCCCCTTTTATATCGTTAGTAAGTACTGTAATGTCACAACGTAATGTGTAACATATATTCTCGTACTGTATTATTGGAACGGTACCTACTTGATTTAGTGCTTGGATTTATGGCCTTTGTCATTTTAGCATGTTTGCAGAATATGTGTTATTATTGTATTTTTTGTTCTATGTGGTGTACAATAAAGAGTTATCTATCTATCTATCTATCTATATCGTAAGGAAACCTTAAGACAGAATTAAATACCTTAAAAATCCGTATTTCTAAAAAACAAATACTTTATCTCAGTGTGAGAGAGAGAGAGAAGGGGTCACATGTCTATGTCTAAATGTCACGCATGCACGATTACTTTTTGCTAGCATCAACCAAACTAAATCAAATATTTCTTGGACCTGTCTACTTATTTTCCATTGCCTAGCTCAATTGATCTTTTAAATTAAACCACATAAACCCCTGGATTCTTCTCTTTTCTTCTTCGTACATCTCAGTGACTATACTAATAAGTCGCGGACGCATCGTCGCGGAAGGTCGCGCTTGCGATTTGTCGCAGCGATCATGTCGCGATAGCGCTGGGCTAGCGTCAGCTGCGTGTGCGCAGGATGGCGGTATGCATTGGAAGCAATTCAGAAAAATAAAGAAAACGTTGGAAGAACTTAATTTATACATTTATTATTTAACTTATTGACATGTACTTTAAGAGTAACTCGTTTATTTTACGAGTTAATCTTAAAACTAAGTAAGAAGAAGGATTGAATACCTACTAGTTTACTTAGAATTTAACTAGGAGAAAGTAGGCAAGAACTGCACATCAAAACAACCAAACGATAGGCATGTTGCTGTCGTAAAATTTTTAATTTCGTTAAATTGTTGGCCACATCATGTTTTTTTTTTATTTCATGAAATTGTCGGTAACATCATGAAATGTTTTGACCAGATGAATGAATGATTAGCGTTTGACGATATGAACAGCTAAACGCATTTAATCCTGCTACTTCAGGATATGAACATCAGCACCCTTTTAATCCTGGAAATTACGTTTGTAAGCCAGGCCTTAGCTTTCATTTCATTTGTATTTTATAAGAGTTCAATTTGGGTAGCGTGGGGTTTTACTTTTGTTCATTTTACCATTTATCATTTGTCTGACTTACAATTTTGGCGGAAGTAATGTACATATTTTTTATTTTGTTCATTTTAAAACAATCTAACTAAATAACAATGTAAATTAACTAAATATACGGCAAAAGGGGTAGATTCAGCTCGTGCTGCGTTCACTATTTCATGTGTTCGCAGCCCTGATTTTCAATCTACCTCAGTGCTCGGGCTACGGTCTTCGCCGAGATAACAAGTATTAGTGGGTGTAGGTACACAACAAGACAAAAAAACTCTTAAAATAGATTCATACCTTATTAGCCCAGCACAAAAACACAATAAAGTCACATAACAAAATAGCATAAAAAATATGATTAAAAAGTACTATATATCTAGAAGAAATAATTAAAATTAATTTGTAAAAGTAGGTGCCTAGTAGGTACATACTTTTCCAAATAATGTACTAAATGTATTCAGTGTTCTCGGTTTGTTTGTTTGTTAGACTATCTTATGAGGTAGCGCTAGATTTCTCGGTAAAAATTAACTTACCTAGGCGTGTTTAATTCAAGAGTGAATATGTAATGACTAGCTAAGCAAGCATGCTACCTTCGTACACTTACTCCATCGTTTCCAATGAAGTCACTTCACATCAGGACACTTATACGCTATGTCATAGAAATAACTTGCAGAAAACGTAATCACGACAATTCACGAACAATTCAACGTAGATGTCGTAACGCGACTCGTTACGTGTCTGAATGTCTGTGTGAATGGTCATAGTGAATAAGGGTCCAGGTGAGATTGTGATCAAACACTTGTACATATTTTATGGTAAAAAAAAACTCCCGACCATTCCAAAGAATCTTGGTGACATTCCGCATAACATCAAGCATAATTCCCCGAACAAAAAGTACAATCCCGCGTCCCTTGTTAAACTCTGTCTCATTGCGAACGACTATCGAATACTACTCGGATATAATCGATTCGACGCATCGATTCCCGTCCAATAATCGAAACATGTCCGTGTCGCTAGTCTGCACTTATCTTTATGCTTCAGGCGTAATCTTATTAATTTATGAATGTGTATTTTAAATTAACATTTTATGAAGCCGCTGCGTATAAAAAGAAGGATATGGAATCGGTCAAATGGATAAGCACGGTAGGTTCTCTTAAAAGTGATTGAGTCAGTTTCAGTACTTTTTATTGTGAATGCATGAAGGTCTTGATTTATTTAAACTGTTAGAGAAATAATAGAAATGACTTTGCTACAAGTAAAATTATCCTATAAATTAAAAAACACCCCACTGCGAATAAAATTATTGAATTCGAGCTAACCGCCCGGAAAAATAAACACACTAATATTATAATGACGAAACTTTGTATGTATTTAAGAATGTGTGTGTTTGTGTATGTTTGTTACTTCTTCACGCTTAAACTACTGAATGGATTTCGATGAAATTTGGTATGGAGGTAGCTTATACCCTGGATTAACACATAGGCCACTGTTTATCTCGAAAAAATGCACGTTTTTTTGAGGTACGCGGGTAAAACCGCGGGGTGCAGCTAGTATTTATATAAATTTAATGTTTTATATTTACTTACATATTTTACTTAACTTTAATACTTGCAATTGCAACATTAGACTAAAGTATTTAAATTAACTAGAATAATCTAATATGTTTTTTTTTTAACAAGCTTAAAAGACAATTGCTATAGTTTAGTTATAAGAATGATATATTTTTGAAATGGTCATTGGTGGTCAATGGTGCATTATGATACCTCACTCGATAGGTTTTGGTATGTTTTGTTCTGTCGGAAATACAATATGGCCGCTGTAAGCCGCCATATTGTATTTTTCTTGACATTTAATATATGCATTTCATCATTTAATTTATGAAATGGCACATAACTAGATAATAAAACACTCGAGTGATACTATTAAAAAACTTGCGTATGGCTCGTTTTTTAAACTCACTCTCATGTTTTAATAAACCTCTTTATGCAATTGTTTCATAAACTACTATAACAACTTTGTACATATTAAACATTTATAGTTTTAAATTTTTGGATTTTGCTACTGCAAGCAAACTTTGCTATTTAGCAAAATTGACAAATGGCATTGTAATAAAAAATGAGCTAATTAAAAAATATTTTAAAAGAAAAGCTTTTATGCAGTAGCCATGTCATGGTGAAACTTAGAACGGGCTATCACAATTAAATGCGTACACAACATTTCGTGTATGTTCTGTTCACCGTTGAAGAGTTTCTTTATCTGGAGCTAATCCTGGATGTCAATTCAGGTCATGCTTACCATAAAAAATGCATTGTCATCGGAACTGAACCAACATATAAAAATTCAACTTCGTAGGATAAGAGGAAGTGGTTCTAATTCAGCTTTCAAGATTTGACCTAAACAAACGTACATACATACATCAAACATACATATAGACATTCTTAAATACATGCATGCATACATACATACATACATACATACATACATATAAGCATTGCAAGTTGAATAAAAGTTGTTAATTACTGACTGAGCGAGCGCGAATTGCGAGCGAAGCGTCTCCGTTTCAGCTGGCGCAAATATGCTTTCGTATGTCCGGATGTCTGTCCGTCCGGATCTCTATTCTCCTCTATAGATCTCATTTCTCAACCGATCTAGACGAAACTTGGTATGTATACAGGTTAAACGATTTTTAGAATTTATAACAGCCGTCAGGGATTTTTGTTCGGGGGGGTACTTCCCCCAAAAAGTGGCAAAAAGGGGACTACTGAATATCTCCGCCTTATTAGATCGAATTTCGATGGTTCTTTTTTTGTTTGAAAGGTAGTAAATGTAAATTGGTCTCATAAAAAAAAATGAAGATCTTATGAGGATCTTCGGAGTGATGAGCAGAACAGCTCCTCAAAATGCAGTAAAGTTCTCACTTTTAGGTTTCTACCAGTGGAATCAGCCCCTTTACCTACTAGGGATTGATGGAGCACCCTGGTTATTAATGTTAGTTTTACAATAAGGTAACTAGACTGCGCTTCTGTGCACCGCTGGATTGTTTGCACAAAGCCACTAGTATATATACAGTAACAAAATTTCGGCAGAATTCAGCTGAAAGTCAATAAACCGGTTTAAATAACAACGTCATTTTTAAATCGCTTAAGCGTTTTGTAATGCGGCATATACAATAGGTGAAACTAGTTCATCAAGATTATAAATAACTGGTTACTCTGCCCTACGGCTCAACCTTATCATCAACAACCTATATACTAGTATATACACCAATATATATTTATGCTGCTGGACACAGGCCTCTCCTAAGGCGCGCCACTGAGCCCGATGTTCGACTCTTCTCTTCCAATGACTGCCAGCTACATTGCGCAGATCGTCGCTCCATCTAGCTGGAGGGCATCCTACAACTACGTTTGCCAATTCGCGGTCTCCACTCTAGAACTCATTTACCCCAACGGTTATCGGTTCTACGATTCAATGATCAGCTCATTGCCACTTCAGCTTGCTAATTCTCTGAGCTGTGTCGGTTACCTTAGTTCTCTGTTCGGCTCCATCTCTTTTCCCTTAATCCCATAACGAGGAATAAATAGCCTAAATACATCTGTAATGGTGTAGCTCTAGTATCAGGGAAATAGCTTTCTAAATCGGATCAGTGGTTACAGATTACCTCCTACAATCAATATAAATACAAACAACTTTACCCCTTTGATAAAAAATATTAGTGTAGTTGAACTAGTTATATCTAATAGGTAGCTACTATCGAAAATAAGTGTCTCTTTAAACTATTTGCTATTCCGAAACAAAAACTGCCCAGTCACTAAAGTGTTAGTAGTATTATAAACATCAAACTCAATATCCAATACCTTAGAAATTGACAGCAAAATTGCCCTTCAAGTTAAAAGGCGCAAAACTCAAGCTACCGCATAATCATCGGATACATCTACAAACTAAACAATTGGGGTTCTGCTGCACCCTCGAAATAGAAAAAAGTGAGGTATAAACCATTCCTATTACGTGTAGGTAATTATCTAATCTAAAACCTTTTAGGTGTAAACTTGAGGAGTGACTTCTGAGAAGCATATCGTCAGACTGTGGGGTGACCATGTGAAGTACAATATTTTGATTGCCTGACAAAATTGATATTGATTTAGCCGAGGATTTTCACATAATTTTTTTGAGTGGTGATTCTGCTTTACTTTTTGTTATTTCTAGAGACAGTATAACCTATTTTATTAACCCCCGAACGTGAAAAGGGAATATAAGTTATAAGTTGTCTTATCAGTTTAGGGTATGTAAGGCGTGTGTGTCTGTGGTATCGTAACTCCCAATCGATTAAACCGATATTGATGCAGTTCATTTAATTTTTGAAAGCTGATGTTATCGAGATGGTTCTTAGCTATAATGAAGGGTCCGAGGGTTATATATTTGTGCTTATTTTAATAATAATTGAATGAAATCATAATTTGTTTATTGATTTATTAAAATTGTACTGATAACTTTTACAATTACTGTTTTATCACTTTTTATCAGAATTAGAATAGTAGATTGCATTATGAGGGAGCGAAGTAATATTTTGCCGGTGAGGGCGCTATTTTGAATTTAGAGCGGAGTGAAGGATTCTAAAGTACTTTACAGCTCATATATTTGTTTACAATTAAAAATGTACATAACCCCCCCTCCTCCCCTCCATACCCGCCCCACCCCTCATTATAGTTAAAAACTATCCTTTTACCTCATCTTTCAAATATAACCCCCCCCCCCCCCCTCTTCCTTCCTTCCTTCCTTCCTTCCTTCCTTCCTTCCTTCCTTCCTTCCTTCCTTCCTTCCTTCCTTCCTTCCTTCCTTCCTTCCTTCCTTCCTTCCTTCCTTCCTTCCTTCCTTCCTTCCTCCCCTCATTAAAGCTAAGAACCATCTCGATTACCTCAGCTTTGAAACATAAAAACCGCATCTAAATTGGTCCTTTCGTTTGGAAGCTGGGATTCTCACCACCACCACCACCACCACCACCACCACCACCCCCCTCCCCTTTCCCACCTTACCCCCATTATAGCTAAGAACCATCTAGTAAACGCCAGATTTCAAATATAATAAACCACATCTAAATCGGTCGAGTTGGGAAGCTACAATTCTCACCGCGCCCGCAATACGTGACCCAATTTGCACCACGCGTTTGGTCACTCATTGGTCAAGCCTTCATTTATTTCATGATACGTATATACTAACTTTTCGGCTTAGTAACGTATTTCTGGATAGCTTACATGGGACATACCTTGACTTTGGATCTTTAGTACCGGATGTCAAATCCCAGCTGAAGTTGTTTACATTTTGCACATTAAAAAAAAATGTGATGGCTTATTACTTGAATATGGCCCAGCTAAGGCGGAAAGAGCCGACGAGCCACGGAAATTCATTACTGCTCTGAAAGTCTTAAAAAAGTCCTTAACAGAAAAGACCTACTTTGCTCCCACTTTTCCAGGAAGCAATCAGTGTTTTTCGAATAGATGGGATGAAAAAGTAATATAATTATCACCCCTTCTCATCACGCGGGAACTGTGAGAGCCAGCATAGGAAATTTAGAAAATGGGCACCAACATTTTCCTTTGTAAATCAACGTCTTCTGCGATCACCAGGACGCACTTGGTGATTATGAAATATATGGCAAAAACCCCCCTATTATAGGAAAGACCCATATTCAGCAGTCACCACGCATTTGATAATATGATGATAATGATGTGCAAATTTGATAGCTTAAAACCGAATTTGGTGAACCAGCTGAGACAGAAAGCCACATTAAAGGTCAAGTTCTGCTTCATCATCATTATCATATGACTTAGCTCATTCGAATCCAACTACTGCAGGGCATAGGTACCAGCAAACTGCAAGCAAAGCGAATTTTTGTTTTGATCTGTTTTCTAGTTATGTAAAAAAAGCACCTTATCTCTAATATCTTCGAAAGAACAACTGAAAATTAAATGCTGTTTCTGTTAAAATAATTGTAATTTCCAACATATTCTAACGGATTGAAAAGATTGAAAGTTGATTTTTGTGTAATGTATTTTAGGCAAAAGAGTGTGGGAGACGCTATTGCTTTTTCAGTAGCCCACGTGCTGAAACAGGTGCTGCTATCATCATCAACTGTCTATACTTGTCCAATGCTGGATGTAGGCCTCTACTAATGCACGCCACTGAGCTCGGTCTTTAGCTCTCCTCGTCCATTTTCTGACAGCCGATTTGCATGTTCTAACGACGGTCACCCTGTGGCTAGGTGGAGTGCACCTGGCCACAGGGCGTCCAACACTACTTTTTCCTAAACGTGGTCTCCACTCAAGAACTGTTCTAACCCAACGGTTATCGGTTCTTCGGGAAATGTGAACAGCCCAATGCCACTTTCGCTTAGTTATAATTAGAGCTATGTCGGTTACCTTGGTTCTCTGTCAGATCACTTCATTACGAATCTTGTACTTCAGAGAAACTCCTAGCATAGGTGTCTCCATTGCTCGCGGAGCGACCTTAAACCGTGAGTGTCTACGTTCGGCTCCGTAGGTCATGACTGGTAGTACGCACTGATTGAATACTTTTGTCTTAAGGCACTATGGTACATAATTTGCTTGCGGAACCGCCCAAGTTTCAATTATTTATTTACAAAAATATTGGTCACCCTACCAAAGATCGTGGGAGCACGCTTGCACAGTATCGGCGTTAATCACGGACTAATTACCAGTTTTGGCTATCTCCCGCCAGGACAGACAGTGCATTAGCCAAAGGTCAGTCTGAAATGTGGAGAGTGCGCTATTGTGGGTGAGGGTTGGCTATTGTCTTGGACCGCTTTGTTTTTGGTTCACATGAACTTTGACATCGACATTTTCAGTGCGATCTCTCCTGTCAGTGTCAATGTCACCGGAATGGACTGGACGCTGATATTTTAAGCACCTTTTCTTTGGCACTAAAATCAAAGGACTATCGCTAGCATACGAAGTAGCCACTATAGAATACTGACCAAAATTCTGGCTTATAGCTATTATAAGTGTGCTATAAAGCGGAGCAACGCGGCCAGAATTGTAAACACATTGCCGGACAGATAGTTTGATGTTGTCTTTAGTTTTACTGATTATGTTGTATTCATTTCAGTGATTATTATATTTTTACAATACATTACATAGTGTTATATAATTTAAAAAACTATTAGTTTTAGTTGTTTTTTTATTTGTTGTATATTTTTTTTAAACCTTTTGTATAGTAAAGCAATAAGTACGAAAAAGTATGTACAAATAAGATAATTTATAAATATGGTCTAGGGTACTTAAAAAAAGCTACTGAAAAATAATATCACATTTTAATAAATCGTGTCTGTCTGTATGTTTGTTTGATCGCGCATCACGTAAAAAAACAACACCGGTTGCGATGCGGTTTGGATAGCTTAGTGTGTGACTTTAAAACTGGTGTATTTGGTATCTCAATGCGATGAGAAGAAACCGAGCAAACGATAAAATATTTTTGACGGCTGAAGGTTTTTTTTTTTAAATGAAGTTGGTAGTGAGAAGCCGTGGGTACAGCTAGTAAATGATGAATACTCTTATATATACTATACTCTTTGAAAAATACAAAGTCTCTAAGACAACCTATATGTCGTTACAGACGTACAGGCGTAGGGCGTTACTGGTGGTCTAAGAGGCTTTTACCGACTTTCGGTCTTTGTCGACTTATCTGCAGGAGAAAATTTACCCTCCTTTACCGTTACATACCAAGTCTGATGAATAGACTATCTTCTTCTGTGTAAAGAAAACAGTTGGATTAACAATACCTATTTCTATCAAAGAAGTATTATTAATCCAACACTTACTAGCGACTTGGCCAGTAACTTTACAAACTCCTGTCTACAGCTACACTTCGATAATAGCACCACGCCCAATCAAAATGATTCACGTATAGCTCGTCCATCAGATCCATGTACCAATACTGATTGACGGAACATCACACGGTCTAAGTAGTCAGTGGATATAATTATAGGCAACGTGCCGACATCGCGGACGCCACAACATTTTGACAACACAATAGATGGACACGTGAGATTACGTACCTATATGAGTATTAAAATGTTGTGGCGTGAGAATTGGGTTGGAGAATCTAAAGTCGGTTGGGTATTTTTTTTATCGAGTCATTTATTCTTCTCACCATTTTCACTTTTATTGAATACTGCAACTAACTTGAATGCAACCTGATTCACCTGATGATACGCGTCAGGCCTGTGACCATAATAGTTGCCACCTCTGGTAATACATAGGTACCTACTTGACTGATTACCTATGTACATTATGCCCGCCGGACACGCGAGTTGCGAGTCAGTTTAGTGAGTAAGTATCTTTAAATGTATTCGTACACGAGGCCAGTGACTGAACTGACTCGCAAACTGGCCTCGTGTGTGGCGGGCATTAGTTAAAAAATCTTGCGCGGCACTGGCCTACGCTCGTCCACTGCAACACTTGCTCTTAAGTCTCATCGGTCGAATCAGAATCGAAATCTATTTGGCTGAAATGGACTTTGATGAAATGTAGTCTAATGTATATAGGTACTTCTAGTGCTAGAATAATGCATAGGTTACTTTTAACCCAGAGGATGTCGTATTGTCACTTCACAGTCAATAGGCAAAGTCATGAATCAGTGAATGGTGGACGCTTTACTGAAGCATCCTAGAGAGTTTAGAAGACATCACAAAGTGCCACGTTTTTAGACTTTTTATCCTTTGCCTATTACTTTCGATGACCTCTTGAAATTTCTATCCAATAAGGGAGGGTTATAAAAAGGTAACGATAATACTCGGAATTTCCCGCTTTTTCAGGTGATCTGCTCTCAAACCTGTGATTTTATAACGAGGAAATCCTATTAGACAGAATATTCGCTTTTAGTCTCAATTTAATAAAAGATATCTAATGATGTTGATCAAGGAAACAGGTATAATAATACTGATCCGTTTTTGTAGTGCCAGTGTGGAACCAAGGAGTAGAGCAAGGTAGATCTGCCCTAAAATTTCTAGTTTAGTTATATTCGCCATTGACGAAAAATATGGCGAGAAAATCGCTGTTGTCCAAAATTAAAGACGTTATTTCCTCCAACCCGCATTTCACTATGCAGCGTGGTGGATTATACACTGGCCTTCAAAACTTAGTAGATACCATACCACACTTTTAATGTATGTGTACGTGCAATACGCTACTGGACGATTCGATTCGATTTTCACTGTTGGATAGCTTAGGTTTTGACTTAAAATCTGGTGTACTTGGTATCTTAATACGATGAGTACGAGCAAAGCTAAGAAAATTTAAGAAAAAAACTAAATCTATTAATTTTTAAAGTGTGGTACTAAGTTTTGAAGGTCAGTGCATATGGAGATGGTCATGATGAATCACCATTGCATTGGTCTGTTGTACCCTAAACTCGTGCACGCGAATACCTAATGGTTAATAGTCCACCAATATTATACATTAAAATTCGAAACAAAAAGTTTGAGTAAAAAAAAAACAAATTAGCAACATGATAGCTTGAATCCCTTCAAATAAACTAATTTAAGTTACATTTAAAAAGAGTAGCCAAAGAATATGCAACTTACGTCTCAGTCGTCGTCATTAGTAACTGTTACTGCCTAATGTCGGAGGAAGTTCAAACTGCCATAAACACACGAAGCACAACTCAAATTGATTCTCACCCCGAGGGCGGTTTTATGACAGTGCGAACTCCACAGATTATCTTTCCTGACCTCGTTAATATTATTTATACTGGCAACATTGTACGCTGAGTACGTGTCAAATGACTTTATGACCAGTCTCCGTGTTAAATTGTAGTATTTGACTGTTATTGCTCAGTTTATGATATTGTTAGTGCGTTAGGTGTCAATAGGATTGCAACCTCATAGGTACTAATTTATTCGTACATTGTTATACCTAAAAGACATTCTGTTCTAGATGTAATTAGTTCCAGTGCAAATTACGAGCGCGTGCATAGTTTTCGTAATCCGCAAAGCCATTTTAAAAGCTTTTATTTAACTTCACTTGTATATATGTATGTATCGATGTATCTATGTATTTTGTCCTGGAATCTTGCAATTCAAATTTCGATCACTTCCAGATAAGCTTTCTAGCTGTAACTTCCAGGGTAGCTCACAAACAGATGACAAAGCAATGAAAAAAGAAAACGTAATAATCCAAAAACGGAAATGAAACAAATAAATATGAAAAAAAGAATGTAAAAATGCAAAAAGTGAAAAAAAGGGAAAAAAAACATATTAAATCACATCATCCTACAGCCGTAAGACATCATCTGGTAAACATAGACCTGCCATAAAAAATAAGTTAGTAAAAAACACTTTTGTGCAGTAGTCATGTCATGATCAAAATTAGAACGGGCTATCACAATTAAATGCGTATACAACATTTCGTGTCTATGCTGTTAACCGTTAAGGAGTTCCTAAGTCAGGAGCTAACCCGGAGTGCTGCAGCCATGTCATGGTAAAACTTCAAACCAGCTATCATAATAGAATGTGTACACAAAATTTCGTGACAATGACGTTGACCGTGGAAGAGTTATTTTATCTGGAGCTGTTCCGATTCAGGTCATGCTTACTATAAAAATGCATTGTCATTGGAACTGAACCAACATGCAAAAATTCAACTCCGTATGATAAGAGGAAGTGTTCTAATTCAGCTTGCAAGATTTGACCTAAACAAACATACATACAGATGACATACAAATATTGCAAGTTAAATAAACCTTTTGGAGGCGCTTGGAGGCCTCTTGGTGATCGCAGTAGCTGGTGATAAATCAGAGGGAAATGCTACTGTACATTTCTTGAATTCCCATTTGCTGGTTCTGACAGCATCCCCGGGATGAGAAGGGGTGGTCCTGTTATTATGCCGGGTACCACCAGTTCCAACAGTTTACCTTAAAAAACAAGGTTTGGACATATATGTAAGGAGTAGCTGCGCCCGCAGTTATGCCCGCGTGGTCGTTTCATTTACAAGTAGCCCATATATAATCTTCCAGGGCCAAACGTACCTATAAAGTACATTTCTTTTGAATTCGTTCAGCCGTCAAATAGTTTTTTGTCGATTGCTCGGCATCTAATCATCGAATTAAGATACCATGTACCCCAGTTTTAAAAAAAACATAAGCTATCCAACAGTGAAAACCGCATCGCAAACGGTCCAGTAGTTTTACGTGATGCGTGAAAAAACATACAAACAAACAAACACGATTAAGAAAAATTGTTATATGCTTGTTCAGTAGCGTATTTTAAGTAACCTAGACCATTTTTTTAAAAAAATCTTAATTGTACAGATTTTTTGGTACTTACTGCTTTATTATAAGTACTAGCTTTCCCGCCCGCGCCTTTTTCCGCGCGGACTACTGTTTATCGCGAAAAAAGCATCCTCTGTTCATCTAGGATATTAAAAACCAATGCAAAATTAGGTATAGCACCAATGCTCTTGAAGTTTTTTGACAAGACTTGTTATTTCGTTTCCATGCCTACCGTTCCTAACAGCGAGTTATCAACATTTTCCAGTTTTCCAGTAAAACTTTCAATTTTCCGGGATAAAAAGTATCCTATGTTTTATTTTAGGGTATAAGCTATCTGCAATATCTATCGTATCTATCTGCTGTATCTATTTCTAATTTCATCAAAATCCGTCCAGCCGTCATTGCATGAAAGCTCCCCAAACATACAAACAAACAGACAACGTTTCACTTTTATATATTGGTATGGATAGATAGATAGATAGAAGACATTATGTTTGTATCCTAACTTGAAGCTATACCATTTTTTAGAGCGGCTCCTGTAAATTATTCTGCTAAGCAATAATTAAACGAATATTAAATTATGGCAACATTGTTACTTACTACCGAAACCGCTTATTATAAATGAGCTTAAATGTTAGGTATGCATCGACTGCCCTATAATTTGGGCGAGCCAAACATTATTGCAAACATTAGGAGTTTTAGATAAATTATATTACAATTTGCATTAGTGTGCTTGGTTCTCATTCACGTCATCATCGGAAATGTTCTACATTATTATTTAACTAGTTGTGCCCTTGGCTTTGACTGCGTTGGCATTTTTCACACGACTGCCCAAAAAAAGGAGTGTTATTTTTTTAGCATTCATGTATTTTTGCGTTTGCTGAGTCGGGACCTGTTTGTCAACACACAGCATTAATTTTTGTTTGTTTGTCTAATTTCCTAATTTTTTTTCTTCTTGATAATTTTTAATGTTGTGTGTTGTCAGAAATAAATGTATTTTCTTTCTTTCTTTCTTTTCTTGTTTGTATGTTTGTATGTGAGTTTCTTTATTCCACCATAACTTTTAAATTACTGAACAGATTTAGATGTCTGAGGTATCGTTAGAATCCTTATATCGTCCCGAGTAACATAGGCTAATTTTTTTTGAAAACATTTAATATGGCGGCAGTATGGCACCATTTTCAAACTCGAAAAAAAAAAACTTTGCGATTAACAATATGGGTATCAAATTGAAGGTCTTGATCAGCTCATTTCAAAAACTACAGAGGCATGGAGCACGTTTTTTTTAGTACACTCTTCTTTAAAAAAGGGGATAAAATTAAGAACCACCTACCTCCTCCTAAGCCACTACTATAATTTATTTTCAAGCCATTCCAACAATATATAATATTTTTTTGGCAAAAGCTCTTTTTTGGCAGGGCAGGCGTGTTTGTTTAGCTTTTAAGCTAGTTTTTTCGGATCTAAGAATCCTATGACATGTGATATTCCAAAACTATACAAAATTTCATAAAACTTCGTTCAGACCTCAAATAGTTTTTTATCTATTTCTTGGCTTCTAATCATTGAATTATGAGGCCAAGTACCTCAGTTTTTAAGTCAAATCTAAGCTGTTCATTTAAGGAAACTGCATTACAATCGGTCCAGTAGTTTTAAAGTGATGCATGAACAAACAGACAAACAAACAGAGAGATAGACACCATAAAAAACTTTTATTCAGTAGCTTATTTTAATTCCCCTAGACCATTTTTTTTCGTCTTTCTTGTACAGACTTTTTGTTTCTTACTACTAGCTTAAATAGATAGATAATAATATAGATATCTGAAGATTTCTTTGTCATACTTTCTCAGTAGATAATTTTACCTGTAGTTAATTTTAGTTACAATCCATACCAATATATGAAAGTGAAATTTTGTTTTTTTGGGGAGCTTTTTTTTTTGACGGCTGGACGGATTTTAATGAAATTTATAATGGAGATAGCTTATACCCTGGAATAAAACATAGGATATTTTTTATCCTAGAAATGGTAAGTTTCCACGGGAAAACTGGAAAATGTCGATTACACTCTGCAAGGAACAGTTGCCATGGAGACGAAATAACAAGTCTGTCAAAAAACATCACGAGCTGTTAGTGTACTACCACAGGATAAATAATAGTACAATTTGCATTGGTTTTTAATATCCTAGAAGAACAGGGATACTTTTTTTCACGATGTAGTCCATGCGGTCAAAGTCGCGGGCGGGTAAGCTTGTTCTAGTATATATTTATCTATAAATTTCTGCAAAGTAACACCTGATCTTATTAAGTAGGATCAGGGATGCAGAGTTAAAGTATTTGAAATTATCATATTTTTTTGGGCACTTCATCATGTCAGCCTTTAGAAGTCCACTGCTGAACATAAGCCTCCCCCAAAGAGTGTCATGACGAGCGATCTTGTGTAAACTCATCCATTTTATTAAGTACCACCACAAATAAAATTCAAGTGTAAATAACCCTTTAAAAATATATATTAAGTCTCAAAAACGGATATAGCAGCTGATGAATCGGATTTAAAAGGGCTCCGACTGTTTAACGCGTGGAGCTTCATTCAAAAATCGTACCGTAAGATAAGATACCAATCGATAAAATTTCTTGAATCGATCGTGTGAAACGAAACACAAAACTTCGTTCTTAGTATCGCAGTAGCACAGAATAAATAATAGTACAAGTACAGAAGGATATCTGATTGAAGTCATTTAAATACATAGCGACTCTCGCTACAACGTAATAAAGTGCAATTTAACTCGCACAGCGCTGCGAGCTTTTAATTATATTTACCTACAAGGCGCTCGCCCATCGCGTGCAGCCTAGAATGTATCGTATCAAAACGCACGAGAGTTTCCATTGCTCTAACCGTTTCAGAATCGCTCTGTCACTTTTTCGCTAGGTAGGGTTGTATTAAGATATGACTAGGTAGTTGTACTATTAATTATTCTGTGATATAATTTGACTTAGAATTTAGATTTGTAACAAGTAATAATAAAAGTATTATGTTATAACTTATTACAACTTATTACTATACATTTTGATAATTCTATTACAAATAATGACATTGGTCCTTATCAGTACCTCATTTTTACTATACCGTTTTCAGAAAGCCGATAAGTTTAGTGAGATACCTAGGTACGTATTAAATGTCATTGGTAGATTATGTCATAATAGGTAATGCACTTTGATGAATAAAGGTACCTGTCTGAATTCAATGCTTAATAATGAATGAAAAATAAATGGCTACCTACGTAATAAAATTTCGGTATGTAAGTATTGAAAGTAGGTACTTTATTGCTAAGCACACGAAGCGCGTCTCATCGAGCGCACGCTTGACAGCCTACCAAATTACCCTAAATATTGCGGCGACCGTCGAAGTGTCGGTATAATATTTGTATTTGTTGCGGAGTGTGACTGGTCTGGCAGTAGTAGTAGTGTCCCTGTTTCTTCAGAGATTACTTCGATTAAGTTGTTGTAATTACACTAATGACAACGTTCATATAAATTTATGTTAATTTATGTCATTACTGGCGCCATTCACGGAGCTTCTGTTACGCCTTTTTGTATGGGCTCGATCACTGGCGATAATGTATCGATACGCATCGGTAAGGAATGTGAAATTACAGGATGTCCTAAGATTTAAATCATAATTAATTACCCGGATTTCTAAGTTCAAAATACCATTTTACATATTTTCCATATACATTTCCATAGTCTTTACAAAAACTCTTTCTCTAAAAACATTTTTATTTAAAAAAGTGATGTTGTTCTTGGTTCAATTGTAATCATTTTATTCTTTATAGAGTTTGCTAACAAAAGACCATTTTGAATATAGAGACTTTTTTTGTGTTCAAATAGTTACTAGTTTTCCCGCCCGCGACTACATCCGCGCGGACTACTATTTATCGCGAAAAAAAGCATCCTATTTTCTTCAAAAATATTTAAAACCAATGCAAAAGTGATTATAGCACCAATGCTCTTGATGTTTTTTGACAGACTTGTAATTTCGTTTCTATGGCAACCGTTTCTTACAGTGAGTAATCAACATTTTCTAGTTTTCCCATGGAAACTTAAAAAATTCCGGGATAAAAATTATGCTATATTTTATTCCAGAGTATAAGCTATCTCCATTCCGAATTTTATAATAATCCGTCCAGCCGTTATCACGTGAAAGCTCCCCAAACAAACAAACAAACAAACAAACAGACAGACAACGTTTTACTTTTATATATTGGTATGTATTTAGATATATAAGATTGTATTTAATAATAAGTAGAATCCATTTAATCTAATTTTGTATTACACATATCTTTTAATTTGATTTAGATACCTACTAATTGAAACACAAGACATCTTTCAGTGTTGTTTATTAAGTCATAATTTTTTTGTACAAATAAATAATTATATTCTATTATTTTTACTGATTATTACGTCATCATTATTAATCAATGGCAGCAGTTCAATAACAATGTAACTAATAATAAAAATAATAAATAATAAAAATAGCTAGTATGTACAAAGTTACAAACCGTTCATTTGAAACAGCCTGTAAGCTATAATACCAGGGATAAAATACGTCAAGCACGTCAAAAAGTCGTAGAGGCCGCGTCAATCATTCCCGCAGACCTTCAGAAGTCACAAAAAATAAACCGCCGCCAATTATTGGTATGCTTACCCTTAATGGGTTTTACTTGTACGCAGATTAGGGGTATACTGTTTCTGTTAAAGTTTGACCAAATGCTTTATGAGTAGGTACTAATTGTATATCCATCTATACTTATAATAAAGCAATACGAACGAAAAAGTCTGTACAATGAAGATAATTTAATAATTAATATTTTTTGACAAAAGCGTGAACAACCAACCTCAAACGCTCGTACTTCGCGAACGCTCGAACCAAATTTTTATTATTATTGGAACTGGTTAAAAAACTACTGAACCGATTTTGATAAAATTTATATGGTACTAATGTGAATGTATATCCTTGCAAGCAAAAAAATATTTTTTGAAATAGGTACATAAATCACGGAGTTCTGAGGTAACAAACATTTTAAAAAAAAGTTGCTATAGCACCCAATGCTCTTGATGTTTTTTGACAGACTTGTTATTTCGTTTTGATGGCAACCACAGACTATTCTGTGATGGCGACCGTTCCTTACAGTGAGTAACCAAAATTTTCAAGTTTTCGCGCGGATTAAATAATTTTCCGGGATAAAAAGTATCCTTTGTTTTATTCTAGGGTATTAGCTGTCTACATTCAAAATTTTATTAAAATCCATCCAGACGTTATCGC
This sequence comes from Alsophila aescularia, assembly GCA_946251855.1. Classification (NCBI taxonomy): domain Eukaryota; kingdom Metazoa; phylum Arthropoda; class Insecta; order Lepidoptera; family Geometridae; genus Alsophila; species Alsophila aescularia. Next base: position 44,246,810 of record OX276380.1, read on the forward strand.
GTGAAAGCTCCTCAAACAAACAAACAAACAGACAACGTTTCACTTTCATATATTGGTATGGATAATAGAAATTTCCTAAAACAACCGCCAACATACAAGCAATCTGATGAGTCAGTCTGTCACACCTGGGACTGGTGATTTTTATTATTATTATTATTTTAAAAGCTTTTATTTAACTAGCAATGTACGAATATGTAAGTATTTTTCTAAGGAATCTTGCAAGCTGAATTAGAACCATTTCTTCTTATTCTACGGAGTTGAATTTTTACAGGTTGGTTCAGTTTCGATGACAATATATTTTTAATGTAAGCATGACCTGAATCGACATCCAGGGCTCCAAAAAGTTAAGGAAATTGTCAAAGGTCTGCAGCACAGACACGAAATTTTGTATACGCATTTAATTGTGTGCCTGTTCTAAGTTTCACCATGACATGGCTACTGCAAATAAATAATAGTTTAAAAAACTAAAAAGCACGCTTTATATAAAAAAACAAACTAAAAAATAGAAAATAAATTTTAATAATTTTGAATTAAGAATACTTAGATGTTTTATTTTAAAAAAAGCGTTTCAAACTATTATTTATTTTCTACTTTTTAGTTTGGTTTATTTATAAGAGCGTTTTTTTTTCGAAATTATTGCATTGTCATCGGTTTTTGACAGGTGTGCAAAATTTGAATGAAATCTGACCGTTTAAAGTGGGTCAAAATAGCGTCTAAAGAGGCGGTTACAAACATACAAACATACAAACATACAAGTGAAGTTAATATAAAGCGTATAAGAAAGCATTTGTTTTAAACGTTTTTAATTAACTTATTGTTTTAAAAGTGTGCACATCACACCAAATTTGATGCTTGTGTGTATTGCCATTTTTAAGACTGAGCATAAACAAAGAAACCCCAAATTACGTTTCTTGTATTGCCCCATCGGCACAGAATATATAATATTACAACCATCGGCAATGCTGATTTGATAAATTAAGTATGGCATTGAACATTGCTCATATTTCCGGCCAGACCAATTCCTCAAATCAAAGATGCCTTGAAATCGATACAAGAAAGGAAATCACGATTACCAGATAGACAATCGAGTCGAATCGATTTTATACATCCTTTACGCATTATCAAATGAATTTACTTAACTTCAAAGGTAATTGCCGTGATTGTTATGTTCTGCTGTGTTTAGAAAGGTATCAAATATTATTGAATTGAGGACACGTCTCTTGTTGGGAAGCGAAGACGAGGTCCAAAAGGGCTCTAAGTGGATTGAGTGTGTAAGTATTCTTGGAACCCCTGAAGAGGGGGTCCAAGTTGAAAGCTCTGAGCACGCTTACGCATAAGATCCTATGCTCCAAACTTAAACACAAGATAGATGCTGGATTACAAACTAACCGTGACAACATTTTCCTTTTCTTTCCCGGGGTAGATTTAAAACCCAAACTGCTGAACCAATTTTGCTGCAAATTTGTGCATGGATATGGTGACACTGGCCAGTATATTTAAAAAGAAAGAACTGTATTTTCTAAATTTAAAATGTATATTTGAAGGTGTCACTTTATGTCAAAAGAGAGATAAATGAGTTCAACTAGAAAAGTCGTAATTTTAATGAGCTCCTATCCTCAACATATATACTACAAAGATCAACAGGCTAACTTAATCCTACGAAAACTTCAGTAGGACAACCAGAATAAAAATTAATTTGAAATTAGTTTTTATTTCTTACTAGTTAGTTTCGTTAAAGATGGCCCAAGGAAACGACGTACTTATTCCGTACTCTAAGAAAAAAGCCATACAGTTAACAGTCTATATCTTATAAACTACTGAACCGATTTTGATAAAACTTATACTATTCAACTTAATAAATTGAATAAAACTGAAATTATTAGGAAAATAATTATTGAAATCGCACTTGTGATTTCCGAGAAATACGTGGACAAACATACATACTCCACATTTGCAAAATGTTGAATATTTCTTCATATTACGCATTAACTATATACTATATACTTATTAGGTTTAACAAGTAAAATTATTATATACTTACAAAAACCCCGACTTAATGAAGACGAGCTAACCGACTGCAAAAATAATCACACTAATATTATATAAATAAGCGAAAGTTTGTACGAGTATGTTTGTAACGGTGTGTGTGTATGTTTGTTACTTCCTCACGCTTAATCGGCTAAACTGATTTGGATGAAATTTGGTATGGGGGTAGTTTATAACCTGGATTAACACATAAGCTACTTTTTTATATGAAAAATGTATGGTTCCTGAGGGACGCAGGTGAAACTTTGTGGTGCAGATAGTATTTAAATAAATGTAATGTGTATTTTTTCTTACATATTTTATTTTAGTTTAATTGTTACAATTGCAACATTAGACTACAGTATTTACATTAACTTGAATAATCTAAAATTGAAAATTTTGTAATAAACCTTAAAAAAATTGACTGACCTGAAAAACCTGAAAAAAACTAAATTTCTTTAAACCTTAAAGAAATTTAGTCTAGTTTAGTTTAAAGAGTAAAATTACCAAATTGCTGCCATTGGCACTTACCATTTTACTCTTTAAACTAAACTAGACTAAATTTCTTCAAATGTAATTTAAACCTTGTCGACATTGTAACAAGGTATTTTTGCACCTGGCATCTATTCTAAGCTTACGTCAATTTGAGCTGCACCGCTTAAAATAACGTAATTAAAACAGGTTTTTAACACGCCGTCTAACAGCGTTTGGATAAATTCGGGCACGTTCTGAGACAGCGTTTGGACAATTCGGGACTCTCGCCGCATGGAAACAAAGTTGATTTTACGCTGACAGGCTTTAGTGATAGTTTAGAGAGTGAGGTTTAGATGCCAGGGGAAAAAAATACCTTGTTACGAAGCTAACAAGGTTTATATTACATATGAAAAAATTAAGTTTAGTTTAGGGGATGTCTGAATCGCTACCATTGTTTAGTTATAAGAATTATATATTTTTTAATCGGTAATAAATGACCTGTATTTTGATACCTAATGTGATAGGTTATGGTATTTTTTGTTTTTTTCTAAAAAAATAACAAAACACACCCGTTTTGCATCGCGCGCTTTCATTGGTCAACTATGAATCAGCAACTCTTTCTAATAATACCATAAATATGAATGGCATAACGAGACATCAACTCCCAACTGGAGTGTTTACATTTTGCACATAAAAAATATATGTGATGACTTATAACTTGAATATGGCCGAGCTGAAGCGGAAAGAGCCGAAGAGCAATGAGCGTTCGCGTCGCGGAACAGCTCAATCGCCACGCCGCCGCGCCACTCGATTACCACGCGGTACCCGGGAGTAACGCCGACTGTTGGACTGTCCGCGCCATTAGATATTTACACATTAAAAATACTTGTGTCAAATTGATTGTCGCATCCTTTGTCAAAATCGATCCAATAGAAGCGACATTACACTACGGTAGTTACGATAGTAAGCGTAATTCAAAATCTTTGGGTAGAACACCTATGTACAAACTTTTATATTTGTTGAAGTAAATCTCATAAAGAATTGTATGTAAATGATTATAGTAATGACAGAAAAGCATGGCCTGATGTCTCCAAGCTCATGATAATAATAGGTGATCACTTTTATGTTTATGTTAAGGGAATAAAATGTTCAAAGTACTTTATGAGATATCTCCTGACTTTAACATGTCATGAGATCATGACGTGGTGTCATGCTGTTTCATACAACATCCATAGACAAAAAAACCTGGTTTGATGATTGTGGGACATCTCATTGTAACTTTTACCTTTTATATTTGTAATTTAAATATCGTCCTCAGCCTATATCTGTCCACTGCTGGACGTAGGCCTAATGCACGCCCCTGAGCTTGGTCTTCAGCACTCCTCATCCACATTCTTCCAGACACTTTTTGCAGGTCGTCACTTCACCTGGCTACTGGGCATCCTACACTACGTTTGCGGAAATGTGGTTTGCACTTGAGAACTCGTCTACCCAACGGTTTTCGGTTCTTCGGGAAATGTGAGCAGCCCATTGCCACTTCAGCTTGCTTATCCATATAGCTATGGTGGTTACCTTGGTTCTCTGTCGGATATCTTCTTTCGAATCTTGTCTTTCTGAGAAACTCCAAGCATGTTTATATTATAATGTTTTATTATACATGTTTTATTATAATTTCTGACATAAGCAAACAAAATTTTTTTTTTCTATATTTATTATCATGGAAAAAATGACATACACGCAGAGTTTCTTGGTAATTTGGTAAAGTCAGTAGGGTATTTCATTTTCCAGTGTGAGATTTAACTCTGTCGGCACATGAAAGGGACATTTCCTGTTCAAACTCAAACCATACCTAGTGTACCTTATTTTATTGATTTGATCTATTTATATTATTTTATGTTTTTCTCCTTGTTTATGTGATGTTAATTTTGACTTGTAAATGTGCTATTATTTTGCATAATTATAATAAAATACGTTGACTTTGACTATACACAGAGTACATACGCAACCCTTCCTTTACGTGATAGTTGCCAGCTAGTGTTATGTTATACCTCGTTATAATCCGCGCAGAACTGCCAGATATCGCCTAAAAAGTGGGAGCGCCGGGAGGGGAGTAGCGAGCGTACAAGCAATCATTTTAATTATTAAAAATTGTACAACAGTATCAAGATAACTGTGTCTATTATAAAAGTATAATAACAGGTTATATCTACAAGGGTTGTCAGTTTCCACCCATCCGATGCCACTGAAGGACGTTTTGACAGATAGACAGACAGAAAACTTTAATTGCATATTAGTGACCAATGCGCTTACATAATAGTAACGAATATGATTATGAAAATTATAGAGTAGGTAGAGGCCGTATTATGTAGCATTGCATAATGGTGGCCTTATACGCATCGGTATACCTGACAGGTTCGTTTGCTCTCAGCTTACCTAAAACGCAGTGTGCCTAATTCGTGTTGTGCCTAAACCAAACGCGAGGTAGGCATATTGAGATTTAGGTCCATTGAGTTTTAGTTCAAGAGCGAGATAGACCCTGTGAGACTTAGGTCCATTGAGTTTTAGTTCAAGAGCAAGATAGGCCCTGTAAGACTTAGCTCCATTGAGTTTTTAGTTCAAGAGCGAGATAGACCCTGTGAGACTTAGGTTCATTGAGTTTTAGTTCAAGAGCGAAATAAGACTTTATTGTTTACTAGCTTTGCCCGTGGCTTTTCCCCCGTGGTTAGTTCACTTAAAAGTAGCCCATATGTGTTATTCTGGGACCAAAACTACCTTTATTGTACAATGTACTTCATTTCTTCAAAATTCGTTCAGCCGTCATATAGTTTTTTATCGACTGCTCGGCATCTAATCATCGGATTTTGAGTTCACTGAGTACCCCAGTTTTTAAATCAAACCTTAAGCTATCTATTAGTGACAACCGCATCGCAATCAGTCCAGTAGTTTTTACGTGAAGCGCGAACAAACAGATTAAAAAAAATTATCTATTCTTGTTCAGTAGCTTATTTTAAGTACCCAAGACCTTTTTTATAAGCAATATATCGCTAAAGTGAAGTATAATAGCAGTGAATTCTGGCATAAACTCTATTTTTCAGGGCAAGTAAATTTAACTGCAGCAATTTTATTAGTACCTACGTCAAAGGTGCGAATAAAAATATATATTTATGAATAAGTTTTAACTTTACTCGTAGTAAACTTAATATTACAAACCATTTGAAACTAAAACAAACGCCTATCATTCTTTAATTAAACTATTATCTTCTTAATTAACAATTTAACCATTATAGACAGACTGGACTTCTTTCTTGATTTTGAGAATGTTATTCAAAAAAATAAAAGCTGAAATATCTCCATCTTCCAACTTTTTCAGCTCTTTTTTGTACCTTGAATTAAAAACAACATCAATTTTTATTCTAGCATTGCCTTCTAATATATTGTGCTTAATTTTTAAGATTTGCCATTCTGCCTCTTTTTTTCAATTTAAAAAGAAAATTGATTAAAGTTGGCTTGCCCTTCATGCGATTGTTTAAGCGTCTGTGCCATCCCTCGAAACTATTATTAGTTCGATGGATTTCATTAGCACAGCTAATAATTTCATGAAGCTTGCCCAACCACTGTTTTTCCATGTAACTTTCAAATTTTGACATGATTTCCGAATTTTTATCAGGTTTTAGCTCTTTAATACTTTGCCAAACTTCAGATATATAATTTGCTAGTAGAAGCGGTAAATTGGCACAAAATTGAGTTACTTTATTTCCTGCAGCTGTAGTCAGAACAACCAATTTTTCGGCTTTTTTCCAAATAGCCCTTGAGTAATGATAATAGCAACCAGAAATGTTTATACCTGGAAAAACGGCCTTTAATGCCTGAATTTGGGCAAGCTCGTAAACATTTTTAAATTTTGTAAAATCTATGTTCAATTTATTTTTAATAGTTGAAATTGTCTTATGTATGTATCCTGAGACTTGTTTGCCAATAAACAAAATATGACGGGCATAATATTCACTGAATCACTATTACTAGTGTTTAAATTCACATGTATCGTGTATAATTGATAAAACAACGGTACACTATTGAATGTACCATCGCCATAAAAGTGAGCATTCTTATTTTCCATGTTTTTTAATGTCTCCCATGCCAGTGGAGTTGAAAATATCAGTATCTTATTCCTGTCATCACCATCATTGCAAACGAGAACATGTTTACCTATTATATCAGGCACTTGTACTTCATTCAAATTATAATTAGTTTTTTGTACTTGTAAAAAATTTGTTTCTTGCACGACATAAAGAATCCTATTTCGTTTTAAAAAGAGCTGACTCATTTATATCTTCAGCTTCTGAAAAATTGCCTTCGTTTAAAACCACATTTTCAATTATGTGTGGTACAGATCCAAATGATTGGCACACCATTTGCTTGCATTTATCGATAATAATTGAAATTTTGTTCTTCGCGTGATTTGCTGTACACATATGGTCACTCACTTTCAAAACCATTTCTTTAGAATCCAGTTTTAAAGAAGCATTGCATATTTTCCTGTTTGCACATCGCCAGAGTGAGGACCCATTATTACTTGACTTGTTTTTTGTATAAGCAAAACCTTTCAGCAGTAAATTATTAGTTCCTTTATTATTTCGAACAAACACTATATTTTCTTTGGGTTCCATTATATGGTACGTAAATACTCGCGTCGACGGGTATATAAAATATTTTTCTTACTTTATTTTATCAAGAACAAAGAAGATAAGAATTTATACCAAATTTATACGGAATTTATGGAAGAATGACAATTTGATAAATAAAAACAATACTTAGTTTCTAGCGGCCAGTAATCAAAGAGACAAAAGTTTATATTATATTAAAGGAGTTTGTATTGAATTAGTTTGACCCAATAGAGAAATCGTATCGCGAAATTGTCAATGTAAGAAATAGACTAATAGCAACATAGTCGTATCACGAAATGCACAATGTAAGAAATAGGCCAATAACGAAATAGTCGTCTAGCGAAATAGACTATGTGAGAAATAGACCAATAACGAAATAGTCGTTTCGCGAATTGGGCAATGTAAGATATAGATCAAAAGCGACATAGACGAACAGCTACTTAGTCCAAACGCTTATTTGAAATGACATATAGGCACAACGCGATTAAGGCACACTACGTTTTAGGCACGCAGAGAGCAAACTGTTATATCGAAGCCTTGAAGGGATAACTGTACAGTTTTATCACATACACTTTCCGGTTTACCTGTTCAGATAAACCTTTCAGGTAAGCCATTGCGTGTATGGCCACCATTACATTACTATACGAGAGAATTAGAAGAGTCTATAGAGCTCTTGTCCGTACAAAAAGAAAAAACACTTATCTAAATCTAAATACGAGTATTATCCAATTTCAAATGTTGTTTCATTTATTGCCTAGTCCGTAATAAAAAAAACTACGCATATACATAAGTCTTCCTTTTCTATTATTTTGTATTTTTCGCTTAAAGTATGACGGAATTGAAAAAAGTCTTTTTCAAAAATAAAAAGCGTTCTTAAAAAATGAGACGTATACGCGTAGACTATATTCTATTCAAGCGGCTGACAATAATAACAAAAGATTTCACCATAATTTAGGGGGTGGAAAGTGCTTTCCGCCGAAACACAGCTTGCTTGCTTTTCTACAGATTGCACTATGTAGAGTGTGCACAAGAACTGTACAACCTGATTCCCCCATCACCTTTCCATCACCGTACGACTAGACGATCAACAAAGCGCCACCCTTTCATGGTTGAAATACCTCGCACAAGAACGAAGCGTTACGCTTCTTCATTTATTATAAGAACTGCAAAGGAGTGGAATGCCGTGCCCTCGTCAGTGTTTCCGGTAAATTATAGCCCCGGTGTGTTCAAGTCAAGAGTGAATCTACTAGGCAAGTGAGTGGTGATGAGTGTGGTATCTACTAGGCAAGTGTGCTACACCTTCGACCACATCATCGCTTTCCATCAGGTGAGATCGTGGTGAAACGATTTCCTAGTCCGTAATAAAAAAAAAAACATTTCTATCAAAAACTGCACAACTAAAACTCACGACCAGCAGCACTTCTCACTCACTCGTATAGTATATATATATATATATATATATATATATATATATATATATATATATATATATATATATATATATATACTACCGGTTGGTCTAGTGGCCAGAGAGACCCTAGGTTCGAAATCAAGCGGTCGCGGGTTCCTGCAAGGTGCAATAATTTGTGTGATGAGCAGAAATGTTTGTTTCCGAGTCATGGATGTAATATTGGTATCTGTGTATGTTTATTCGTTATCTAGTGCCCATATTACAGGGTATCCTAATTTAGGCTGTGGCTTGGGGCTAGATAATTGGTGTGAAATTGTCTCGTTTATTTTATTTTATTTATCTATTCTAATATTAATATATTAATAATATATTCAATAATAATAATATATTCGGGACATAATATAATAATCAACAATAATAGGCATCAGCTAGTTTCATATGAACAAAGTTTGATTATTACTCTACATACGAGTAGTATTATCGATACCTAAGTTTGAGGAGAGTGTGTCATTTGAAACGTGCATACAAAAGATCACCCGCTCGCCTGTAACCAGTAAGTACCAATAGTCTGTCGAACCCAACATTCAGCACGACGCGACTTTCTATGATAAGTCACATAATATTATTAATTCTGTGACTTATCATAGAAAGTCGCGTCGTGTCACAAGTAAACTTTCGAGTTTGAAATACGGAGATCCAAAGAAGAACCAAGGTGAAAGATATCGGATTTCGTATAAATAATCTCAAGTGGCGATGGGCAGGACACTTGGCAAAATGTGGTGATGGCAGGTCGTGTATGTCTCTCACAAATTGGTAGCCACGTGTGGGGAATAGCAGCCGTGGAAGACCAGTGCAACGATGGATCGATAACATAAATAAGTTTATAGGAAAGACCTGGGACAGATTGGCTCAAGGCAGAGATGATTGGCATAAGAGGCAGGAGACTTATGCCCTGTCGTGGGTGGATTAATGATGATGACGAGGATGATGAAGTAAACTTTGCTCATATTACGATACTTCACTGCATTGCATTATTCGTTGGCAGCATTTTCAAACCAAAATATTAAAATTGGTAAGATGAGAGATGGAGGCGGAGCGGCAATTCAGCGACACTGGGTTCGATCATCAGCCCCGCACCAATGATAAATTGTTATGTGCAAATTTGCCTTCGCTCTGTGCTTCGGAATTCTTCGAATGGCCTGATAACTTCTGATACAGAGATCGGAACTATCTCAATAGATATACATCATTGTACTTTAAATCCATAAAAATACATTTATATATAAGTAATTACATGAAAATTATTATTTACATTAAAATTATTAAAGTAATTGCGATTACAAATCTCCCATTATCTTTAATATCTCAACTAAAACTATAAAATCAATAACAATCTGTGAAGTTTTCACTCAAAAGGAGAACCGAATTTAAAATTACCCTCAAAACAAGCGTGCTAGGTGGCGCTCAAATCAATATCGTCAATGAAAGAAAATTGTGGTCAATCAAGGATCATAGAAAAAATATAATATTAGGATTTCTATCAGCCTACGCGGCCATAAACGGGCATTTATTGCACCCGCCTCTTAAGTTTAACCCTCAACCGCCGCCGTTGCAAATCACACAATGAGAAGAGGTCGTTTCGACTAATGCCATCACATGCACCGACCACTTCGGCTTCCCAATAAACCATTTGATTAATTAAAACTCAAGAGTAACGCGTGAAGGGGCTCTCTATAAAATTTGTTTTTTTAATTATACTTTATTAGACGAAATCGGCTTTGTTTTTTCCGTTTTGCGTTTTCGAACCCTTTATCGGCCTGCCAGTCCATCGGTCCTATTGACCATTTTATAAGGTCAATAATCATTATTGACTGATCGTATAATTAACTAGTTTTCGGGAAGGAAAGGTTTTAGTATCGCACAATAATATTAACGATCTATTGAGATGTTTAGGCGAATTGGTTCTTTTTTGCTGATTAACTTACTTAGTTAGTTAAAATTGACGTCAATTTTGTAGTCCGGAGAGTCTTTGATGTTACTGAACTATGTATTGATCGGGGTTACGAAAAGTTTGGAAGAGAGACGGATCAGTGGCGTGCTTTGGGGGAGGCCTAATTCAGCTCAATTCAGCTTTTATACTATAACGTAAGTATAATTAGAATTTATTATAATTTAAGGATGTCTGACAGGGGGTTGCCACTATACACTAAGTGTCTGACAATGGACGACTTGATTTCTAATATTATTCCAAATAAAATATAAAAAACTGAGCTTTATACTTTAAAGAATTTGAGGTGCATTTATATACACCTTTGCTACCTGTTATCTTTCAAAGCCACCGTGATCCAGACTTCATAGTCGGGGATCGTTTTTACCTGTACTAGGGACATACACAGAGAAACTTTCAGGTTTATAAAATAACGAAGGTCTGATCGTCACGGGCTCTTGCTATAATACTTCTCCATTGGTTTTTATCATCCTAGAAGAACACAGGATGGTTTTTCGCGATAAACTGTAGTCCGCGCGGATGAAGTCGCGGGCGAAAGCTAGTACTTTATAAACCTAAAATCTGAAAATGAAATGAATATAACTCTTTATGACAAATCGTATAAGCAAAGTCGAAGTATTTACTAGTATATGTTCACGGCTTCCGGTACCCACCTTCAAGCTTCATCATCGGACCAGCTTTTCAGAATTAAAAGCGCGCTAAAGAACAGCAACTTTGTAAAAAAATATTAAAAAAATTTAGCTATAAAAATTTTGCTTACTACCTCCTACCCAGTAGACATTAATTAAACTCGTATATATTATTATTTTAGGCATTGATTAACAAAATTAATTTGTCAACCGCTCTTGTAATTAATTTGTAGCTTACACGAATATATATTTAGCTTAATTTATACTTTTTGTCAAGTTTTTAGATACTTTTTTTGTGGGAGTAATTAATACGTTCAATACGAACAGATACTCTTTGTTATATATAAGTATTTTTAATTAACTTTTTTCTAGTAATTGGTACAAAAAAGTGCATATTTCATATCTCTTTGAACCAAAAACAACAACTTCAAATGGGTACTTAGGAAACTGTAGAACTTGATGAAATTATAATGGCAAGTCCCATTCAAATTAAAACAGAATCATCCAAATCGGTTAAAAATCCAGGATATATGAGAACATATTGAGCACCACCTCATTTTTGAAGTAGATTTAGAAATCTCTCACAGAATAGCTAATCAAGTTAATGTATCAACACGGTAAGAGAAAAAACAAGACTGCCTTGACAAAAAATGAATAAAAAAAATATATAGCTTTTGTCACTCAAGATGATGTAAGGATTCTAACGATTCCCCATACATCCAAACCTGTTCAGGGATATAAAAGTTATGGTGGTATAAAGAAACACACAACATACATACATGAACCCTAAAAGCATTACACCGCTTGTTTGGGCAGTCGTGTAAAAAAATATCAAAATTTAGTTATTTTTTATACCAGTATTTTTTATGTTAAACATTGGTTAAACACAACACTGAGAAATTACAATTGATCAAATGCAAGGCTGGAAAATCAAAAGCAACCATTGTTTGAGAGATCCAGTGCTTGCACGTGAACAAGATGAAAATGTGGATACGTAGTGCTTCGTCGGGAATGGGACCGAGTCCCACAATAACCTACCTTTATGCAGCGTTTGATGCCTTTGTAGGAAGACTCGATGCCGTTATCCATGTCAAAGGAGGTCATATTAAACAATGACTTTGGTGTCCCTATTTTTTTCTTGCACTACCCTGAAATTGAGATGAATTGTATGCCAATTGACCAAATAGCAACATTTTCAATTAGTAACACTTCGAGTACCGGACCCTGTATGTATCTAATTGAAAACCTTATTATACTCTTCCTTCAGAATCTTCCTAAAAGAAAACTAAACTTACCTTTGCTAAGTACGTTAATAACTTAACCGAACAAGAATCTTCTCGATTCCGTTAATTTGCTCACATTATCACGTGTGAGAAATATGTGTTAATTTAGTTAGATAAATCCCGATGCTCCCAATGGTGATTTAGATAAGAAGGTGTCGTCCGGACACCGCATAAATACAGCTTGTCCAAACAGTTTTATCTTCGACCACCAAGGAGACAAAAATTAATGGGTAAGAGATATGATTCAGTTGCTATTAGTAGGTAGAATTGGCGTCACGTATCCGATAAAGATATTGTTATGTCCAAAATATTAATTAAACTCGTATATATTATTATTTTGGACATAACTAATTGAAAATGTTACTATTTGGTCAATTGGCATACAATTCATCTCAATTTCAGGGTAATGCAAGAAAAAAATAGGGACACCAAAGTCATTGTTTAATATGACCTCCTTTGACATGGATAACGGCATCCAGTCTTCCTACAAAGGCATCAAACGCTGCATAAAGGTAGGTTATTGTGGGACTCGGTCCCATTCCCGACGAAGCACTACGTATCCACATTTTCATCTTGTTCACGTGCAAGCACTGGATCTCTCAAACAATGGTTGCTTTTTATTTTCCAGCCTTGCATTTGACCAATTGTAATTTCACAGTGTTGTGTTTAACCAATGTTTAACATAAAAAATACTGGTATAAAAAATAACTAAATTTTGATGTTTTTTTACACAACTGCCCAAACAAGCGGTGTAATGCTCTTAGGGTTCATGTATGTATGTATGTTGTGTGTTTCTTTATACCACCATAACTTTTATATCCCTGAACAGGTTTGGATGTATGGGGAATCGTTAGAATCCTTACATCATCTTGAGTGACAAAAGCTATATATTTTTTTTATTCATTTTTTGTCAAGGCAGTCTTGTTTTTTCTCTTACCGTGTTGATACATCAACTTGTTTAGCTATTCTGTGAGAGATTTCTAAATCTACTTCAAAAATGAGGTGGTGCTCAATATGTTCTCATATATCCTGGATTTTTAACCGATTTGGATGATTCTGTTTTAATTTGAATGGGATTGCCATTATAATTTCATCAAGTTCTACAGTTTCCTAAGTACCCATTTGAAGTTGTTGTTTTTGGTTCAAAGAGATATGAAATATGCACTTTTTTGTACCAATTACTAGAAAAAAGTTAATTAAAAATACTTATATATAACAAAGAGTATCTGTTCGTATTGAACGTATTAATTACTCCCACAAAAAAAGTATCTAAAAACTTGACAAAAAGTATAAATAAAGCTAAATATATATTCGTGTAAGCTACAAATTAATTACAAGAGCGGTTGACAAATTAATTTTGTTAATCAATGCCTGCGCGGGCGCAATGCATCAAGCGGACAGCGTACGCGCAGATAGCATTAGTGTGATATATGCTGAACTGAAAACTGTGGCACGATATAGTTGTGTCCCAGTAAGGGATGTTGATGCAACCCCTACATTTAACTTACGTGAATGCTATGAGCTATAAGCCATTCGTTTTTAGTCTCAAATTATCCATAATTAGTATTATATTTAACAACAACAAACAGTACGCGTAATCAGAGCTTTCGAGGATACCTATACCACCATCTACTTCGTGCTAAGCATTTCTTTGACAAGGTGACGTTAGAAATCCAATTAATCCGTGTGATTTCGGCTTAAGAATTACTCTACTATCACTATAATTTTTCGTTTCGAATGTCCATTTAGGATATATAACGATTTAAAGTTGGTTAGCAACCATTCTCACTAATTCTATAGACTAAAGTGTATAAAATAAAAATAAATTATTATAAAAACAAGATTCCAGAGTGTGAATCAAACTAAAAAGAGGCAAACAAGCTTTATATGTTTGAATTTGAAATATAAGATACAGTCGGAGGCATCGTGCATTTAATTTCTCCTTTGACGGGATCAGCTAGAACCTGGCGAGCTAACTTTTCATGCCACTGCATGTTACATTTCAAAATCAAAAATCTAAAACTTGTTTGCCTTTTTTTAGTTTGATTCAAAGTCTGGTTTTTGTTTTTTATAATTATATATTTCCTCTTCAATGCTTGTTCAGTAGTAGATTGTATTACTAGGGAGCAAAATAATATTTTGCTGGTGAGGAAATTTGAATCCAGAGTGGAGTGAAGGATTCTTAAGTAGAATCCTGCACGTAGCGAGGGATTCAATATACGTCGCCCGAGGGAAAATAATTTTGCACTCTCTACTTTTCATCCCCTCTATCAGAAAGAGATAGAAAATGCGCTTGTACTTTACAGCTCATATATTTATTTACAAGCACAAATAAAAAATGTACATAACGGCCCAACCACCCCCACACCCTCCCTCACCCCCCCCCCCCCCCCCCCCCACCACCCCACATTATAGCTGAGAACCATCTCGTTTATGTTCTCGTTTTATTTGGAAACTACGATTCGCACCCCCCCCCCACTCTCCCTCCCCCCTTCCCTCACTATAAGAACCATCTCGTTTACCTCAGCTTTCAGAGCTAAATCGGTCCAGTCGTTTGGAAAAGTGCGCGGCAAAGATAATTGCGGCGCACTTATAAAGAGGATTAAAAAGCCATTACTGCCCGCTATAAGTTTCTTATAGAAAACACCACCTTTGAGTGCATGAGCTAAATAGGTCCAGTCGTTTGGAAAAGTCCGCGGCAAAGATAATTGCGGCTGTTGCGGCCCAAATTACTAATAATCTAGACTGCGACGTTGGGAGCGTTATGTGCCCTAAAGCTTATATGTAATTGATATTAGTGAACTGTATTTTTCAATCGTTAGGTAGCTGATTACACGGTGGTGTCCCAAATATACGAACTGTCTAAGGGATAGGTATAAGAACGTGGAATACCTGACAATTGGCTTGCTGTTCGTACGTCCATTTGATGCCTCAAGGTGGTGACTTCAACTGGTAGATATCACTGCAAAGTTCTTTCACCTGGTGTTTCACTCGCGGGTTTATAAAGTGTCTTTATATAGTTCAGATGAGTAGCGGATGAGTCAATTATATGAAATATCACAGCGGGCGCGTAAAGGGCCTTGACCTTCGATTTAGGAAAATTAGTGCGCAGCGCGTGCGTTGACCTTTACGGTCTGAAGACGACTGCCTTGTCATAGGTCGTGGTGGAATGTTCTGGATAGGCGAGGAAATGGGATGCATAACTCATAAACCAGTTCAACCACCAATGTAACAAAGAGAGATGAAAGAAAAAATGCAATATGCCTAATTTGGCGCTAACAGCGGCGCACTTATAAAGAGGATTAAAAACTCATTACTGCCCGCTACTAGTTTCTTATACAAAACACCACCTTTGGGTGCAATTAAAGGCGATCCAAGTCGTCCTTTTCGAATAAATGGGATGAAAATAGTTTCTTAACTATAGGTATAGGTTTTATGCACTGGTAATAAATACAAAAACAAACAAGAGCTATGGCATATCTAAAATAGGTTGATTGTTTGTTATTTTTGTTGTTAAAACAAATACTATTATGAAGAGGAAACCTAACCAATTAACGACAACCTAAGTGGGTTTTAAGTTTGCTTGTTTGGTGGTGACAGAGTTTGTCAGGCTGCCCTAGTACGTCCGACATGGCCTGACAATTGTTATTATTGAATACCAACCAGGACCGACCAGCTTTACCTGCCCTCAGAAGCACGAAGCGAAATGGAAATCGAGGACTGAAACCGGTATCGTTGGATTTTAACGCGCACTAGTGTACCACGGTCACTAAGACTAAGAGGGTTTTCGTAGTGCATAAATGTACTTTGTATATATTTTTAAGACAAAATTTTAGTAGCCTACTCGTCCATAAGCGTATAGGCGTTCGGGCGAGTTAGTAGGTGATAGTGAAAAATGTGATATGTCCATACTGTTATGAACTGCTATTGTTAAATGAGTGTAATATATGACTAACCGAAACAGAGGTGTCGAAAAGACCCGAATTTAATTCTGTACGGTTAACGCACTTTCGCAACGTTGACAAATATCAAGGTTTCAAAAAACAAAGAATGGAATTTTTGTATTCTTTGTCTCCATATGTGATGGGTATTTTTGTTGTAAAGCATATTTTTACGAAAAATAAATAAATTTGTACATTTTGCATCTTAAAAGTTTTGGGAGTCATGTTCTACATCCCATAGAAAAGACATCAACGCGTGCGCTCTTGTCCGTGGCATTAATATCTTTCGTGTCGTATTTAGTGTGACAAAGTTCTGGGTAGTACTGAAATTTTTGTACGATGACTTTTCGATTATCTTTAGGACAATGACCTGCTCGTACCTACTATCTTGCAATATTATTAAAAACAGAAACTGTGTATTGCAATTATATGTTAACTATGGTACGAATGTTGGTGAATTCAGCCTATTGGTATTTATCCCTCTAGTTATGCTATACTAGTGACTCGCCCCAGATTCGCACGGGTAGCGCTCACACCGCGGCATTTTTATTTTTATTAGCATTTTTGACCGAGCGAGCGCGAAACGCGAGCAAAGCGTCTCTGTTTCAGCTTCGGCAAGAATTCTTTCGTGTGTCCGGATGTCTGTCCAGTTGTATGTCCGGCTGTTCTCCTCTACAGGTCGCATTTCTCTACTGATCTAGATGAAACTATAGTATTCAGGATAAGCAATTATTTTGAATTTTGAATTTATCGGGAATTTTTGATTGGGACCTCCCAATCAAAAAATAAAAATACCCCGATAAATGAAAAATTGCTTCCCCCAAATTAGGGTAAAAAGGGGGATACTGAATATCTCCGCCATATTAAATCCGAATTCAACGGTTCTCTTTTTATTTGAAATCAAATCAAATCAAATCAAATCAAATTCATTTATTGCCAATAGATGTAGGTAATTTGATGCAGTTGTTACAGTGATATGAGTCCCGTAGAATCTACCTCAAAAGAGGTGTGCAATAATTACATGACTAGCATGCATGTTATAATATAAAGGTTAATTTAAAGTAGTTTCATAAAAATTTGGTGAATATTTGATGAGGATCTTCGGCGTGATGAGCAGAATAGCTCCTCAAAACGCAGTAAATTTCTCACTTTTAGGTTTCTACCAGTGGAATCAGCCCTTTACCTACTAGGTAGGGATTGCCTTGGTTATTAATGTTAGTTTTACAATAAGGTAACCAAATGGCGCTACTGTGTACCGCTAGATTGTCTACACCACGTTATACCCGTAGTAAATACTAATATGTATATAAAAAGCCTGTGTAATTCAAAATCTTTGGCAGCCAAGCTCTTGGTGCTTTTTGACAAACTTGTTATTATTATTTTTCCGCGACAACATGTCAGTCCGTTCCTTACAGCGAGTAATCGACGTTTTTATAGGCAAATTTTTAATACCTTAAGTTACATTATTGCAATTTTCGTAAGGATCTCTAATTTTTTGAAAAACAATATGTAACCCAGGTTACTCGCTGATAATGTAGATTTCTAATGGTGAAAGAATGTTTAAAATTGGTACAGTATTTTTTGAGTTTATCTATTACAAAGAAACATACAAAAAACATTTCTTTCCTCTTTATAATATTAGTGTAGATTAGTGTACATTTACGGTTAGCGGTTTTTTCACGTGGTAATTTTTCTGGGTTAAAAGTAGCCTATGTCTCATTCCAGGACTAACATTGCAATAAACCGCATTTAATCTAACAATTTTTAGCCGTCAAATAGATTTTATCGATTTCTCGACTTCTACTTACGAATATCTGGTTGAGACAAAGTACACCAGATTTTAAAACAAATACTATGCTATGTAAAAATGAATACCGCATTTCAATCGGTTTATACGTAATACGGTACATACAGAGAGTCATTTATTTTAAATGTTATATTATTGTTCAATAATCTATTTTAAGATCCCTATTTTTCAAAAAAAAAAAACTATTGTTTTATGGCCGAGTTATTTCTATTCGTAGTAGGTACGCGTTAGAATTCAATGATTTACCGAAATTAATTATTACTACAGGCCCACTTGCACGAATACAAAACAAAGTATCTAGTCAGAGAGTTAGCCTAAAATTATGGTTTTATCTTTCGCGCTACTGTTTGCGTATGCCTCTCTATTCTACTTAGTCTTAAATTTTTAGCCCACACTAGACACTAGTGTGTTAAGTGTTTTTACCCGACTACAGCAAAGTATGGAAAGGGATTAACAGTCTATGTATGTATATATGTGTGTATCTATGTATGTGGGTATGTGGATGTTCCACCATAACGTCACCCCTATTGGTCCGATTTTGACAAGCGAGGTGTTGAAAAATGCCTATGACACTCTATACTTGAAGACGAATCGATTGATCGATTCGTCTTCAAGTATAGAGTGTCATAGGCATTTTTTTACTCGATTACGGCAAGGCAAAGTTAGGGTTATGTGTTCAAACAAAAAACTTGGTCTTATTTTGACAAGCAAGGTGTCAATCGATTCGTCTTCATTTATAAAAAGTCATTGGCAATATTTTTTACCCGACTATGGCGAAGCAAAGGAAGGGTTATGCGTTCAAACTAAAAACTTGGTCTGATTTTGACGAGCGAAGTATCAATCGATTCGTCTACATCACAAGAGTGTCATAGGTTACTGTTTGCCCGACCGTAGTCTGGTTTAGTTTTTGAAGTTATGTCTTGTTACTTCTTATTTTCTAAATTATGTGCGAACTTACATTGCTCCATGCTTCGGAAGCACGTTAAGTTGTCGTTCCCGGTTTTTATTGCAGCTATTAGGCCTTGCCAGGGGCCTTCGGGTGGGCTGGCAAACTGACACCAGAGGCAACTATGACAAGCAAGCACTATCGGCTGTTCTCTGTTAGTTATGTTGTAACACTTCAAGCTGGAGTTCACAAATATAATACCTTCTACAGTCCACAGTTTACTTACAATCATCAAAAAAAACCTTTCGTTTAAATACTTTTCAAATGTTGGTGAACTCCGGCCTTAGTCGCTTATTTTTAAAGGAGTGATTTTTCACCAAGCCTTATTCTATTCGTTGTCATATGGAAATAAGAGATCGTTTGAAAAATCACTCGTCATTTTGTCTATGTTCAAAAGATTTTATTCGAAGATAAAATATAGGCAATTATTCTATATGATAATTATTTGTTGTTATCTAAACTTCAAAGAAATGAGCACCATTTATTAGAATAAAAATAAACATTATTATATATTAATATATTTTAAATTCTTTCTAATTTATTGAATCAATTTCATGAAACGGTATCTACAAGATATTCCATGTCTCGACCAGTTTTATGCAAATTCTTGACACATATTAAACGGGAGTTAGTGCTAAAATCAGTGTATCACTCAATCATATTTAAATAAAGATATTAGTCACATAACACATTATAACATTGTAACATTGATTTAATATTCTCCAATAATTAATATTTTGACACTTGGTTATTTTTACGCGTCGATGAATTGGTAACAATGAAAACTAACTATAATCTTAAAACCGTATACAGACAGAAGGTGACAGAAATTCAATGAACCTTAAGACATCTAGTTAGTATTATTGGGTCTCAGAAACTTAACAAGCCAAATTAACATAAGTTTATTCAATTTGCCTCAAGTTTCTTACACAAAAGCTTCCATAAATATGCAGCTTTATTCAAACACGGGTCCCGAGGCGTTGCGCGCTGTGTAATCATCTCGGTTGTTATCTAACAAGATGACTGATCGCTTATTGTCCGCCAGCTACTGGTCTTACCTGTCCTGGAAATTTCGAAAAATGACCTAAATACCACTTTATAAGTTTCTACAATCGCCCTTATGGTACCAAAGCCAAAGCTCAAAATCGGACGCTAAAGGTTTTGTAGTTACGCAAGGAGATGGTCTTTGTGTTATGGTCTTGCTACCGGTCTTACGACTGTGATGAATAACCAGGCCAAACTATACTTTAAATACAGTCGGAGAAGGAATAATTTTCAGTTGTTGAGAGCTGAATCGATTAGCACTTTTATTCAAATCACGACAAAAGCCCAAGAAACGTGTGTTGGAGGCTTAAAACACGCGATGTTGAGAGAAACCCTGCATTAGGCTGTATTTGTGGCATTGTTCTCAAATATGCTTGCAGATGTCGCATCAGCTATAAACTGTTTATTACGGAAATTGTACTGTGACTTTTAATTTTGATACTTTCATCAGATATTTGAACTTAGACTAATAATTTTGAAACCATTAGTAATGCTCGCAAGCTAATCTGAGATGAAGGTATGAAACAAAATATGGTTTAAGCAAGAGAGGTATCAGAAAAAACGTAGATATTCTAGACATGATTGTTAGTGAATCGACACTAAACATAGGCACAAAAATCTCCATTAGAACTTACTTAAGTCAAATTAGTCAAATCAACTTTATTTATAGTTAATTCGCAGGATCATGGTCACAGGTCCCTTTAATCTCAAAATTAAATAAAGTACCAAGTCCACTTCACCATTGTACCACACATTGATTTAATAACATCAACGGCGTCGATCGTTCGATTCCCGAATGGGTTTGATTTGCCGGAAAATTATTATAATCTGTCGTCGAAACAATGGTAGGCGGGGCGCATCGAGCTGGGGGTGCGTCCGCGCAGTCCGCAGTGGTGATAGTGATGTGACTGTATTCTGTTAAGGACTTCTTTTTTTGTTTTACGAGACGGGCAGGTCGCTCGCCTGATGGTAAGCGTCACACTTGCCCATAACAGTTGCAGTGCCACCCAGACCCTTGGTTGTTTAAGTCTCATTGTGCAGTAATTTCGAAATTTTGGAAACATTGCCTTTCAAATCGAAACTCAGAAATGTATATGTATCATGTTCGTGTATTTTAGTGATGAGGTTTTGCAGCATGTGACTAGATGAGCTGGCCGAACTGAGTCGGTGAACTTGATTAAAGGGTCGGTATTTGGTTGTTTGTCGTATGAGGTAGTGCTGGCTTCCGGTGTTAGAGTTTTTCAGGTCGCCAGAGGGCCTCTGACATGTTTTAATGACTGCTATTAATCAATAACAGTCAATACCGACAGCTCAACGTGCCCTCCGAAACACGGTATTGAAAATTCAAATAATACGTGGTCAAATTCTAGTGTATACAAAAAACAGAGACAAAAAAACGCAATCAAGCAAATTTATAGATACGGAGAATACACAGCGCTAATTAGTAGTTTAAGTTTAGTCCGGCCAAAACAGATAACTAACCCCGTCTCTATTAGTTACATACCTCCGTACATTACAGAATGACAATGTCGGTGCATCTCACAGAATAATGATGAGCACCATACATGTAATGTTTCTTATAACACAAACAGTGCTCGCGGCCCGTCATTAATTTTGATTGAATAGCTTTTACAGTCGGCCCTTTTGTTTGGCGGTGGAGCTTTTTGTCGCGAAATTAAATTTGTATGTTTTTTTCGTTAATTAAATCATGCGATATTGCTGACCGGGAAAAGCTTTGTCGATTTTAATTGGTTTCTTAGGTTTTTGTGATTTTATCTTATTAAATTAAATACTTGATAACGGCTTTATAAATTTACTAGCTGCGCCCGGCAGCTTCGCTCAAGTACAAGCTTTGCCCTTTCGTAGAATTAATCATTTCATGATGTGGTAGATAATTTCATGAAATGGTCAATGAATGAACCATTTTCATGAAAAAGTCAGCTAAAACTGACCATATCTTTGAAACATCAACTTGTAATGATATATCAGTCCAAGCTTAGCCATATCTTTAAATATCATTAATAATAATTATAACATATTTTTATTGCAGGCAAAAATACCCATAAATTGTAAAAAGATGCATACAAAAAAGCAAAAGATACAAAATATACATAGTAAAATGCAACAAAATATGTAAAAAATGAAGGGGTTTTCAAACAGGTTTTCAAAGCTAAAGTAACACGAAGACGAAGGCGGGAGCGAAGAGTAGCGAGCTCCCACCTTCGCCGTCTAACCTATCATGGCCAAGTCGGGCTTTCGCCCTCGCCATCTATTTTAAGATATGA
Organism: Alsophila aescularia; assembly: GCA_946251855.1. Taxonomy (NCBI): domain Eukaryota; kingdom Metazoa; phylum Arthropoda; class Insecta; order Lepidoptera; family Geometridae; genus Alsophila; species Alsophila aescularia. The sequence goes on from OX276380.1 coordinate 44,269,327, forward strand.
TCACTAATTTTTGACTATATCATGAAGTAGCCGTGCGTTTAGCTGTTCATATCGTCAAACGCTGATCATTCATTCATCTGGCCTAACCATTTCATGATGTGACCAATAATTTAATGAAATAGAACTTTTTCATGATGTGGCCAACCATTTAATGAAATAATCAATTCTATGATATCGCCAAGACATATATACTTAGAAAGATTTTAAGTAATTTCGAGGACTGCTGTAAAAAACATATTTTACCCCAAAAGGATTAGCGTTTTGGCGGAAGTAAGCTACATAATATTTTTATTTTTAAATATGGATTTCCGCAAAGTAACGCCTGAATCTATCAACTACTAGCGTTAAAGTTGGTGGGGTGGGCTTTAATATTTTTGTAACGCCCGTTTACCTATGTAACCCTTGCTTTACTCACCTTTTAGGCTCTCTTAAATTTTCTGAAGGTTTCCTTTTTGCTTTTCCTTTGTCAACTTTTATTTCCTTTTGCTAAACATCATTTCTTTTAATTATTGTACGCACTTTTTAATACCATATTTTTTATATTTTTTCTTTTCATTATGAAAATAGTGTTTATGCGTTGGAGTTCCAGCATGGTGCTGGGTCAGTTGATCGAAACCCCAAAGATTGGGTTGAGTAGGAGAAACCTGTTCCCAGCAGAGGATTGCTGATGATTGTATCTGAATTTGGCATATTTAAGGTCCGATTAATCATTTTTTTATTACAAAAAGAAAAGAGTACATATTTTTTCAAATTAAATCTATAGCGCACTATTTATTTCGACGTAGTCATGACGCAGTGTACAAGGTAAAATAACACATATATAACTCCGGTAGGTACTACACGATTTTAGTTAAACAAAAGAAAACACCTTAAATTAACCACGGAACAAATACTTAATACAAACGTTCGTTTCCTGTTGAATATGTTCAAGGAAATGTTATGTCTAGCAAAACAATATGTATTTAACTAGCTTAAAAACTAAAAAAACACGCCTGTCCTGCCGAAAAATAAGTTATGTCATTAAATTATATACTGTTGGAATGTGCTTATCAAGACCTTTAATTTGATATCCATATTGTAAAATTGGAAGTTTTTTCGCATTTGAAGATAGAGCCTTACTACCGCCTTACTACTATTAAATATGTAGCCTATTTTTATAAGGATTCTAACGATAACGTTAATACGAGTACGTCTAAATCTATTCAGGCATCTATAAGTTATGGTGGAATAAAGAAACTCACATACATACAAACTTATATGTGTACAAACATACATACATACATACATACATACATACAAACATACATGAATCCTAAAAACATTACACTCCCCTTTTTGGGCAGTCGTGTAAAAAGATAACAGAAATTACCAATTTACGCATATTTTAAACCTTGAACTTTAAACCCAATTTGATTGATCAATGTGATCATTTATGTTTACAGCTGTTTATGAGATACACAAATATTTTAATCACTTTTAGTCATATCCTTGTGACATTCAATTGCGATGGTGATTAACATAATTGAAGAAAAATATTTACTAACAATTAAAAGACAAGAAAGAATAATAAAACAGCAAACAAAAAAATAAAGAAAAAAGTTAAATTAAGCAGCCTAACCTGTTTTCTTAAATCTAACCAAATCAACAGCACAGGCATCCTTCTTAACTCCCACATAAGATTATTTTATTCATTTTGAAGTTGGTTTTTACTTTATTGAAGTTTATTTTATTTCTTATTGTCAATGTCACCACTTTCCACAATACGACTTCCAAATCGACTCATATCTCGACAAACAAATCGACTCATATCTCGACAAACAAAACTCACAGTATCTACTTGCACGTTCTTCTCTGCTGTTCTTCGGTTCATATTACAAATTCGTACATACTACTGTATTCCGGGCCCTCGACAGTTGAAACCCATTTTCACGATTGAACAAAAGATAGATGTTTTTTTTTTTATTATACATAAAAGATACATAGGCAAAGTTAATGCTACGATAGCCTTTTAATTGAACGGCGTATTAAGCTATCTGCCTGCGAAATATATATGGAGCTAAAGGTCACCTTGTGGCTTCGTATTTTTAATTCAACTAACGAGACGAGAAGGTCATTTGCTTGATGGTAAGCGCTACGCTTGCCTAAAGGTAATAATTGCAGTGCCAACTTTGGCTGTAATATATTGCACGGCGCGGCGGCAGCGGTGCGTCACCCTCACCGAGCATTGGGTTTTAATTTTAATCTTCTGGTATTATGTCCAGAAATTACGTTGCGAATTACGTGCCCGAACGTAATATTTGCATACTGCTTGAGGTTGCATAATCTGGCAAAGATCCACCTTCACGCCTTTTTACCTTACTAAGCGGAGGGTATTGTGGTTATCAGTAGACGTTCTTCTTCTTTTTTTTAGAAAAGTTATGTGCTGTTGGTCTATAGCTGACCTCTACAGCGTCACCGGTGGGGCAGCCGCAAATGACATAGATGTATGTATGTCTGTTCCTTTGTGGCACTATATAGACCAAACGCTTAGACCGATTTTGATGATGCTTATGTAAATCGTTTTGTCTTAATCTTGCAAGTGCTACTAAAGAAATGACATTCATCAAACTTCAATAGGACGTCAAACAGACGCCACAAAGTAAAAAAAAAACGTACTATGTTAAGTGGGGTATCATTGAAAAGGTATTTGAAAATCATCCTTAGATTTCCCTCATAAATTTTCATTTCGAATGACCATTTAGGATATATAAAGATTTAAAAATGGTTAGCAACCATTCTCAGTCAGGTAAGTTCTATGTGCGTAAATTTTCATGTTCACTGCCTGGGACAGTTTCACTACTTCCTCTCGCCTATTTTTGCAGATGAAGCCTACTACTAAAGAAAGTTAATTATTTCATAACGAAATGCAATATATGAAGAACTGTTGTAGGTAATAATTTATCATACTGTTCTCGTGCTGTAAAATAATGATTAATGTTTTTTGGAATTTCCTGAACACCTTTCGTCATGCTTTATCGATACTACCAGATTGGCCAGATAGCGCATTGAGTCATGTGGGTGTGCGTCGAGAGGCCTCTTTATTAGCTTTTTGCACGATCATGTACTACTATATCCGGTTTATTACTTTGTACAGTCTGCGATAAAAGTTGTTGATCATTCAAAGTTTGAGAGGATGATCACAGTTAGAGGAAACATTGCATTTTCTTTAAGCATGTAAAATACTTCAAAAGCTTTTTTGTGATTTTTGATGCTGGCTGTACCTTCAATAAGTGTTTGGGAAGTATTTTTCGCAATATCAGTCGAATTTCGGTAACAACAATGCATCAATTAGTAGCATTTGAAAAAGCATAATAACTTCCACGTATCCGATGGCAGTCTAGATATTTACTAGTGCGACTTAGAATCCAACTATACCGGGTTCAATTCTAGACTCCGCAGCAATGACTTTTCTAAGTTATGTGCGGTTTCCATCGCTCCGTGCTTCGGAGGGCACGTTAAGCTGTCGGTGCCGGCTGTTATTGATTAATAGCAGTCGTTAAGCCATGTCAGAGGCCTTCGGGTGGCCTGACAAACACTGACACCACAGGCCAGTACTACCTCATACGACAAACAAACAAACAAACATCCACGTAACGGGATTTGATCCTGTGATTGTTTTTGTCTTTTTTTTTTAGTATGGATATATGCAAAAAAAAAACAGTCACAGGATCAAATCCCGTTACGTGGATGTTAGTTTGTTTGTTTGTTTGTCGTAATGCGATAATGCGGTTCCAGTGCTCTATCAACTGAGCTACCCGTGAGTTTTCCGTCCATGTGGCCACTATATCATCCTCATATCGCAGGCATATTACAAACCACATTACAAACCAGTCTGATGGAGAAACACTAACCTATCGTCTAAAAATATTGTTTTCTAATTCACCTCGATCTCGAACCTATCTCGAGCTCGACTCGAACTCACATCGAACTGTAATGGAAGACTGCAAATGAAACGACATTAGACATTTTAACGGACAAGGCTATATATTTTAAGGCCGGCTCTAAGGACCCTGTGTTGTCTGTCGCCATAGCCGCTACGGGTTTGACGAAGATTGTGCTTCGATTGTAGAGATGGAAATCTTAATATCGATAAAAAACGAACGAGTTGAATATCAAATAGTTTGTTGACTTTTTGTCGAGAATACACATAACAACTATTCATTTAAGAGTCAGCTCATAAATTATATCAGCTCTTTTTTCAGCGGTTCTTTTTATTTTATTTAATTGATCGAGCGAGTGCTAAGCGCGATCGTACAGTTTGGGCAAAAATGCTTTCGTATGTCCGGATAGTCTCAACCGATCTGGAAGAAACCTGGTATACAAGTTAAATGAACTTTTAGAATTATTTAGTAGTCAGAGATTTTTTGATTGGGGGAGTACTTTCCCCAAAAAGGGGCAAAATGAGGGCAACTGAATATCTCCGCCTTTTAGATCCGACTTCGTTTTTAAAAATATAAATATAGTGTTTTACGTTGGTCTCAAAAAAAATTGGTGAAGATCTGATGAGGATCTTTGGTGTAATGAGCAGAATAGCTCCTCATAATTCAGTAAATTGCTCACTTTTAGGTTTCTACTAGTGGAATCAGCCCTTTACCTACTAGGTTGGGATTGATGGAGCACCTTGGTTATTAATGTTAGTTTTACATAAAGGTAGCTAGATGGCGCTACTGTGCACTGCTAGATTTTTTGCAAAAAAAGCTTGTACTCAACAGGTCTACATCTCACAGAGCCACTAGTGATTAATTTATTCTATCTTGAAAAAACATTGTTAAGAGCTAACCGCTGCAAAATATAATTTTCTTTTTCGTAGTTTTTTTTTTCATTGCTTAATACAGTGAAGGGAAAATTCGTAAAGGGAAAACTCGTGACTGAACTCGGCATGATAGTTCCATGCCCAAGAACCATAACAATACTCTTAGCTAACGTATATTTTTGGAAAATAGCTACCTAATCATTTTATTTCCCAGTATGCTGAAGTTTTTCTCTAATAAACAAATTATAATACAGTAAAAAGGCGTGGTGAGTATTTGTAGTATAGGAGCCATTTTTTCTGCTATTTTATAACCTTCAAATTTCCAGTACCGGAAAAGTAAAAAAACTGGGAATTTGGGATGCTCTAGGACAGATTTAATGAAAAAAGAAAAATGTTGGAAATTGAAAAGGAAAATCAATGTATAAAAGCGAGATATTGTTGGTGATAACAAAACTATAACGTTCATTTTTTTAACATCGACAATGTCTCATCTCTAGTCGACCGCCGCCTACGCAGGTCGCGGACGATGCGCGCCGACGACGCGCGCGCAGCCCGCCTTCGTGACACGACGCGGGATCTCTCGATATCTTTCGCAATTCTAGCTTGCATTACAACCTCTGAGCTTGCATGTTAAACTGATAACCACCTTTTTGTTTATAGTTTTAACATAATCTTTAGGGGCATTCTTAACATCATTACTTGCTTGCAAGTGCAATAAGAGTATGACTAACTTAAATTAGCTTTTGCTGTGCAGCAGATCGGTTCCACCTTATTAAGAAAATTAGCATTTTTAATCCACATACTCTGAAGGCGTAATTAGATTTACTTTTTAAATAATACTAGTTTTATAGAAGCGTGTCTACAAATTGGAAGTACATGAAAAAATACTACAAAACTAAAACTACATGAATGAGAAGCCGCGTTAGGAACAGAACATTAAGATTACAAAATCAATGGTAACCTTGTCCAAAAAATTCGTTTACTTTATGGCTCTGCGATCCAAAGTTTCCAATCAGAACTGCTGTGCACCTCAACCGTAATAGGCACAAAAAAAAGTCCACATTCAAAAGCACCCACACGGACAAAACGCACGTGTTAACAATTACAAAACTCGTTGTTTAACAAATCATCCATCTTAACAATTAAAAACCTTCACGGATGTTCTAAACGTATAACGGACAGATTTCAAATTATAGTTTGGACACGGTGTTTTCGCACCCACACATTTCCGTGTTAAACTGCCTTAATGATCTGATATTATATTACAATACTGCGCTAGACAACAGTCAATGGACACGTTTAATTGGATACAGAATGGACGTTACAATACTCAACGTAGGCAGTACTTAAGATCACGCTAAATTCGCATGACGTGACCTTGTTACCCGTTTCTACAATAAATCTATATACGCTATGATTGCAATCATCAATAGGGCGTAGTCGAACACTTGTAAAAGATAAATTCGTTACATAAGAATTTATCATACGCGCACGTTTAAAGGTTCGATCAAACCATGCGTCCAGCATGCGATCGCGGTGGCGCATGGCGTGCACAGTGGCGATGAGTTACTGCAATTGTACTTCACTTACACTTACACGTCGCCGCATCGATACTAGCACAATTGCATTTTAAACAAGAAAAAAACAATAATGATTTTAAGCATAGTAAAACACAGTATTTTTTTAAATCAAAACAATTATGTACATTAGAAAAATTGGCATGGTGCCAAATGTAAAAATGTTCAAGGCCAGTGACTGAACTGACTCACTGAACTGCCTGGCAAACTGGAAAGATAACAAATTGTTTTTGGTAAAGCCTCAGTTCGCGAGTTGCAATATGTGAACGAGAGAATTAACTATAAGCTATAGCTATAGCACTGCAGAGTGACCAGGACGAGAGGTTATCACATTCCAATCCGGTGGCTAACTATGGTAAAGCATTTTCATGAAAAATGCTTTAGCATAGTTAGCCACCGGGCATTAGATGCATATGGGCGATTACATTTACATCGAATGCCCGGCATTTAAGTGCCATTCAGCATGCACGATTTTTGACTTCAAATAGCTACCGGAATCAGAAAATAGCGGCGCATTGCACACATTATTCACAAAATATACAGAGCTCCATATAAATCATAATTGATATACTTACACTTTGCATAACCCCAGTGTCCCGACAGCCTCTTATTATTCGCAACAGTGTGCGTTAGTTGAAAAACGCTTTTTTGAATGTGTCCTCGTCACTGTTTTCCACAATGATGGACACGCCATGTGGACATAAATAATAGTTTTTCTTCGATCAAAGTGGGTGTTGTTTGCTTTACGGCCAATTTAGAAGTGTTGGCTCTTGATGAACTGGGTGTGTGTAATATTTATTGCATTAAATTGTCTTAGATGGTCTAGGAAAGTTGAGGAAAAATTGTTTGGGCGTTTGTGAAATCAATTTCATGTTACTTTACGAGTATTTTGTTTGTGGTTGAAATGTGTGCATGTATGTAGTACATACATACTGCAAAAATATGCACACATGCGCATCCCAAGGCCTACAGCCTAAATAGTTGAACCAATTTTGACAAATCGCTAGCAAGCCAAGCTTTTGATCACGCTTACGCGCTTGCATAACCAAATCCGAAAACATGGAAAATGAAAATAAAAGTTACGCAATAATGAGAAAATAAACCATTTCATTTTCTCTATACATAACATTGTAACAACAAGAAGGGTATTACTTATTAAGAAAAACTAAAAGTTAGTAGAGATCAAATCTCTAGAATTGTACTGTGTAATTGTTCTGAGCAATGGTATCCTAACGGTTCAATAGTACAACATAGAAACCAATGATACCGGGTTCGGTCCTAGGCTCCGCACCAATGACTTTTCTAAGTTGTTTTGCGATTTTCCATAGCTTCGTACTTCGTTAAGTTAAGTTGTCGGTCTCGGCTGTTGATTAATAGCATTCGTTAAGCCATGTCCGAGGCCCTCGGGTGGCCTGACAAACTCTGACGCCAGAGGCCAGCATTACCTTATATGACAACAAATAAACAAACAGTGTAATTTCAACAAAAATAATGACAGATGCATTTTTTTAAATGCCTACTCTATTTCTTCCCGAGTGATGTAGAAATTAGGCCTCGTGTACATTGCGACTCAAAAATATTGCTCAAAAGTCAATTTCATGGTATTTTACCGACGACCGCAATCGCAGTGTGTGTTATGACGTGTTGTGATCCCATGACAAATGGGTGACCGCATCACTCATGTCACGACGCGACCCAGAGGGCAGAGGTAGGGAATAGAGATTTATTTTTGATGCAAAAGAATCAGGGCCCAATTCTCGTGCCATAGAAATAATGTCGTAACAAAATGGCCAAATATGTGGAATTAAAACCAATTTAATATAATTGACATTAAGCCACATCAATCGTATTCTCTTGACACCAGAGGCCAGCAATGCATCATACGACTTGTAAGCTTGTAATTGACACGGTTTACAAGCAAGTGTGAGGTATAAATGTCTATTGTTACTGAAAATGAGGACTTTTGCAACAAGGTATAATAATTATAGTAAAAGATACCTACGCAAACAAAAAAAAACACAATATACTACTACAGGAAACAGTTCATACCTAAACTGTTATCCACTATGGACCTTTACAGTACTAGGTTCAAATGCATTCAGTGAACATTAAATTGAATTGTACTTCTATTAAATGCATTCCACTTCATTCAATTTTGCATTTTTGAGTCAAAGTAATCCAACAAAATAAATCTCTCAATGAATCATAATCACCAAGATTCACATTCATGAGCCGTTGGTTTAAACCTCAATTTGTGAATGAAATGTTCTGATACAGTTCCCGGTCCCGGCTCGACGTTGGAAGGACTTAATGACGGTTTCACACGCGACGCGAGCCACAATTGAATCTTGAAGACGATGATGATCTGTCATCTGTTTGTTTGCTTATAACCTGTTTTATTTACGTTTATTAAAAGGGTTGTTATGTCTTTTGTAAAGTACGAAAAGTGTAAAGTATCTAAAGACACTACTATATAGATGAAATAGATCGATATTTGAACATCATGTCACCTTGATAAGCGGCGATCGGCCGGAGATGGACAATGTTCACACAGATCTAGAACACACTTCACTCGGAGTGGAGAATACTTCGGTTATCGTTTTCAGGAAACAAGGATTATTTCAGGGAACAATTTAGATGCCAAGGAGTGACAAAATGAACAAGAGGGGTAATAATTATAACTTTTTGCATTGGGTTTATTTTCTCTTGACCTACTTACTCGCTAGAACAAACTAGCAGACATGCTTATTTGTACTTGCACAAACGGCTTAATTGATTTTCTTCTTCTATCGTGTCGATCATTGTCCCAGAGTTGACCTGTTTTGTTTGAAATATTACGAGTATGTTAATTGATTTTGTTACAAATAGTGTAAACTAATTTCATCCCCGGAACAGACAGGGGAAAAACCAGAAGAAGCAGGTGACCACAGGCTTGAAATGTAAATGTTATCGTAATTATTCTATCTAGTCATTTTTTTTGTGGACCTAGGTGGTGTGAAGTTCACCGACATTAAACCTGAGACTTTTTAAAAGAGTTAAATTGAGTTTGTCATACAATTTTGAACTAAAGAAAACCCTTCGTATGGATTTTTTTAAAACAAACTTAGTTAACTCAAATTTAATGAAATCACATTGTAAGTGCAGCGATTCAAATAAAAAATAATTATCCAATTTGGTTCAGATAACCTGGAAATGAGTGAAATAAACAGCGAAAAACATAGTCCGACTGAGAACTTCTTCCCTTTTGTGAGTCGATTATAAAAATAGTCGCCAACAACAATTTAATCAAAAAACCTACCAGGGAACTCAACTTTTTCATTCACAGATTCATCAACAATTAGAAAAACTTGTGGTTAAACTCTGCGGTTTCCCCATTGAACAATTAGAGACAATCAAGATAACACAAAGACATGCCGAGGATCAGTTAAAAGATTTTTCGGAACGTAACATAATGAAATTGATGGTGTTGATGTTCTAAAATAATCAATGGAAAGATTGAGGCTGTATAAATAGTTTGTCTATGAAATTGGTGAGTTTGAAGAAATAATTGGAAGGTTAGAGATTTGTTGGTAAACACTGTTTTAATTGCCGTTGTAGCACTTCGACACTTAAATGGTATTTTACAATTTTTGAATTTAAATTGTTATATCTTTGGTCAATTAATGATTGTGAGTTTAACTAACTTTTTATCTTGCGTGTTAAAGAATCATTCTGCTCGAATTAGGAAATTTATACTGCCATAGATGTCGCTCTTATTAGATTCAGATGTTTAGCCTCATTTATGGGCTAGCGCTTTTATTAATTATAAAATATAACTACTATATAAATCATTCAGACAACCTAAAAGCCATTACTGGCTTACAAGTAGCCCAGATGTAGCCCACTTAGCAGCGTACCCAACATTAAACCTTATTACTACTGTAGCCTTATTAGCTTTTAAATTCTGCATTACTAGTCTTCAAGGCACTAGTGAATATGTAAATAAGTAACGTGTATCATCGTTTGACATGAGGTGGGATAGTTAAGATGGAGCAGTTCGTCACTCAACGCGCTTTGGAGATGCATTGATTTGGAAATGTTTTTGATTTGAGATGGCGCATGATATAATCCGATGTATGGATGTATATCCGCAAAAGAACTAAAATTACCGATATACAGCTCTCAGGATTTACAAATTGAAGTGGCAACGGGCAGGCCAAATAGCTAGAAGAAATGGTAACCGTTGGGGAAGAAATGTTCTCGAATAGCGACCGTGAACTGGAAGATAGAGCTTAGGCGGTCTCCCACGGGGTTGAACGTACACACTGGATACAAATAGTAAGCAAACGCCAGAAGGGTTTAAGAAGAGTTAAATGAGCATTGCTCATTGCCAGACTAATTTACACCTAAATAAGCCTGACAATTGGCCTTATATAAGTTTATAACAGTACTAGATGGGCCCGCGGCTTTGCTCGCGTGATCATTTCACTTAAAAGTAGCCCACTCGTTTTTTCCAGGACCAAAAGTATCTATAAAGTACAATAATTTCTTCAAAATTCGTTCAGCCGTCAAATAGTTTTTTATCGGTTGCTCGGCATCTAATCATCGGATTAAGATACCAAGCACCAATTTTTAAGTAAAACCATAAGCTATCCAACAATGAAAACCGCATCGCAATTGGTTTAGTAATTTTTATGTAATGCGCGAACAGACAATAAGAGATAATTATGATTTAAAAAAAAACTTTCTTGTCCAGTAGCCATTATTAAGGACCCTAGACCATTTCTTTTTAATTATCTTCATTGAACCGAAGTGCACGTTTGATACAAGAATACTTTTTAAGCAGATTTGAAAAGGGCATCTAATGAAATTACTTGCTTCATTGAAATAAAATAATTGAATGAATGAATGAATGAATGAATGTTTTTATTAATCAACAAACGTCTCTAATACATAACAGAAAATTACGTACAATAGATTAGGTTCATGGTTATGTACAATAGGGATAATTCTTATTGAGCGCATATATTTTTTTCTGAATGAAGGTCCTGCCATACTCTTTAATAACGTGCCCCCTCCTGCATCTTCTCCATCCCCTGTTTATTTTCCATGCTAGTTGAAAATATTTGCAGTAAAATTTACTGGTGTCAAGTGATGAATACTTTTTACCCGAGTACGGCGAAGCAAGGGACGGGTAATGAGCTTAACAGTCTAACATTCTATGTATGTATGTGGATGTTCCACCATAACGTTGTCATTTTTAACCTAACTACGGCGAAGCAAAGGAAGAGTTACGTGTTCAAATTAAATACTTGGTACGATTTTGGCAAGCGAGGTATCAATCGATTCGTCTTCATCGCAAGAGTGTCATAGACTATTTTTACCCGACCGTAGTCGGGTTTTAGTTTTGGAACTTATGTCTTGTTGTGAAAAGAAGAAAAATTTGTGACTTTCCACATGTGGCGTTATCCGACACGCACTATTATTTCATTTATATTTCGTTTTATTTTTAACCCTCGACGAAAGAGAGAGGTGCTATACGTTTAGGGTGTGTATTTATCCGTGTGTCTGTCTGTAGCATCGTAGCTCCCAAACGAATGGACCGATTTTGATGCGGATTTTTTGTTTGAAAGCTGATGTTATCGAGATGGTTCTTAGCTATAAAGAAGGGACGGAGTGGAGGATCAGGATCGTAACGGACGGACTCCCAAACGGATAGGCCGTTTTGATGGTGTTTTTTTTCTGTTTGAAAGGTGATGTGATTGAGATGGTTCTTAGCTATAATCCCTCATTATGGGGAGGGGCTGAGAATTGTATCTCTTAAACGAATGAACCGACTTAGCTGCGGTTTTTATGTTTGAAAGCTGATGTGATCGAGGTTTTTCGAAGCTATAATTGGACCCACCCTTCTCACAAAAAATAATAATAGTGTATATTTATAACTTTGACCCCCTCCCCCCCCCCCCTTCCCAAAAGTAAAGAGGAGGGTTTTTTTTTTGCTCGTTATACCACATCTAAAGAGTAATTGCGGACAAGAACTGCACAGCACAGATCAAAATAATCGATGACCCCTGCGTAAACTTGCTTCATTAGACCACGCTAGGACACCTACGATACACCTACGCTAGACCCAATAGGCCACAATGACCGTATCTGATCTGTTATTACAGCATTACACCATAGATTTAGAGCGAATAGATACAGCGGTTTGATCGTCAAACCAAACCGAACATATTAGACTTGGAGCAAACTTAGTTCCAATAGAAACACTCTTAAAGATTTAATATATTTTTTTATTTAGCACGTATTTTTCTAACAAAAATAAGTCAGTTGCTTGCCACGACGCATGGTAGTGTGCAATGTAGATTTTGTCTGCTATTATATTATTACGTAACTGATAAGTATCTCATTCATTATACTAATTCATTTTGTCGCGAGGCGGTCCCCGGGTTTGGGTTGCTCCCACTATTCCAGGACACAAACCTCTTTGACACAGAATTACAGGAACTTCCTTCCGCTTGATACTAGCACACGGCGGGAGCAGACTCGGCAGGCCAGAGTCTGATATCAAGCAAGCCGCGCGAAGCCGTTCATCGAGTGCAACGCGATCGGGCGCTGCAACTCAATGATGTTCCTCAAACCAGAGCAGCAGACTTTCAGATTTTTTATATTAATGTTAGCGAAGGAAGGACGAAAGATATATTTTGCAAATTAAATCAATGAAAGCACTAAAGTGGAATATTATTCTATTTTTTACCAAAATCAATATGAATGACAGGATATTTGTATTTGGAATGGATAATGAAAATCAAAATGAAAAGAAATGGATTATGAAAAGAGTATTGTTATGAAAGAGGTTTGGACCTCGTCACAATACCCCCCCATCCCCGAGAAAAAAAAAATTTTTTGATATTAAAAAATTTTTTTTTTTTTGTAAACTTTATTTAAAAAAAAAAAAAAAATATGCTAAGAACGAAAGAAAAAAATAATAGTAGAAGTTAATAATAAAAATATATATAATATGGGTAATAAAGTTAAAATAGTAAAATAATTAATTAAAATAATGGAAATGCTAAAAAATGCTATCTTTTCAATTTTTATGTGAAAATGTTTATTAACAATGTCAATATACAATTGATTGGATTCCTAGATGCATTCATATTCATAAATCACACATTCATTCATCATCATTCATAGTCTTATTCCCATTCCTTGGAAATAAAACTCATAAGAAAGAGGAACCTTATATATCAATAAAGTCACTCGTGGAACCAATACAGTATAGTGTAGGCTTATTTATACAGTCACTAGCCGCTGATCAGAATGATTATGTGAGTGTATGTGTGTATGTGTATGTGTGGTGAATGTGTGGTGTGTGATGTGTAAATGTATGTATGTGTATATTTATTTACAATTATTTTGCCAAAATGGCTAAACGTACCTTAGGGTACGACGTGCCTGTAGCACATGAATGTACATAGTAAACGTTGTGTTAGAACGTTAAAATAATATAAGTAAGGTAGGTAGGTAATAGCATATTAACTATAAAATAATACAGGTTTTGTGACCTAGGCTTGGTTTATAGAGTAATCACATTTGCCGCTCTTTTCAGTGTTGGTAGTTTTGTGTGTAGGTCTAGTAAATAATAATATATAGAACTTGTTTTCTTTTTAAACTGAACATTATGTTTGTAAAATATAAAAAATTACATAGCTAATAAGTAGGGTATTAGCTACCATAAGTACCAAATAATTAAAGTATGTAGTAAGTAAAATAGCACTGAATAGCAATACGTAGGGACTTGAAGTCAATATTCATAATGAATCCGAAAAGTTAATGAAGTGAATAAAAAAAAATAGGCTAGAAATGTGGACATTACTCCGTAAAGGGAAATTCTATTAAAATTACATTATTTACAACATAAATACAATTTTTTTTTTTTTTTTTTTTAAGTAGGGAACCTACAATGGTCATAAGTAGATATTTAAATATATGGTAAGGTACAGGAATATGAAAGCAACGTAACTTTCATAATACATAATTATAATAAAGTATGTAAGTAGAGAAGTGATGGTTAAGGTTAAGACGTACGTGGTATAGGTTTAATGTCTTTGACATGCCAACGGCCTAAGGGATTACCAGATAAATCACTGAGGTCGTAAATTAGTGGTGAAATTTTAGCTGCTATGATGCATTTTACAAATTTAGGAGCTAATTTAGCTGAAAAATACTTGCCTGCTGAACTTATGGGATAATTACGTTTCCATATAATGTCACCTTGGTTAAATTCAAGGTGTTGATGATGTTTATTATAATATTTTGCGTTAGTTTCATGAGCGCGGAATAAACGTGCTTGAACTTCAGCAAATAAAGGGCTTAACTGACCTATGTTATCAGCGTACTCATCGCGTGGAGCAAAAATCAATTCTTCATTTAGATCCGAAGCATTATAAACAGAACCACATGTTACAAGTTCGCGACCAAATACTAAGAAAGCTGGTGTGAATTTAGTAGTTTCATTAACAGCTGAATTTATGGCAAATTGGATTTGATTTAAATATAAATCCCAAGTACGATGGTCATTATCAACAAAAGAAGCAATTGCTGTTATAATTGTTTTGTTGTAACGTTCAACAGTATTGACTTGCGGACAGTAACGGGGGGTGTAATGAATTTTTGGTATGTTGTAATATTGAAATAAATCCTGGAGTTCATGACTAATTAGTTGAGGGCCATTATCTAGGATTATGGTCTCTGGAATACCATAAACCATAAAAACTAAGTTCTCAAGTATATGTTTGATTACAGAAGAGGTAGCTCGCTTCATGGGGAATATAAGACAATATTTGGAAAAACAACATGTGACTACAAAAATAAATCTATTAAGTTTACGTGTCATTGGAAGTGGACCAACAATATCAATAGATATGCATTGGAAAGGACGAGAACAGTTCTTGGGTTTACCCATCAGACCAATGGTATTTTGATTCTGATGCTTATAAGCGAGGCATGTTTCACATTTAGAAATATGGCTGGCAATGTCTTTGTACATTCCTGGCCAGAAGTATTTTTCTTTAATACGATGGTATGTTTTGAAAGTGCCAAAATGAGCTGCTGTTGGTAACGAATGATTTTCGTCGATAATAGCTGTACGAAATTCAGATGGGATTACTTCTTTCCAACTTAATTCTGAGTTTATGAGGGTATTAGAACGGGTGTACCTGTAGAGTTTATTGTGTCGTATCATATAATCAGGAGTTGATGTGGGATTTGTGCTACACTTGGAGTATACAGAAGTGTACCACGAATCAGAAGTCTGTATTGGATCATAATTAATCACATTAATTGGTTTAATACGAGATAATGTATCTGGGACCAAATGATCCTTGCCACGTTTATATTTAATGTCAAAATTAAACATTGATAAGCGTATACTCCAACGGGCAAGTCTACCTGTAGGATTATCTAAGTGTAAGAACCATTGAAGTGCAGAATGATCGGTATAGATAGTAAACTTTTGACGTTGTCTAGATAGCAACGCCAATACTCTAATGCTGTTATAACGCTTAAGAGTTCACGTTCAGTGATAGAATAGTTTCTTTGGGGACCTGTAAGTAATTTGCTCATGTAAGCTATGGGTTTTTCAACTCCATCGAAGTCTTGGGTAAGCATTGCTCCAAGTCCAAAAGCGGATGCGTCGCAATGAACAGCAAAGGGTTTAGAAAAGTCAGGGCAAGTTAGAATAGGAGTTGATATTAAAGCTTGTTTGATTTTATTAAAAGCTTTATCAGCTTCAGAAGTCCACTTGAAAGCGGGAGCTTTCTTACTGGTAGACGTAAGTTTAGTGAGGGGAGCAGCTAATGTGCTAAGATTGGGTACAAAGCGTCTATACCAACTAGCTGTACCGAGAAACTTTTTCACCTCGCGAGCAGACCTGGGTGCTGGTATTTCTAAGATTGCTTTGACTTTATCAGGGTCTGTGTGGAGACCTTGATCATCAATTACGTAGCCTAGGTATTTAAGTTCATTTCGGAAAAATGCACATTTTGGAAAATTTACTGTTATACCTGCTTTTGAAAGTTTTGCGTGTAATTTATTAAGCAAACGTACGTGTTCCTCGTACGTTTTTGTGGCTATTATTATATCATCCAAATAATAAAAAAGAGAGTCGTTATTAGACTCATCAGAAAGAAGATTATCAATGAATCTTTGTTGCGTAGCTGGTGCGTTAGTAAGACCAAAAGGCATAACCTTAAATTGAAAAGATCCACGACCTGGAACGTGAAAAGCAGTCACAGGTCTGTCTTCTAAACGTAAAGGCACTTCCCAAAAAGCTTTAGCAATGTCAATTGAACTCAGATATTTAGAATCTTTAAGGTTATCTATAATGTCTGATATGAATGGTAATTTATAAGCATCTTTTCTAGTTATGTCGTTAAGCTTACGACTGTCGACGCAAAATCTACCAAATACCATCTTTCTTAGGGGTAATAATTACAGGATTTAGCCATGGGCTTTCACAAGGCTCTATAACATCAAGTTCTAGCATTTTATCAACTTCTGCTCGAAGAGCTTTCTGTTTTTCAGGTGATAATCGATAGCAACGTTGACGAATAGGTGGGTGGTCACCTGTATCAATACAGTGTTCAATAAGGTTTGTTCTTCCTAAAGGAAGTACGTCGGTAGAAATATTACGAAATTGTTCTACGACTGCATTAGCAAGAATCAATTGTGTATCTGTAAGTCTGTCATAAGACTGTAAGTAAGTATCATTATTATTGATGATAAACATGGGAGTATCTGAACTCTTGAGCATACTGACCGTATTAAGTATGTCTGGAGCCAGCTTAAAAGTTTTCCAGAAGTCGATACCTAATATGAAAGATTGAGTAACAGCGGGTATTACATGGGCAGTAATTATAGCAAACTTATTTTTAAATAAAGTTGGAAGCTTAATAGTACCAATTGAATTGATTGTTTGACCATTAGCAACAGAACCTTTGATAATTTGGTCACGTTGTAGTTCCAAACCATGTTCAAGTAATAATTTATGTGAGTTATTACCTAAAATTGTAATGGCACTGCCACTATCCAGCAAACCGTTAAGGGTTAAATTCCCAACATTTACTCTAAGGTATGGACGTTCAGTGTCCGATGTATTATCAAAGAGGAGTGTAGAAACGTTGTATGTTTTGAAAAATATTGAAATAGTTTTAAGCCAATTGTTCCAATCATTTTGATCAAAGTTATTGTTAGTATTACAATTTTGTGTTTCTATTTCCTCTCTAATTATTTTTTTGTTTTTTTTTGTACATACAGGGCAATTGGTAAAAATTACGTCTTTTTTACCGCAACGAAAACAAACTTTATGTCTGTAGGAACATTGACATAAAGCATGACTGTCGTTTCGACAGCGAGGGCAAAATATAGGTAGTGCAGTTTTCTTAGAATCTGCAGCAATTGAATGTACAGGGTAAGGTTGAGGGTAAGGGTGTGTTTGCACAAGTGGTTGTTGTAAGGTATTGTACGGATAACGTGGTATGTTAGGTGTAGCAGTGACTTTGTGTTGGGTATTAGAAGTCGAAGGCTTCGCTAAGTCTTGTAATGTAGAAGGAGTATCAGAGTTGGAAATTTCAATGCAACTTTCGTACCATTTGCACGATTTTAATAATGTTGCGACCGAGTCGAGATCGTTTGGAGATAACCTTTGACCGAATTCGGGTCGCAAGTTACGCCTAAGAATATCAATCTTAGCTTTTTCTGAAATAGGCTCACGTAATTTTGCAAATAATGATTCTAATTCGGTAAAATAACAAATCACACGCTCATTTGTTTTTTGTTTGCGAGCATCTATGATTTTACGCAGTTTATAGTCGTAGTCTGTAATTTCAAATTCATTTAGTAGTGTAATTTTAAAAGATTCCCAATCCGGGATTGTTTGTTTGTGAGCTCGAAACCAATCTAAAGGAGTTCCTTTCAGAATATCGTATATATGATTGTATAGTTCAGTATGTGAAATATTTCGAGCAACTGCGAATTCCTCTACTTTTTCAAGAAAATCTTTTGGACAACTATCCCCCTTGTAAATAAACCGTTTAATTTCGTGACTTGATCTGTTGATCGAAATATTTTGTAGCTTTTGTGTCAGTAGGTCAAAATATGGTAATTGAGTTTGTTGTTCTGGAAAATGATCGTGTGTAGAAGAATTTTCTGTAGAAGAGCTGCTAGGATTTTCTAATGTTTCGAAACGTTTTTGTAAATCGAAGAAATTCTCTGAAACATTTTTAAATGTTTCTAGTTGTACTGTCGTAAGTTCGGTGGTAATATCCATGTTATTCAATCTATTTTTAATGTGCAGAATATAGGACGCATTCTTCTCCTTCGTACCGGGTAAGCTAGTAAACGTGCAGAAATAATGGTTAGACATTTTTGAATTTCGGCTATATCCTGTTCAAATGTATACGGACTTTGAAAATCTTGTGTATTCGAGCTGTCAAGTAAGGTCGATAACCTTGAACGTAAATTTTCTGCAGTATCTGTTGTATGAACTTCAGCATTTCTATATTTTAATTCATAGATCAATTCTGGTTTATTTAGATGCGCAGGGTCCATTTTTATTTAATATGAGACCAGCAAATAAAACTAAGTGTTTACTTAGTAGGTAACGTGCGTTTAGTGTGTTTAGTGCGTTAGTAACGCTTTAAAAATATATAAAAAAAATAGCGTTAATGTAATTACGCGTTTAAAGTTTAGAGTAATTCGGAACTAGGTAGGCCGGTAGTGAAATTTGGAATAAAGTACGTATTAATGAAAATGTCTTACTTACATGAATGGCTGGAATGCAAATATAAAATACACTTGAGTATAAAAAACTGTTCTGGGTTTGCCAAATAATTCAATCCAAATTTAAATCAAGATGGCCTAGTGCCTTTTAGAATTTTGTGGGTCGACTTAAAAATTGAACACTGATTAAAAAAAAAAAACACGAAGAAATCGGGAACTTGTAGGCAGGTAGAGCAGGCTGGGTACGGACACGTTGAGGGCGCCAGTGTCGCGAGGCGGTCCCCGGGTTTGGGTTGCTCCCACTATTCCAGGACACAAACCTCTTTGACACAGAATTACAGGAACTTCCTTCCGCTTGATACTAGCACACGGCGGGAGCAGACTCGGCAGGCCAGAGTCTGATATCAAGCAAGCCGCGCGAAGCCGTTCATCGAGTGCAACGCGATCGGGCGCTGCAACTCAATGATGTTCCTCAAACCAGAGCAGCAGACTTTCAGATTTTTTATATTAATGTTAGCGAAGGAAGGACGAAAGATATATTTTGCAAATTAAATCAATGAAAGCACTAAAGTGGAATATTATTCTATTTTTTACCAAAATCAATATGAATGACAGGATATTTGTATTTGGAATGGATAATGAAAATCAAAATGAAAAGAAATGGATTATGAAAAGAGTATTGTTATGAAAGAGGTTTGGACCTCGTCACAATTTTATGAAATGAACATTAAAATTTTAACTGGATCTGTTTTAATAGAGTTTTTAGTAGAAAAGTGCGCTTCTGTTTCCGTTCCTTCAGAAATTAAATAAAAAAAACTGTTTATGCTTTTTATGTCTTCTGACATTTGCTGCATCTCTAGCTAGAATTTATTAGTAGCCTATTAGTTGTTCTGTTTCAGACTAATTTTCAACTTGTCGCGCTGCTACTAAAATTTGTTTCTGCGTGAAACATGCCTAATACAAATACAAATGATCATCATCAACATCCAATATTCGTCCACTGTTGGACATAGGCCTCTCCCAAGGCACGCCACTGAGTCCAATCCGAACCAATGAGTTCTAGAGAAGATACCGCGAATCAGCAAGCATAGGACGCCCGCCGGCCAGAGTGAGCGACGATCTGCGCAACAATGCTCAGTCATGGGATGAGAAGAGTCAAATAAAAACGATGTGACACAATTGACACGTTTTATTTCACTATCTATATCTGTGCATTACAATACAATGTATTTGACCATAACATTTATGTTATCATAAGGTAAACGATCACGGGAGTCGAGAAAGTTGTACTTTGGCTGGTGATTAACTAGTAAAGGTGTAGATTGTACAACTGTAATACATAGATGTTTTAATGTATTTCAGAGCCAGAGAACTAAACGGAAACCTTATTCTTATTCTAATTAGATGGTGGGGTGGTAATGCCTGCACTGACTTCCCGCTTGCGGTGTAACTAATGTGCATTTCCCCCTGCCAGCCTCTACCCAAGCCATCCCAACTCCTTATAATCAGCGGAGTGTGGGTTTCGGTCGCTGGCACATCTGCTCCAGTGAAGATGGTGACGGTGGCATTGAACGTGAAGATGATGAAGATGAAGATGCCAATAGAAAGTTTGGGATAGGTCACTGAGACAAATCATGTATTCCAGTTGTGATTCTGTTTTTTTCCGTGGCCGGACAGTGTAGCAGCACGTGCTCCACAGTCTCGTTCTCTTCCATGCAGCCACGATGATGATTCCAATAGCAAGTTTGGGATACGTCGCTGAGACAAATCATGTATTTCAGTTGTGATTCTGGTTTGTTCCGTGGCCGGATAGTGCAGTAGCACGTGCTCCACAGTCTCGTTATCTTCCATGCAGCCACGATGAAGATACCAATAGCAAGTTTGGGATAGGTCGCTGAGACAAATCATATATTCTAATTGTAATTCTAATTCGTTCCGTGGTCGGACAGTGCAGTAGCACGTGCTCCACAGTCTCGTTCTCTTCCATGCAGACACGATACAGAGGACTATCCGTGGCACCAATCTTGAGCAGATGATAATTTAAGTTGCAGTGACCTGTAACAAGCCCTACTAAAAGGCGAAGATCTTGCCGTTGCAACTCTTTCCGTTCGTCTGTCTGTTCGTCCGTCTGTACAACACGGACGATGGCAAAGTACTCCAATACTTAAATGTTTGTAGGATGGACGTAGAAGTTCTCAAATGCTCTGGTGGTAGATGGTTAACTTTCTTGAGTGCCCTCTTAGGGCATGTAAATAAACTTTTTTTTGATTTGATTTGAAATAAAGCATTTCGTTGGTATAGAAGGGAAACCCATTATCTAAGGATGGCGTATTAGTACTAAGGAATGGAGTGTAAGTACGCCTGGTTTTATGTAGTAGAGATATCTACATAAGTTTTGTTCCTTTAAAAATATGTAAGCGTTTCATAAATCTATCTATCTATACTTATAATAAAGCAAAAATATAAGTCTGTACAATGAAGATAATAAAAAAAATGATCTAGGGTTCATAAAATAAGCTACTGAACAAGAATATAACATTTATTTAAATCGTGTCTGTCTGTTTGTTTGTTAGTTTGTCTGTATGTTTGTTCGCGCATCACGTAAAAACTACTGGACTGATTGCGATGCAGTTTTCATATTTGGATAGCTTAGGGTTTAACTTAAAACTGGTGTACTTAGTATCTCAATCCGATCAGTAGAAGCCGAGCAATCGATAAAAACTTTTTGACTGAAGGTATTTTGATCAGATGTTGGTATATTGGTATTTTAGGTCTTGGAATAGTACATAGAGTACTTTTAACCTAGAGAAATGACCACGCGTACGAAACCGCGGGTACAGCTAGCAAGAAACAAAATATTAATATCGGTTTATACTAGACCATTTAGTACGATAGTAACGTATAACGACGAAGGCCATATGAGCCACAATATTTTATAGCACAATCCATAACATTATTATATCAATAAAGCTGATGACTTCTCGTTTTATGTACTAACTCAGCGGGGTACCGCCTAATAATCTTAATAAAGTCACCCGATTTCTAGATGAAAACAATCAAGCTAAGATTTATGGGAAATTAATAAGCTATATCAAGGCCGTAAGCGTTTTAATGATTTTGTTTTGTGGCTATGATTAATTATTCATTTTATTTCATTTTAGTATGAAAAGAATTGCGCCGCCGTCTCTTTGAAGAGACCTGACCAGGTGAAGGCAAAGGTAGCGTAGGACGCCCTGTTGTTGGAGCGACGACCTGCTCAAAGTAACTGGCATCAATTACATGAAAAGATTCGAATATCGGGCTCTAGCACACTAGAGCCCAAATCCGTGAGTTCGTTCGAGTTCTCGAGTGACACCACGTTTAGGCAAACGTAGTGTAGGACGCCTTGTGGCCAGGTAGAGTGACGGCCTGCGAAAACCAGCTGGCAGAAAATGGATGAAGAGAGCTGAAAACCGAGCTCAGTGGCGTGCATTAGGAGAGGCATACGTCCAGCAGTGGACAAAATATAGGATGATTATGAGGACACTAGAAGAGGCCTATGTAGACGTTAAACATCGCAAGTAAGTGTGATTATACAAGTTCATGTTCACTTTTTAAATTGGTTATGTCAAGCGACTTGATGTCTCTTTTAAAACTTACGAAAACAAAAGAGATGGTAAATTTAGTTATGTTCGGCAGTGGCCTAATATAGGCTATTGATGATGTTGATGATGACTGGGGGCTAACCAAATACTTCTAAATTACATCTAAAGAATGCCAATTAAAAAATATTAATTGTAATTTTCAGTTTAATAATATTCAAAAATAGTGTAGTCAATATGATCCATAATAATTGTTTAACTTTGTTTTTGGTTTCGGTAGGGGTGACCATTCGCCACCCTACCAAAATCACTTACATATGTTTGTACTTTAACCTTCTCATGATAACTTTGCTTTTCAATATTTTAAGTCCAAGATACAAAGTTAGACTCCTGATCAAAACTTAATAATATTTTATGAGTTGTTCGATCGATGCGCCTCCAGCTATCCCGCTTCCATCCTATTGTACTGGTCAGAACTGATGTTTACGCTATGGTTTGAACTATGAACGTAGTAAGGAAGATGATTGGGGCGTTCAACATTCATATATTTCTTTTCCTTCTCCTTCTTCAACTTCTTCATATCTGTAGTATGTATTGCGATTTCCAACACGTGCATAACCTCATCGCACATACGCACTTTGGCTGTTGGTTCCAGTTTGTCTCCTTTTAGCATTTTGACAACACAAGCTTTGCTTTCAAACGCTCTCAATCTTGATAAGTCTGTTTTACCTTTTTTTATTTCCACAGGAGTCCTAAAATTAATAGCCGAAGATGGACATCTATTTTTTCTTCCCCCATAGATGTTTTGGAAGTCCAGTTACTAACAAAAGAGTTCTCCAAAAGAGTTCCATTATATATCATTTCTAAATGACCTTCTCTATCTGCTGTAATAAAATCATCATTTTCAATATATTTTTCATTGACTTATCTAACTTCCTCACATTTCTCATATTTTATTGTTCAATATTATCATTAACTAAATTATGTGTACATCTTGAGTCAATTACCTACTTTATATTTATAAAATTATTGTCATACAAATTTGTATTCATACCTGTACTTATAAATGAGAAAACTTTTTGCTCCTCGCTTGCAGCTAAATGTGTTTCCTCTCTTCTCTCGTTCTTTAGTTGTTACTGCTCTTACTGTTCTGGTTCTCTATAGTCTCTCGATATTCCTTGAGCCTCTTGCTGATCGTTAATGGTCTCTCACTACTCCTCGATAGCCTCTAACTGCTTTCCTGTATCCTCACGCTCGATACAAAGTTAGACTCCTGATCAAAACTTAATGATATGAGTTGTTCGATCGGTGCGCCTCCAGCTATCCCGCTGTCACCCTATTGTACTGGTCAGAACTGCTGTTTACGCTGTTGTATGAACTATTAACGTAGTAAGAAAGATGATTGGGGCGTTCAACGTCCCTAAACAGATCTCTTCTGAAATTAGCAGAATAACCATATATATTTTGTGAATTTTATTGTTTCAGAATCACTCTATTAATCAAGTCGTGTCTTACCAGGGGTGGAGCAACAGGCAAGAGTTGTTCTAATCATAACAATATCCATAATTGCCATTGTCAACTTGTATTTGACTTTGTATTTAATTACGCCATATCTTCTCGCCACTGATACCGCAGAGCCTCAAGATGAAAGTTTATATTCAGTGCGTGTTGCTAGTGATGACCTAGAGTACTGAGACGTGGTCGCTAACTATTGATATCATACACAAGCTCAAAGTCGCGCAGCGTAAAATAGAGAGAGCTATGCTTGGTGTTTCACTACGTGACAGAATCCGAAATGAGGAAATCCGTAGAAGAACCAAGGTTACCGACATAGCTCTCAGAGTTTGCAACTTGAAATGGCAATGGGCAGGCCATATAGTTCGCAGAACCGACAACTGCTGGGGAATAAAGGTTCTCGAATGGTGACCACGAACAAGCAAGCAAAGTGTAGGGAGACCCTCAGGGCCCACACGATGGACCGACGACATTAGAGCCATCGCAAGAAGCATGGATGAAGGTGGCACAAGATTGCTCGACATGGCGCTCTTTGGAGGAAGCCTATGTTCAGCAGTGGCCTTCTAAAGGCTTACATGATGATGATGATGATGATTATTTGACTATGGCACGCATACGCAAATGCTGTTTACAGATAAGTAATCAATAATATAGTTATCTAGATCTCTCATTTGTTTGTTAAGGACGTACCACAATATCGTGGTGCCACATAATAATAATTATTCGTAGATAATACCCGATGATCTACTGGTTATGACTGTCACATCACTAAACTTACTTGAAGGGCTAAGGAACTAACTTAATTCAAGGCTTGTGAGAATATTTTTGCAATTAGAGTGTTGTCCGCAAACGTCTCAATATTGTTTTATTCTACAATCCCGCAGAAGCGTTTGTGGTTTCGCAGAGGCTTGTCATAGTCTACAGAAAATGTAGCCTGACCTATCATATCCATGTTTCACATTACTCAAGGCCCTGGTGGCCCTTAAATCAAATCCTTACTACGTCTACGTTCAGGTAATAGAAAATTAAAGTTTTCGGTGCTAAGTAAACACGAATGTTCGAAGTCGAATCACGAGGCAACTTCCGCGTATTGTGTGGAAGAGAAGTACAATAGTGGAGGATTTCGCGCCGTGAGCGAATTAGCGATAGGTCGTGTCTGACTGTTTGTTTGTTCTTAGATTGCGACGCGGGCAGTCTGGGGAATAGCGTGAATAAGTGTGCAAGGATATCTTCATGCCTATAAAACAGTGCCACGACATACTGACTGACTGACAGGTAATACACACAGCCTAAACTTGAGGACCTAATTTTGAATACCTTACTAAGGTATTCAAAATTAGGTGTGCTCAATTTATTTTTATTTTTATTTATATTCCTGTCCTAAGGGGATGTCCAAATGTAGGCAAATCTTGCACGTGGGCAAAGCTGCGGGATGTAGCTAGTAATTCATAATTACGGGGGTGACTGGTTAATCAACTTCCAAGAGGAGAGCGGTCTCAAGTCAACTGTTGGTTTTTTCTTTTGTAAGATATAAGTATATGTTCTGTGACGATATGGGATATGGCATAGAAGGTTTAAAAAAGACGGAGTCTACACCACCAACTTGAAAGAGAAGCACCCAAGATATTCCGATCTGCTCATATGCACCCCTCACGCACACACTTACACCATGTTATGCCGATCGACCGTCACAACGCAGCAAGATCTCGACCTTGTCAGTCGTATCAATCAAAAAACACCACAAATTATCCACTCAGGCGTACATACGCAATCGCCTTTTGCCATGCTTCACTTGTTTGTTTGGAGGTGTATACTCCGTCTTATTTTTATTTTCTTGAGATATGAATGTTTCTTTTTTATTTAATGGGTAGACTTCCAGTGTGGTCTCATATAAATGTCATCATAATTAGTTCAGCAGTTTTAATAGTTAATCGATTATTTGTCAATTTGTTTGGTTCGAAGAATTATTTTCTTATCATTCCAACCAACCTCCGACTTTTAATGTTATCATCATCATCAGCATGAACTTTCAGACAATCCAGTGTTTATGTGTGTAGGTCACAATAACTAAGTCTAGCTGTTTTTTTTTAATAGGTATTAGGGTTAGCAGCTACGCTAACCAATAGGAAGCTTATCTTAGAAATCTATCTTGAGTATTAGTTTTGCAGACGTATTAAATGCAATCATCAAGAGATATAAGATGAAATTTTATGTTCTAATTTTATTCTTCTTCATAAAAACGATAAAAAATTATAAATAGCTTTTTTTGCGAAAAACAATCAAAAAATTGTATGGACATATTTTTCTGTTGACACATCTTGATGATAATCAAATCAACATACCTATTGATATAGTTTTTTTGAAGGTCCACATCGATAAAAAGTGTGTGTGTAGTGTGTATATCCATCTCGTTTTTTTAATATCATAGAAGCAATCAAAACGTAAATCAGATAAATAGACTGAAAGTTTCGCATAAATTTACTTTCCGTGAACCGTTTCCGTTCGGATCCGGCAACGTCCTCCCAATAGACATCATGCATAGCGTTTTCGAATCCGGTCGGATCGGAAAGAAATCCCACGGAAACTGGCATATCGGAAACATTTCCGTTATCAAATCACCTTGAATACCCCTGCTGGAGTCTGCTTATATGTTCCATCCTATGTCTCAACACCGGTGCCACCATAGCAAACACATGACTATGCGTAAAGGTAAACTGTACCTACAACCAGTTTTTTAGGAACGTATTTATCCCCTTTAGCTCATAACGAGCAAAGGAACTGCATAAAACAATCTGTCGTGACGTCCAAAAACCGTCTGCAAACCATCTCCCATCTATGTCGTGGGAACCTCCTGCGCCACAGTTTAAAAATGTTGCTTTCTCGCCGAACTGGGCTACCGTTGCCCCAGAGATACCATCTCTGATGACCGATAAAACTCGCAAAACTACAGCCTCAAACTATAATCTCTATCTTAATGGAATAGGGTTCATAATGAGCCAGCTGATGCTGTGTTGCTTGATTTCTGACTCACGGAGTCTTTACGGTACTAAACACGGATGTGGATGTGTATTAAATGTTGGTGATAGCTTTAAATGAGATTCGAAGGAAAATGAGTCAAATCGAGTGCCGCATTTTTTAGTGTTGCTTAAATTTTTGTGAAACTAAAAATATTCTCAACTGCCAGTCATTTCTTACTTTTTCGTGAAAATAGATTCTGTGTCAACAGTCAAGTATCAGTCAAGTATCAGCAACAGTCTATCAACTTGCCCTTGAGTTAAGGCATCTTCTTCTTCTTCTTCTTCGCACCTCTTGTAGTACCAGTCTTGATCGTATGTTTGCCAACCACAAGGAAAACCATAAGGACCAGGTTAGCTGCTTGCTTGCTTGTCGTATAAGGTAGTGATGGGCTCTGTTTTTCAGGCCGCCCGAAGGCCTCTGACATGGCTTAACGACTGCTATTAATCAATAACAGCCGGGACCAACAGCTCAATGTGCCCTCCAAACCACGGAGCGATGGAAAACCGCACATAACTTAGAAAAGTCGTTGGTGTGGAGCCTATGACCAATCCCTGTATCGTTAGATTTTAAGTCGCACTATTATACCGTTAGGATAACATCGCATTGTTTTCTGGTTTGGTGTTAAGAACCTACTATGAAATCTAGCAGTTCAAACGTAATAGGCTGGTGATGATGTGAGTGTAGCGATCAAATCAATAAATAATCCTTAATAATCAATTAAACTGTTCTGTGCTGGCTACAGCCGGAAGATAGAATATAATATAGCATTGTCATCACAAATTCCTCCTCCTAAATTCGTTTGCTCTCTATTGAGCATCGTTAAGCATCGCAGGATAGTGTGAAATTAATTCTTTTACAAGTTCATGGAACGTGAAAGCTTGGACGCCCTGTTGGAAATTTGTCTTGTCATGTCAAGCGATTTGTTGTTTACTTTATAAAACTTATGGAAGCAAAAGAGATGTCAACAACTTTACATCATCAGCCTATACTTGTCTACTGCTGGACGAAGGCCTCTCCTAATGTACGCCACTGTGCTTGGTATTTAGCTCTCTGCATCCAGTTTCTGCCAGAGGCTTCTGCATATTGTCACCTTAATTGGCCACAAGGCCTACACTACATTTGCCTATAAGCGCGGTCTCCACTCGAAAACTTATCTACCTCAACGGTTGTTGGTTCTTCGGAAAATGTGACCAGTCCACAGCCACTTCAGCTTGCTTATCCTTAGAGCTATGTCGGTTACTTTGGTTCTCTTTTGGGTCACTTTATTCCGAATCTTGTCATACAGAAACTCAAAGCATAGCTCTCTCCATAGCTTGCTGAGCGACCCTAAATTTGTGGACTAGTCTGACCATGAGTGTCCACGTTTCGGTTCCATAGGTCATGACTGGTAGGATGCACTGATTGAAGACTTTTATCTTCAGGCACTTTGGTATAAACTACGAGAAGACTTGACGAAACTTGCTGAACAACTAAAGAGCCCTTAAATTTAGTTTGTGGCAACAGAAATCGATAGCTACTATTTTCATGTTTGATTATACCAAAATCTAAAAGCATGTCCTTGTTTCTAAATATTTGGCATGCCGCTGTATCGCATCGCATGCATTCCTTCGCCAGAACAGGTTTGTGTAATGCGGTAGCCAGACAGCGCGGCACCGTTGGAGCATCGCATCGGCCACGTAATGCCGGCCTGATTATGTGGGTTTTAGGGGCACTAATCCATGGACTAAGCACGCTTGTTTGCGGAATAAATTAACTGTGAGGCTTAATAGGATTTAATCGAAAGCAGTTGTTAAATATTTATTAAACGCAACATTATGTATAAAGTGAAGCCAATACAATGCAATTCAGTAATTTAGGTTCATTTGAGGGAATTACTATTAGGAAATACCTATTGTGATGATTCTGACAGTGTTAATGGGTTGATAAAGATGAAAGGTATGCCTTTCAGAGTTCAGGCAAATTGTTAAGTGGCTAATAACAATTAGACGTCGTGGCATGGTAAAAGCTGAACCAATAATGTTAAAAAAATAGGAATTCTACACTGCCAAACAAACGAGTGAAGCCATACCAAATGGCGGCTGCGTATATTTATGTAAGTGGATAATTTGTGGTCTATGTTACACAAATTCATCAATAAAGACTGCACTGTTTTTTCTTTTTCGTGAGAATTTCACAGAATTAGCACGACTAACAAGGACGAGATCTTGCTGCGATATGGCGACCAATAGGCATAACATGGTGTAAATGTGAGCGTGGCGTATGAGCGGTTAAGTATATTTTAGGTACAATTGCCAGTGATGACATACGGCACTTAGACGTGGTCGCTAACTATTGGTCTTATATACAAGCTCAAAGTCGCCCAGCGTGCAATGGAGCTATGCTTGGTGTTTCACTACGTGATAAGATCGGAAACGAGGAAATCCGTAGAAGAACCAAGGATACCGACATAGCTCTCAGAGTTAGCAAGTTGAAGTGGCAATAGACAGGCCATATAGTTCGCAGAACCGACAGCCGCTGAGGAATAAAGGTTCTTGAATGGCGACCACGAACAAGCAAGCGAAGTATAGGGAGACCCCCCGCACGATGGACCGACGACATTGTAGCCACCGCAGGAAGTCGGTGGAAGGAGGTGGCACAAGATCGCTCGTCATGGCGCTCTTTGGGGTAGGCCTATGTTCAGCAGTGGACTTTTAAAGGCTGACATGATGATGATGATGATATTATGGTCTACTATAGGTCCTAGCCACCCTTGTCAGGTACCTAATATTTTCAATTGCGATTCAAAATTACCTACCTACTTTTACATAAATCTACGTCAGAGCTAGATGATCGAAGGTATAGTGTACTAAGCTACGGCACTTCCCTAGTATGCCTGGATTCTGATACGCGTGTCACATGAGAATCAGCCATGAGGGTCGAAAGGAAGAAGTCATTAAGTATGATGATAGATTTAAATAATAATTTCTAGCTACCTAATAGAGATCCAAATCTCAATATCCAAAAATCGATGACTACTATACCAACAGATTACGATCGAACAGTTGATACAGCTCTTTATAATAATTTCACAATATTAATATCTAGTCATAGCGTGACTAACTTGGGTATCCCCAGCTTCTGTGATACTCTGAGACAAACCTGTTTTGACTGCCAACAAATAGATGTAAACTCTGAGACCTTATAGCATTGGTAAAAGTGTATGATTTTGACTGTTATCCTTGTTTTTTTTTCTTCTTAGTATTGATATTTTTCTCTACAGGTCTGCAACATTTATGAAGAAGCACCTTATATATATATTAGCAGAACAGGTTTATAGATTTGTAAGTTTTTCTGTCTCCTTGATAGTGAACCGCTTTGCCTTTATTTATTACTAGCTGTGCCCGCGCTTAGCCTGCGTGGTCATTTCTCTGGGTTAAAAGTTACTTATGCGTTATTCCAGTACCAAAAGTACCTATTAATTACACTATACTACATTTCATCAAAATTTGTTTATTAGTCAAATATCAATCATCGCAATCGGTCCGATAGTTTTTACGTAATGCGCGAACAAACATATAGACAGACAATTGTTTTTAAAATATATTTTTTTGTTCAGTAGTTTATTTTAATTACCATAGTTTAAAAAAAATTAGGTATCGTTTTTGTACATATTGCTTTATTAAAAGTATATGTAGATTCTGGTCATTACTACTCATATTAGTTTTTCATGCTTCAAAAATAATTATTATTTTACTTCTTTTAGTTTCTAGACATTACATTTAGATTCAACTAGCGACTCGCCCCGGCTTCGCACAGTTAGCTAATGGTTACTCTAAATATTTATTTTTACAACATTTAGATTCTACCCGTGTTTTGATTGACTAATTTGAACAAAAGACGGTTATTGTGACTTAACTATAATAGTTAGACATATAGCCTCGCGTTCTTTTTAGTAGGTACATGTTGTACATTATTTTATGTATCATCGATCGTTTTAATACTGCCCATGTTACTGACTGATAATGTAGCTTTCTACATGACAGAGTTTTTTTTTTATTCTTTACAAACACACATACAAACAAACAAAAAATCAAATCTTTTCTCTGTATTATTTTGTGTAGATTTCGATTGTTTAAGGCAATCTGTATCTGTAGAAATAAATGAAATAAGTGTCTGTTTGTAATGTCAAAATAATAGCTGTTTACGAAATGCATACGAAAGTATACTCATAACAAAAAAGACATATTTTTTTTTGTCTTTCTGTCTGTTTGTTCCCGCTAATCTCTTAAACGGCCAAAACTATTTTGACGAGACTTTCACTGGAAGATAGCTGATGTAACATAGGCTACTTTTATTTTCAGAATATAAATAGGGTACCGCGCAAAAAAAAAGCATAAATTTTAACCTCGCGGGCAAAGCTTAATATTAAGTAAGATGGCCAAAGAATTTAAATAACAGATCACGAAAGACCGTCTGGCACAGCAATTAGAGAAGCTAACGTTATAACGTGAGTACAAAATGGGTACAAAAATGTACCTACTCATGAATTGGCATCTAAGGCATTGTTTTCACTAAACTGGTCAGTCGCAGAATATGAGAGTGTCTCGTGATATACGTTTTTTTGATACATTTTATTAATTTACCTACATTATTCTAGTAGTTCAAAATCAGTTTGATGGAAAGCTTCTTGTAGGTCTAGTCGATAACCCTGCAATATTGTGACTTGAATATTATTTAGAATAGAAGTCAGGAAATAATAAACTACAATTCATTAATCGATCATTTAATTACCATTGATCCATACAATGATAGTAATACATACATACATAATTTGTATAATATGGTCAAAAATATGATATATTTTACAACTAACACTATTATCAAAAATATGGCTAATGGCGGAGTGTTTCCTCTGCCTAATTTATTGGCACATGAAATATATTTTAATCAAACATGTTATTAAAGCATTAGTAGTAGTGCGTCTCGTGTGACAGTTAATATATAAATATTCATTTATATATCTTGCTAAAGACAGCGCGAGCTTTTGAAAATGGATTTGTTTTTGTAAAACCTTACGCGTTATTTCGCTATGATCGAAATATCGTAAAACTTTTAACAACCAATTAAATTAAATAGTACAATTAACAAGAAAAGCTGTATTTAATTTTAGTTCAACTATTTTAAAAGTTGGACAATATGGATAAGACTGAACTTATCAAATAACAAGAACAACCTTAAAAATATTTTGTAACTATAGTTCGCTGTCTTAATTAACATTTCCAATGTGCATAAAATAAAAGCGTATAATTAACAATTAAAAATATTCCTTCTTAATTTAGCTCATTCAAAAGCTGAAATATCCATAATAATACGTTATCGTTTACATTCATAAAAATAAAAATCATCTATAAAAAATATATAATAAACAATGCCGTAAGTAAACAATTACGCATTGTTCATGATCAACGATAACATATACTTCTTAAAAAGTTGTACCAAAAAAAAAATTTTTTTTATAAATTTTAATTGCATTCATCGTAGTATTATGGATATTCCAAACTTACACAAATTCTACACTTTCCTACAAATACTTCTAAGTATTAGGAACAACCCTCATAATAATAATCAGCATTAATGGAATGTAAATCAATATACTTAAATCAAAACCGAATAAATAAAAACCGAAAAATTACTTTCTCAAATAATTGGAAGAAGTCATTGTTATCATTTTAGAACAGCATACGTTCTACGTATTAGACAAGCTTAATAACAATATTTTAAATAAAATATAAATATTATTTTACATCATACAAATAAGCAGTTATGCCGTTTAAATGCTACCATCACTTATTCTAATAAATACTATTTACAAATCACCAGAATGTTTTACGTTAACTTTTTATAACAACGATGTTATTCTCAAACATCTGCAATAATCGCTGTTTTTATTTTCAATTCTAACAATCAAAGTGTGCCAGCATGTCTAATAACATTGTTTAAAAATTCGGCAGCGGTTTTTTTAAATGTTTTTTTTTTTAATTGCAATGTCCCATTCTGGCGGTTAAGGAAGAAGCACGAATACTGTTGTGTAATAATGAAATGCTCATGATAATGACGTAAGTCTTCAAGCGATACGCTTCTAATATGTCAGCAACGTAAATACATGGTCTCCTTGTTCGAGTTGTGGTGCATTTCTCTGTAACAAATAGTGCAAAATAATTAGTAAACTAAATAAACAATGTCATTTTTACTTTTCTTGAGATGATAATTAAATGTCAATAAATAAAGAAATTATGAAGAATGAGTTAATGAACAGGAGTGCAAAAAATACAGTGAGTTATACATGGATTAATAAAAATATGTTATAATGCTTGTGGGCATTTTACAGTTTGCACGATCACAGTTCATCTAAAAAATGCGGTCCCCTGATTTGACATACTTACTTTTATAATCATTATGAAAGATGCAAAGTGAACAAGACATTTTTCTTTCGTATTTTTTATGATGTTTGAAATATGAATGAAAATGATCCTTACTCATTTTGTAAGAGAGACCGCTGTAGAAGGATCGTGCTTCCATCACCTTCACCGCCACAAGCATTGACTACATCTACAACAATTGAAAAACAACATGTTAATAAAATTGTTAAAGAAAAATTAAAGTACATTTGACTTTTCCAAGAACACCGCATACCAGATCATTTTTATTTGGAGAAACAAAATGTGTCTGTTCTTTTTGTTCCTAAGTATTTTCAAATTACCAGTTTATCTATAAAGATAAATATTCATACAGAAAATAAATAATGAGGGTAAGACAAAAAACGATCATCCAAAGAACTGTGTATTAATTAATAGTAGCTTTTATCAAATTGCTTCTTGATAAATATAATTAATCATCAAATAATAATTATTTCTGTCCAAGGAAAACAAAAAAATATTTAAAGAATGTAATAAGACTTTGGTCAGATTTTTTATTAATGAATTTTATTAGTGCTGTAATAAATATGCCTATAAAATTAGTTAAGATTAAAAATTTACATTACATGTAAATTTTGTTAGTCACAAACGTGTTAGTAAACATGTTAAAATGAAAATATCTTCTTGAAATGAGTTTCGAAGAAACTAAAATGTTATTACGTTAAAAACAATTAAAAAAATGGTGTGAAGCAATGCTCTTAAAAAGTATACCGTTATATCCACAAATAGGATTAAAATCAGTCAAAAAAGAACAATTATAAGTTGCAAATCTCCAGATATTTTTCTCGTATTGTTTCGACAAAGAGTTATCTTAAACAGATTAATGTCGGTTAGTCTTACCAGCTGACAACTCATCCGTGATTTAAACAATCTAATATTTTTATTCATAGTAACCCAGATTAAGAATTTAAAAAAACATTTATTTAAAAATTACATCTAAGATTTCGGCCGTTAAATCCTTTTTGAATGTGCCCCTAGACTTCGCTGATTCCTTTGATTTATGAGAATTAAAAAATAAAACAAAAATATTGATTTTGGACGGCAGATTAGTTCCATGGAAATTGTTCGCATTTAAAAGTGACAAACTCAATCAAAAAACATAAAAATATTTAACACTAGTGACACGCTCCGGCTGCGCACGGGTAGCTAAGGTTTTTTTTTATTTGTACACGATTCTACCCCGTGTTTTGATTGCCTAATATAACCGAATAAACGGTTATTGTGACTTAAATATAATAGTTAGACTTCGCGGACTTTTTTGCGTGTAATAATGATTACTATAGACATGCAGTACATTATTTTATGTATCATCAATCCTTTTCGCAGCGCACACCAAATAATGACTTATGTAGGCGAATTTTTGATACATTATTTATTGCAATTTTCCAATAAATCTCAATTTTTTTGAGAAATAACGTTCAGCCCATGCTACTTGCTGAAAATGTAGCTTTCTATAGTTGCAAGTTTTTTTTTTAATCAGTTAAGTATTTTTTGAGTATATCCTAAACAATAAAACATACTAAAAATACAATTTTTATAACCGACTTCAAAAAAAGGAAGGTTCTCAAGTTTATGTATGTATGTGACATCGTTAAAAATGCGTAATATTCATATATGTTGGTCTAATTGGGTGTCTTAGCAAATTGTACCAATATTCATGTGTGTATGTATGTATGTAATATTGTCAAAAATGCTTAAATGTTAGTCTATATGAGTATCTGAACAAATATACCAAATTTCGCGAATATATGTATGTTTGTCCACGTATTTCTCGGAAACTGATTGGAATAATTCTATTTGTGATAGTTTCAGTATCTTTCCTTAGGGAATAGTTTCATCAAAACCGTGGAAACAGTGAATAGTCCATATATTTTAAACTACTGAACCGTTTTTGTTGAAACTCTAAATATTCCACTTTAAAAGCCAAAAACGGGAGATACTCGCATATATTAGAAGAATTGTTCCAACTATAGTTTCGAGCACATTCACTGTTTCTAATATACGTAACTCACGTTTTTTGCCTTTTAAAGTGGAATAGTTAAAGTTCTATCAAAATCAGTTCAGTAGTTTAAAAGATATGGACTATTAACTGTTTCCAGTATGGGTTAATTATTTCTTAACGATCGAAATAAGTACCTACTTCATTTCCTACTTTATTTATGTGCAAGTCGTTAGGCCTACTAAAAAGTATAAATTAAAAACTAAATAAAAAAAGGGGTCTGTGCCAGGTAAGTGTTTATTTACTTTTACTTTTGTCGGTTTGGGCACAGCACAAACCTCATTTTTTTTATTATTACTTTCTTAAGGTTTTATACGATTTGAAGTTGTTTTATATTAGTTTTTATCTCCTCATAATATTAGTGTAGATGTAGATTTAAAACTGAAAAGCCAGGAAAAAAAAACGCATGTCCACCACCCTACTAACAGTTCTCGAACACAATTCGATTGTAAGTGTCTAGATGCCGACAAGAACAGTGTAAAGGCCGTAGGTGACAGCCGTCGGCATTTGTACACTTCCGCGCGAGACTGGGTTACTTCGTGAGCGCGCACCCTGTGCGACTGTGGGAACTGAGAGCTTTGTTTTCATATACAGGTCGATGCAAATTTTAAAACATATAATGTTGAAACATAATGGCACTAGTTTAATTTAAATATTAAAAAATCTTTGTATTTATTGACTTCACAATAGGAGGAGGTTATCAAGTCGTCAGTATCTTATTTTTTACTAAATATTATTTACTATTTCTTAAATGATGTACTGAATAAAATTACAAGAAAAATTAAAATTGTCAAAGTAATAAGTCAATTACAGACAGTAAACTTTAACCCAACTTTCTTTTACAATAAAAATCATAAATGGATTTTTGAATCATAATAATATTTTTATGTGTTTCCAATAAAAGCTAATGACTGGTAGTATAAAAATACCCGTATATTTACATATCAAATGATCAATAATAACTAATTTATGAAGGCACGCGCCTAATGACGATGAGAAATCGAATATACATATTAATATAATCAGAACCCGAATATATTAAACATTGTCAATCACTATACAAAAACAGAAAAAAATGTAGAGGTCCGGTTTGTGAATAGTATGAGATCAGTATATTATTTATTGGCATTTAGGTGCCAATAAATAATATCTAATATCATATATTATTTATTGGCACCTTAACACGTGACATTAACACGACTATTATCAAGTTGGTATAAATTGTGAGTTACAATGAATGAATGCGCCACGTTTCAAATACCTACTTAATTCCTTTTTGGTGTTAACCTTTTTCGAGCTTGCCATTTATTGCTAATAAGATTTGAAAGTTGGTGCTTGGAGTTTGTAAAAATAAATGAGAAAAAATAAGTAGAAAGAACGAATAAAGTGTTATGAGAAATTAAATTGTTTTTTCTATTCCGTGGAAATGAACGACTTAGTACAATAAAATAAGTATGAGCTATTTATAAGACATACAAATATAAAAACGTTCAAAAGTTTTGTTCTTTTACATCAAATTTGAATCCATCTGTATACAAACGCGAGCTTAGGGTTGTCCACAGAACAGAAATGGGTTGCCTAATTAACCGCATTTGCCACCTCGGACGCGACGCGCCTCGACAGGCGATCCGAAGATATCGCGCTGTAATTATACCGCTTTACAACACTTAACGGCGCAATAGCTTTTGTTTAGCAACGTTTAAAGTAAATCAGTGGAAGACACTTTGTATAAAAAGAAAAGTTTTTTTAATGTATTCGTAGGTTTCGCCTATCCGTGACTACGAACTCGAACAGCTCCTAAACGTCATGACTTAAAATGAAGTAATAAACGCGATTAAAACTGTCAAATAGGGTTTGATTCAATGAGATATTTATATCATTGATTTATGGAATAATTGTTACTTATGTGGCGAAAAACACAATCAACCTCTTTGTGTTGTTGCCAACCTTTGTTGTTTTCGAATATCTCAATCAAAAGTTTAAAATGTAGACAGATTCTATGTCATCATCGTCATCATGTCAGCCTTTAGAAGTCCACTGCTGAACATAGGCCTCCCCCAACGAGCGCCATGACGAGCGATCTTGTGTCATCTCCATTGACCGTCTTCCTGCGATGGCTACAAATGGATGGATTCTATTTCACAATAATTCTTGGTCAATACACAGATAGTTAAAATATTTCAAATATGTGATATCTACTTGATTTACCATAGGAGCCTTTAAAATATTTAAAGGCATAAATCTCAATATGAGATACAATAGGTATAACAGTATAACCAATCGCGTAGTTTTCCTTCGTCCTAATCCTTCATCATCGAGAAGAATCCCACATCAATTCTGTTCACTTATTTTTTAATACTTATATAGAAAGGCACCTAAATAAATCGAAAACTGCAGCTAATTACCATCAGTCTATAGATACCATTGTGACATGTTTTATCAAATTTAACACGATGACAAAAAACGCGAAAATGTCTCGATAACCGATATGTCAACTGAGTACACGATCCTGATCGCGAGGTTGACCTATCGAATGCGATGCAATCAGATGAACGGGATGACCCAATGAGCTCGTAACTAAATGGGACATCTCTGTCTCGATTCTAAATCGAATCGTAATTAAAGCGAGTGCGATGTATCGTTTCACATTTGCATATAGATAATTGGGTGGATTTGTTTGTAAAAGCGATAGTGGGAAGGTGAGTGGATTAGACGAGCAATAGGGCATTATGAACTGACACTAAGTAGAAGACGTGTTTAATTTAATGTCATTTAAAATTCGTTTAGACATGGTAAACATGGTACTATGTTGTCTGAGATGTAGGACTTTTGAAGGTCGATTTTGGACATTAGTCATAAAATATATTCGTTGTATAAATTATGTATTGTTCTGTGTTGTCACATAGCAGGTAAGGGGTTTGGGTTGGTTGGGGTGATTTTTCTTTTGTTGGTCTATAACTGACCTCTACAGCTTCAATGGGTATGGGCGGGGGGGAGGAGCTCGCGAAAGCGCTTCTATAAGGCGCACACCAAAGTTAAAAATTTTGGCGAATGGCAGCCAGGGGGAATGAACCTCGGCTGCAGCCGTCGCCTATGTTACGGGAATTGCACTAAATACCACTGGATCGTTAGTGTTAGTAGTGATCCAGGGGGGCCTACTTTAGTACTAGTAATAAAGGCATTATTCTCCGACTATATTTTACAGGAAGTATTCAAACAACGATTTAAATTTTCCGTACAAATCATATCATATATACAGTAATGTATGAATTGTATGAACGTTATAACACTTAGCAAAACAATCGGTAGCGGTACTCGCCACCGGGGGCGCTCACGGTTCAGGATTGACGTTCACACGCGATCGGTTCACGTTCGAATCGAGTTGATGTCGAGAAATGGAGATTTCGTTGTTGACAGGATTATATAATAATGACAGGCATGACAGAAGAAAGTTAAATATTTTATTGAGCTGTGATATTATTCAAAGCACAATAATTATATTGCGCTTCTAACATAGATAACCACAGCAACTGTTACTGTCACTGAAAATTAGGAATGTACGTATATATATCTAACTATAATACGTAAATACCTCTAAAACTGTACGCAAATACCTCTTAAAATTAGAACTGTACGTAAATACCTCTAACGATCTACCTGTGTCAGGTTTCAATAACTTCCACAGTTAGTCAATCGATGAAGATTTTAGTTTACTAAAGGTTTTGACATTACTGATATGGAGCCGTTAATGTTATTTGATAGAATGTATTACGTAAAATAATACCTAGTAAGATACCTTTTCATTACACGTTTACCTATGCTAGCATCGAAAATATCGCTACAGATCCGTTCGTGTTACCGTAAGTCGGCCATAAGAGATTTATTACGATGCCGAAGACAGACTATTAACCCCATATCTAGCGCAAGCTTTCAGCCACGCATCACACGGCATCAAGAAATTGCGGCAATTTCGTCTGCTTACTGTTAAACGTGGTGCATTGTTGCGCCATGCAGAGAAGCATACGGTTAGGCTTACCATGCAGTTGGATTTAGTGCGGACGAAACCGATTCTTCATATGGTTTCGTTCGAACATCGATCCTACTCGTATTTCACGTTCAAAAATATGTAGTTTTGTATACAGGAAGGGAGCAATATTTATTTATTTTCTTTTCAAGAAAAGCACCAGCAGTAGGAAAATAATAAGATAAGATGATGATGATGACGATAGTCATGACAGAACACTTATTTTTTTTAACTTTTGGTTTAGTCTGATATGTTTTTTTTTATTGATGGATAGAAATTTAAAAACTTGTAACATAGGTGAATTTCCAAGTTGGTCCAAACCACAATAATATTGTTACGTATTCTGTATTGAACGTATTTATTATGTGTACCGCTAAGAGTTGGAACTCCTTGCTGAAGACTATGTGACCCGACAGTTCTTCAAGGCGACGGACTTCAAGTTACAAGTGAAAGGGTAAATGTTAGGCAAGTGTACAAATTTTTGACAACATCGCTTAACAACAGGTGAGAAGTGGCCAACGCAAGCCTAAAAAAACTTTAGCATAGGAAATTATGTCTGATCCAAAAGTCATTATCGTGAACGGGTTCTACTTATTGGCTCGTATTCGTCCAGTCTAGTAAGTTTACATGAATCCATACCAATATATAAACGTGAATTGTTGTCTGTTTGTTTGGGGAGCTTTCACGCGATAACGGCTGGGCGGATATTGATGAAATTTAGAATGGAGACAGCTTATACCCTATAATAAAACTAAGGATACTTTTTATCACGGAAAATTAAAAGTTTCCGTGGGAAAACTGGAAAAGATTGATTACTCACTGTAAGGAACGGTTGCCATCACGGAATGGTATGTGGTTGCCATGGAAACGAAATAACAAATCTGTCAAAAAACATCAAGAGCATTGTAGAGCATTGGTGCTATACCTACTTTTGCATTATTTTTAATATCCTAGAAGAAAATCGGATGCTTTTTTTTCGCGATAAACAGTAAAGTCCGCGTGGACGAAGTCGCTGGCGGGAAAACTAGTATTATTATATTTATCAACAAGTTGCTGTATTTCGCCTTCGTGCTTTACATATATTTCAGTTTTTGAATGACCGACTTGCTGACACAGGACTGTTGTCCAGATTTACCTCCAAAAACCGATGGGAGCCTCACACAAACTGCAAATTATTCCGGTCGGTCACGTGTGGTGCACCATTGGCGCTACCGTCGCAGTTCGCACAGTTTCGGAAGCATTAGGGCCCATTAAGAACCGTTAACACACGGGGTCCGTCACGAGTGCACGACTCCATCTATCGACGATCTCGGTAGCACCAGGAATCGCGGGCGCTTGTCGTTTCACACGGATACGTTGTTACGCGCATGTGTACTTATTGTTATGATTATGAAACTTTTATTGCGCACGAATTGTCGTGTAGATGGGGTTTCAGTTTGTATCCTCAGTAAGGTGCTGTCTCTGCAATTACATACCTAAGTTTAGCAAATAAAAAATTGTTTTAATTTATTCTATTTACGATTTTTCTACTTTCTGTTTCTTACTTTTTTCTTTTTTTAACTTTAAAAAATTACCCACAAGTCGATAAACTTAAATCAATTTCTTATTTAGGTCTTGTGGTCAAAGTTGGATATATTTTAATTGCCTCTTTATTTCTTTACTCATTAGTTAGTACCCTTTGAGATTTTATATATGTAGGTACCAATTTACCCTGATATCTCAGCTCAAAATAATTAAATCCGCTTAACAGCTGTCAATCGTCACCAGTTGAGTTCATTAAACTTCTTAACACAAAGGTGCGTTCGTGTCTCAGCTGGGAGGGCTGACATTCCGCTAGTTGTCACTTGTCACACTTGTCACCTGTCATTACCATACAATGTGTTGGTAGCCCGCGAGGTCGCAACCCTAACCATAACCGATGCAAATCCCATCTCAATCCGATGTCGTAACGATGATGAAACGATGTCTTTACGATATGAAACAATTGCGACGGACCAAGGGTTGGCGTAAAGTTGCCATATTTGTACTTTTCCAATGTTGGCATCGGATGCCAACATTGGAAATAAAATCGGATCGGATGGTAATAAAAAACGACGTTCCTGTACGGATACCGCTAGTTACTCTCTATGAAAGCCCATTTTGGTTTGTTGTTCGAGCTTTTTTTTTTTAGATTTCATGTACCATGTTCACGTTATAATACGTACTTTGTTTACAGACAGTTTGTTTGTAGTTTTGAAATCTATGCAGATAGGTATGTATGTAGTATGAAGAAGATTTTTCTGAAGTTTCCTTTTAGTTACAAAAAATAATGATTACGTAGGTGATTTTCAATCCCTTTATTTTTGTATCAAGTTTTGGGTTGGTCTCATCACAGTTCCTAATCTTGACTCATTACATTCAGTCAATAAAAGTGTATGGAAATATTCTACAATAGCACAGAATAAATAATAGTACATGTATAGTGATAGGTAAGGCAAGACAAGTAAGTGTAATCGTTGTAAAGTGTATTTATTTATTTTGCAGTTTATTATTTACTTCTTGGGGCAACAATAACGCTTTACTTTGCAAGGTTTGATC
Source organism: Alsophila aescularia (assembly GCA_946251855.1). Classification (NCBI taxonomy): domain Eukaryota; kingdom Metazoa; phylum Arthropoda; class Insecta; order Lepidoptera; family Geometridae; genus Alsophila; species Alsophila aescularia. Next base: position 44,311,627 of record OX276380.1, read on the forward strand.
TTTCACGGTTTTAGTTTATATCGACGTCTCTCTATATATTCGGCTGTACTATTTTGTTTTAAAAGTTTTAGATGATACATTTGAGCCGTCTCTAAGTACAGCATTTTTGGGGGCTGGGTTTAATCTATTTTAGAACAAGAGTGACAGTTGAGTAAATGTCCCATAATTTATGTATTTTTGTATTATTACTGAGCTTCTGACTGGTAAGTAAATGTAGCCCCAAGTATTTATTGATGAAGCCAAGGATCTTAATGCACATGAAGTGGAAACGAGAAAAGCAGTTTTGTTGTCGACACAAATCAGTTTCTATAGGTTTTATTTCGCTGTTGGCAGCTTTGCTCTCGTCAATTGTTCGCAAACAGTTGTTTTGTTATATCATGAATAGGTACATAGCTCTATAGTCTCTATTCTACAACGTGAAAAATGTTACGTTACTTCAAGCGTCTGATTAGATTGTATTATTTATTTATTTACACATATAGAAAGAAAGATAAGCAAAAGTATGTGAGTAAGTAGGTTTCTGATCAGCGAAAAATGTTTACCATTCAAATTTTCATTTTCTCAATCATGCTCGGAAATATTTGCGTTTTTGTCCAGCGGACTTCTGCTAACCAAATGTTCCTTTGCTCAATTGGTAACAGTAGTCAAGTGTCCTAGTACAGCCACCAGAATGCCTCCGTGACAGGCAGTCCAATAATGCCTGACGATGGACAGACCACAGCCTTGTCGAGTCCATCGAGCATTCACAACCGCGGTGTATGATCATAATATTATGTTCAGAGGTAGAGTAGGTACGAGGTATATGTTAATTTAATTAGATCGCTTCTGTGATCGGAAACCGCGAGGTATGTGGGTCGGATGGATCAGATATTGTATTTTAGACCTACTAGTATTTATATACTAACTAGCTGTGCTTGCGGCTTCGCACGCGTGGTCATTTCTCTAGGTTAAAAGTACTCTATGTGCTCAAGACCAAGACCTAAAAAATTACCAATATACCAACATTTGATCAAAATTCCTTCAGCCACCAAAAAGTTTTTTATCGATTGCTTGGCTTTTACTCTACGAATTAGATACCAATTATCCCAGTATTTAAGTCAAACCCCAAACTATCCAATAGTGAAAACCACATCGCAATCGGTCCAGTAGTTTTTTACGTGATGCGCGAACAAACATACAGACAAACAAAGAAACAGATAGCCACGATGTTAAAATATGTCAGTATACCTACATAGCTTATTTTAAATACTCTAGACCATATAGTTGATAGATTCAGGCGTTAATTTGCGGAAATCCATATTTAAAATGAACAAAATAAAAATGTGTAGCTTACTTCCGCCAAAATTGTTAGTCAGACAAATGATAAATGGTAAAATTAACAAAAGTAAAACCCCAAGCTAAAACAAACCCTACCCAAATTGAACTGTTGTAAAATATAAATAAAATGATAAAATTAAAAAATTAAATGAATGATGTTGTTGTTGTTGTTGTTGACAACAGCACCCGAAGATGCCTCGTGCAGAGGCGAAACACGTGTCGTATTGATGTCAGACGTTTGGTATTTGGATTGAGGTATATGTTTTTTATTGTGTTTTTATAATATATCTATATAAATATATCAGTGTTACGTTACTTCTATTTGAGTAGGGTTTCTTTAGCGTGGGGTTTTATATTGTGTATTATATTGTAGTTTTTTTTTTTTTTTCCTGGCTTCCAGGCCTGAGCTTTCATTTCATTTATATTTTACAATAGTTCAATTTGGGTAGGGTTTATTTTAGCTTGGGGTTTTACTTTTGTTAATTTTACCATTTATCATTTGTCTGACTTACAATTTTGGCGGAAGTAAGCTACATATTTTTTATTTTGTTCATTTTTTTATTTTTTTTACTCTAGACCATGTTTATTAATTATCTTCTTTATACAGACTTTTTTGTTCTTACTATAAGTATAGATTTTTGCCTCACTTAAATCAATGGGATTTTCAACTGTTTTAAAATCAAACTGAAAATCTATTCTTGTAAATAGGCGACCGCTAAAAACATACATCGGTAGCGGGGGTTTTTATTATTTTTATTGAGTTATTTTATTGTTAAAGTATTTTTTGTAGTATTAGTATGTGCCACATAACGTCGCGAAAAAGGGGTTACATACTTATAATACAGATCTGATATGAAATTTAAAATTTGAGAAGATCCAATACCTTAATATAACATTTAATGCCATCTACGGCGGCTAAGGAGACTTTTGGAATGTTTAAGCTAGACTTTTATCACGATGAGTCACAGAATAACTAAAGAAGATGGAATTTCTTGTAGTTATAACTACAAATAAGACCCAATTAACGCAATAACCCAGGTGAAAAATCAACGTAAGCAAGTGCTGTACCAAATACCATGGTACAAAAAAAAGTAAGTAATAAAATTAAACTACTTATCCAATTTTGATACAATTTAAATGGGTCAAATAAAAAATGAGTGTAATTTTTTCATTTTTTCAAATAAAGAAAGAATATTCAAAATTGGTCCGCAATTGAAATCGTTGAAAAAAAAAACAAAGTACAGTCGAAAACAGAACCTTCTCCGTTTGTGAAGTCAATTAAAAAACAGAAGTAGTCACTAACCTGTGCTGGCGCAGATTGTCCTGCCTCTTGAAAGCCTTCCCGCAGACCTCGCAACTAAACGACAGCTCCGGACTCTTATGTGTCCTCTCGTGAATCATCAGGTTGTAGGACTTCGTGAAACGACGCTGGCAGTACTTGCACACGAACTCGCATTTCGGGCGCAGTTTGCGTCTGAAATCCCGTGTGTGGTCCTCGTCAATTTGCATCACCGCGAACATTTTGTATAGAAGCGATGCTTTGACGGGCGGTGCTTGGTCGCCTGTACAATGATAAGTTATCAGATGTCGTGTGCGTATGATAATGTGGTTAATGTGGGCTGCAAGGCGTAATTAGTTTGGTGGTGTGAGCCTTCGATGAAAGAAACAAATAAGGATTCAGTAAGTTCACCCGAATCGTGTTCCACCAAAACTCCGCGCAATTTAAAAACTCTTTACATGGCCCGCTTATAGTGGAGTCGGCTTCTTTAATTGGCAAATAGGTAACTAAACTTAATCATCATAAAAAGTAAAAAGCCGCTATCCATAGTTATGAGCCAGGGCAGCACACTTAACTAGTCTACTACGCTCGCTGATGCACACTTGTGTGCGTAACACGTAAATGTTTGCATGGAGCGAACAGGTAAGCGATACGGGTTAATGCGTGTGGAAAAAGGATGGCACAACATCGCTTGCGATCTTATGATGACGAACTGTGACGAACGGTTTTGTACCATGCGACACGCACACCACAAAATAGTCGCGTGATCGCATTTTGAATAAAAGTAAGTAAGTGCTTGATCTTTATTTGTTTCTTTCAACGAAGGTGTGAGCTCTATCAGCGCCCGTTTCGACTAAGTAAGTATAGCTTTTTTACACTTCGCAAATTGCTGCACTCACAGAAATCAATTAAATGCAAATTAAGATCTTTTTAATCTATACAAAAAAATATGTCATGCTTCATTGCCGCTAATTGACGTCTCTGAGTGGAGAACTGGGGATGTAAGTGGTTAGTGTGAAGTGGAAGAAGTAGTATAGGGAGGGTCAGTCAAGACAGTTTCGTTCCCTTGCACCTCTTTTACACTTGCAGTAAACAAATTTGCAAAGAGTGAACTCAGTTGTTTACCGTCTAAGTGGAAGTCGTTGATCGCGCCTAAGTAGTGGTGGACAGCTGACAGCGTATGATAGAGTGGAGTTAAGTATGGATACTCTGCCCCTTGCATCGCACCGCTACTTAGAGCGCTACCAAATAATTTTGCGCAGGCTAACTTTTCAACAACAGATCTATTTACTGTTCTCAAACTTCAGAGCTTTTATACACTTCTATCTCTAGGAAATCCTGAGACTAGTTATTGAAAACAGAGCGTTTTTCTACCAAAAATCACGATACGGATGTAAGAATATATTATACGATATCGAAAAATGTATGCAAATGAAAGAAAAAATTGTAAACTGTTTAAATTGTATAAATGTAGTATCCCTAGACATATATCGTGTTTTTTAGATGAAAATAGCACCTATGTCGAAAGTCCGGCTGAAAAAATCTTCAATAGCTTTGACACAACATCGGAAACAAAACTATTTCCAAGAAGGTTTAAAAAGACTTGAGTCTACACCACGAAACAAACGAGTGAAGCATGGCGACAGCGTATGTGTGCGTGAGTGGATAATTTGTTGTGTTTTGTGGTTGATGCAAAATGTCATCACGAAAGACTGCATTGTTTTTGATTTTTCGTGAGATCTTGACAGAATTAACACGACTAACAAGTTCGAGAACTTGCTGCGATATGGCGGCCGATCAGCATAACATGGTGTGTGTGCGCGAGGCCTATGCGTATGAGCGGATCGGCATATCTTGGGTGCTTCACTTTCAATTTGCCGGTGTAGAATCCGTACTTTTTTAAACATGCTTGTCTATTTCTTTTGTTAAGTTGACCAAACAATTCAATTTTCAAGCATGCATTGTTTATTTTTTTGAGCTTGTTAACTTAATAGGTCTGTGAGATCTGTAAGCACGACAGTTAGTTAAGCAGTTGTTTAATTAACGTTCAACAACCCGACGGTTGAACTGTTGGTGTAACTGGGTAGTAATGTGTATATTAATTGTAAAGTTTGTTTGCACATAATATTATAGTAACTGTAGGTCTGTATTATGAACATTTTGTCTAGAAGCGATGCCTTGACGGGCGGTGCTAGATCGCAATGATAATGTTATCAAATGACGTGAACATTCTGTTTTGTACTTTCTATAAATGTTTTAAGGCTTATATTGGGTTGAATTCTTCATGTACGTTCATCTGTTGGGCTGTTTTGTTCTATTTTGTGTGTATGTGTATGTAGAGTAAGAAGGGGGGGGGGGGTAAAAAGATACAATTTGTAACTGTATGATTACTTTTTAAGTGCGTATGTACTAGAGTCGTTCTATGTATGTAATGTGAACTATATTGTGTATATTATCTGTGTATAATGCGATTAAAATTTTGTCTTGTTAATAAACACTAAATTTATTATTTGTTGTAGTTGGAAAAATGAGATTATTATTTGAGATTTATTTTATTTTAATAAATTGAATGATGCCCAATAATCAATATTTTTCTTAATTTAAAAGTTGATAATACATAGACAAATATTTAAATAATATTAATTAAAATGTTTCAACTAGGGAATTGTCTACTAAATGTAATAATTTTGTAAAAATCATATGACATTTTTATTGATATGACTGACGAGATTTGTTAAATTCAGTTCTAAACTTATTTAGTTTTGTTACTCCCAGAAGTATGATAAATAAAACAAAAATACGCACCTTAAAATTCACTGTACACAAAAATGTCTCGATTTTAAAACAAGTCCCAATAGGGTCTTGTCACTTCACTATACATTAAAAAATAACTACATCGATAACAAACCGCAAACAACTTTGCAAAACCGTCCCTAATTCAAAAGATATAAGATTGAAATAAATGAAAGAAGTGGACACTGGATGCGAAACGAAAATCGAACTCGTAGAGCATTGATGTAAAGCGACTAGAAGTGTCAAACTAAACGTGCGATCAATAGCGGGTGCGTTTAGCAACTGCGCTGCGCTGGCGAGAGGGTGCGGAAACTACCGACGGCGTTACGCGGAAGCGCGCGCGCAGCCCCCACCACGTGCGCAAGTGAATGAACAGGTAGCGCCAGTAAACTGACGGCAACTCGCTCTTTGGGAAAACTCGATGAACTTTGCACGTGAAACAGCTTATTGGTTTAGTCACCAACAACACCAAATGATAATTGCGACACGAATTTGAGCTTTAACATTTTGTCTTTAAGAATTAACTTTAACTGCTGGAAGATTTTGTAACACATAAAAGTTTACAGGTAGGTCATAAAATATTTCTAAAATCGTACGTTTTATAAGGCAATAGTAACAATGACTCTAACATAATAAGGAGGTACTCGTACTTTTTACTCGGTGGGAAAGCGAGCAAGAGAACGGTGGCTTGCGGCGCTACCGTGGATTTCACTCACGAAACTCACATGACCCCCACTTATTTCGGCACCGGTACTGTTTACCGGTAAATTGGTGATGATTTTCGGCTTCTGACAGAAGCTAAGTTACTCACCCTCGGGCGCAGTGTATTTTCTAGATTACATAGCTCCGCGTAATTAGGTTCGAGTTTCAAATCGTTTTATACCAGCATTTTAGATGCTTTTTGTGCAGAGGCTAATTTTTACAACAAAGAGTTAGAAGACCTACATCAATTTCACAGGCTATTTTCTTAATAACATCTGCTGATTTTAATTGCATAATTCTGCTAGGCAGGTAGTTTGGCGCTGTGTAGTCGACCGTGTCGGATTCGAAGTTAAGGATTCATTCAAAATCCTCGGTGTTTTCACACAATATTCAAATTTCGCGTGCTAAAGGAGCTATAAAATTTAATTCCTGGAACAAGCGTGAAGTGGCTCTTACGGCTTGTTTTATAGTCGCGTAACTTCATTCAAATTATCTGAGCGTCGTGTGCGAGGCGAGTTTTAAGCGAGATTTTAATGAGTTTTCATATAGTAAGATTCAGAAAGGTGTGCGGTTGGACATGAGTGAACACTAATCAGAGAGCATTGTGTGCTTAGAGAAGGTGTTAGTATCTGTTCCAACTTCCATCGTTTATATCTCTCAAAGTTGTATCAATCAAATAGAGAAAGATTTACTATGCATATTAGTCATTTTCTACTCAATAGTTATTACTTGAACATAGTGATTGTACTAAAAAAATACTGCTCCCTTCCCTTTGGGTAAATTTTCCTTTTCTCCATTTTTGACTGGTCTAACTTACTTTTATAGTCACATTATAGATTTTCATGTGGCATTAAAACGAAAATAGACAAATGCATAGAGATTATGTATTGTCATACAAGGAAAAATGACTGCCTTGAAAGATATGATATATACAATACTGAATATTGTACATCTATATCCTGAAAACTCATACATAGAGCTTGATCGTAACAAAATCTGCATTTAATTGTAGTATGTTTGTTTGTATTTTATAGATTTACATCTTTTCGGCTCATTTTTACTGTCTAAATGTCCTAGATTATTTAAAAGTAACATGCCGAAATTTTCGATCGCATCAACAAAGAGGCTTGAGAAGCCTGTACCGACTTAGCCTTTACGCAAAAAAAAGCAATCAGACCCATCTTTACATTTATATTACCATAAATGACTTATAAGGAAGCGCAAAAGGTTAATTTTCATGACAACATAGGAAAAAAACTGTCTGTCAGTTCGTTTTTGTTAATATGTTGTAACAAAAACGACTGCAGACGTGATAAATCTAGCGTGTAGTTTTTTTGTTCTAATGCCTAATTTCATCTGGTTATAAAGATAGTTCTATAGTAACTGAAATACAAAGTTTAAATCCAAGTGAAGCCAAATACAAGAGGTAGTGTGCCTGATAGTGATCAGCGGTCACGGTTTTAGTACACCAAAGTCGTAAAAGATAACGTCGGACACAAGTTAACTGGAGACATCTCGAAATGACATACATAACATAACCTACTACTTTGTGATCAAAGTTTAACTTTACACAACAATAACGTCTAAACAGTCACACATAATTATGGAAACACTTGGTTAATTATTGCATTGATAAATTAGATAGGTATGCTAATATGCTCTGAACTAAAACATATAAAAAAATTGGTTGCTGTACAGCGACTGACCAACAGCCACAGGCTATAAGCACGTCCCACTATCCTAAAATAACAGTATTTTAACTATACAGAATGAGTTTTTAACAGAGACCTTTCTGGTAGATATCATAATCTTTACAGGTAGGAAACTAGTAAGAACTCATTTTTCTAAAATTGCTGCGACTTCACGAAAATCAACATCTCAACTTTTTCTTTCCTAACATAATGTATGAAAATAAAAAAGTTGATTTTCGTGTAGCAACTTTAGGAATAAAAGGTTTTTTGTATGTTGTGGGCAGCAAAATCAAATTTAACAAAAAAATATTACTTTTTCACTGTTAATCAATGTTAGGTAGACAAAAAAGTTATTTTCATTCAGCGATTGAAACAAAAATCCTTAAATGCAGTTTTATTACGTTTGAAACCACTAGATGTATTTCTAAGAACATATCGTCCTATCATTAACTCAGCCTAGATAGTTAAACAATATTCTTTTAACTTTATGGCTAGGTTCAGTCATTTATTGTTTTTCAAATGGTTTGATGTCATTGTTAAGTGTCATATAAACACCGTCAATTACTACTACAGGTAATAAAACATGTCAATAACTTTATAAATATATAAATGTAACTAAGAATACTTTCATTAACCCTTTGTTGCTAACACCGTAGTGGGAATGAATCGAAAGGCTGCGAGACAAATTTTGTATGCAACCTAGTGTCGCCTGTTGCATATTCGAAAGATATTCGTCTTAGTTGACGCACAAATTGCACAAATATATAACTCTCCTATTCGTCACGTCTATTACTATTTTAAAAGCTGTAGACACCATTCGTAATTCTTAAAAATATACTTAATTATGAGATATACGGATGATTGTCGTTCGTCGCTTTGCATGGATATGTCCACTGAGGCATAATTGCGACGCGCCTGTCACGCTACCATAGCCTCTCTAAATAAACAAAAAAGACTTCTCTATTGTTGCAAATATCTATTTTTAATCATATTTATTATTTAGCGATGGTATTTAGAGGCATTTTCATTATAACATAGGTGTAGATTATCCCTAGCAAGCTCATCAACTATTTTTTAATAGGTTGATATTTGGTATTTCAATATCTTGACTAGTCCTCAACTCTGCGCTGCATGTCCTTCTGTCCTACAATTTTAGTGTAGATTAAAGGTTAGTTTGTATAAAAATCTCTCTTTTTACACGAATGCCCAAAAAAAGGAGTGTTATGTTTCTAAGATACATGTATGTTTGTATGTATCTATGTATGTACGTGAGTTTCTTTATTCCACAATAACTTTTAAATGATACAGGAAGATCTGCGTTAGAATACTTTATTGGCAAAAGTTCTTTTTTGGCAGGGCAGGCAAGTTTTTTAGCTTCTAAGCTAGTTAAATCTTGATTGCAAACTGTTACTGTGATTATTTTATTAAATACCTTGATTTTAGATAAACTTTCACATTTTCGTGGACGAATCAAAAACATAAAGAAGGAAGTTCTCAAGTTGACCCGTATGTATGTATATACTTCTTCATTGTAGGTGTAGATTTGCGTTAGAATACTTTATTGGCAAAAGTATTTTTTTGGCAGGGCAGGCAAGTTTTTTAGCTTCTAAGCTAGTTAAATCTTGAGTGCAAACTGTTACTGTGATTATTTTATTAAATACCTTGATTTTAGATAAACTTTCACATTTTCGTGGAGAAATCAAAAACATAAAAAAGGAAGTTCTCAAGTTGACCCGTATGTATGTATTTACTTCTTTATTGTAGGTGAAGATCTGCGTTAGAATACTTTATTGGCAAAAGTTATTTTTTGGCAGGGCAGGCAAGTTTTTTAGCTTCTAAGCTAGTTAAATCTTGAGTGCAAACTGTTACTGTGATTATTTTATTAAATACCTTGATTTTAGATAAACTTTCACATTTTCGTGGAGGAATCAAAAACATAAAAAAGGAAGTTCTCAAGTTGACCCGTATGTATGTATTTACTTCTTTATTGTAGGTGAAGATCTGCGTTAGAATACTTTATTGGCAAAAGTTATTTTTTGGCAGGGCAGGCAAGTTTTTTAGCTTCTAAGCTAGTTAAATCTTGAGTGCAAACTGTTGCTGTGATTATTTTATTAAATACCTTGATTTTAGATAAACTTTCACATTTTCGTGTAGGAATCAAAAACATAAAAAAGGAAGTTCTCAAGTTGACCCGTATGTATGTATTTACTTCTTTATTGTAGGTGAAGATCTGCGTTAGAACACTTTATTGGCAAAAGTTTTTTTTTGGCAGGGCAGGCAAGCTTTTTAGCTTCTAAACTAGTTAAATCTTGAGTGCAAACTGTTACTGTGATTATTTTATTAAATACCTTGATTTTAGATAAACTTTCACATTTTAGTGGAGGAATCAAAAACATAAAAAAGGAAGTTATCAAGTTGACCCGTATGTATGTATTTACTTCTTTATTGTAGGTAGCTCTTAGATAAAAGAATATAATTCCATATTATCCTATATGCAAATCACGTTGTGTTAAACACAGAATGATGAAATCACTTCATTAATAAAATCATATCTACTTATTAAAATTAGTTCAAGCGGATCTTCATGTGAGTCACATGTGGCCCAACAGACCTTGCGTCGTTTGAGACACGATGATTCACTGTAGAATGTATCTCCCTTGAACTATTGACATTTCGTAGAACAAAAGTAAAACACCGATGTGCAAATGTTTTGCAAAAAAAGGAAATTCATTGTTTTTTCTAAGTTGTCACTTTCTTAGAACCTGTACGCATTGACGTCACTTTAATTTGTGAACTGCGCATAAGTAGGATGACGTTTCTAGCCACAGTACATCATTGTGGTTGAATGACATCTACGGAAATGTTTTGGACGGAAATTAACATGGCTTAGTTCAAAGAATAACTTGGAATACTAAGTTTATTTTATGTAGGTAAGTAAAAAGAAAATTACTAAAAAAAAACATCAAGTTTGAGTTTGTTTTGTTTGTTTTTGAAATCGTCTTATTTTAACTACAGTATTAAACGTAGAAATCCATGGTGTCATTTTTTGTTGCCATATTAACAAATCTTTGCTATAACCACAACACACAAATGAAAAATATCGCTAAAGGCTTTTTAAATTTTGAACTTTTATTTCAACTACGCAATGATTTGCATAACTTTTTCTTTAATTTGTATAATATATATGTACAGTATATGCGTCATCTTAAGAGTCTTGCGGTTTCAACATTTGTCTTATAACCCTGTGACTCAATGGAGAATCATTATTCATTAAGAGAAAAAGAATGTCGGTTCAATATGAATATTATTATCATTAGATATAGATGTAACATTAGCTTGTTAGATATTCGTGTAATCAATTGATTCAAATTAATCATTTTGTAAGTATCTAATGACTATTGATTAATTAAATTTAAATATGATGTTAATTATTAATCGACTGCTGCTTTGATGTTCAATTCCTTTACAGTAGTAACAACAACCAGATGACTTTCGAATTTTTTAGAAGCTAATTTTTGTTTACTGATTATTTAGTATCCCGTTATATTTTTTAGTCTGTGGGTAGAACTGAAATATACAGCGCTGTTGGAAGTAAGATATTAAATTACTTGAGGGGTACTTGACTCAAAGTAGCCAATGAGAATAAACAGTCAGAATAGTCAAGTTTTCATATTTCCTAAGGCAATGAAATTCGAAAACCATTTCGAGATATTGCGACGCTGATCATTATTCTTATTTTTCCATATTTTTTAGTGCAGTAACTACAAAGACATTAAGTAATAACTCTCAACCAAGCAAAGTTCGGTGGAATAATAAAATACATTTGCCTGTAAAGAAAAAAAAACTACGCTAGAGCCTGACTTTGACAGATATATAAATGTTTATTTTTTCGAATGTAGCTTCGGTAATCTGGTTCATACTACCGAACTCTGGCAGTTACGTCCTTTTAGAATAAGCTACTTTTTAATAATTAATTTCTCGGAAAACATAGCTTAGATTGGAAAAAGAAAAAATAAGTAAATCTTATTTTTTTATATGCCTTCAGAGAAAAAAATAAAAGAGTAGTGTTAAAAATTTGAAATGTTGTCAAATGTACAAATACAAACAAAAAACAATATAGCAAAACAGGCAGGACCAGAGTTTTCTCGAGCACAACTTCTTGAAGCAGTCCATTAATAACATTGTACGAAATCTCGCACAAACATAAAATCCGTACACCTCAATAATTACCCACAAAAACTGCCACTACAGAGTTAATTACGCAAAATTCCACAAACAGAATACAAAGCTGCCTATACTGGCAACTACTAAATTGTTATTCGATTGTCAGCAACAATGTTGGCAAGCACTGATTGGCGATTAAAAATGTGCAAGATACATCGCGCCTTCTCTCAAGGTCATTAACATAACTCTTGGAAGATGTCTACGTAGCCCGCAATGTGGGTCGACTTAGTTATAAATTCCGTTTGAAAATGCAAGTGGTACGAAACACTTTGGACTATTTGAACCGCAGATCAAAAAGTGGTTATAAACATGTGCTTTAAGGTCTGTAATTAAAATGTAACATAATAATTTGTGGATTCGCAATACTCTGTTAATTTCATTCTATTCATAAGTTGCAAGCTGAAACGAATCATTAAAATTTGCATTATGTATTTTGTTGCCGATAAGAAATAATTAAATAAACTGTTCAAAATAATTAAACATTGTTTCTGTCTTGTCACGTCTTGTAATATGAAAATTAACAGGCTGCACCCGCGGCTTAGACTGCGAAGTCATATAAAATATGGTTTTAAAATTGACCTGTGTTTCTAAGACCAATAACACAGAATAGATAATAGTACAACAGTTTTTATTTATAGCTCGGCTTCTTCTACTAGTCGCATTTAGATGCAAAGTACGTCATATTTTAAGTCAATTTCTACGTTATCCTACAGTTTTTTTTAATAATTGCTGTACATATACCGACCTCTACAGCTTCACCGGACTGGGGGGCGGGCGCTAGAGCGCTCCGCCGCAATGCATGACGCAGAAGGCGCACGCCAAAGTTTAAATTTTGGCGACCAGCTCAAGGGAACCCAGGGGGTACGAACCTCGGCTCAGACGGTCGCCTAGATTAAGGGGATGGGTCTAAATATCCAACAGTGAAAACCGCAATTCAATCTGTAAAGATGCAATTTAAAAATATATATTACTAGTTTTCCCGGCCGCGACTTCGTACGCGCGGACTACTGTTTATCGCGAAAAAAAAGCATCCTATTTTCTTCTAGGATATTAAAAACCAATGCAAAAGTTGGTATAGCACCAATGTTTTTGACAGACTTGTTATTTCGTTTCCAACCTCAGACCATTCTGTAATGGCAACCGTTCCTTACAGTATCAACATTTTCAAGTTTTACTGTGGAAATTTAAAATTTTCAGGGATAAAAAGTACCCCATGTTTTATTCCAGGGTATAATCTATCTCCATTCTAAATTTCATCAAAATCCGTCCGGCCGTTATCGCGTGAAAGCTCCCCAAACAAACAAACAAACAAAGAAACAAACAGATATTGGTATGGATTATTTTTGTTCAGTAGCTTGTTTTAAGTTCCCTAGACCAGACCATTATTTGTAGTTATCTTCATTGTACAGACTTATTATAATTACTTCTATTCATAAATTTAGTGTATATAAGTGTATAGATAATATAAACAGCCGTCAAGATAGGTATAGGTAAGTATCTTACGAACTAACACGTCTATATATCTATCTTAACTTATCTAGGTTATACTTATAATAAAGCAGAAGTAAGAAAAATACTGTACCAAGATAATAATTATACAAAAATATCGAGGACTCAAAATGGGTTATTTAGAGTCCTCGAAACCAATTTAAAAAAAAAATGGGCAAAAGTATAAAAAGGAATGGTGTCTATCTGTCAGTTCGCACATCATGTAAAAACTACTTTACCGATTGCGTAGCGAATTTCTCTGTTAACTAAGGTTTTAACTTAAAAACTGATGTACCCACTTGGTATTCTAATCGCGCTGAAAACTAAAATTTTATTTACCTCGACGTTTTGATCAAGTTGCATTGATCGTAGTTACGAGAAGATTGAAGTAGCGGGTGTCAGCGTTGATAATGGCGAGCGTTGTCTCCAACTAATCCGCATTTGGTTTTGTATAACATAGACATAAAGTTCTCAAACATATCCTTACTATAAAACCGTTACTATTTATCAAGTACGTCATTGCTTCTACATAATCTTACACGGTCTATTATAGTATTTTATTCGGTGTTATTCCATTGTTAAGATGCCGCTGATGTCTGTCAGCTTTCGGCACATCTGACATTTATGGCATTCAATTCGGCTTTCTTAGAACTCCGAAATCGTCACCGTTCTTTGATGATAATTGCGCTCGGTTGACTCATTGTACAAATCCAATTCAAAGAAAGTGTTTATAAACGTGTAACATGTTCTTTCAATTAGTGTTAATTGAACTTATTATTTTAATTATTTATACTTAAGTGCGTCAGCTACTCAAGGACCCGAGATGCAAGTCGGGTAAATGACGAGTTCCCTCATAATGTATGTCTCTATAAAATTAATTGATAGTAATTGATAATACAATCATTTTTTTTATTGAGTCTGGTGCAACAAATTCAAGTAACAATAATCAAGGATATTCTTTTTTTTTTGTATGTACGTTAAGTAGTTTTTTTATGAAATAACCTACTTAAGTTATAGGTAAAAAGAATGTTATGAATGACTCGTCAGACTGTCAACTTCAACGCCTTTTTAAAGTTTCATGTCTTCCATTAACATAATTCTACTTTATTAAATATTTAAACTAATTTAAATATTTAGATTATCTTATGACTGACATATTTAGATTCCAATTAACCTAATTGAAATATCTTTTATAAGTATGCTAACTAGATAGTACCTAGATAATTTGTGCCAAAATGTAACCAAACGAAGCCAGGTATAAAATTAGAACACAGTACATGCATAAGTCTTACAAAAAGGCCGATACAAATAGCCACAATACCCAATCATAAATTAAGCGCCCTTTTAATAAAATGCCTGAATAAAAAGAAGTCATGATCACCCACATTTGAATAAAATTATTACCATCGCTTTGTTCGGCGCGTGCGCTCCTCTCTTGTATTTCAACACGAAATTTTATGTTTATCATTCTATTTGACATTTTTACGAACAATGACTAACTTCATCTCTTTCTTACGAGCACGTTTTCTTCGAGAGAGAAAGAAACGCAGTTTTATTGTTAGCTCATCGTTTAAATTATGAAAGAATGCTAGCTATGAGCTGAATCACGGAGTTATAATTACAGTGTTTGTTATTTGTGAATAAATAAAACTATGTGAACTATTGTTGTGGAAAAGGTTTAAACATATTATTTATTGGTTTGTCATCGGTTTGTGAGCTACCCTGAAAGTTTCAGCTGGGAAGCTAATCGAGAAGTGCTCGGAATTTGAATTGAAAGATTCCAGGACAGACAAGATACATACATACATAGATACATCGATACATAGATAAAAACAAGTGAAGTTAAATAAAAGCTTTTAAAAAAGAAGAAGATTAATAAGTCAAATGGAGCACTCTCATTCATACCTATTCAGTAACTCGTTTTTTACCCTGCCTGGACCCGGTACCGAAACGATATCTACAATTTTTAAAGTTTGACCTAAAATATAACATGAAAACTAACGAAATCTTAATTTGTAATAACGGCAATGGAATATCATAAACGTCTAATAGTAAGTATCTAACGACGTCCTTTCAAAACAATATTTTGCGTTAATCCAACTTTAACAATCCACACAATCAAAGTAATAACGTAATAACTTAAGCTCGTGTAGTTGGCTAAGCTCAAGACAAATTAAAATATACAAATGAGAGAGTGAGCAGAAATATCGAATAAGTTTATGTCCCGCGCGTTCCCACAGGAACGGTATGCGCTTGCGCAGAATAGAGGAATATGTGGACTAGTTAGTGATGTTAAATAAATTGTTATTATTAATATGTTTCTGGTCTCTACAATCCAATCATGACACTCTTCAAAAAATGCAGGGAACTGTGAATATGTAGTTTTTCTAATTTTGTGCCCGTAGGTAATTTGCATTAGAGGAATCATTAAACTGTTACACTAGAATATAACTTTAAGCAAAGCCAAAAATGTACAGAAAGAACAACAAACGTGTGAATGAGACTAGACTTGTTTCAATAATGATTAGTGAACAAAATTTATTAAAACGTTGTTAAAGATGTTCTAATAATGACTGCTTTGATTTTTCTTTATAATAATGTAATTATTTAGTTGTGCTGGTTCCCGGTATAAGAATAAGACCGTTTCATATCATCGTGGATGTTGTAAAAGGCGACTGAGGGAGAGTCGCAAAGTACGTGACAGTAAGTATGTTAATGAATGTAATCGGTCGTAGTATGCTTCTATCCACTGGGCAAACGAAGGGGCAGCATACCATCTCGTGCCCTTTTCAACCGGCTGGTGGCGGTTATCCCACCAAGAAAATTCCCGAAGGATTGACAGGCTGGTCATAAAACATTACCCAAAACTTTTTACAACATGGACATGAGTGATAATGGAAGAAAAGTACATGTGGTAACGACCCCACATAATAGTGGGATAAGCAGATAATGACGATGTTATTATTCAGCAATGTTTTGATTAAGTTTAGGTGTTTATTTCTACTCCACCCCATTTTTGTGCGCTTGCAACGAAGTATCTTTGAGCGCGGCTGATATATTGGGGCTTTGCTCGAATAGCCCCCGGCAGTGTGCGCCTGCGCCTCTCCTCTCCTTCCCCCCTCTCTACTGTACTGGCAAGCACTGAATAACTTACAATCGTGTCGTTTTATGGTCAAAACTTAGTGTTTTTAAGGTTTATCAATTTAAGTTTTGTTATAATTTGGAGGTTCATTGCAATGGTAGCTTGATTAAGGACACAGAATAGATATTAATATTTTTTTTGTGTATATTCTTATTTAATTTTACTCTATTTTGCTCAAGTCATTATAAAACTAATCAATAGAACTTTATAATATAACTAGATAAAATGTGTACTATCTCTTAATTTCAGCTGCAATATTCGGTAAAAAACTTACAAAGACTTTTTTTATTTTTTAAGAAGCGGTCTTATTATAAGTGTCACTAGAACGTTTATCGAAAATAAAACGTATCTATGTGAGTTTTTATGTTCTTAATATGTAAACCAGGACTAACTTCGTAACCTAATTTGTTTTTTCTCCAATCAACATTACACACATACACACCAACACTTTCCACACATGACCACAATTTCATAACTACATAAGCTCCGTTTAAAGTAGTTACGAGTACACCTACATTCACATCCTCTCCCCATTTACCCAAAATCCCTGAGGGCAGAGGCCGGGCCAACAGTAGCAGAGTAAATACACGCACGCATGATACACATACGTTATGTATGGATGTGGGAGTTGGCTACCGGTTTACGCAGCCAATCGGTGGTTTTAGGTAACATCTGTATGTTTGTATGCTTCATATAAACCGTCGAAGAAATGATAAATACTGCATCTTTTTAGAAAATACAAAAGAATAATAATTTAAAGAAAAAATGATTTGTTTAATGATGAAACGTGCCTTTTCTGTGTTGTATTTACTTTCTTTATAATATCATTAGTTTTTATTGTTTATTCTTTATTTATATATTTATTAGATAAATCATTTCGTTTCAAATTTGTAAGTTGCTTTATCAATATTGGTTTGTTATTTAATATCACATACTTACCAAATCCGTTCTTGCTATCCCGAAGGTTTTATCATTAAATTGTGTTGTTCGTTCAACTTTTATCGTGATAAATTTGGATTTCTTCCTATAACAAAATATTTTAATAATATGTTTATTTAAAATTACTACAGAATCACAGATAGGAACAGTAGAACATTCAACACAAATGCTAATAAAAATTCAAGAAAAGCCAGGTGGTTTTTATGTCGTCTTAAAACTAGAAATATAGGTACCTCAACGGGCAAGTTATGTTATGATAATTATGACTCACACAACGACACTCTACATTTGAAAATGATCTAATCAATTCGATACACATACGTTGCTCGCGCAATCTTGTAAAAAATGAAATCTGGCTACTGTGCACCAATCAGCGAGCTCTGAGGGCGGAGCGTAACACGGCAGCCGCGTAACTAAAAAAATCCACTTTTTTAGTTACCACATTATGCGGCTGAGCCGCGTGGGTGGGACTTTCTATCGCCCGCGGCGATTCTCGTGTGGGATGCGCTGATACCTATACGAACCCGTTGAATGCAAGCCGATATTGTGTGAGAATTTATTATTTTGTTCTTTTTTGGATGGGAAAAGGAGAAAGAGCGTGTTTGGAATTTTGAAGTAATGGGCTTGGAATATTTTTAGACTGAAATAGACGGAAGACCCGGAGCGTAAATTAGCTTAATACTTAATGTAAACAAGCTGTTAAAAGTATTTATACCTACTATTTATAAATTAAATTAAAATAATGGCTTCAGAGTTATCTGAAAGCAAATTAAACTACCCAAACAGATACTTAGGTAACACTTCAAAGCCGAACAAAGACTCAGAAATGGGCAACTTCCTATACAACCATGGCAAAAACTCGCAGGTACGGTCACCTGTGGCGCTTGCTTGCAAGCAGCGGGATGTTTGCTCAGCGGTCAAACCGCAGATCAAACAGGCGGTCAAACTGACGATGACAGTCAAACTGCTCAAATAGCGCCAGTGTGAACTAGCCTTTACAAACATTACCTGATTCAATGGTGACGTAAAATTTATGTGAATGGATACGTGCTAAGTGCCTTGTAGACTGCCGATAGATCAGGATGAGCCAGTCGGGAAAAAACTGATTTTTCCTGTTGTAGGGACTTTTTATTTTACCAGTACCTACTTTGTAGGTATACATACCTACGAGTATACAGGCTGGCTGAGTATTGTGCATAATACTTAATGGGTGTATGAGAGGGATCGGTGAACTGTGACTGAACAACAATTGTTTAGAGTCATGTCGATGAATAAAAAATCGGGGGGAATATAATATGGTTAGCGATTTTTAAACCACTTAAATATAATAAATATATCGTAATGATGTAATATAAGTTATATCTATGAATTCTGTACTTTTTGATACATAACAAAAAACACTAAAAAACAAAACAAAAAAACTTTTTATAAAAACTAAGTTGTCACCAATTATTGAGGACCGATCAATTTTTAATATATATTACATTACATAAATTAAATTAGCATATTGGTACCTAACTAAACATAAAATCTTAACACGGAATTTAATAAAAAAAATTGTAAAACTGAACCCGCTAAACTACATACTCGTAAAATAAATGAAGAACCTATAGAAAGGACCATAAAAATATCTAAACCAAATTAAGCAATTCAAGTCTATTCAATCAAACTACGAAACTATGACAACATTCGGAATGGATGGTAAAGTAAATACCAAATTAGTTTTGTTTTTGACCGAAAAAGAATAAAAATAACCCCGCCACAAATTATAATTCCTACATATCATGAGCGAAAATGTGTGATTTTGTTTCTTATTTACATTGTTGTACTTAGCCGGTTTTGTTTTTCGACTGCTGATATGTATGCAAATAGTTATGTTAGATTCAATGAATATATGCCAGTCAAATAAGAATGTGTTCAACTAATTCAAATATTAGTCAATTGTTTGTACCGTTTCTGGCGCATACGGAAAGATATCACTCTAGATATAGGGAAGGCTTTTATATATTAGACACTAACATATAAATTTTAAAGAGATAAAAAAAGCAAAAAAAAAAATAACTGGCTTAGTGCACGACATTTAATTAAAAAGTCATGCGAAGAGTTGTGAATTCGTTTATTATGATTTACGTCTACAGTATTGTCTATTTTAAATGTGTTGAATGGCTAGGAATACAGCTTTAACCTAATACTTTGTAAACCTGACTGTAACGTTTAAAATTAAGACTAGTGAAATGAGTTCCCAAATGGGATTAAATGTATGAAATAAAAAGAAAAGTTACCGCAATGCCAGTTTTGAGTAGGAATTTTTATGGTTACCCAAATAGGATGTAGCCTTAACAACCCGCTCACTTACCCGCTCAAATAAGTTAAAATTCAGAACAGTAATATAAAAGTAAGTACCTTTCGACGTCTGCCATTATAGAAATGCAACTGCGCAAATGCATCCTGAACGCGGATGTTCCAAGCTCTGCCGCACCTAGCTTACGCAATTTTCTTATCTATGTCTGCTAATACTCTCTTATCTATCAGATTTTAAGTTCTTTGTTTGCCCTTATCAGCCCGTCGGTAGTCTTCAAAGAACTTTTGAGAATCCGTGCCAAATATGTAAGCACACACATCTTATCTCAACCTTGTTGTCCGCCGCACCTAGCTCAAGTTACAAGCCTTCAAACTATTGCGATAATAACACAAAAGGTTTAGGTACTTGTTAAAGTTTATTGTTGTAATTAGGCACCGATATGTGGACTTTACCTTTTTTATCTGCTGTTCTCATGTTTTGGTAATTACTTTGTTACCAGAAGTCGTAAAATTGGCGAAGCTACGACGTGTTAAAATTAACAATGGCTTTGTGTTGCTATTTTATTTTGTAATGTTAAGAAATTGACCGTAAGTACCTACCTATTTTGTAAGTCCATTTCGAAATGTATTGGTTTAATTGGTCACTTTTGTAATGTAATTACCTGCCAATAATCAGAGATTGTAGACTTAATTACAGAAGATATTATATGTTAATAATAATGATCTTTTCCTAACTAATAATTACTAGTGGTTTGTCAGCTTTTGACTGACTAAATATTCAGAACATTTTACGAAATGTCTGAAATATGTTTTTTTTTCGTTTTCAACTAAACCCAAAACTCGACTATTTAAAAAAAACGAAAAACTGAATCGACAAAAAAAAAACATATATAATTATCGAACCTGCTCACAAAATTTCACGACAATCGGTTGAGAAATTGGACCCGTGTAGAGGAGAGCTGCCAGATATCCGCCGGACATACGAAAGCATTTTCGCCCAAGCTGAAACGGAATCGCTTCGCTCGTTCAGAAACCGGAACTTCGTTAATCACAAGACGAGCGAGGGTAACGTGTACCATCGTAGACCGTATCATCGCTTAACATCAGGTGACATAGTGATAAAACGCAAACCAACCCAAATGCAACCAAATAATTACAAGGAAAAATAAATAAATATATTCCGGACAATTCACACCAATTACCTAGGTTCAAACTAGGATTCCCTATACTATGGTAAGGTACTAGACAACGATAAACACGAATATTACATCCATGACTCGGAAACAAACATTTCTGTTATCACACAATAAATGATTGCACCTCGATTCGAACCCGCGATCGTTGGTCGACTTCAAAGTCAGGTTCACTAACCATTCGGCCAACTGGTCGTCAAATAAATAGTCACTTGTCGTCACTGTAGAATAGCTAAACTGATTTTTATAAAAAGAAAGTGAGAACTGATGTAGCAGGTTATTTATCCCAGGACATTACAAATTATAGCAATAGAACCGAAAACTCGCGAGCGAGCTAGTTCGAGTATGCTTACGAGAATAATAAATTGAGTAGTATAGAATCAAAAGCGGCTATGTATACCTATACCTGGGTGTAGGTATATGGCCGCTTTTGATTATATAGGTATGCTACAAAATTGTTGCAAGTAACACAGAATACTAGAAAAAATGTGAAAACGGTGAAGTGTTATTCATTTGTCCAGTCCTACCTATTCGAATAATCGGAAAATGAGTTAGAAACTTCCAAACGATGCGTGTAATTTGGCGACGGTTTTTATTGACATGGAGAAGAAGAAGACTGTGAAGTGGAAATCACCGTCTCAAACAATCCAGATGTATTTGTTAATATCTAACACATCCGAAAAGGAATTCCTTTATCTATTGTGGTTGAGATTAAAACGAGATAAGCTCAGCCGAAACTCGCCCTTTGTGCTTTATCTAGTACAAACAAAGGTTTCCTGTGTTATTGCTCTGTGCTGTGTGCTTTGTTGGAAAAATGTGTGTTTTGTTATATGTGTTATGATCTCTGTTATGTAATGTTGATGGGAGTTATGCCTAATTCTTGTACTATCTTTAAGTGTATTTAAGAACAAAAACTAAAATTTGTATACTAATGTAATGCTATGTAATACTATACTAATAAGTACTTATATGAAAGTTTTTAAACTGACATGGTCACTAACACTAAAATCAACATATGTATATCTATGTTAGAACAAACCAAAATATAATAGTAAATATCCCGTTTCTTATACTGACTTTAGTATATAGGTATAAATATGTTTTTAAACATCGAGAATTAATTATAATACAAAAAAAACACAATTTTATTTTTTATTTGTTTCGATCGTAACTACGTTTTTATATTAATAAGGGATGTAAGTTCACCGGTTATTAAATTCCTGAAGCTATTCGGTTCATTTAAGGGCTGTGGTCAGGAAACTATGATATATGTATTAAGTTCTTTATATATATTGACCACAAATTTTGATTAAGGCTTCTGCTTCATTAAACAGTTACACAATCATAGATGTATTTTTTCATGTTAGCCATATTTTTGTTAAATTTTCGATGTAAATATCATCGATTATGCAAATATTACGACGATACATCACTGCTCGAAGGCTTGTTTTTTCTTTCGGTAAAGTTAAAAGAAAGTGACGACCGCAGGCGCCCCCGTAGGGAGTCCTCACCGTAACCGAAATATCGTGTTTGATATTTGAAATACTTTAAATTTAGAAGTTTTTATTATTTATCGACAACTGTGTGCTTCTCTTTGGCTTTCGATATTGCGTGAAAGGGATGTGTTGCAGCTTCGGAGCTAAATAGAACTGACAATAATAAATTATTAACGCGATAAGTAAAGATACTGTCATGTATTAATTACACATAATAAGTATGATACTGCGCTACGAACTTTAGGTTATACTGAGTTAAGGAAGGGAATGGTTATAGGTAGATAGTCAGATATAGTTAATAACATAAAATGTGCGTGGTACACACTCGGATTATGAATTTGGAAAAGTTGCAGTTATGTGCATTTTTTTTACCTGCAGTTCACATACCCGCTATAAATGCAGTTTGGGCGTGAGGAACATCTTTTGATAATCTATCTAATATCAAAACAAAACCCAAAGCCTTGAAAAAACAGCGGCAGCCTACAATCTAATTAGGTATAATTAATTGACAAGTGTGTCGATTGACCAAAATCAGAAAAAGAACTGGTACATCAACTTAAATTTCATCATCGTCATCATTGCTGGGAACTAAGTCCCAGCATATTAATTTGAGGTATTTAATGTAGAGACATGGACCGTGGGGTCCTCATTATATTTTCAAAATCTTTTGAGAGCATGGTGGTTGCGGCACGTGACGTAAATGCTGGTACTTATTTGGATCATCGAATAAGCATTGCAATATAGCATGGCATGATGCCAGCATATCGAGTACCGTACCTGGCTATGATGCCATTGCTAACTTTAATGAGCTAGAACATCTGGGCACCAGTAATGGCAACGTACCAACTGTTATATGCAGTATTTCGTTGTATTTTGTAGTAGTCAGTAATTAATTCGGCAAGCTTTGTCAAGTCTTCTCGTCGTCCATACTATAGTGACTGAAGACAAAAGTCTTCAATCAGTGCGTCTTACCAGTCATGAGCACGGAACCGAAACGTGGACACTCACGGTCAAATTTAATCCACAAAGTTAAAGTCACTCAGCGAGCTATGGAGAGAGCTATGCTTGGAGTTTCTCTGAAGGACAAGATTCGTAATGAAGATATCCGACGGAGAACCAAGGTAACCGATATAGTTCAAAGGATAAGCAAGCTAAAGTGGCAGTGGGCTGGTCACATTACCCGAAAACCCGATAACTGTTGGGGTAGACGAGTTCGTGAGCGGAGACCACGTTTAGGCAAACGTAGTGTAGGACACCCTATGGCCACGTGGAGTGACGACCTGCGAAAAGTGTCTGGAAGATAGTGGATGAGCAGAGCTGAAGACCGAGCTCAGTGGCGTGCATTAAGAAAGGCCTACGCCGAGCAGTGGACAGATTTAGGCTGATAATGATAGTAAATAAAGGCATATCATCATCATCATAATCATGTCATCAAGTCCACTGCTGAACATAGGCCTCCCCCAAAGAAGGCCAGGACGAGCGATCTTATGCCATTTCCATCCACCGACTTCCTGCGATGGCTACAATGTCGTCGGTCCATCATCGGTCTCCCCACACTTCGCTTGCTTGTTCGTTGTCGCCATTCGAGAAACTTTATTCCCCAGCGGTTGTCGGTTCTGCGAACTATATGGCCTGCCCATTGCCACTTCAACTTGCAAACTTTGAGAGCTATGTCGGTCAACCTTCGTTCGTTAAGGCATATGCCCGCTAAAAAACTGCCAAACATAGTATGTTCTAAATGACATAATTTAGAAGAGAATTCTAGAATTTACAAAATAAACACATAAAGACAAAGAATCAAAGCAGAATGCCCATAAGAGCGTTGCCTTCAAAGTAATGTGCAGACTAATCAACTATTGGAAAATGGCGAAGGCGGCGATGGCCGCCGGCTTTGCTACTAGATTACGCTTAGTTCAAGAGCCAGGTGACAATTTATTTTACATATAGTTTTTATCTGGTAAGTACCTAGGGAGGGCTAATTGGGAAACTGTACGTAATGTCCACCCAACGGTATCTATATATCTATACTTATAATAAAGCAATAAGAACAAAAAAGTCTGTACAATAAAGATAATTCAGAAAAAAATGGTCTAGGGTACTTAACATAAGCTACTGGACAAGAATAGAACATTTTTAAAATTCTCCGTTTGTTTATTTGTTAGTTTATTTGTTGTTTGTTTGCGCATCACGTAAAAACTACAGAATTGATTGCGATGCGGTTTTCACTGTTGGATAGCATAGGGTTTGACTTAAAAACTAGTGTATTTGGTATCTCAATCCGATCAATAAAAGCCGAGCAATCGATAAAAGTTTTAAACGGCTGAAGGAATTTTGATCAAATGTTGGTATAAGTATTGGTATTTTAGGTCTTGGAATAGTACATAGAGTTATTTTAACCTATAGAAATCATGTATCACGCATTATCATGTATGTTAATGCGTGCGAAGCCGCGGGTACAGCTGGTGGTACAATAAAGTAACAAATACATATTTATGGTTGATATCAGTTCTTGACGAAAGTAAAGTTAAATGACACAACAATAAGATAATTCATTTCGACAATCCCATTTATGAATCTTTTAATTTTATCCGTAAAAAATGCATCATTTAGCAAATTTTAAATCCAGATAAAAGACAAAAAATTTTGGAGTTCTAAATTCGTTAGTAAGTAATTGATAAAAAAAAGATCTCAATTCAATTTAATTTATTTGCAAGAATGCAGTATTTACATATATGACAATTATATACAAAAGGTTCAGTATATTCCACCATGGTAGCATTCTCAATCACATCACCTTTCAAATACTAAAAAACCGCATCGAAATCGGTCCAGTCGCTTGGGAGCTAAGATCCCCCCCTCAATATAGCTAAAAACCATTTCGATCACATCAGCTTTCAAACAGAAAAAAACGCGTCAAAATAGGTTTATTCGCTTGGGAGCTACGATACTCACCACTCTCCTTCTCCCCCTATAATAGGGGGAGGGGTGAGTATCTAAGAACTAAAAACTATCTCGATCACTTCACCTTTCAAACAGAAAAAAACTGCATCAAAATAGGTCCATTTGTTTGGGAGCTACGATGCCACAGACAGATACACGAATAGTCGGGTACACAACACATCCTAAACTTATGACATCCTATTTCGAGTTCGGGGGTTAAAAATCACTAAACCAATATTGATGATTTTTATATGGGACCACATTGGAAGTCTACTACAGGTTATATATTATTATTAATTAGATTCTAGGTATATTTTAATGGCAATGCCGCCTCATACAATCGGAGAAAGGATTCCCTAAACAGAAAACTTTGGTAAAAATCCTACAATAATGCCATTTAAGTTACTTTCTGTTAAGTAATCTAAACGTCCCCTAGCTTCTAGACTATAAAAACTTTATCAGAGCAATCATGTATGTTAATGACTTCGACGACCAGAGTTCTCTGATTCAACATATTAATAAAATGATCGTTTTTTTGCGTCCTTTTACAATTTTAATAAAGGTTGGTTGCTAAAGTGATTTTATTAATTTTCGATTTGTATTTGGTACATCGTTCCACGGTTAGTAACCGTATATCATAAATCATAATAATGCTTAACTTAATGTGGTATGATTGTTTTTACATTGAAATATGAACATAAAGTTTCAAATTTTGAGGTTTACATATTTCGAGTAACTGAATTTTCGAAATTTTCCATTTTCGAATATTACCCCAGCTCCAACCTACCAATGTTGGCAGATAATTAATTATTTGGGCTTGTTTACTTCAGCCAGAATAAATGCAACATATCTGTTCTAGAAATTGATGTAGGAGCAAAAATAATGAGTTCAAATCAAAGTAAAAAATATACCTCAATATTCTATAACTTTTTTCGTTTGTCCACGTGGATGATATCGTGTCTTCAGAACAGAGCAATTGGATACTACTAATACTGCTATTGGATTGGATTCGGATACTACTAGGTATTACTTATTATTTGTAGTTTGAGGTTAAAGTTGATAACAAAGGAAAATACGCATATGAAGCTCGTCTTCGCAGAACTGAGAAGGTTGCTGAGGTGCGGATGTATTCAAGAAGCATAATTCCTTTGATGACACCGACACGCGTCCTCCAACTCCCAATGCTAAAAGCATTGGGGCCAAAGCTATTTCATCGATCCACACGCTGCTGGACCAATAACGCATCGAGACACAGGACGCCAACATAGGCACAGGTCAGCATCCTGTAAAGTTAGTTCCTAACTGGGAAAACTTACTAGGAGCCATCGTTACGTGTGTGTTGGCGTCCTGTAATTTTTTAAGTTGGTTCCTAACTGGAAAAATTTACTAGGAGTAATCATTATGTCCATGCCTATGTCGGCGTTCTGTAATGTTTGTAATTCATCATTACGTCTTACCAGGACTCATCATTAAGTCTATGCCTATGTTGGCATCCTGTAATGTTTGAAGTTGCTTCCTAACTGGGAAAACTTACTAGTAGTAATCATTATGTCCATGCCTATGTCGGCGTTCTGTAATGTTTGTAATTCATCATTACGTCTTACCAGGACTCATCATTAAGTCTATGCCTATGTTGGCATCCTGTAATGTTTGAAGTTGCTTCCTAACTGGGAAAACTTACTAGTAGTAATCATTATGTCCATGCCTATGTCGGCGTTCTGTAATGTTTGTAATTCATCATTACGTCTTACCAGGACTCATCATTAAGTCTATGCCTATGTTGGCATCCTGTAATGTTTGAAGTTGCTTCCTAACTGGGAAAACTTACTAGTAGTAATCATTATGCCTCTACATATGTCGACGTCCTGTAATTTTTGAAATTCATTCCTAATCGGGGAAACTTACTAGGAGTCATCATTACGTCAATGCCTATGTCGGTGTCCTGTAATGTTTGAAATTCAATCCTAATCGGGGAAAACTTACTAGGAGTCATCATTGTGCCTATGCCTATGTCGGCGTCCTGAGCCCCAATCTCTTTCTTTATTACATTTTTTAATAAAACATGTTCACTAGAAGTACATTAAACCTTAAGGTATCATCTCAGTTTTTCAACAACGTGCAAAATAATGAAATGAAATGATACTCTAGACAATTGTAAATTAAGATTATAGTTGAAGCAATAAACGTTGTCAGGTTAAATGCAGGTCTTATTTATAAACACCATCGTCTGAACTTTAATTATAAACTACTCGCAGTTTCGAGGACAGTCGTTCATTTTATACAAAAACTTTTTATGTACCTACTAACAGGATGCAAAATGAAATAGCTTTAGTTTAGGTAGTGCAAAGCTATTTTAACGTTTCACAAATATTATTTACGTTCATTTAAATCTTTTGATTTTCAATGCTCTAATTGGTAATTAAAGTTTTATTACTAGTCTTACTATAATTTTAAGTAAACACCGTTTTTCTATTCCTACAGTTCAAAAAACCTACCACTTCATGGAAAAGTAACGAAAGTTGTAGGTAAGGTATATTTAATTTATAAAATATCCAGCTGAGATTTATTGGGAAAAAAAAAATGGGAGCGTCAATTAAGCAAATTCACTATCCATACAAATCTCACGGGAACATATCTTAGAGGTGTCAAAAACTATGTCTAATGACGCGTACAAAACAACTTTTGAGAACTCACAAAAGCAACATATTAAGGGTGCCCTTAAAGATATCTCAAACCGTTTTTTTCTATAACCATCCTTCTTTTATTGTTAAATAAACCATAAATTGTTATAAAATGGTCAGTATGGGACACTCAATAGCACAGTTGCCATGAAAAAAAATGTTTTAATAAGGACAATATTTTTGAATGTCCTTTTTGTGAGTGCTAGCGCCGCGAAGGCGCTAAGACCGATTTACATGATAATGCACAAGATTATTCATGTTTTTACGTCTGTCGATGTGAAAGGTTGGAAACTTTATTACAATAATTATGTTTTTTTTTGTAATTTGTAGGCATTGGGCTGTTGGAATTTAAAGGGCTGGATGCCTGTACTATAAAAATATATCACTGAAATAAGTACTTAGTAGCTTTGTAGAATTTAGTTGAGGATTGTCAATGGCTCGAAATTAATCACTTGATATCAGATACAACACGAATAGAATGTTAGGAATTAATGAATAAAAATGTCTTTCCCGTTTGTGTAGATGTCTGAATGAAAAATGTATAGTGTAGTCTCAAACAAGATTCAAACAGGACAGGTGTAAAGTTGTTAATGTTGATGATCGAAATGTATGTAATGAAAATGCAAATGTGATGATCCATGAATAAATCTAATAATAAGAAAAGGTACAAACACAAACCCTATAAATGAAGCAAAATAAAATACAATAAAATAAAAACACTGATCCTACCGATACTCTCCGATGAATGAAGCAATGTTACGAAAATCTGAGACCGTAATGTAACGGCTTCAAGTATCGAAGTCTCACGCTGTGAATTTCGTAAATAAGAGTATCGGTCGAATCAAGAAAATAAGAACAGATGTCAGAGTACTCACTGTATTCGGACGATAGTAACTGCGATTACTGTTGATTAATGTTTATTTTTACGTATAAATTAGTCGGCTGCGCGTCTGGTACTGTTGCTTATTCGGTAAAAACAGTAATTTATTAGTGGCGACTTCTCGTGTTGGCGCGGGCTTAACGAGTGTGTGGCGTGCGCTGCGGTGGACAGAAAAAACTGGCTCGCTTGGTACGTAGCTCGAGCACCAGTGGCCTGAGGAAGAATAACCCCAGGAGTCGATGGGAGCTGCCACCGCTTCCGAACGCACCCCTCACCCCGCACCGCCTCCCGCCCGCCCGATACAGATCACGCATTCTACAAATACCTTTAGCTGCGGCACCGGCGACCACCAGCCATCTCTTTCCCACCAACGCCACTGCTGCTGCGCCGGAGGTCCGAAGAATCACTGTTGCGCGGGACGGAGGGGGTCTAATGGAAGTTTCACAGCCGACGACGCTTCCTAAGTTCACCAAGTAAAGGTCACGCGGGCTAAGCGAGCTGAGCGTCGCAGCGCGAGCGTGGAACTCGACCGCGCGAGGTAGCAGCGCGTGCGCAACACCGGCAGCGCCCACATCGCTGGCCGTTTAGCTGCGCGCGACGCTCACGCAACATAGTCGTCCCGCTCACACTCGCCAGCCTCCCTAATGCTCTCGCTCGCACACGGAGACGTGGAAAAATGTATCTAGTTCTGTCGAGGCGAACGCGGAGTGCAGTAGCAGTGGTTTTTTTTTCGTTTCAATAAATTTGTGGTTGTTGGTCTCGCTTAGGCGCACGCCCGAGGCTCGGCGGAGCGAGATGGGAGATTGCCACCGGGTTACGCCTTCCGTGCGTGCTCGTTATTATGTAGGTTGTTCACGTATTAGAGCCTCTGTGTACCAAGGCGAGTATGAAATACATAATAATATAATAGTATTTACGGTGGCGTAAATACTCATCTGCGGAGAGCCGGTTATTTATGTTCACTCCGCAAGTGCTACCGTGCTACGCACCGCCTACGATGTTTTGCTTTATGCGACTCTCTTGGAATTCTCACTCATAAAACGCAAGATAACAATGTTCGTATTTTTTATATGTTTCTTTCTTAGGTAGATTATATTTGATTAAATATTTTAAATCTCTTGTTTATTGCATCATCGTTTAATTTTTAATTTATATAAATAAATAAATAAATGGTTATATTTTGTTCAAGGAAAAATGCGTAAGTAGTCATAAATGTCTAAGCTGATTGTTTTGTCAATTTTGCATGATAAATAACACATATTTAGTGATCACAAAATAGTGATTTTAAATCCATACCAATATATAAAATTGAAAAGTTTGTTTGGGGAGCTTTCACGCGATAACGGCTCGACGGAATTTGATTAAATTTGGACTGTAGACAGTTTATACACTGGAATAAAATATAGAATACTTTTTATCCCGGAAACTTGTTAGATTCCATGGGAAAACTGGAAAAATGTTGATTAGTCGCTGTAAGGAACGGCTGCCGTGGAAACGAAATAACAAGCCTGTCAAAAAACATAAAGAGCATTGGTACTATATTTACTTTGCATTGGTTTTTAATATCCTAGAAGAACATAGGATGCTTTTTTTGCGATAAGCAGTAGTGCGCGTATAAATAAAAAGGTAATAACAGTAATTTGCGCTGATATAATCTCTATGGGATAATATGCATACAAAATCATTGAATATTGTTCCCAAGTGCATTGAAGGAAAATAATCTCGAGCTAGTATAAAAAATTACACATCCAAAGCTACAACAGTTCAGTTAAGCTGCCTTCACAAATTCTAAAATTCCCAACAACAACACAGTTATTTCTAAAGATTGTTAAACAAAACTGAAAACAAGACAACGTAACGGACCGAGACACGCGCACAGTCCGTCAAATTGTCAATCAACAATAGAACAAAGCACACAATAAACAAAACTAACATTCCGTCATGGTTGTAAACATCCAATCAAGGTGACAAACACACAGACAGCCGGACAATGAGCGAAGGCATCAAAACATATTAGGGACAACTTTGTCTCCAAAATTGGCAAGCATTGTAACTGTCAACGGGGGCTCATACAGACATTGTAGTGAATTATAAACTAAGAAGTGTTTTCAGACATTGTTGGGAAAGAACGGGAACTTTTATGGAGGTCAAAAAAATGCACGACAGAGGAGGACCGCCTTTTGTTGGCAGAATGAATGGTCACAGCGCTCAGCGACCACACCGAGTGATATGCGTTGCTAATTTTCTAATTTTGAGACGTTCGATGAAGTGTCAAATTTGTGGGTGTCCATTATTAATCTTTATGGGGTGTGAAGCTGAAATATGTATGGCTTTGCCCGCTTGGTCATTTCGTTTAAAAGTAGCCCATACGTGTTATTCCAGGATAAAAAGAACCTATAAAGTACAATCTACTACATTTCTTCAAAGTTCGTTCAGCCGTCAAATAGTTTTTTATCGATTGCTCGGCATCTAATCATTGGATTAAGATATAAAGTACTCCAGGTTTTTAATTCAAACCCTAAGCTATACAACAGTGACAACCTCACCGCAATCAGTCCAGTAGTTTTTACGTGATGCGCAAACAAACATACGGACAAACTTACTAACAAACAGACAGACACGATTTTTGTTTTGTTTGTTGCTTATTAAACAAAAAAAACTAGCTTTAGCTTAGTCTAGGCTAAGTAACCTAGACCATTTGTTTTTCAATTATTTTCTTTGTACCCACTATTTCGTTCCTATCGCTTTGCTAAAAGTATAGATAGATAGATAATTAAGTAAACTTTAACACTGTCACGAGGTGGTAATAGGGTTTGTTTCACTAGCCCAGGGACCAAACCTCAGTGGACAACATAAAAGTACAGGAACAATTAGGAGCACTCGGAGATGTTCATAAACAGAGATCTTGCACTCGACTATTCTATTCAGTCTTCTCCCAATTTAATATATTTGCTAGGAGTGTACCCTTGGGGCTCTAGTATTGTTATTATCACAGAGTTTTTGTGCTTCAACAATACAGATCAAAACAACCACGAACGAAAGTACTATCATATATTCGTATATATAAAGGACTCCAGATGTAATAACACAATGATCCAGATGTAATAATGTGTTTAGGTACATATTTTATAAAATATTATTTCGTAAAAATTACAGTTTTTTGCTAATCCAATGACAACGTAGGAATGACAGCTATTTGAATTTATAATTAATATAGACAAACTATCAAAAAGGTATGATTGTGATGAAAGAGACATGGAGAGTTATGGTGTTGTGACATCGTCACAACACAACAAAATGCTCTACAAAGTGGAGCAAAAGTAAAGTCATAAGGTGAACTGGCTGCCATTTTATTTGATACTTAAAAAGAATTGGTCTTTTTTCACGGAAAGTTTACTCGAAGGTGTAAAATGAATGACATTAAGTTGAAAAAAATATATCAGTCAAATGAACACTTCCGGAGTTGATGCACATTTATGTGCTCTTCTTTTGTACTGTAGGTGCAGGTGATCTGTTTTTGTACTGTAGATACAGGCGCTGTCAGATCTGGTGATCTGGCCGGCCAGTTCAAATCGCCAAAACGGAAAATCACACTGCCCGGTATCTCAAAATCTCCATCGTTGCCCGAGTTGTGTGAGCGGTTTCTCCGTCCTGTTGGAACCCGTCGACGTTTGTGGACTCACTCGGACATCCTCGGCCACAGCAGCGATATTCTCGGTCGAACGAACCATACGGGGCTGGCCACTTCTTGTGACATCTATAGTGGATCCAGTTCGCACAAGACGCTCAGCCAAATGCTAAATTGCTCATTCACATGGCTCAAGACGACCGAGTAAAACGACGACGAAATTCACGCTGTGTTAAAACAACAGACCGGAAATTGGTAAAAAAAGCAGTAACAATAATGCCGCGTTCTTCAGGTGTGTATTGCTTATTGTCAATTAATTCTCTATAATCTAAATGTCATAGAACAATGGAATTTGCAAAAAAATATGGCACATTCACATTAGGACAATACTTTTGCCCCGCCTTGTAGTTACAAGAATACTATGATTTAGAAGAACTTTTGGATAAGATATACCTAGTGGCACGTAAGTCTAGCGGTGAATGAAACGTGGCGGGGATCTTGGCTCAGTCAAAGTTTGTATAATGTGTTAAAATATTGAATACTTTTTATCCCGAAAACTAACTGTGCCAAGATCCCCGCCACGTTTCGTTCACCGCTAGACTTACGTGCCGCTAGCTATGCTCGTACTTTACAGGCATACGTTGCATTGAATGTTTTCCAAGTGGACCATGTTTTCATATTAAACAAGCTGTGCCTCCTTGGTAAAAAATAAGCTGTTATTCCTCGGCCAAAAGTAGGTACATATAAGGTACAATATATTACATATCATCAAAATTGTTTCAGCCATCAAATATTTTTTTATCAATTGCTCGGCTTCTACCAGTCGGATATACAGACAGACATCATTTATTAAGTGTTGTATTCTTAGCATATTTTCAGTGTCCCAAAGCGAAGGTAGCATAACAGTTTAATAGTGCAACTTGTAATCCAACCATACCGGGTTCGGTCCTAGGCTCCGCACCAATGACTTTTCTAAGTTATGTGCGGTTTTCTATTGCTCCGTGCTTCGGAGGGTACGTTATGCTGCCGGTCCTGGCTGTTATTGATTAATGGCAGTCGTTAAGCCATGACAGAGAACCTCTGGTGGACTGATTTGGTGTTTATAGTGCTGGCCTCTGGTATCAGACCAAAGCACTACCTCATACGACAAAAAAACAGTACCCAAGACTATATTTTTAATTATCTTCGTTGTAAGTACAGACTTTTTGTTACTGCTTTATTATAAATATTGATATTACTATTATTTACTATTTAATAAACGTTAGGCTATTGGCATACCTTGAGGAAAATGATCTCCTCAGTGACCGGCAATACGGATTTCGCTGAAACCAGTCTACTGGGGATCTTTTTGCGTATGCCACCCACGTATTTAGCGAAGCCATTGAGATGCATGGTGAGGCGCTTGCCGTCGCCCTTGATATATCTAAGGCTTTTAATCGGGTCTGGCACGATGGCCTTTTAAACAAGCTTCCCTCATAAGGATTACCTGTTGGCTTTTGCGATCGAATAGCTGATTTTTTGAGGGAACGATCTATTCTTAGGACTACCTAGAGGTCTGCTCGTCTGATCAAATGGCCATCAATGAGAGAACCGATCCTTGAGATACACCAGGTATCTCAAGGATCGGTTCTCTCAGCTACACTGTTTTTACTGCACATTAATGACCTTTTGAATCCCGGTACCTTTGAGTATGCAGCTGACAGTACTGTGGTTGAGAGATAACAGTTCCAATGCTCAAGTCAGCTGCGACGCTGACCAGTTTCAGAGAAAGGCTATGGTGGGCCGTTTGAATTTAGCCTTAGAAGCCGTGTCAGATTGGAGCGATGCTAACCTGGTTAAGTTTAATGGTACTAAAACGCAGGCGTGTTTGATCTCTGCTAAAAAGGGTGACACCAAGGGGTAACAGGGGAGCAAGGGTCCTCTTAACCGATCTCCGTCTTTCCGTAGTGTGACAATACCATTAGGCGACCATCTGTAGCTTTTGAGTGTCGAACTCACATCGAACCTGAATTTTGGGTCTTACATTGAATCTAAAACCAAGGTAGCTGCAAAGAAACTTGGTATTTTGTCTATGGTTAGGCGGTACTTCACACCGGGACAGCTTTTGAATCTTTACCAAGCACAGGTCCGATCTTGTATGGAGTACTGCTGCCACCTATGGGACGGTTCTGCCAAGTATCAGCTCGAGGCTTTGGATTCAATGAGAAACGTGCTGTGAGGCTCATTGGAGATGACACTCTGGTAAAGAGTAAGCTTCAAAGTCTGGCGCATCGATGAGAGGTCGCAAGCCTGTCGGTATTCTACTGATTGCACTATGGAGAGTGTGCACAAGAACTGCACAATCTGATTCCCTCATCACCTTTCCATTACCGTACGACTAGACTATCGGCAAAGCGCCATCCTTTTATGGTTGAAATACCTCGCACAAGAACGAAGCGTTACGCTTCTTCATTTATTGTAAGAACTTCTAAGGAGTGGAATGCCCTGCCCTCGTCAGTGTTTCCGGTAAAATACAACCCTGGTGTGTTCAAATCAAGAGTGAATAGGTATCTACTAGGTAAACGTGCTACACCTTCGACCACATCATCGCTTTCCATCAAGTGAGATCGCGGTCAAACGATTGCCTAGATAGTGATAAAAAAAAATAAAAAAAAGTAGGATACAAAGTAGTAGTAGTAATAGTAGTGATAGTTGGGACATTAATAATGTTTTCGAGAAAACTGTACAGCATTTTGTGAGAACCCACTCTGAGCTCGTTGAAGTCTTTTCAAGGAAGTTTTACATCTATAAAATAAAGTAGAAAAAAGAAATAGTTTTCCTGTTTTGGGTTTATATCAAAAAAACTTTGGCGGATTTAAGGAATATGATTTTATTTAATCTTAATTTAAAAAAGTTACAATGTAGGTTTCAAAAAATTCTAAAAGTACAAAAGGAAGAGCTAAGAACGCTGGTGTATTTTATTCCATTCCATTTTCCCTATTTTAAATATTTTTATTCGAAACTGGATTGTGGGAAATGTATTTATGATTTACGATCAGCCATCCATGAGCCATCCATGGTCGTAGGACCATGGATGGCTCAATTGGGAGAACGACGGAACAGCATTCCGGAGATCGCAGATTCGAGGCCTGTTTGGTGGTCAAATTTATCCTTTCCCAGATTTGACACAGGTTCAAAAGCATTTATAAAAATAAAATTATACTTAATGTTTAATTGTTTAACCAAATAAGTCTTATTTCCTAATGTTTTATGAGTTTGGCACTAATGTCTGCTTAGCGAAACAATTTCCCCTTTTTTTAAGATGGATAATGAAACTGAAGGAATAATTTGGAGTGTGAAGTGCTAACGGTGGCTTAGTTGGCAAAGAGCATAAATATGCCACTCAGAGGCACGGATGGTGCGGGTTCGAGTCCCGACCGCAAACAAAATGTATTCTTTTGAAAAATTATTAGATAGATTAATTTCCTTTTATGGTTCTAAACAAGCAGCAAATGTAGATTAATACCACGTTTTGTTCGGGTTTTTTTTTAGTATGCATTTTCATCGAGGGTTGAGCTACCCTGAAAGTTTCAGCTGGATGGCTAATTGGGAAGTGCTCAAAATTCCACCCGGAACAAAAAACAAGCAAGTGACTTAATAAAAACGTGGTAAAAATAATAAAAATTAACAGCAATTAATCCCATTATGGCATGTTGACTTCCTAGTTGCCTCTTGTTAACTTAGGTTTACAGTCCATGAATCAACTCAATTGATTACAATCGATCACGGCGAAATTGGTTGTACTGATCCCACTTCTGATAACGAAAGACAATCGCAAACGTATCTGGAAACTAGTCTGAAGCCTAACAACCTCGCTACCGGCCCCATAAAAGCTCATTGTATCAACAATCTTGACTATACCTACCTTATAAAGTCCGAACCGAATGGACTTCTAAAAATAATATTTTGGCTCATCATTAAAGTCGACAATGCGACTCGATCGGTCGTGCTTTGTCTTTTTAGTCGGTGACGCAATTCATACCGAAATGGAACAATAAAATTCTTTTACAATCACTCGACTTTCAACCTTATCAATTTCGGTTGAAGGTTGTTTTTTTTAGTTCTAAGGATCGGTGTTGTTGATCTCCAAAAGAATTGTTCGTTGACAACAGAGACATCGATTCTGTTCTTTTTTTGAATATCGATTGTATTGTAAAGAGCATTCCCATAGCACTGCTGTGAGAACTTTTAGAAGTACCCACCTACATAAAGTTTTGGTTTCATTTTTGTAATCGTTTTTGGTAGAGTAGATATACATTAGTTACATTCTCTTAAGCGAGTTAATCTAGTTTAATAAGATAAACATAATATTAATTATATTCTCCTTGTAGATTTTCAGATATACATTAATTATATTCTCCTAGTAGATATATATTAATTATACAATATAATTAGGTGAGTCAATCTAGTTCATCATCATAAGATATACATTATTAGATTCTCCTATAGGTGACGTGGGTCAATTTAGATGTACATTAAGCTGTACCCGCGGCTTTGCCCGCATGGTCATTTAATTTAAAAGTAGCTCATACGTGTTATTCCAGGAGGAAAAGTAGTTCCTATACAGTACAATATACTACATTTCTGCAAATTTGTTTCAGCCGTCAAATTGTTTTTTATCGACTGCTTGGCATCTAATCATCGGATTAAGATACCAAGTACTACATTTTTAAGTTAAACCCTAAGCTATTCAATAGTGAAAACCGCATCGTAATCTGTCCAGCACTTTTTATGTGATGCGCGAAC
Source organism: Alsophila aescularia (assembly GCA_946251855.1). NCBI lineage: Eukaryota > Metazoa > Arthropoda > Insecta > Lepidoptera > Geometridae > Alsophila > Alsophila aescularia. The sequence goes on from OX276380.1 coordinate 44,349,106, forward strand.
AAATATACAGACAAACACGATTTAAGAAATGATATATTCTTGTTCAGTAGCTTATTTTAAGTACCCTAGACCATTTTTTTTATTATCTTCTTTGTATAGATTTTTTAGTTCTTATCGCTTTATTATAAGTATAGATTAATTATATTCTCCTAGTAGGTATACATCAATTATATTCTCAATAATTTTCTAATGGAAAAATTTGGGTCACGGACGAGATTCGAACTCATTACATTATATTTATATTTACGCTATTCTCCTAGGTGAGCCAATCTAGTTTTTCATAAGACTACAAGAATCAAGACATAATAATGTAGCCCACTTTAATAAAGTTGAAAAAGTAATATCCAGACTGGCAGAGTGCAGTAGAGAACAGAACGGCTACCTTTACATTATCTTTGACTCAGTTATAAATTACAATTGTAATAAATTTAACTCAAAATAAGATAAATAGATACATAGATAGATAACTCTTTATTGTACACCAAAAATTTACAAATACAAATGAACTAAAACTAAGAAATGTTATGGTACAATGGGTGGTCTTATCGCTAAAAAGCGATCTCTTCCAGACAACCTTTGTATGGAGAGGAAATAAATACGACAACAGACGGTGGTGTACTCATAGGTATCATAAAAATATGCTAATTAAACTAAAATAAATTGTATAACCAATAACAATACATACCAATACAATAAAATAAATATCTAAAATTATATAATAAATACCATACATAACATAAAATTTATGAAATACACATGGATCGATAATAAATACTTTTATATCAATATCATATATTCATAAAGTTAATTCAAGAAAAACATTGACAAGACAGGGGCAAGTGAAATCAGATTTCAAGATATAGTTTTTTAGCTTTATCTTTAAAAGAATTTAGAGACTGTGCGCGCCTGATCGTACCCTAGACCATTTTTTTTATTATCTTCTTTGTATAGTTTTTTTAGTTCTTATCGCTTTATTATAAGTATAGATTATCTTATTTTAAGCGACAGTGCATTCCACAAGCGAACAGCTTGGACACTGAACGATTTGTCATAAAAAGCGCTACTGTGCAGTGGACACTTTCGGGTGAGATTTTCTGATGACCTGAGTGAACAAGTATTAGAACAGTAAAGGAAATTAAAGCATTCCCTAAGATAGCGCGGGGAAGATGGACTAAAAAGAGTAGTATAAAGAAGAGAGAGTACAAGAAAGTGAATAATGTCTTGTAAAAGAAAGTGGTTAACGGAAAAGCCACTATTAATAGTGAAATCCCACATTTAACTCCTTAAATATTTAAAGTCTATAATTGTTGTAACTAAAATGAGAGAAAAACCATAATACAATTATTTATTGAAATACGTTTTCATTTCGAGAAGTCTCTATCGACATTGCAATCAATAAAGTATTTTTGGTATTTCGATGCAAATATTTCAATGATTAATGTAGTTAATCTAAAATCTGCCACTGAATTCCACAGAATCTTACACAGGTAGTCAAGTTAGTGCATTAAAACTTATATATTTTTTCTGATTGTAATCATTGGTTGGGAATTTTGTCAGGCTGTTCATAAAGAAATAATTTATGTAAATATATATTCTACAGGCAATTAAAAAAAAAGTACAAGAAACATTCCTTACGATACAGAGTCACAGTCAGTCAGAGAGGTTACAAAACGGCCTATTAGGAAAGTACAAGAAACATTCCTTAAGATACAGAGTCACAGTCAGTCAGAGAGGTTACAAAACGGCCTATTAGGAAAGTACAAGAAACATTCCTTAAGATACAGAGTCACAGTCAGTCAGAGAGGTTACAAAACGGCCTATTAGGAAAGTACAAGAAACATTCCTTAAGATACAGAGTCACAGTCAGTCAGTCAGAGAGGTTACAAAACGGCATATTAGGAAAAGTACAAGAAACACTCCTTAGGATACAGAGTCACAGTCAGTCAGAGAGGTTACAAAACGGCCTATTAGGAAAAATAAAGAAACTATATGAAAAAAAAGGTGTGTGTTCAACATTGTCCCAATGCAATTAATTTACTGAAAATGACAGAACAACACGTTAAGAACTTCGACGAAAATGAGATTTACCTCAAATTGTGCTTTTAAATTCAACTGTGAGACTAAATCGATTCTGTCCAAACGCTTTTACACTCAACTCGAATAAATAATTCAATTTGCGGTCCGAAGATTAAATTACGGTCTTTGTCCATTTCGTATGCGACAATAAAAATGCAAATATCGGCCAACGATGTTATAATTTACAGTGTCGGACGATCTGATGACTGCGTGTTTGATGACTTTTTTATAGCGTACCCCTTCTTGCTACTACACTACCTCTGCCAATATTTACCCATGTGTGGTATATTTTTATAGCGTACCCCTTCTTGCTACTACACTACCTTTGCCAATATTTACCCATGTGTGATATATTTTTATAGCGTACCCCTTCTTGCTACTACATTACCTCTTCCAATATTTACCCATGTGTGGTATATTTTTATAGCGTACCCCTTCTTGCTACTACACTACCTCTGCCAATATTTACCCATGAGTAGTATATTTTTATAGCGTACCCCTTATTGCTACTACATTACCTCTGCCAATATTTACCCATGAGTGGTATATTTTTTAGCGTACCCCTTCTTGCTACTACACTACCTCTTCCAATATTTACCCATGTGTGGTATATTTTTATAGCGTACCCCTTCTTGCTACTACACTACCTCTGCCAATATTTACCCATGAGTAGTATATTTTTATAGCAAACCCCTTCTTGCTACTACATTACCTCTACCAATATTTACCCATGTGTGGTATATTTTTATAGCGTACCCCTTCTTGCTACTAATATTTACCCGTGTGTGGTATATTTTTATAGCGTAGCCTTTCTTACTATACTCTACCTTTGGCAATATTTACCCATGTGTGGTACCATTAAATATTTGCCAACACCATCATTGCAAGAGATTTAAGTTAACGATGCCCTCAATTAGTCCAATCGTAAATTGGTATTCAAATAAAACAAATGGGAGTGTAAAATTTTACGTTAACTTTCTCATGAGCACGCTTGAATCGTAAAATTGAGGAACAAACATACTGCAGCATTTACATTATGGATTTTGGTAGGTATATGATAAGACTTTTATAGCATTATTATCTTTTCTGAGATTTTACGTGGGATGCAACTTCATAGTTTAAAAAGACATTTAACAGTCGTAAAAAATTCTTAAGCCAATATCAATATTCTCTACTTGTGGGAATCGAATTGGATTACAATTCATATTTAGCATTTATATATTTCATTATTTATTTTATTGGTATATAAAATGAAAATTATTGGCACATCGTATGCGGCTTTTGACAAATTAACACTATTAATCATCATGATCATGTGTATTGTGATCATCTTTGCTTGTCGGTATAAATCATTATTCGAATGATGTTTTTTTATTGATTGATTTTTATAATATAGTTCCCTTCCTCATCACCTGATGGACCAGATGGCGAGTGATCTATTCGTAATGATCGAAGCACAACGGCACACCAAAATCAATTTACATGTTATTTAATGAATGTATTATGTAAATGTTGTCATTTTTATTCTGCGAACAACGATAAATCTGCGGAGCAAGGCAAATAAGTCATAACATTGGGAGAACTGGTAAAGGCAAGGCCATTCCATGCTTTTTTGTTTTTATCGGCACACGTATTGACATGTTTGGTAATGAAAAAAGTTATTTTATTCACTAGAATTAGGTGGGGAACTTCTTATAAATTAGCTTTCGTTTTTTATTCATAAAACGGATAAAAAACGTAAGCTTGATCTCTGTAAGTAAAAAGACATAGCTTGATCTCTAGGTAGCGTAGACTGACACGAGTACAAAGGCATAGGTAAGTTAATTGTAAAACTTTGACTTGTAAAAGAACTTAAAAGTAGTTAGTTATTACATAAAGCTTTTTGTTTTATAGGATTTCATCAACGTTCCAGTCTGCGTTTGGTATATTACCCGCTAAAGTTTTATAGGATTTCATCAACGTTCCAGTCTGCGTTTGGTATATTATCCGCTAACGTTTTATAGAATTTGATCAACATTCCAGTCTGCGTTTGGTATATTATCCGCTAAAGTTTTATAGGATTTCATCAACGTTCCAGTCTGCGTTTGGTATATTATCCGCTAAAGTTATATAGGATTTTATCAACGTTCCATTCTGCGTTTGGTATATTATTCGCTAAAGTTTTATAGGATTTCATCAACGTTCCAGTCTGCGTTTGGTATATTACCCGCTAAAGTTGAATTTATAGCAATGCACATTTCTAACTACGTTTTTTACAATAGCGCAATTTTTCATTGACAATCGTCCTTTTTATGTTTTTTACAACGAAATCCTCTATTCTGAAACACTTACGCTTCGACAAATTACTGACTCTCCCTCATCTTTTTAAATAGGTAGGCGTCCCCAATATTTTACGTATCAGTTAAAAATTGCGGCAAAACTTTGTCGGTGGAGTCTGTACAGTACAGGAATTATTGTGAGGGCATTACTCTTGAGATTCTTTAGGCTCATCGGCATGCCAAGATGAATGGTCGGCGTATACATGTTGGGATCACAATGGTTGGCCTGTCCTCCTATTATTACTGCGGCTCGCTTTTATGTGCGGACGTCATACGGTAAAGAAGGGTATAAATAAGCGAGAGCACATGTCATGTAGCGTTGAGGCTAGTGGTGGACGATGGGGATTGTAATCGGCAATCGAACAATCGTATTATTATTGCCCCATAGCAACTCTACTATAAAAACCGAATGTAATCTCTATTTACATACGATACAGGTTTTCTAGCTTATAGATGAGCAGTAGTTAAGAAAATAGTAGCACTTAGTCAATTCTCACTAATAGCGGCCATAGACGCAACGGTATAAATGTATTTTTTTTCTTATATTTTAGTTTTTCTAAATAGGTTGCCTGTACAGGTAAACCTGGTCGTGTAGGTACGTCTTAAAACTGTACAGTTATCCCTCTGAGGGAGCTTCAATATAATATCTGAAAAGTAATTCTGCGCAGGTGAACCTGTCAGGTATACCGTTGCGTATATTGACGACTGTCGCATTTGACATTGCTTAAATTTAACATTATGAAGATTTTGCATGCATATAACATAAACAATCTCGTATCGACCGAACAATAGGTAATCCGAATCCTAGAGTATTCATGATTTAGTTTTAATTATAGTCTTGATATACTTATATATTTCGCCATTAAATGTAACATATTATTATATTACATACGTGACATCACCTAACGGCTCCAACGGGAGATCAGCGCTGGTTAACTGCCAGCATTATGCTGAGTTGGGGCCGATTTGTGACATATCATACAAATTTTTAAATTCTTTGTGCTGTTTTATCATGTACCTACTTGTCACAAAAAACTTTTATTCTATTCTATTATATTATATTATATTATATTGTATTGTATTGTATTGTATTGTATTGTATTGTATTGTATTGTATTGTATTGTATTGTATTGTATTGTATTGTATTGTATTGTATTGTATTGTATTGTATTGTATTGTATTGTATTGTATTGTATTGTATTGTATTGTATTGTATTGTATTGTATTGTATTGTATTGTATTGTATTGTATTGTATTGTATTGTATTGTATTGTATTGTATTGTATTGTATTGTATTGTATTGTATTGTATTGTATTGTATTGTATTGTATTGTATTGTATTGTATTGTATTGTATTGTATTGTATTGTATTGTATTGTATTGTATTGTATTGTATTGTATTGTATTGTATTGTATTGTATTGTATTGTATTGTATTGTATTGTATTGTATTGTATTGTATTGTATTGTATTGTATTGTATTGTATTGTATTGTATTGTATTGTATTGTATTGTATTGTATTGTATTGTATTGTATTGTATTGTATTGTATTGTATTGTATTGTATTGTATTGTATTGTATTGTATTGTATTGTATTGTATTGTATTGTATTGTATTGTATTGTATTGTATTGTATTGTATTGTATTGTATTGTATTGTATTGTATTGTATTGTATTGTATTGTATTGTATTGTATTGTATTGTATTGTATTGTATTGTATTGTATTGTATTGTATTGTATTGTATTGTATTGTATTGTATTGTATTGTATTGTATTGTATTGTATTGTATTGTATTGTATTGTATTGTATTGTATTGTATTGTATTGTATTGTATTGTATTGTATTGTATTGTATTGTATTGTATTGTATTGTATTGTATTGTATTGTATTGTATTGTATTGTATTGTATTGTATTATATTATATTATATTCTATTCTATTCTATTCTATTCAATTCTATTCTATTCTATTCTATTCTATTCTATTCTATTCTATTCTATTCTATTCTATTCTATTCTATTATATTCTATTCTATTCTATTCTATTCTATTCTATTCAATTCTATTCTATTCTATTCTATTCTATTCTATTCTATTCTATTCTATTCTATTCTATTCTATTTATATACTTGCCAAGCATTTATTTCAGCAGGTACACAAAAATCTGTTCCAAAGTTAATCGCAGGATCATACTCGTATCTAGGTTTCCATATGCTGGTTTTCTAGGTACTAGTTGTACCCGCGGCTTTGCCCGCGTTGTCATTTAATTTAAAAGTAGCCCGTACGTGTTATTTCAGGATCAAAAGTATATGTGTAGTTTAAAAAACACGTTTAGCCATCAAATAGTTTTTATCGATTGCTCGGCATCTAATCATCGGATTAAGATACCAAGTACCCCATTTTTGAAGTCGAACCCTAAGCTATCCAACAGTGAAAACTGCATAGCAATCGGTCCAGTAAATTTTACATGATGTGCAAACGAACGTACAGACAAACTAACAAACAAACAAACAGACAGACACGATTTAAAAAAATGATATTTTCTTGTTCAGTAGCTTATTTTAAGTACACTAGATCATTTATTTTTAATTATCTTCATTGTACAGACTTTTTTGTTATTATTGCTTTATTATATTTAAAGGTTTCTTTAACTTTGTCGATTGTTTGTTTTCGATAACTATCATAGGCAGAAGACAGGCATCCCTATAAAGGTTTGAGGAACTGCGACGTCAGTGGACGCCGTTAAGATTATATGAATATATATAGACACAGGCGTTATTTATTCGTGACCGCTCTGTTATGAGGCTTAAACGACATTAAATGCTCATGAAGTTTAATACCCATCAAGGTATATCTTCGAATAACTAGCAATATTTACCGCTGGAACTGCGAATCATTCTGAAGGAATTATGGTAAGGAGGTACATCATTAACACAATCGTAATGGTGTGGAGGAAGACCTGAAGCGGATGAGAGAATCTTATAATTAACGTTGAAAGGAGTCAAGAGTCAGGCCAAACGGAGAAATACTTATTGTTCAAGAAACCAAGACTTTCAAATATTTGTAGTGTCATTGGAAGTAAGTCAGTATTAGCTAAAAATACGAGTATATCAGTATCAGCCAAAACTATCCATTATAATGCTTTGAGAGTCAAACTGCGAATATAAATGTAAGAAACGAATCCATACCAATATATAAAAGTGAAAACGTTTGTTTGTTTGTGAAATTTGGAATGGAGATAGCTATACCCTAGAATAAAACATAGGATACTTTTCATCATCATCATCATCTTTATACTTCACTCTGAAACGGCTGAACGAATTTTGATTCAATTTGGAATGGAGATCGCTTATACCTTGGATACTTTTCATCGTCATCATCATCTTCAGTCTCAAAAGGCTGAACGAATTTTGATGAAATTTGGAATGATGATAGCTGAAATAACGCATGATACTTTTTATTATCATCATCATCATCCCTCACGCGGGTGTCACCACGGGGCGCAGATAGTTACTTATAAACTTATCTATAATAACTTTTGGTTTAAGGTAACTAAAGTAGGTACCTAAGTATATTTTTATTTCCTTTCAAGCTGATTGATGTTTTACAGCAGACTTTACATTTCGCCTCTGCATTAGTAAGAGCGATAATTACCAAATAATAGGTTAAGGATAGCAATTAAAGTCTGAAAGGGTTTTCCAATGCCACTCTTCAGACCACCAAAGCAGAAAATCACTATAGATACCAACCTTTAAACATTGTGCAGAACCAATTCGATTCAGAGTAAGGCAATGCCGACCATGGCGTCAAGCACGCGTCAAAAGTACCGACATCATGCGGTCCCCGCTTCGACATTATTTGCGAGATGTCACCACCAACGTGGTACAACAATAATACTTTAAACAATGCTTTGGAGCATCCAGCTTTTCAATCGCACGGCCTAAACTACAGTGTGTTACAGGATAAAATCGCTTGGCGTCATCTATTCGTCAGGAAAACTTGTGTTGGTATGAAACTTTACTTAAGTCGCAAAGGCGCCCTGTCGTTTTCCGCGGAGTTCTGAGAACTGTTTCTGTCGATATTTTGGCGACGTGTTTGTGTTGATGAACGGATGGAGGTGTCGGTTAAATACTGACTTCCTTTGTGAACTAACATCCGCGAGGAAAACGTCGTCGCGGTCTTTGTGATGTTTGGAGCGTTTTCGTTTCTTTTACTCCAGGTACTATTCATTAGAAAGGAAAAACAAGGTACCTAATAGCTTTACAAACGGAATTACAGTTTTTTTATAGTGGTCTTTCAGTAAGAGTCTATGGCCTATGGATGAACCTTCATGTATAGATACAAATAGGTACCTGGAATATTGTAGGTATTTATATAAATTAATATGCGCGTGGATTTCTAATCGATCGTTTATTTGCGAAATTTTATTAGGAAAAATGCTCCAATATTCTTTATAATTTTATCTTTAGTATGTTAAGCAGTGGGGCAGTTAGACTGTTACGTGCTTGGGTAAAACATGCCAGATACTTACCTAATGGTATGACTAATATACATAAAAAGGCAATGAAAAGAGGACCTATATCGGATTACATCGATACGTCTAGAGGAACCCCAAAGTATCCATTTACGTCTTCATGTGTGACTCATTATTGCTGGAAGCGTTTTAAAATGTGTGAAGAACAATCACATTAAACACAATCATTTTGTCGAGAAATATTGCACTAATAACATGTATTTTTTTATGAGTCTGATCTTTGTTAATGATATCATGGTGTCCTAATATAGATAATTAAATTACGCTTATTTTTCTCCGTCAGTCAGTGAGCATGTTTATTTATTACAATACAGGTAAGTAGGTACCTAATGTATTTTTGATATTTATGCTTATTTATCTTTAGTTTCAGAAAGGCATAAGGCTTATACCTACTTACTTATAGTAGGTACGGCGTACGGCAAGTTGACTAGTGAAAGAAAGAAGAAAGAAAATACATTTATCCAACAATCACAAACAAATAATAAGATACAAACAATTACAACAATCAAGGAATACAAAAGAAAAGGAAGTACAAAGAATAAATAAAAAGAAAAAAATATGTGATAAATAAATAAATATAAATTCATCTGTAAGACCAATTTTTATGATAAAAAGTCCCTCTAAAATTTATAGTAAATGCATCCTATTTACTACTGACTACTACGAAGCAAAGGAAGGGTAATGAGTTTAATAGACTCGTATGTATGTGGATGTTCCACCATAACGTCGCCCCTATTAGTCCGATTTTGACAAGTGAGGTATCAATCGATTCGTCTTCATGTAAATATAAACTGTCATAAGCTATTTTTTTACCCTCCTACGGTTAAGCAAAAGAAGGGGAATGTGTTCAAACTTAAAACTAGGTCGGATTTTTTACAAGCGAGGTGTCAATCGATTCGTCATCATCGCAAGTGTCATAGGCTATTTTTTTTGTTTTTTTTTTGTGTTTTAGTGTTGTTAACTAATAAATGCAAAAGCTTGGTGTTAGTAATGTTATAGGTAACATTGCTATTAGGGTAGGTTTAGTAATGTTACCACCCAGCGCTTAAACAGCTAAACGGATTTTGATGAGGTTTGGATTTGGACGGTACCTGTGGAATAGTAACAAAAGTAATTTGCTGTACGAATTTCTATGTTTGGTAATTATATAGACAATTTCGCGCCACAAACTTTCCACCTTAACCTGGAAAATGTACCTATGTCAGTTTAAAGTTAACTATTGACCAACCATGGTCAAAAGTTGGTGAACCAAACTAACTAGACAACGATTGCCCAAGAAAAAACCCAATCACTCAATCCATAGGTACAGTACAGCTTAAGCTTAATCCAGCGAAGGGCCAGACAGGCTTGAATGTTCCCACGGCAAAGCGCCTCGGGCTACGGTCGCCCGACGATTACTCCAGCCAGTGAGTCCGCCATTACCCGCTCTGACCAGTCAACGCGGAGATGACAATTTGAAGATTAGATTGGCGGAGGCATGATTGGACCGATTTATGTATGCGATTTTGTGAAAGTTGGGTATTAGGGAACGGTGGACTAGGTTGGGAATGATATCGTTTTGTTGAAATTATATTGTATCGTTCGGTTGGTCTAGTGGCTCCTAGGGTGTACCTAGGGTATCTACCCTAGGTACGTAATCGAACAGTCGCGGGTTCGAATCCTGCAAGGTGCAATCATTTGTGTGATGAGCAGAAATGTTTGTTTCCGAGTCATGTTAATATTCGTATATATATATGTTTATCCGTTATCTGGTGCCCGTAGTACAGGGTATCCTAGTTTGGGGCTAGGTAATTGGTGTGGAATTGTTCCGAATATATTATATTATTATAGTTACTATATCGTTTTGTTGGAAAAGATTTGCACAATAGCAGTTGGCAATTTTTCTTATGTTAATGAAAGAAACTTCATTTAATACTTCCATTCTTTCACTATGGAACGCTTCCGATTCAAACACGTATACCTATAGGTATTGGACAGCCTACATGATGTTGGTTGGTCAGGGCTGCTCTAAGCTGCGGCTTCGAGTCATGCTCTAGAGCTCGATGCTTCTTACTCTACGTTTATACATTGCAAGTTTGTACCTACATTGCAAAAGAGTTGTACATAAGTTTGTACATTGCAAAAGAGAAAGTTTCTTAGTGATTCAGGGTGCAACGTGCATTATAATGTTTGGCGTCATCACTTCAATTTTTAATACAAAATATCTCAAGATTGTACCTTCTAAAAGGACAACTTTAACCACTACAATATCAAGCTACCACATTTCGAAGCAATAAAATCGAAATGTATTGCAAAACAAGACGTAGCCGGGTACACTCCGCTGGATATCTCACGATTTTAAATATTTTATTACTACGAGCTAAAAGCTCTGCACTTGTAGATAAAATAGACTTTATCAGCAAGAACTAAGGAGTGGGCCCAGCGAAGGGAATTAAATAGGTAAGTAATGCGAAGTTTGCATGAAATGAAATTGTAGCAAATGCTACTGGCTGTCTTGCTTTTGGAGTTTTATGAAATAAATCTACATTATATTGAGCTTACAAATGCTTTTGTGGGACAAGAACTTGACCGCATCCGTACGGTAGGTATAAAATTCAAAAAATGTGATAAGTAATAAATGTGAGGCCTTTGGAGACCTTACATTAATTTCCATGAGACTTTTCCAAGCTTCTTTATTAACAGATTCAGTCACGCTGACTCAAATTGTATAACAACAACCTTCTGCACTTTCTTCAGTCTTTAAGCTCTACTTTAGTGTAACTACTAGAAAACTATATGTTTCGTCTTCTCCAATCGCTGTACCTACCTACATACGTAGGTACCTACAGTCCTCATTTACGTTTCCTCTGCACGACCTAAGTATATTTGCATTAAAAAACATGCTCTGCAAACTTGCAGACATCAGGCATCATCAACAATTCAATTTACCCTGCATTTCCACGGTAGATATTTTATGGGAGCCACGCACTGCGTAGATAAGTTTAGGACCACGTCGGACTTTGTATGCAACTTTTAAAGGATGATCCAAATTGAGTTTCCTCGACACTGTAAAAAAAGTAGTAGATAATGGCGCGTATTTGAAACGTCAAATGCTAGTTTAAAATATAACATTTACGATATGAATCGCCTTACTACGGCTCAACGTGTTAAAATTGTTCAGTTATTCTACAGAAATAACAATTGTGTAAGAAAAGTGAATAGACTTATACGGGAAGATTATGGTCAAAACAATCGTCCTACTAAGCGAACAATTCGCAAAATTGTGAAATTTTTTGAAGAAACTGGAAGCATTAGGTGAGCCGTGTGCATCATCGCGTCGTGCGTTCAGCCGAGAATATTGCCTGTGAGCGATAGTGTGGCCGAAGACCCAGATTTACCAATTCGTCGTCGTCCGCAGAATTTCGGCCTTTCTTATGGCTCCCTTTGGCGTACTTATTTTGCATAAAGACTTGCACCTGCACCCGTATAAAATACAAATAACCCAAGAACTGAAGCCCAGAGACCATGAACAGCGAAGAACTTACGCGGATTGGGTATTAGCGCAGCAGGAAGTCGATGCAAAATTTTCAGTTTTTTTTTTTGATAAAGCACGTTTCCTACTGACTGGGTATGTTAACAAACAAAACTGCCGCATTTGGGGGGAGGAAAATCCTCAAGTGATACACGAGATACAATTGCATGCCCAAAAAGTTACTGTATGGTGCGCGTTGTGGTCAGGCGGTGTGATAGGGCCTTACTTTATTTGAAAACAATGAAGGTCAGACGGAAACAGTGAACGGTGAGCGATATAGGCGCATGATAACCGATTATTTTTGGCACCAAATTGAGGATATCCATGCGAAGATAAATGGTTTCAGCAAGACGGCGCGACATGCCACACATCAAGAGAAACGTTGGATGTTTTGGGTGACAAGTTCAGAGGTCGCATTATTTCTCGTCATGGTGACATTAACTGGCCGCCAAGATCATGCGATTTAACGCCGTTAGATTTTTTTCTATGGGGTTTTCTTAAGAGTCGGGTATATATCGACAGAACTGCAACGTTGGAGAACCTAAAAACTAACATCCAACGAGTTTTAGCTGAAATAACACCTGAAAATTGAGTAAATGTCATCTATACTACCTTAGACGATTCGTATAATCCTTATACTTACTCCTGTAGAATGTCCAGGGGCGGCCATTTGACCGATGTAATTTTTCATATTTAATTAAAAACACTAAATATTTCAGTAGTAAATAAATAACTAGTACAATTTTGCATAGTACGTGTTTTTCTTTTAATGAAAGTTAGGAAACTTAAATTGGATCACCCTTTATTTCCAATACCTACTACAGTACACAGTTAGAAGATGTTACGACTTAGCACAAATCCGTCAAGCAAATAAAAACCTTTCTTCAAGAAGTTTCTTCGACTCGCACTTACCAAGTCACACCAATCTACTAACGAACATTCATTCAACTCGGACATCCACCGACTAATGGTGTACGACGATTCATTAACAGAACTGATTGAGTAGGACGAATGCGCTTGTCAACGGTTACTTTAATTAACCTGTTATTACAAAACAAACCTAGTAAGTACTTACTTACCGTATTAACTTTCTTAGGATTGCTTGAGAGAACGTCTCGTCAGAGTTTAGAGCCACCCAAAATGACATATTCCTTTGCGGCGAAGCACTGCAATTAATTAGTCTTAAGCCAAGTCAGAGGCCATCGGGCAGCCTGACTAACTCTGATACCAGAGACCAGCACTACCTCATACGGCAAGCAAGCAACCGCATTCGGCAATCTGAGACACTCGATTTCATATGGTAGGTATTTCGATTCTAAAAAAACACTTATCGCTTTGATCACGAATTGCTAGTTTGATTAACGTTGTAACACCAAAATGAGTAGCTATCTACAAGGGCACTGCTTTACGAAAAAATTAAGATGTTAAAGAATCACCAAATCTTGAGAAACATCATAAATAGGTAATTATTTCATTGGTAAGTAGTCCGTGGCTGTCTCGGCTTAGAATAAGACCTCTCCCAATCCTCCCGTGGATGTCGTACACAACGTTGTCGTCGTGTAAGAGGCGACTAAGGGAATACACGCCGGAAGATGGACAGCAGCGTCCTCCGAGTACATATTTGTAACACTGCGGTCACCAATCCTCCTGCCAAGCGTGGTGACTATGGCAAACCCCTCCTTTTGGGGGATGCCTATGTTCAGCAGTGGACTTCTAAAGGCTGACATGATGATGATGAAGTAAGTAAACTAAAATTTATGGGCAAAGCAAAATAATTCCGATAAAGGTATTAACGGCTAAATCAATTTTTTTTGCATCGCAAATTTTCACTCTAACAATCGCGTCGATTCGAAACGAGCCTTAAGAATTTGCTGCAACTTTCAAGATCAGTTTTTACGAGTTTAAGTATGAACCAATCGATTGGAATGCGCGCCGGATTTGAAAGGTTCCCAGTACGAAGCTTCCAGAATAAGGATCCATCTTGCTGACAGGAAATAGTTAGATAGTATGTATACCCATAGGTCTTCCAAGCAAGTACCAAAGTTTAATAGCTTCAACTACTATGTAGATACCTGTATATCGAAAGACTGATGCCTGCCTTCATTCACTTATTACTTTCTTCCCGAGTATACGTCCCAAGCCCCATCACGGTCCACCGAACGGATGTAAAAAAGCCATCGTCCTGTGAGGCCTAATTAAGATATGTATCTATCAATGTGACCCACCCTTGTTCCACTATTGTCCGGTTGATCCCGAGACTGAATGAATGGAGACGGGGAGGGAACGTGAGATTACAGCCTTTTATTTTATAGCTTTAGATGTTTTACATTATGTGGATTAAGAGATCGTATGTGCCTAATGATTAGGAGTTACCTACTAGTATTTTGGCTTAGTTTCATAAAAATAGTATCCATGGTAAATATTCCGTTTCAAATATTTATACTTTTAGTTTCATAGTTAGGTAACCTAATTCATCATCATCATGTCAGCCTTTAGAAGTCCACTGCTGGACAAAGGCCTCCCCCAAAGAGCGCCATGACGAGCGATGGGGGTCTCCCCACACTTCGCTTGCTTGTTCTGGGCCGTTTTCTTTGGAACAATTGGCGAAAATAACTGTTTAAAACGCTAAATATGATCACAATTGGCGTTCCCTTTGGCCATTTGTGGGCGAAATTAGCATTCGTTCGTTCGTTCGTTTTGCAAGTTTCGATGACATGTTGACATAGGAAAATCGACTTTATACCGTGAGAGATAGGGCCATTTTTCATTCAGTTTGGAAAGGATTGGAAGTGTCAAAAGTTGCAAATATGCCAAAAGTGTTGAAAATGTCCAAAGAAAACGGCTTGTTAAAAATGTACATTTCGAAATTGCCCACAACGCCTAATCATCATCTCGAACGCAGGGTTCGTGGTCGCCATTCGAGAACCTTTATTCCCCAGTGGTTGTTGGTTCTGCGAACTATAACTAATTAGGTTCATAATTAATTAGGTTATGTAACCTAATTAATTTTGGTTAATTATGATTCTTTGATATTACACCTACGTTTTGCATGAATTCCACCGTCGAGTTCGACTTCCAGTCCTTATATTTGCACTGCTGCCCAAGAGAGAGAAAGAGGTGTGGAAGAGGTGTGTAATGTTTTCAGGGTTCATGCTTGTATGTTAACGATGTTAATGCCTAGATTTGGATGTAAGTATTGGGTATCGTTAGAACTTAGAACATCATCTCGAGTAACATAGGCTATTTTTTTTATTAAAGTTCGTGTAGGGAAGTCGTGTTTTTCGCTTACTTTTATTATGTTCCTTTCACGATTTGCATGATTTTTGCGCTATGAGATTGTACCTAGGTAGGTGCCTCTTGAGTATAGAAGACCTATCGTAACGTGCCGTCGCGTCGGTTTCGTATACAGTAAGTACCTAGCTATCGTATCGTAGCTCGTAGAACAGATAAAAGATGTGGAAGAAAGGTTTCAACCAAGGACTGGAAGATTTAGCGTAGTATAGACGCAAAATCTTCTGGTGAACGAGGTGGACCGACGCGCGACGACTTGGTGCTTTTGAGTTGGAGCCTTTGTATGCAAACAGTTGTGGCGTGTTTAGGGGAACGCCAATGTTCAGCAGTAGAGCTTCTCCTGATGATGATGAATACCTATCGTAATGCAATGATTTGACAGAGTGATTTTAATGGTATTTCCTAGTCAGCAATTTGACCATGGACAAGGACTCACCCACAAACTCATGACTAGGTAAAACACGAACGTGTTGACAGGCCAGAGGAAAGTAATCAATGGTAAAAACCGTAGATACCTACTGTCGTAGGCCGTAGGCCCCCTTTAATTAATAAAACCATTGTAATAATCAATGGTCTTATTAAAAATCCAAGTCTGCCATAAAGCGTGAAAGCCATTCACATAGAACCGAAACCGTCCCAACTTTATGTCAGCGTGGGCGTACGGAAAGACTTACGAGCCATTCTGATTGACGAGAGATAGGCAGTGATTATTTCTTTTGAAATTGTTAACTTTATGACAGAAAATTGAAATATAAAACTCATATTTGCATAGGATATAAGGTTACCCGTCATTAATAAAGATGTAATATGTTAATGATCAACTAGGTCATTCAGACTGAAAGTATAGGGGAAATCCGAAGTTTTATGATCTTTAAATGATTCCCGCCCACGATCAACTGGTCAAGTAAGCAAATTACTTAATTTAGGATGACACATCCCACCAGATGGGCAATCATAGATTTTAGCTGCAAGAAACTAAGCGCATGCGTTTAGATTTCTAATAGTTGTGATTGTGACTCATTGCACTGTTGAATGAAATCTGCTTAAGTACATAATGTGGGCACATTTTTTATGCATGAACGACAAGCGATTGTCAGTGATCTTAACTGATGGTAATTAGGAACATGGAATGGAGCATACTTGCCTAGATGACACCTGTACCCCTAGTACGAGTTTTATACTTTCCGAAAATGTAGTTTCGTTTAGTTCCATACATTTCTGCAGTGTTTCCGCTAGAGGCGCTGCCAGTAAATGTATGGAACTTACTACATTTCGTTTTCGAATACTATAAAACTCGTACTAGACCCCCTGTTCACTTTAGACTTGAAGAGATAGAGGTTGTACTTGTCGAGAAATAAATACTTTACAAGGTGTCCCACTCCTTCGTTGTTGGCATAAGAAATGTAGAAGCAAAAAAAAAAACATAGCACGAATCGGTAGAATGACAACAATATACCTACGCATGCTGTTTTCGTGAAGGAATTAATTCCAATTCCAACACATTGAGAAATGTACTTAAAAACCGATATGCTGGCAACTTTATGTCGATGTTTTTAGCTTAGCCTTAACCAAGCCATCATCGCCAATGAGGTTTTTGCCCGCTTTTCAATGATGAGCCGTCCCTGATATGCAGTACATAGTATTAACCCATACACTATCTGACTTACGCTTGTTCGAGTATTAGAAGCAGCCCTAGTTAAAATACCTACCTCCTTGCTTTCCCTAAGACCTCCAACTTCTGTGCACCTAATTTAGCCTTGTATTTATTGTAGGTATGTTAAAAAAGCGCGCTAAAGTAGCTGTAAGAGCTCGATAGCTCAAGATGGTCGCCAGTCCCAAGCGTATCTAAATAATTTAATGCCTAAATTTATTATACCTTTATTATTATTATTATTTTGTTTCTAAATTATCATAATTTGACCAAATTAAACGTTGAATAATTACCTACTACCGAAAATAAAACTTCATATCTACATAAGCACCTAACTGTAACCAGAATATAAGCAACTTTATATATATTATTTATATATATATTACCTTGTCTAGTCACATCCTTCTATTTAGTTTCAGATCTTCCTCTGTGAATATTAATATATTTATTTTATTATATATATATATATATATATATATATATATATATATATATATGTATTTATAAGTAATATTTTATCGTATTTATATTCTAAAAATATAAAATTTATTAATTTCAGTAAATCGTTCATTAATGTTCATGTTCTCGCTTTCTAATCTAAGGTTGCCTGGAAGAGATCGCTACTTAGTGATAAGGCCGCCGATTGTACTATTTTAAGGTTAATGTTGTTGTGCTATAATTTAAGTTTTTAGTGCATTAAAGAGTTATCTATCTAACACGTGACGGTATCTATTTTGCAGTGTCAGGCTCCCAAACTGCCTAAACTACTTATATGCACTATGCATGCAGCCCAGAAAAGCTCTAACTCATCAGATTTCAGTAGAGCATCAAACGAAGGTTTACGCTCACTTTGTGACCAAATTATTCCGTAACATTCATTACCTTCTGGATAGAACTGAACTTCTAAATAAAAAATAATAACGACAATCAAAACGTTAGCTTCTAAACATACTCAGATATTACAATAAAGCGTTCACAACCGAGTAAATTGGCTATTACCATTACCACAGCCGAAACGTGTTTATTAAAGGCACGCAACATAACATTTATAGGCGTGTGCCGGCCGACTTCGTAAACACCACATTTGCATCCCGACCGTGTCTGCGAAACCTCAATCGATCGCTAAAAAAATCATCGCATTATACTTACTCGAGACCCCAACTGCCTATATAACTCACCATACGAAATTACCATCTCAACTGCGTCCAACTGAATCTTTGATGTAACCTCTACTGCGTAGGGATAAGGTCTAAAGTGCCTTAAAAATGGAATCCTTTAAGCTGTTGCGACCAGTGAATATTCCAATACAATAATACGTGCATTGGGCCGGCGCGCGCGCAGTCTGCTCGGACCACTACTGTGCATTTCCCACGGGCTGCGTATGTTTCTGCACCGTTCACTCCGCATAGCCGCGTCCCTGTCTGGCCTGATGTAGTGCCGCTCTTTCGTTAAACGAAGCACACCCACACACCACGTCGGTATTTGAGATTGTTCCGAGGTGGGTACCGACATACATTACGTCAGGCCAACTACAGGTTAGCTGCTAGAGCTTATCGATGCACCAATATGCGTGCTATTGCGCTATGCAAGTGTTTTAACACGAATAGTTTGAGATTAACTCGATGTTGGTGGGCGTTGATGTTTAGCCGTGCTCGAATTGAGCCACAATGATGCAATTCTGGGAAAAAGCAAAAGAATATAAGTAGACTAGCTGTGCCCGCGTGGCCAAAATTCATGGTTTTTTTTTGCGTGGAACCCTAATACTTTTTCAAAAATAAATGTAGGCTGTGTTACTCCTTATAACATCACCTATCCTTTTAGTGAAAGTCCCATCAAAATCGGTCCAGCCGTTTCGGAGATTAGCGGGGAAAAAACAGACAGACAGACAAAAACTTTAACAAACGTGTTTTTGTTATTAGTACCGTATATACTTTCATATGCATTTAGTAAAAAGCTGTTATTTCGATATTACAAACAGACACTTCAACTTTATTTATTTGTCTAGATACAAATTAATTGAGTTTCGTTGAGAAGAAAGGAATATATTCCTCGCATTGAATAGGTTCTTATTTGTCGCAATCAAGAATTGAATTTTACACACGTGTCGTGTGCCTTGTTAAAAAACGCCTACCCAGAGCACTTTCACAAATGTGTTGGATAGACACTAAGGTGATGCATCCCAGACCTGTAATCTTCCCGTCAGATATTCTTCACCCGATTTCCTCAAGTCATTTCAAATTGGTATTAAATTGGAACCTGCATGTTAGCCCAAAGAATCTCTCGCCAATTAAATTGCAACATTCCATGCATTTGTGTTCACGATTAACTCTTCAATCAGATATTTGGGCGGATCCAAAGCTTGGTTTTAAATACATTGCTTTTTTGCTTAGTCAAGTTTTGAGGAGACCTACCTCAACGGTCGATGTATATTCGTAGTGCTGAATAAACGTTTTCGAGGAACACGAGTTTCGTGATTTCGTCTAATTCTGATGTCTAGAATGCGTGCATGCCGCGTCACTGTCAAGCGCGGCCGCTGGCACAGATCAGAAAGACTCCGGTAACGTTTAGTATTACAAATAATTAGGGTAAGTAGGTAAAGTATTTAGAATTAAATTGGAAATGCGAACGATTTATATTGCCTTGTTAGGTGGGTTCCTGAAATGTGGCAATTTTCACATACAAGATGTACTAATAAAATATGTAAATCATATAAATTTTAATTTGTGCCAGTTGTCCACCATTTATGCCTAATTGCGAGCAGTGACGTCATTTGGTCGCCATTAAAGCAATGGTCGTATTGGAGCGAATCCATTTTGACAGCTCTCAACAACGCAAAAATATAAAGTATTACATACTTGATTTCTTCATAAAATAATGTTATTTTTCGCTCAAATAGTGGCTTCTGAACGCTATCGACCAGTCTAAGAAAATAAGTCAAATACCATAGCATTAAAAAATAAAACAATAAACGTACGATAATAGAAAAATGTTTATTAATAAAAAAAAAAAACTGCTTGGTTACCTTCAATGTAACAATTTCTAATCAATTTATATCTAAACATCAGTTTTGTCGAAAATACACTTAGACAACTAGTTTTTTTGATCCATGCGCGTATTAAAATACTGTTCCTAAACTTGGTTTAATATTAGTAATAAGATTTGCATACTTGTTAATTGAATTGAAATCAGATCACAACAGCACAAATGACTCACAGACCACTTTTGTACTATTTGTGAGTAAGAAAACATTCATATCCAACCTATTTTTATCATGAATACGCATTTCCTATTTTTAATTGATATTCGCATTTACCCAGTCTGTGTAAAGTTTTATTTAGGTATGTAACTTCTGTGCTATTTCTACAGTTTTTTTTTAATTTCCGCAATTCCAAGTACTTTCACTACAAACTAAAATAGTTATTTGTTATGCAAGGCTGCAAAGTGTTTTTTTGGCGAGAGTACTTGTATTGAAACCTGAGCAAGCGAAGGATTCTAGGATTCAAATATAGAATCCTGAGCGTAGCGAGGGTTTTCAAAAGTACGAGACGCCAAATAACTTTGCTGCCGTGCGCAACACAAAACTTTTCACCTCACTACAGCGAGGAAAATGCTAGGAGCAAGAAGAGTAGAAAAGAGTAGAGTAGAATAGAGTAGAATAGGGTAGAATAGAGTGGTATAGAGTAGAATAAAGTAGAATAGAGTAGAATCGAGTAGAATCGAGTAGAATCGAGTAGAATACAGTAGAAAAGAGTAGAACAGAGTAGAAAATAGTAGAACAGAGTAGAACACAGTAGAATAGAGTAGAACACAGTAAAATAGAGTAGAACAGAGTAGAACACAGTATAACACAGTAGAACAGAGTAGAACACAGTAAAACACACTAGAACACAGTAGAACAGAATAGAGTAGAAAAGAGATGAAAATTAAAAGAGACGGATAGAGTCGAGTTGAGTCAAATAGAGTAGAATCGAATCGGATAATAATATAGTATAAATTAGTAATAAAGTATTTTCAGTGAATTGGCGCTAAAGAAAGAAATAGAATAGAAAGGTTCTCATTTTAAAAACTCTTTCCACGCTAGCGGGTAAAATGCAGTTTTGCACTCGGATTTCGAATGACAAACAGAATCTTTCCGAGCTTGTGAGGTGAAAAAACAATTATTATGTTAACCTAATAACCCTAGCTAATATTAATACTAAACCTAGTATAACAAGCCGCTATCAGTGGGCAACATTACCAAAATGCTGGCAGCATTGCCACGTTGTATGGCAATGCATCTTTGAGCAAAATAAATGCCAGCATTTTGACACGTTTTGCTTGGACCAGTCTGTTCTGTCTAATGACAGTATATACGAAAATCACATCTCTATCACCGCATTTGGAATACAATCACTCGAGAAGAACCGACAAGAAACTCGGAGTCAACATAGTTATTTACAATATGTAGGTACTTACTTCTTCTTTAAAAACTTTTTTATATGTACCTAAACTTCCACCATTTTGAAAAATCACAATTTTTTGACTATCAATGAAACTAGAATCAATCGATAGGGAACTTTTTATGAAACAAAAAATATTGTTAACGAAATCGCCTAAATGATATACTTTCGGCGATATTTGGGTTCAAAAATCATGATTTTTTGTCAAACTTCACGTATATTAATTTATCGTGCTACTATAAAAGTCTGTCACATTAATTTCATCAGATAGTTATTTTAAGGTGGTACCCAGACACAGAAAAAAAAACAGCTTGGTGTTCAAAATGGCTGAAGTTTAGGTACTCCAATGATGCCTACAAGCACTTATTGCTGTACTTACTTATTTTTATAATGGAATGATTTGCGCAATTACATTAGATAAGTACTATAATATACACAATATGCTGGCCTATATTTAGGGCAAAGAATTAGCCTCGCTTTACTGTAGCTGAACTACTTTCGCAAACGTAAGACGTAAGTACGTCATCGAGCGTCGTCGAGCGACGTTTACGAACGTAGTCCAGGCAGCGCGACCAGCATATTGGACACGTTGCCGGACGTAAAAAATTGCTTATACTATCTATAGATGCTAGTAGTCTCTGGGTAGTTTTAAGTTTTTTTTTATTGTTTTTTTATTCTTGCTCAAGTCAAGGCGTGGTTAATAGAAACGAAATACCGAAACGAACTACCTACCTTAAATCGAATGACTCATTTGGGTCTTGTTGTCGCCTTAAGGTAACAACTTTTGAGATAGGTTGGGGTTAATCCCCCTGAAATGACAAATATAAATTGTACGTATTTAGATTTCTTGCTTGAGATTCGGTCGACTTTAAAACTGGTATATTGTTCACAAAGTTTTAATATACACTTCAAGGACAAATGCTCTTAAAAAATATAGGAAACTTTTACATTACAATTATAAAGTACTTTTATGTAATTTTTTTACTTGGCAAGGAATAGAATATTTATACACTACGCATATAAATTACTATTACTATTACTACTAGTGGCACACTTTAGCCTGCTAATATTTTGAACTATGTCTTTGAATATAGTTATTTGCCGAAGAAACCAATTTTGAATCTTGTCCTTCAGAAAAATTAAGAGTAAATCTCATTCCATAGCTCGCTGAGGGACTTATAGGCCGAGAGTCGTGGGTCCGCGCACTAAGTGCCTATTATGTTAACTCTTGTCATATATAGTTATTGTATGCTTTTGTTTAAGGACCACTTATGTTGCCTAATACATCTTGATAGGTTAAATATGGCAACAAATCTTAGAACAAAAATTGGAATAGAATACACACAAGAGAACATAATTTATACCTAAGCTAGATTCACTTAAGGCGCATAATACCCTGTCATTTTGACACACTTATTGTAAACTCAGCTAGATTTATAAAGGCGTTGACACAATGACAGATTTAGAAGGGCCTGTGTAAAGCAAGCCTATGCCAATTACTAGAAGCACATCGCGACTGCAATGAGAGGTTTTCTGACAGCTGGAGGAACCTAGTTCTGAACGCTGACGTGACATGGTTCTAATTTTTTTCGCATTTAATAAATGAAAATGCAAAGTTTACTCTTATATACCTACTAATTTGTGTTGTGTTGTGGAAAAACAAAAGTACTTTGATTGATATCAAACAATAGCCACAAAAACTAAAGAGAAACGTAACGTTACGTTTTTATACGTAATAAAATAATAACAAAAACAAGCATGATAGAGAGATATACGCTCTATGTTAGTAAGAATGTTTTTTTATCGGCCTTGCTTCGTGTGTTTTTACAAAATTTCCTTATCCACGTCTCGTCAGCGCCATCTATCACATTTATATGAACTATTTTATTTTTTTAATTGCCTTACGGAAAACTTCCCATTGTCAAGAGACTATTTTGCCGGCTTTAGACTTCTTTCAGAGCAATGCGGATTGTCCGCCGTGCGTACATATCCGCTCCGAAGTTCCGTGCAGAAGGTCAGCATATAAATACACACTACTCTGAAATTAGCCTTACATTATCCAACGAATTCTCGGAGAAAAGACGCCCCGTGATCTCATAGAAAAATTTGCCCTTCTTGTGTCGCTACTGCTAATTCACGAAAACTGTCTACATTCAGGCCCGTTTGTGGAGCTCGGTAGCATGAATTTAGAGCCGGCATTACGTGACATACGAGGGGAGGTTAAGTTCGCGGAATGCAGGGCTTAGACTTGGGAAAGGCTAGTTGTTTTACTAGGTCCTAGTAAGTGACTCAATGCAACCATACACACTAACTTTAATCAGATTAACAAAATTTTAAGATATCGCTGGATAAACAAGTCACTCGGGATGAAACTGTATTAAACTGAGGAGAAAATTGAGTTTCGTGCCATCATAATGTTCCGCATTAAGCTAATAGAAAAACGGAACAAAAAAAACCTTGGATGAGATGCTATTGAAAGTTCTCAACGCGTGCGTTCTACCAGTTATGGCCTACGGAGCAGAAACATGGACACTCACGGTGGGGCTGGTTCACAAATTTAAAGTAGCTCAGCGAGCTATGGAGAGAGTTTCTCTAAAGAACAGGATCCGAAATGAGGAGATCGGCAAGAGAACTAAGGTAACCGACATAGCTCCAAGAATTAGTAAGCTGAAGTGGCAATGGACCGGTAACTCGAAGAACCAACAACCGTTGGGGTAAACGAGTTCTAGAGTGGAGACCGCGTTTACGCAAGCGTAGTGTAGGGCGCCCGCCAGCCAGGTGGAGTGACGACTTGCGAAAGGCGGCTACTGGATGAGGAGAGCCGAAGATCGGGCTCTGTGGCTTCACAACGAGAGGCCTACATCCAGCAGTTGAATACGGGCTGATGATGATGATGATGATGAGATGCTATTTGTTTACGGTAACTCTTGCCCTGGAAAAACAATTATTTATAAAGGGCGTGATCTATTCAAATAAAGCAGAATCAGTTGCAGATCACCCACCTGGCCGGCCGATTGAGGCCACTTCTCAGATATCGACGTAAAAGTTGAAAAATTTGTTCTTGAGGATGCTTTTTTGAAGAATAGATAGCAAAAATACTTTGTTTATTATTTAGGACCGCTCATTCTCCATGAACATCTTGGCATGTCTAAGGCCAGTACAAGATGAGTGCCTAAAATGCTTACCTAATACATTAAATACAAAGCGCGTCGAATGTGCGAACTTTCATATTTCTGTAGCGTCAACAGGGATGAAGTTTTGCACAGAAATGAAACACATGAAATTTGGGTTCACCACTGAGTCTGGGTCAAAGCAAGAGTAAATCCAGTGACACAAAAAAGGTCAGCATCCCATAAGAAGTTCAAGGTGTTGTCACTTGACATGTTGTCACTGTTTTTTAGGTGGTTTAGAGAATATTTTTCTAAACGATAAAAGTTGCCATTGTGGAAATTAGGAAAAGAAAATGGACTCGACGCGTGCTCCTTTTACACGACAACGCACCTGTTTACAAGAGCCATGCTGTGATGGCTTTAAGACATTAAAAACTCTTCCTGTAGTCTAGATAAATCTCTCTGTGATTTTGATACCAAAATTTTTAAAGAAACTTGTGCGGAAAACAGTTTAGTGACGATAAATATAATATATGAAGTCGACAATTATGGAGGCCTACACAGAATATTATTTTTCTATAGTATAAATAAATGATATAAAAGATCTGATAATTGTACTAACTGGTTAAGTAAGAATAAATTAAAGAGGAAACATTTTTTGACCATCATATTGTCCACTGAGACTTTTTACGAAAGCTCCGTTGTCCGCGTTGCGCATTGTCGATCCAATATGACAGCCTATACTCCAGTTCGGTTGTCTGTCCACGAGACCACCGACAACCGACGCATAAATGTATAGACCGCTAAATCGGTTGTCGTTACCTGTCAAATGGACATACTGTCTCGAACGCTATTATTAATGTCAGCAAAATAATCATAAACCATTAAAAAACACGTTATTATTGACCAGAAAGCCGGATTGGTGGTTAATCTAATCAATAAAGCACTCTACCTAACTTAATTACATTTCTAGAATAATCTTAATCATAAAATACTATTCAATAAGAGTCAAAATAAAAGGTGAAAATATTCGTAATATTTATATTGTATGTCAAAAAATCAACAAAATAATCTGACAAGAGATTTGAAAAAAATAGTAACAATTAACATGAAAAGGAATCGAGACTTAAGATCTAAGTACAAAAATAAAGGAGTCTTAGGCCCACTTACGCAGTCTATCTTAGCCCCGGGCTAGTCTAGGCTAAAAAAGTAAAGCCAATATGGCCACATAGCCCGCCTTGAATTCTCTAGATATATTACAGAAAATTTCCAGCAGTGTCTAGCACTGTACATTGTTGCTGAGCACAAGCTCCATTTGGTACACTCGCAATTGATATCACTTGCGTCGTAAATGGTATATGTATTTTAATACCACCTGCTCTAACGTCCAATTACTTTGCACGCAATCTTAACGCAAAACAAGGTATATAAAGTTATATGAAAATCTCAAGAGATATAATATGGTTTGAATTTGCAACGTTGCAATTCGTATCAATCTCTTAGTATTGTAAGGAGTTAATTCGAAAATCAAACTGGCCACCATATAAGCAGAACACAAAAAAAAACCTATTGTAAAGAATGTCAAACAAAAGTTGGTGTTTGGTGTTATTTTAATACGGATTTATCATTTTCAAGTTTTCACAAAGATGTCGTCGAGTAACTAAATAAATGCTTTATTCATGTATTTAGCGCTGGGGTTTTATTGTCTCCCAGAAGGTATGAAAAGTATTCACCTCGTGGATAAAGCTTGTCTTCGTCTTGGGCAACTTCAATGAACCCCTCACTTCACTCAGGTCAGTCCTGACCTGAGTGAAGTGAGGGGGGGTCTACATAACTCCCTCGCTCTCGTTTCGGATCATTATACCGCCCATGACGTATGACACTTGGTGCATAATCTACTATTACATTTTCTTAATTTTTGCGTATTGTGCCAAATAATCAGTTTTTCTTCGTCTTCAATTTTAACCATTGGACTGCACCAAACAGAACAATATATTTATTAAAAAACGATTCCAGAATCAGGTACTAAGGGAAATTGTAAATGCTCCTTGGTACTTCAGAAACGACAATCTCCATCCTCCTCCAAAATAATTTGACTACAAAGTGATGAAAAAAATATGCAGAAGCTCTAAAACATAGACTTCACCGTCATGTAAATGTCGGGGCGATCCAGCTCCTCGACCACACGGACACAGTGAGAAGACTCAAAAGAACAAAACAGTAAGAACTTATGAATAATCTTTGACAGTAAGAAAAGTGCTAGTGGACACATTCTTAGCTATGACATTTTAAAAGTAAAAGTTAGCGTTTAAGCCTAATGATTTCAGTTACGCTATAATGGCATAGGCTAGATTGTAAGAACAAATTTTTTTCTGTGCATTCAGTCGTGCAAGATGAAAAATCCGTGTTATATTTAGCCGAAGCTTAGCTTAGCCGGGCTAAGTATAGATGAGCCTTAGTTTATATTTATACCTATTTAAAACTAATCTAATCACCTAAAACTATGTATCGAATTGATTTGATTCAAAAGACGTTATAGAAAATTTTACGGATAAAATATTCATTTGATATTTAGATAAAATGAAATCATTTATGAAACTGTTCGTATTTATTTTAAATATTTAATGACGAGACAGCAGGCGTAGGCTATAAAATTAAACTTAAATAAATTTAAACAAAGCTAACAGTTACCCGTATTTACTTTATAAAATAGATCAAAACCGGTGGGAGTATAATCAGTGTAAGGGACCAAGTAATTTAAGATTATTAGTGCATAGCCTCGAAAGTTATTTTTTTATATAAAATTGTTGGCACCATCGGTAATGTTCTACTTATGACCTGCGCCAATAAAGACTTTTGATAAAAATAAGAAAATAATTATAAATAAAATGTGGCGAATGCAAGCTTTTTTCGTACGAAGTTGCCAGTTTCAGATAGTTTAATTTGTTGCCACAGATTATAAAACATTGTCCATTGTACCAATGGGGTTTCTTTTCGGATAAAAGTGCATTTTGAAAGTGTTAATGCGAAAACAGATTACTAACACCTAACGCCACCCTATGCCAACACGCGTACCACAATGACTATGCGTGTTGGCCTATTTAGTTACACTTGAGAATGGAAAAATACGCTATTCGCTCTTTAGTGATAATGCCGCCGACTATACTACTTTTTAACCCCCGAACTCAAAAAGTGAGGGGGTGTTATAAGTTTAAGGTATGTGTACGTCTGTCTGTGGCATTGTAGCTCCCAAACGAATGGACCTATTTTGATGTGTTTTTTTTTGTTTGAATGATGTGACCGAGATGTTTCTTAGCTATAACAAATGGAGGGGGTCAGGGGTTATATTATTTTTTATTTGTGCTTGTTAGGCAATGTTCACATGCAATAATTTTAGTGTTTTTAGTGCAATAAGGAGTAATATATCTATCTACCTCCTTCCACGAAGCAAGAAACGAACCTGCGAGCATGGGTACCATACCATTTCAATAGCTTTTCCTACTTTGTATACATTCACTACAGAGAAAGAGCAACAGAGTTACTTTCGCTATTATAATATTAGCATGGATTAGTAAAAACTAAAATGTTTGTGTGGTAATTTTCTGGTACCAGACAATACTAGGTTTTAATTTCGATGAACAGTTAGGGAATTAATAAACGCTAGAAGTTAAAGAATGGTTTAATTATTATTATATAGGAAATTCCATATTAATTACTGCTATTTAGCGTTTTGAGAGAGGCCTATGACATGCCTGTTTCACTCTGTGTGTAAGCATGAAATCATAGAGCTAAAATTAATTAAAAGCAAGCCAACAGAAGGATTCAGCTGGTTTGGGCAGCATCAAGTCTTCTCGTCGTCCATAACACAGTGCCTGAAGACAAAAGTCTTCAATCAGTGCGTCCTACCGGTGATTTATGGAGCCGAAACGTCAGACTCACGGTCGGACTAGTCCACAAATGTAAGTTCGCTCAGCGAGCTATTGAGAGAGCTATGCTTTGGAGTTTCTCCAAGGAACAAGATTCGTAATGAAGATATCCGACGGAGAACCAAGATAACCGACACAGCTCTAAGGATAAAGAAAGTGGCTGTGGGCTGGTCACATTTCCCGAAGAACCGATAACAGTTGGGGTAGACGAGTTCTCGAGTGGAGACTACGACACTGATAACTGTTTGGTAGACCGCGATTCGGCAAACTTACGCAAAGTGGCTGGCAGTAGTTGGAAGAGAAGAGCCGAAGATCGGGCTCAGTGGTGTGCTTTGGGAAAGGCCTATGTCCAGCAGTGGACACACGGACTGATGATGATGATGGGGCCTAGCGCTGGAGACTTATAATTGTTGTACCTTCTTTAATCCTTACTAGTAATATTAATAAAGCGAAAGTAACTCTGTCGCTCTTTTTGTTACCTTTTCACTACTAAACGGATGATACGGGCGGTTTTGGTGCGGGCATAGTTTGAACCTTGGGGAAGGACATGATACCTTTTATCGCGACAAACTGTAGGACGAAGTCGCGGGCAAAAGCT
Source organism: Alsophila aescularia (assembly GCA_946251855.1). NCBI lineage: Eukaryota > Metazoa > Arthropoda > Insecta > Lepidoptera > Geometridae > Alsophila > Alsophila aescularia. Next base: position 44,378,561 of record OX276380.1, read on the forward strand.
AGCATATTATAATAACATTGGCTAAACACTTTTTATACAACTGTTTTGGCGGTTCGTATTAATATGAGCCGAAGTGGAATGGCATCAGGTGTTAAAATCTGTTTACGGCTTTGGCGATATTGATGAATAAACACATTTCAGTCATGAGAATATTATAGTTGAGCTCTTTTTTATAACATATAAGATTTAATAAAGCATTTTTAGCAATCAGGTTTCAATCATATCAAATCTTTCACGATACTGTATATACATTTTGTCTGCGCTCAATCCTTGTCTATAATAGACTCCGACACTGATATTTTTGAACATGGCCAAAGAACTGGGCCTTTATTCGCTACGACCATTAACGCACGTAACGCGTTAAGATATGTTCGTGGAATCGTTCGGCATTTGTCACACGTTTTCGGCAAGGAATTTCGTGTGGCAGCGAATAAGCTGATTTTTATACAGCCCTTGTGACTTGTGCTACTGTAGCACGTAAAGGTTACGTCCACAAATATATGTGGACGGTACGCTCGTTACTGATCATCACAAAGATTTTGAATCCAAGTTCACGATGGCGTTCATTTTCTGTGGCCAGCGAAGCGATTCATTGCTATAGTCGACTAGAAGGCCCTTCTATTACAATAATTATAAATGTTTTAGTAACTTATATTGTAACAGAAAAATCTGTTTCACAGTTTTTGTTAAACTCGTGTGTAAGATTTTTTAAATATTTTAACATAGCAAACATTCACTTGACTCTCCTCCATAAAACATCCATTTCGGGGTACCTAACTAATAAAAATAATCAGTTAATCAACTTTATACGTTGACTTAAAAACAAAAACTTATTGATCGAAAGTTCTTAGTGTAATAGGCGGTCAACGATTTCTTATTATCGTTCCTACCAATATAGTTTTCAACATAAAACATACTAATTAATAGTTGTAATTTTGAGTTTTTCCATTAATTGACATCACTAAGTTTTGTACAAAATTTTCTACAAATGGATTAAACTAATAACAAAAAAAAACTTGATCCAATTTTGATACAATTTATATAGGACCAACCTGGAGGTCTACTCCTCCAAATAAAAATTGCATTTTCAAAATCCGCTATTGACCAAGAAATCGGTGAACATACAGTCGAATATAGAATCCATTTGTGAAGTCGATTTATTAGTTAATTTCGACCAGTCAATTTGCTTTGAATAATAAAAATTCCGACCGAAAATTCTCAGTCTTATCGGCACACTGTCACAAATTTACAAGAAGTACAACTTATCGGCCAGCACGTCGGACGGTTTCTGCCTCATGTGCTGTCCGACCAGGAAGGCTAGTTTGTGCGCGTACTGGCACGGCGCTGGCACGCGGACTGTCCCGGGCCAGTTGTAGTACAAGTGGCACATTTTGTAGGTGAGCCGCTGGCACTGGTCGGGGGTCATGCTGCTGTCGTCGTACGCCACCACGTAGTGGGTCGGCGTCACTGTCCCCTGGTTCACCTTTTGCGAGACGATTAGGAAATCGTACCTGGAAAGTGATGTTTAGATTATAGTTTTCGCTCCATATTAAAATTTATTGTGAGTACAGCCAGGGCGGTCGCACTCCGCAACAAGTACAAATAAATTCTAGGGCGCAATATTCGGGTCCGTTCAGTCGAGTGTCAACTTTACGTAAGTAGGTACATTATCGCTAAGTACCTACTTACGTAAAGTTATTGACACATTTTATTCGTGTTTTAATTATGAGTATCAAGAAGTAACCTAGAAGGTACTGCATAGCATTCGGCTGTTTGAATAGTGATAGAAATGACAACTTTCACTCATTATAAAGCAAGGAATTCAGACACCTTTATTCATCAAAGTGTAATTATAATCAACCAACGACACTTATACGTAGGTAGGTATCTCACTAAACTTATCGGCGTTCTGAAAACGGGATAGGTAGGTAGTAAAAATGAGGTAGTAGGTCTATTCTGATAAGAATGTCATTGTATGTAATAGAACTATTTTAATTTATAATAATATGTAATAACTTAGTACATTATTACTTTTTTATTCTGTTACAATATCTAAGTCAAATATCACAGAATAATTAGTAGTACAAGTACCTAGTCATATCTTAATACAACCCTACCGAGCGAAAAAGGGACAGAGCGATTCTGAAACGGTTAGAGCAATAGAAGTTCTCGCGCGTTGTGATACGGTGCATTCTAGCCTGCACGCGTGATGGGCGAGCGCCTTCTAGGTAAATATAATTGAAAGATCGCAGCGCTGTGCGAGTTAAATTGGACTTTATAGCGTTGTAGCGAGAGTCGCTATTTATTTAAATGACTTTACTCAGTTATCCTTCTGTACTTGTACTATTATTTATTCTGTGGTACTGCTAAGGAATGGAATTCCCTGACAGCTTACTTCCTGAAAACTACATGTTAATAACAGCGTCATCTGTGAACCTATGCTCAAACTAAGATGTCTAAATCAATCACACTAATATTATAAAGGCGAAAGTTTGTTACTCCTTTACGCTCAAACGGCTGAACCGATTTGAATGAGATTTGGTACCAGGATGGCTTATATCCTGGATTAACACTAAGGATACTTTTCATCATCATCGTCACATTTACTCCTTCACGCTCAAACATATGGACTGATTTGAGTGAAATTTGGTACCAGGATGGCTTATATCCTGGATTAACACTAAGGATACTTTTCATCATCATCATCATCGTCATATTTACTCCTTCACGCTCAAACATATGAACTGATTTGAGTGAAATTTGGTACCAGGATGGCTTATATCCTGGATTAACACTAAGGATACTTTTCATCATCATCACATTTACTCCTTCACGCTCAAAAATCTGAACTGAATAGAATTAAATTTGGTACCAGGTTGGCTTATATCCTGGATTAACACTAAGGATACTTTTCATCATCATCACATTTACTCCTTCACGCTCAAAAATCTGAACTGAATAGAATTAAATTTGGTACCAGGATGGCTTCTATCCTGGATTAACACTAAGGATACTTTTCATCATCATCGTCGTCACATTTACTCCTTCACGCTCAAACATATGGACTGATTTGAGTGAAATTTGGTACCAGGATGGCTTATATCCTGGATTAACACTAAGGATACTTTTCATCATCATCGTCGTCACATTTACTCCTTCACGCTCAAACATATGGACTGATTTGAGTGAAATTTGGTACCAGGATGGCTTATATCCTGGATTAACACTAAGGATACTTTTCATCATCATCGTCGTCACATTTACTCCTTCACGCTCAAACATATGGACTGATTTGAGTGAAATTTGGTACCAGGATGGCTTATATCCTGGATTAACACTAAGGATACTTTTCATCATCATCATCGTCACATTTACTCCTTCACACTCAAACATCTGCACCGATTTGAAAGATTTTTGGTACCAGGATGGCTTATATCCTGGATTAACACTAAGGATACTTTTCATCATCATCGTCGTCACATTTACTCCTTCACACTCAAACATATGAACTGATTTGAGTGAAATTTGGTACCAGGATGGCTTATATCCTGGATTAACACTAAGGATACTTTTCATCATCATCACATTTACTCCTTGACGCTCAAAAATCTGAACTGATTGGAATGAAATTTGGTACCAGGATGGCTTATATCCTGGATTAATACTAAGGATACTTTTCATCATCATCATCGTCACATTTACTCCTTCACACTCAAACATCTGCACTGATTTGAAAGATTTTTGGTACCAGGATGGCTTATATCCTGGATTAACACTAAGGATACTTTTCATCATCATCATCATCGTCATATTTACTCCTTCACGCTCAAACATATGAACTGATTTGAGTGAAATTTGGTACCAGGATGGCTTATATCCTGGATTAACACTAAGGATACTTTTCATCATCATCACATTTACTCCTTCACGCTCAAAAATCTGAACTGAATAGAATTAAATTTGGTACCAGGTTGGCTTATATCCTGGATTAACACTAAGGATACTTTTCATCATCATCATCGTCACATTTACTCCTTCACACTCAAACATCTGCACCGATTTGAAAGATTTTTGGTACCAGGATGGCTTATATCCTGGATTAACACTAAGGATACTTTTCATCATCATCGTCGTCACATTTACTCCTTCACACTCAAACATATGAACTGATTTGAGTGAAATTTGGTACCAGGATGGCTTATATCCTGGATTAACACTAAGGATACTTTTCATCATCATCGTCGTCACATTTACTCCTTCACGCTCAAACATATGGACTGATTTGAGTGAAATTTGGTACCAGGATGGCTTATATCCTGGATTAACACTAAGGATACTTTTCATCATCATCATCGTCACATTTACTCCTTCACACTCAAACATCTGCGCCGATTTGAAAGATTTTTGGTACCAGGATGGCTTATATCCTGGATTAACACTAAGGATACTTTTCATCATCATCGTCGTCACATTTACTCCTTCACGCTCAAACATATGAACTGATTTGAGTGAAATTTGGTACCAGGATGGCTTATATCCTGGATTAACACTAAGGATACTTTTCATCATCATCATCATCGTCATATTTACTCCTTCACGCTCAAACATATGAACTGATTTGAGTGAAATTTGGTACCAGGATGGCTTATATCCTGGATTAACACTAAGGATACTTTTCATCATCATCACATTTACTCCTTGACGCTCAAAAATCTGAACTGATTTGAATGAAATTTGGTACCAGGATGCCTTATATCCTAGATTAACACATATGCTACTTTTCATCATCTTAATCTAGGCAGCTAGTGTTGAATATAGTACAATCATAATTAGTTCGTAAACATGCTGGAAGACCGCGCTTTTAGGCCGTATTTAAAAGATTGCAGATATGATGCGCTCTCTTTCTCGCTCACTCGTACCTAAGCATAATATAATTAAATCTCCATTCAAGAACTAGCCATCCATCTTTAATTAAACCCTATCCCCATAAAGACATCCAGAGTTACTGATACGACGATACACTACAATAAGGGAAAGGGCATCTTCTTATAGTCTTGACTTGTCTAACTTATGAGGTAGTGCTGGCCTCTGGTGTCAGTCTGTCAGGCCGCCCGAGAGTCTTAACAACTTTAATTAATAACAGCTGGAAACGACGCCAGCATGGAGATGGAAATCCACACATCTAGGAAAAGCCCAATGACTTTTCATTTTTCCACAGGAAAAGATATTACTGTGGACCGAAGCACGAGGTTCGAGCCCGGTATCATCGGATGCTAACGCACTCTAGTATTACCATTGCTCAATCTAAAGGTTACCAGTGTATATAGGTATATATTCTAGCTATCTATATATGTGTTATTTTAGGTATATTAGTGGGGTATATGGTGCATCGTGGAGAATAACTTAAGTTTTACAACTTTTGAAGTTTTGAAGTTTTTCATACATGAATTTACTTTTAAATATTCCTCAAAAAATACTGTACATCAAACCCTATAGTAGCACAGAATAAATAATAGTCATCATTAGCCTATATCTGTCCACTGTGGACATAGAACTCTCCTAATGCATGCCACTAACTAAACTAACTTGGTCTTCAGCTCTCCTCATCCATTTTCTTCCAGTATAATTATATATTTTCATATAGTACTAGTAATCAGCTGGGAAAAAACAATACCGCCCTTGACTTGAATTTGTGCTACAGTGCCACCAACTTATTTGTGAACTGAAAGGTGGCATGAGTGTTCAAGTAGACCAATCAAAAAACAGAAAAATAAAGAAAATGTGAACCTCATTTGTGGCAGCTGTAGTTATATTTTACGCCATTTCACAGATAAGTTAGTCGGATTGTAGTCTGTTTGACAACTCTGATTGACAGAACTCAAATCATAAATCAAGTCCAAGTAAAAATTGTCTAATAGAATTTTCTTTACTACTTTGTAAAAAGTGAAACTTTTCATTCAAGAGTCGGGAGAAAACGAGATGAAGTGAAGCGGTTCGCGGGAGATTACTTAGACTTAGAGCAGGATAGAGCCAAAGCCTCACAGAGACGAGTTCACGTTCGGTACACTCTGTACCGAACGGCCGCCGACCGACGAGATTTAGATCGTCGTATCGACGAGGATGAAATCATAGAGCCCGTGATTGAAAAGAGGAGGCATTTGAGCGACAGGCATCGGGCGTCCAGTTACTCGAGGCTTTTGGAGTTCCCTGAAGGTGACAGAGAGAGATTGTACGAGCGCGAGGGAGAGTACCGGGAGTATCGCGACTTGGCCGAGCGGCAGCCGAACAAGTTCCGTCACAGCTACGCCGAGCACTTCCCCCGCGGCAGACTCGGGACAGTCCGACCATATAGAAATGCAATAATAGATATTTAGATTTGTGATCAATTTCAAATGTTACATAAAATTGTCGATTCTTAAGCCTTCGTTGTTTTCTTCAGCTATAAAAAGCGTGCTGAGAGACAATAGGCTGGCCCGACCTACAACTGCTCGGACTGGTGAACAATCTCCATTCAACGAGGTATTTCCACCAGCGCGCAAGCGAGGAGAGGCCTAGAAACCTGTACCCGCAGATGGTTGTCGCAAATTTTTCCTTTACTTTTTTACGGGAATTTTAAATACGATGTATTCAACCATTGCACACGTAAACGAGTTCACATGCTTGATCGCAACAAACCTGCTGCGTACTTATAAGGCTATTTATTGACACGTTGTATATATAAAAACCAAATGCCGTGCGTTAGTCTCGCAAAAACACGCAAATGGCTCGATCAATTTGAATATATATTTATTTTGTTTTGTTTACGTATATGCTGGGGTGATTTAGGAAAATATTCTTTTTTTATCATTGTCATTGTAAAAATGACCGGCATTGAGTGGTTAGTCTATTACAGACACCTATAATATTCAGGAAACTGTCCACTCTTCACAACTTTTAGGCTATGAAGTAATATTGTAACTCTATGGGAAACAACTTTATTGTACTCTTTTGGTCTAAAATAAAGAGTTATCTATCTATCTATAACCTAACCCTTGCTTTTAAAACTCTCCCAAATAACAATACCGAACCAAAGACACGAAAACGAACTATTTATACTCTATAACTAGTTGCGCCCGGCAACTCTGCCCGCGTATTAGCTTAGCTATACCCGTAAAGCCCATTAGGGATGGAGAACAATCTCTTCTTATGCACCCTAGGGTACTCGAGAAACATTTCCTCCAAGTTTAAAATATCTAAGTCCACCGGTAGAAGAAGCATTCAGCTATCTCTCGTGATCGAATTAATCGAGGACGGTTCCCTGGGAAGGGGTTCGAACTCGCCGACCGCCTTCATGAATATCCGCATAGTACATCCTCTTGTGGACCACGATGTACGTCAACATGTCTGTTGAAAAAGTAGAAGAAGCACTCATCAATCTCTCCTCGTGAAAGAACGTTCGAGGATGGTTTCCCGGGGAAGAGTTTCCGCCGCCCGCCCTTCATGAATACCCGCGTGTTGATCCGCTTGTAGACTGCGATGTAAGTCAGCATTACATTACTACATTGAAAAAGTAGAAGAAGCACTCACCAATCTCTCCTCGTGATAGAACGGTCGAGGATGGTTCCAGGGTAAGGGTTTTTGAACCGCCACCCGCCTTCATGAATATCCGCGTGTTGATCCGCTTGTAGACTGCGATGTACGTCAGCATGTGTTTGACAAAGTAGAAGAAGCACTCACCAATCTCTCCTCGTGATAGAATGATCGAGGACGGTTCCCGGGGCAGGGTTTTCGAACGCGCCACTCGCCTTCATGAATATCCGCGTGTTGATCCTCTTCTGCACGACGATGTACGTCAGCATCGGTTTGATTTCCTCGCCTACGAGCGAGAAGCAGATCTTCATTTGAGGGATCTCATACTTCTGTATCAGCGGCAGTTGTCCATCGCCGACGCCGTCCCTGTTTTGAATAACAATTTTCTAACTGATAGTATAAGAACTTATTGACGCCCGCCTAGCTTTCTGTTTTAGGCGGATTTGGACTGCGAACACAATCCGCATCAGGGGAGTAAAAACTTACATTTGTGTAATTTCAGATACACTTTATTGTCACAACATTGCCCGTCTTCATGAATATATGTTTGGAGTGACGAGAATGGATAAAATAAGGAACGAGTATGTCAGAGGAAGTTTGAAAGTAGCCGCCGCCAGTGACTGAAAACGCCTTCAATTCGAGATAGCTGCTAATGCTGCCCCCCCCCCCCCCCCCCCCTCCCCCTTCGTGGTCGAAAATTTGATTTCTTCATTTGCAAAGCAATATAAATGAAAACCCTTTTCTATTCCACTTTTTCTAGGGCAAGCCCCTTTTTGTCCTTACTGACAGGGCTATAGTGGGATATAGGTAGGAGATGACTTTATATGTATATAAAATCAAATTAGACCAACCTGTATATGATGACTCTATCGGGGAATCTTCCGTTGACGCTGAGGTAATGTTTCAGCGCGTCCACCAAGCAGGACTTGAGGCCATCCACGATCTCCTGACCTTTGTCCTGGATGATGACCCGCGAGTACCACTGTGTCATGGAAGCATTGAACGACGCCGACGAACCCTAGAATGCGACACAATATGCTCATTTGTATAGGAAGGTTGGGTAATCTTATTTAAATTCATCACTTTTATATGTCGACTTAAATACTGCTTAGATCACGTTGGCAAGCGGGCGCGGTGGCGGCGCGGTCAATAAATAACAAACGTATGAAATAATATCAACGTATTCACGTACGAAACGCAGGTGCGGTGTAAGTAACGGGCAAGTTCGCGACTGGCAAGTGCGGCGCACTCGCAGTAATATCAAATGTAGCACGGGTATGCGTGTGCATTAATTTGTTTTGTGTGCGTGTTCACGTCGAACTAGCGGAGCGGAGCGCGCAATTCACGCGCCGCGTCAGTATCACGATATCACGCCTGGCGGTCAATGTGAACGTGAAATCGCTAAGAACAACGCGGCCCGTCGCCCGCCCGCCCCGGCACCCGTGGGTTCTACGTGAACAAGTTATTGGACTGCTCGACCTCATCGGTGGACGAGGCTTAAAAGCATGCAAAAGGAAAGGAAAAGTTTTGTGTGTGTAATAATATTTTAGTTAGAGGCACATGAATCGCTAGTTCTAGGGTTTTGACGAACAAAAAACACTAAGGGTGGGCTGCACCATCTTACTTTAGTAATAACAAACAGGAGTCGATCCCGATGATCATGGCCATCTTGTACAACATCGCGATGTGCCACAATGAGTACTCACCACAAACGCTGTTCTTCTTCTTGACCGTCTCGTGGTAGGAGTCGATCTCGATGATCATGGCCGTCTTGTACGGCATCGCGATGTGCGACAATGAGTACTCACCACAAACGCTGTTCTTCTTCTTGACCGTCTCGTGGTAGGAGTCGATCCCGATGATCATGGCCGTCTTGTACGGCATCGCGATGTGCGACAATGAGTACTCACCACAAACGCTGTTCTTCTTCTTGACCGTCTCGTTGTAGGAGTCGATCTCGATGATCATGGCCGTCTTGTACGGCATTGCGATGTGCGACAATGAGTACTCACCACAAACGCTGTTCTTCTTCTTGACCGTCTCGTGGTAGGAGTCGATCCCGATGAGCATGGCCATCTTGTACGGCATCGCGATGTGCCACAATGAGTACTCCCACAAAAGCTGTTCTTCTTCTTGACCGTCTCATGGTAGGAGTCGATCCCGATGATCATGGCCGTCTTGTACGGCATCGCGATGTGCCACAATGAGTACTCACCACAAACGCTGTTCTTCTTCTTGACCGTCTCGTGGTAGGGGTCGATCCCGATGATCATGGCCGTCTTGTACGGAATTGTGATGTGCCACAATGAGTACTTACCACAAACGCTGGTCTTCTTCTTGACCGACTCGTAGTAAGAGTCGATCCCGATGATCATGCCCGTCTTGTACGGCATCGCGATGTGCCACAATGAGTACTCACCACAAACGCTGTTCTTCTTCTTGACCGTCTCATGGTAGGGGTCGATCCCGAGATCATGGCCATCTTGAACGGCATGGCGATGTGCCACAATGAGTACTCACCGCAAACGCTGTTCTTCTTCTTGACCGTCTCATGGTAGGGGTCGATCCCGAGATCATGGCCATCTTGAACGGCATGGCGATGTGCCACAATGAGTACTCACCGCAAACGCTGTTCTTCTTCTTGACCGTCTCGTGGTAGGAGTCGATCCCGATGATCATGGCCGTCTTGAACGGCATGGCGATGTGCCACAACGTGCCCCCGAGCTTGCAGTTCATCTGCAGTAGGATCTTCTGGGTGATCGCGCGAAGCTTGTTCTGATTCATGATAGTGCGTGCGTTGATTACCTGGTCAAGTTCAATAAACAGAATGAAGCGGGTCTATAATAAGTTGTGTTATTAATGTTATTATAATTTCATTGTGCCTGAAAAACTATTGAACCAATCTATCGCTAAAATCAATTGCCGCATGTATAAAAGATCATGAAATCAGCTCAAACGATTAGGACGTTTGTTTTTTGTTTTCTTGATTGTCAGGACAAGGTTAGTACGGAAGTTTTTTTAAAAAAAAGCTTTCAATTCCTTGGGATTATTGAATGAACTCAAACTGGCTTGAGCTTCAATTGAAATTCAAGAATAATCAAAAAATGAATAATTAAAATGTGTCGTGTTTTTGAATAATTATTTTTATTTTATACTTTTTTGTGACAAGTTTTAGAGTTATGCCAATAAATTATATATTGTTGAAATGTGCACATCAAGGCTTTCAATTTAATACCCATATTGCAAAATACAAAGAAAAAAACCCTTTTAAAAATGGATTCATACTGCCACCATCTTGAATTTTTTAATAAAAGTTATATAGCCTATGTTATTCGGGATGATGGAAGGATTCTAACGATACACCATACATCCAAATCTGTTTAGGCATTTAAAAGTTATGGTGGAAAAAAGTAACTCACATACATACATGAATCCTGAAAACATTACACTTCTTTTTTGGACAGTCGTGCTTCTCTCCTCATGGCACATAACGAGTAAACGGAAAAGTTTCCAACGATGGATATTCCTCTTGGGGGTCGCGGGCCAGTTGGGAGGAGGGAATGGTGGCGGGGTTAGAGGGGATGCAAATTAGCATGCGGGCAAATCCACGGGCCGCGTCGCTAGTTCAATAAAATACAATTATAAAAGTTCATCCTGGTCTAACTTTTCATGTAATACGGTTTAGAAATCCCAGATATATGTAGGCAACAGAGTTATTTAATTTTTTACACGACTGCCCAACAAAAAAGGAGTGTTAATGTTTTTAGGATTCATGTATGTATGTATGTTTGTATGGATGTGAGTTTATTTATTCCACCATAACTTTTAAATGCCTGAACAGATTTAGACTTATTGGGTATCGTTAGAATCCTTACTTCCCCCCGAGTAACACAGGCGTTTTTTTTTTTGGAATTATTCAGTTTTGCTGTGGTATGGCTCCATTTTCAAATGAGAAAAACATATTTTTTCATTGAATTTTACAATATGGTTATATAATTGAAGGCCTTGATAAGCACATTCCAATGGTATATAATTTATTGGCCGTGTTATTTATCTTTTAAGCTAGTTATTTAAACAATCGAATTGTGCACCCTTCCTTTATCAGTAAAATTTATTCCTTTATCTTTATCTCTTTCGAGATATTCTAAGCCTGAAAAGCATTTTAGGCTTAAGCATTTATATTGTTTTCATCCCATCTATTCGAATAGGACGACTTGGTTCGCCTTTAAGTGCACCCAAAGGTGGTGTTTTCTATAAGAAACTTATAGCGGGCAGTAATGACTTTTTAATCCTCTTTATAAGTGCGCCGCAATTATCTTTGCCGCGCACTTTTCCAAACGAATGAACCGATTTAGCTGCGGTTTTTTATATTTGAAAGCTGAGGTAAACGAGATGGTTCTTAGCTATAAACTGGGGTGGGGGTGTTTGGGGTGTTATGAACATTTTTAATTTGGGCTTGTAAATAAATAGATGAGCTGTAAAGTATCTACAAGCGCCTTTTATTTCTTTTTCTCATAGAGGGGGATGAAAAGTAGAGTGTATCACTCGGGCGCAAAATTATTTTCCCTCGGGCGACGTATATTGAATACGCATAATAACTTATATTGACTATACGAATATTGACGTATATTGCTACGTTCAGGATTCTACTTAACAATTCCTCGCGTAGAATCCTTCACTTTGCTCTGGATTCAAAATAGCGCCTTCGCCGGCAAAATATTATTTTGCTCCCTAGTAATACAATCTACTATTACATACCATTTTAAATCACATCGTCACTATTAACCAACCAATAACAATTATTTTTCCCTAACACAATAACATGGTCTCAATTAAATTGACAAATCTCAGTCTCTGTGGGCCAATCCATGGAAAAAAACATAAAGGAGGCATAAAAAAGTATACACACTATTTTTGGACAGTAAATGTTTTTAATATTTTTTCTATTTCTCCGTTATTTTTTTATGAAACGGGGCCCAGATTATTTGCTATATAATTATGGAATGAGCTTGCGCCTTTCAGCTTTCCATCACATATTATACTAGCTTTCCCGAACACGACTTCGTCCGCGTTTACTGTTTATCGCGAAAAAAATACATCCTATGTTCTTCTAGGATATTAAAAACCAAAGCAAAAGTAGGTATGGCACCAATGCTCTTTAAGTTTTTGACAGACTTGTTATTTCGTTTCCGTGGCAACCGTTCCTTACAGCGAGTAATCAACATTTTCCAGATTTCACGTGGAAACTTACAATTTTCCGGGATAAAAAGTATGCTATGTTTTATTCTAGGGTATAAGCTATCTTCAGTCCAAATTCATCAAATTCCGTCCAGCCGTTAATCGCGTGAAAGCTCCCCAAACAAACAAACAGACAACGTTTCACTTTTATATATTGGTATGGATTATATCACGGTCAAACGCTTGCCTAGTCAGTTGTAAAAAAACCTTAAGAGACTCACTGCACGCAAGCTTTTTTGAGAAGTTATACAATATAAGGCGCTTCAAAATAAGAGTATCAGGGGTTTTGAAGGGACCAATAGGTGTCTTTAGACCACATTTATTACCTGTGACGGTATAGGCATATCAGCACAGCATATCTTCTTGATTGCAGCGTAGCGATCGTCCCTCGCAGTGGAACAGATGGCCACCACCATCTGCAGAGAGTTGGCGAGGCATTTCTTCAGAGCCATGATGTACGAGTCAGTTCTGTCGTTCGGCAGCTTCACTAGTTCCGGATTTGACACATTTATGCCCATCGGGCGACAGGAGCGCTTTAGGGTGTCGACGAAATCCTGTAAATTGATTATTGTATTGATTTAGTATCTATGTGTCGCGGTCCTCGAGGTCAATCAACGGCAATTAGGTAAGCATCCAATCCGTTTTGTTATAGGGATGAAGATAAGTCCTGCTTTGGAACTCTCTATCAATTTGCATTAGAAAAGTAACATTACTGCACATTTTTAAAGACTGTGTCAAGAATCTGTACTTGTCAATTTGTTAAACTATTGAATGTTATACTAGCAGTATCAGTATATATTTCAGGACCTAAAATACAAACATATCAACTTTTTTTTTTAAATCAATCATCTATCAATCGCAATCAGTCCAGTAGTTTTTACAAACACACAGAAAAATAGACAAACGCGATTGTAATAAACTTTTTTTTTAATGTTCGTTTCTTGTTCAGTAGCTTATTTTATGTACCCCAGACCATATTTTTTAAAATTATCGTCTTTGTACAGCTTTTTCGTACTTAATTCCTTTCTTGTGCAATAAAGAGTTTCTATCTAAGTGAAAATATGATTATTCACTGCAAAACAACAATACAAAACACTACTTAAACTTAAAACTAAAATAATGTGCAAGCATGTATTGAGGCATTGAGGCTGTGCTGTGTGAGTTTTAAACTAACATTGCCTTCAATGAAACCTCAGTAACTTCAGTGACATGAAAAGATTTAAAAAGTATAAATTACATGTCTTAGAGTACAAAATTTAGTTTAAATTACAAATATATTTATTTATATATAGAGGTGGACGTATGCATAGGTTAGATTACAAGCTGCTGATCAACAGTAAACAGAACAGCTACTGTCACAGTTAATCCGCATGTCAGTAGCGTGGCTCGCCTCAGAAGGTCACACAATCTGAGTAGCTGCAGTGGCATAGGTGAGCCATGCCAGTCACTGCCTGAGACAGAAAAATATGCACACACTGAGCTCGGGTCAGAGCATACCAGCTTGATAGTGACCTTCGAGCTGCTGCCTAGTGATGTGACATATACTATACATTACTATTTTCATGAACTAATAGAGGACAGGGACCAGAAAGGCCTTAATTTTAGCAGGAAAAATACATTATTTATGCAGAAACATACTGAAAAGTATTGTTATTTGCGAGTTTTACTAGACTTTTAACATAAAGAAATGACCACGTATGTCAGCTAGTCATACATAATCCTCACTCACCATGGTACACTGCCTGTCTCGCTCCGTGTAAAGTATCACCCACTTCAGTATATCCACAGCAGACATCACTGGGTTTCGCGTGACCTCGTTGTTCCATTCAGCGTTGGGTTTGCCTGGGACCTTGACGTTGTTACCGAACGTTAGGCCTTCAGGTTGCAGGGTTCGAGCCTCGAGATCTATAGTCTCGGGCGCTATGGATAGTCCCCAGCCAGCGAGGCGGCTTTTAGCTTTCTCGTTTGCTAGTACGTTTTTGATGTACTGTGGACATTAATACGTGTTAATGTTTATATGATTTTTAGCAATAACACCTGCTTAGCGATAACATATCTAATAATTTTAATCACGGATGGGGTTCGAACCCGCATCATTCCGTGCCTCTCATCATTCATCATTCTCTGCGCGGCACATGTCTTTACCAATGCGGCTACCGTGACAGGTACAATGCCATTAAAATTTCTCCTTTAGAGACTAAAGCCGTCTTAGGGGATGGTAGCGCCATCTATTGCCAGTATTGTAATGATGCGGGTTCGAACCCCGTCCGTGATTAAACATTTCCTTTAGAAAATTACTAATAAGTATTAGTTAAAAGCTTTCGCCTGCAATTTCGTCCGAACGGAGTTACAGTTTATCCGCGAAAAAAGCAATGTTCTTCTAGGATATCAAAAACCAATGCAAAAGTATAAATACACCAACACCAATGCTCTTGACGTTTTTTTAACAGTCTTCTTATTATTTAGTTTCCATTGCAACCGTTCCTTACAGCGAGTAACCAACATGTAATCAACATTTTGATCGTACAGACTTTTTGTCACTTACTGTTTATTAGCAAATAGCAAAGACATACACTTATGGTAAATAGTCTGTGCGGAGGGCTCTGGGTGCGTTTATATAAATTTATTAATTTCTGCTTTATTTTATTTTTTTGTATGTTTGTTTGGGAAAACGAGTTGTAGAGTGGAGACCACGTTGAGGCAAGTGTAGTGTAGGGCGCCCGCCGGCCAGATGGAGTGACTACTTGCGAAAGGCGGCTGGTAGCGACTGGACGAGGAGAGCCGAAGATCGAGCTCAGTGGCGTTCACAAGGAAGCCTACGTCCAGCAGTGGACGAATATGGGCTGATGATAGTTACTTATTTTTTGTATGTTTGTCATCTCATAATCTTATATCTCTAACTTCTGAACCGATTTAGATAATTATTCTTCGTTTGAAGGTTAGGGCCCCGCTTAGGTCCCATTTTTTTGACATGAAAAATCTATCAATGTTCAGATATTTGAGGCTCAATACAAGCGACAGTTTACAAGAGCAATCCACAAACGTACCTGTTTGAAAGCCGCATGTCTCTGGTTGGGCGTGATCCTCGTGTAGGTGGCTACATCCTTCATCAGCTTGAAGTTGCCTCGCTGGTCGTCCGTCAGTCCTGTCATCTGGCACAGTTCAGGCACGAGGCATATCATGAATTCGATCGGCGCTTCTGAGCCGGACTGGCGTTTGGTTTCCCTGTGGATCGGAGAAAATGTTTAATTACAGAAAGCTCCAATATAAACTTTGTTCATTTGCAACAATGAATTTTTTATTACATTTTCTAGAGCTCTGTGTTAATTTGGAATTCTTATTATCTTTTATATACCTTTAAAATAGTACCGTGTCATACTTATTGACTGACTGAACCACAACGCACCGCCTAATCCAGTAGACTTGACAAAAACCACATTTCCTATAAAAATGAAACGAGTCGTTGTTCCAACGTCTCGTTACTTTTTGACGTTTTTTGTATGGCGTTTATGTCAAAAGCACACGGACTGTAAGCGAAAACGGTTCGTTTTAAGATATAGGAACCGGCCATTAGTTGACTTTAAGAAATAAAGCGGTGTGGTTGGATTATTTACTGTAGTCACAGCGAAACTTTATGGTTGTGAAGTTAGGCTCTGTGAACGATTGCGCAAGTACAGCTGTGAGGATAAAACATCATAACGTAAGAGCGAGATAGAATATGCGAAAAATATAAGCAAGTGAGCGAGGCAGTTTTACAATGCTGTCTTCACCTTCAATCTTGGGATGGCTCTTGAAAAATAGCAGTTTGCGCAGCGATTTGCAGACAACTTCCGAGCCACAAACTTCCGCAGCGTCTACTGTAACACTTGGTCTACTAAAAACTGGTACTGGTAGAGTAGAAGATTACCTTGATATAAGCATTGGTTGCTCCCAATCTCTGATGTCGATCCCATAGTTCTTCTTGTAGTAATCGATATAGCTGATCTTGACCGGCGTTCCGTTCTCGAGCTTCTCGAACGTTGATGTTGGGTTCATGGTGTCGTCAATAGCGTCAACTCTGTCAAGGAAACAAAAACAGTTTGTAGATTACTCGGCTATTCCACTTATTCATTATTTACTAAAAGCTTTTTGGTTTATTTAATTTCATTAGGCTACAAGCACAAATTAAAAATTTATATAACCCCCGACCCCCCACACCCATTATAGCTAAGAAGCATCTCGATGACATCAGTACCCCTAGTACAAGTTTTTATAGTTATTGAAAACGAAATGTAGTTTCGCCTAGTTCCATACATTTACTGTCAGCGCCTCTTGCGGAAACTTGTAGGAACTAAAATTGGTAGGATGGGTTTTATCAAATGGTAATTCGAATTCGAATTAAAGTTTTTGAGTATTGTTTGCATGTGAGCAGTACGAGTTGCCATTTTGACAACGTAGTGGTAGTAAACGTTGACGAATTCGATCATTTTCAAAGTATTGTTACTCGTTAGATAAATTTTCGTGAGAGCTTCATGAGATCTTGCGTTTTTTTTTTTTATTATGATAACGAGACGGTATATTCGGTGGATGCTAGCCTCGGAGGCTGTAGGAGCTGACCGTCGTGAAGGGGAGCGACAGGAGCTTGACGTAGGCGGAGATTAATTACACCCAGTCACATCTGTTAGCTGTTACACTAAATTTGTGCAACGGTATCGGCTCACGGGCTCACTAAAACAGGTTTTGTCTATCTCTTAATACTCTGCGGAAATATACAAATCTCAGGAACTCTCAAAGGATCCCTCTAGAGACCAAGGTAAGTTAATAGTTAGGTTTAGGTACCTAAGTACCTACTCATATCTATAGATACTTTATCTTATTTTGAGCTTGTATTTTGTATTTTTACAATAATACTTCCAAAAAAATTACATGAATTGTAGTGCGAAACACTACCAATCTACCTACTTTACAATTTCAATGTCGTGATGACGTCACGTCGTGATGTCATGATTTCGCCAAATATGACTCAATGGATGAAATAGTTCAGGATACCCAACTAGTAATTATCAAAAATCAAGTATTACATTGAAGCTAGATGTCGTACTTGAGGCATAAACTCAATATAAAATAACTAGGTTTTGTTAGATTACTTTAGTCTGTAACTTCGTTAGTACTGAACGAAATTAAAGACCAAAGGTACCGAAAGAATCAGAAAAATACGTTCTTTCCATTCATCACATCAATTAAACGTAAATCGGTAATCATTTTCCCCCAATAAAACCACAGATAAAAACGATATACGAAAAACAAAATGTCAAACACCAATACGGTGGACTATATTTTGTCTCTTTTTTTTGCTTGTGGGGAAGAGAGATAGAAATATGTAGTGTGAAGTTCGTTCAATCGAGCTCTTCGATTTTTTTTATCGTGTGAACTTCATTTGAAAACATGAACTCGTCCTACCGACTACACCCAAAACCGTTAGTTTAGCGAGCTCACAAAACTTTTTTCCGTTTTCTTAATGTGCAAACCCGTACTAGGCGTACAGTTTTCAAACATAAAAACCGCAACAAAATCGGTCCATGCGTTTGGGAGCTACGATCCTCACCCCCATCCTCCCCATTATAATGAGGAACCATCTCGTTTACCTCAGCTTTCAAACATAAAAACCGCTTCAAAATCGGTTCATTCGTGGGGTTTGGGAGCTACGAGCCTCACCCCCAAATCAAACAACTACCCGCTTATGGTTCTGCTTATTCATGCTTCACTGATCTTTTGACAACATACGTTTTAATCAATAGCATCATGATGAAAAAAAAACGCTCACTCACGCACCAAGGGTTCCATACAAACTTATAGGTATGTAATTTCTTCGTCCATATCAGGAATCGAGTCTCGAAGTTAATTTATAAAAAGACTGATGCCGTCTCGGTACGCCTGGCCGATGCCCGGGCTCTTTCCGGATGTTTACACATCTGTAAACATCCGGAAAGAGCCCACAAGTCACGAGCTGTGCGCCGACGCTTTGCGAAGAGTCGGTATTACCCCCGTGCCGCGCCATTGAATGTTTACACATAAAAACGGCTTCAGATATGAATCTAAAGAGTTTTTCGTAAGCATCATTCCCATACAAGATGGCTGCAGCTATAGATACTGTACCTGAACAGTTTCTTGTTGTAAGTGGTCATGACGGAGCACCCGATCAGCTGCTCAGTGATCACCCGCTTCCAGTTGGTGCCGGACGCTTTCACCGCCTGATTGATCAAGGACAGCACGGTCTGCGTGCGCAGCACCCGGTGCGTCGAGTCCAGCGTCAACATGAGTCCTCCCTCGTACTCGTCCACAGCTGTGACGTAGCTGTAAGCAAATACGAGCTTTTGGTAATAGTCAATAATTTATACTTGTTATAAAGCAGCAAGTTACAAAAAGTCTGTACAAAGAAGAGAATTAAAAACAATGGTCTAGAACTATGGGACTTAAAATAAGAATACATATAACATATTTTTTAAATGGTGTCTTTCTGTTTGTTTGTTTGTTTGTTCGATCATCACGTAAACACTACTAGACGGATGGTTTTCACTGTTGGATAGCTTAGGGAGTGACTTAAAAACTGATGTAGTTGGTATCTCAATCTGACGAGTACAAGTCGAGCAATCAATAAAAACCATTTCACGTCTGAACGAAGTTTGTTGATATTGGTATTTTTGGTTGTTGAATAACACATAGGATCCTTAAATAATAAATAAATATATTCAATTACCTGGTCCCAAAAGGATATCCCTATATTATGGGTACTAAACTACGGATAAACATACATAGATATGAATATTATACACACATTACATCCATGACTCGGAAACAACAACCCATGTTCCGTAACCGTTGGTTGACTTCACATTCAGGGTCTAACCGGTCGTCAATATCCCAGAAAAATGAACACGCGAGAAATGTATCATAATGTTATACCCTCGATTCAGATCTTAACTTATGTCTTATGTCAAGTGAAGAGGTTTTACTTGGAAGTTTAGCTAATATTATGTTTACACGTTTGTCATGTTACTTACATTCCTTTTTTTTCGCTCTTTTTTTTTATCATAGCATAATTATATATATTTATGTATTCTGTCATATAATATTTATATATATATATATATTTTTTAAATATATATTTGTATGTACATAAAAATACATTAATAATCATAAAATAGTTTTTAGTATTATTAGAAATTTGATTTACTGTTTCCTTCTAGTATTTTTATAACAAAGTGCATCCCGTCCTTCACACTTGTGACAAATCCTCTCCATACAAAGGTTGCCTGGAAGAGATCGCTTTTAGCGATAAGGCCGCCCATTGCAACATTTATTCTACTATTGTTTCTTCATTTTTGTTATTTTTGTTTGTGGTGTGTACAATAAAGAATTTATCTATCTATCTTACTACTCGTCATCGTTACGTTCGGGTTTCCATCGCTCAGTGCATCGGCGGACACGTCAAGCTGTTGGTCCCAGCTGTTGTTTAATAGCAGTCATTAAGCCATGTCATAGGCCCTCAGGCGGCCTGACAAACTCTGACACTAGAGGCACTACTTCATACGACGAGCTCTCTGTACAAAAGTTTTGATGTACAGCAAAAAATATTGCATAGATATTTTTATTCACAGACGTCCTCATACCGCGCGCCCGAGCAACTACCGCGCCGTCCGTCTTACCCACACATAGCAGCGAGCACACAAGCTTAAGTTTATTGTCACTTTTTTTCACTTATAATCTTTGGTTTAACTAAAAGAGTCCACCTCAGGGCACATCAGTAGAAATATCGACGTAAAGAAGTGCGATTAACATTGATAATGTTATGGTTCTTGGGCATGCCAGCTCCGTCTCGAATTTTCCCATCACTGTATTCATCATCATCATCATCAGCCTATATTTTTCCACTGCTGGACATAGACCTCTCCTAATGCACACCACTGAGCTCGGTGTTTAGCTCTCCTAATCTATTTTCTGCCAGCCACTTTTCGCAGGTCGTCACTCCACCTGCCCACAGGGCGTCCTACGCTCCGTTTGCCTAAACGTGGTCTCCACTCGAGAACTCGTCTACCCCAACGGTTATTGGTTCTTTGGGAAATGTGTCCAGCCCAATGCCACTTTAGCTTGCTTATCCTTAGAGCTATGACGGTTACCTTGGTTCTCTGATATCTTCAATACGAATCTTGTCGTTCAGAGAAACTCCAAGTAAAGCTCTCTCCATAGCTCGCTGAGCGACCTTAAATTTGTAGACTAGTTTGACCATGAGTGTCCACATTTTGGGTTCGTAGGTCATGACTGGTAGGACGAACTGATTGAAGACTTTTGTCTTCAGACACTGTGGTATGGGCGACGAGAAAACTTGACGTAGTTTGCCGAATGCTGCCCAACGCAGCTGATTTCTTCTGTTGGCTTCCTTCTCAAAGTTGTTCTTACCTAATTGCAATATTTGCAAGAGGTAACACCATTGACTGCAATCGTTTCCGGGTTAACAAAATCGTTAAAAGCATGATCTTGGTCTTATCTATGTTCATTCCGAGACCGGTGCGTCTAGAAGCTTCATCTAGGTTGGTCAGCATACTTTGCAAGTCTTGCAGCGACTCCGCCATTAGGACTATCATCGTCAAATCGTGAGATGTTCTCACCATTGATATTAATACCCATTCCTTTCCAATCCAGCATCTTAAACATATCTTCCAAGGCATTGATGAACAGTTTCGGGATATAACATCCCCCTGTCTCACTCCCCTGCGCAGTTGGATATGTTTAGACTGCTGGTTTTGTACTTGGACACTCATAGTCGCTGCGACATACAGAAACCTTAGCACTTCAATGTATCGCCAGTCCACTTGACAACGCTGCAAAGACTCCAAAACCGCCCAGGTTTCAACTGAGTCAAAGGCCTTCTCATAGTCTACAAAAGCAAGACACAGGCTGCAAGCAAGGGGCTGGTTTATACTCTTCAGACTTCTGTATAACCTGCACCTATGGTGCTAAATCCTCCGCGAAACCCAGCTTGTTCAGGAGGCTGGAATTCGTCAAGTCTTCTTGCGAGACGATTTGAGGTGAACCGCAAAAACAACTTATAGACGTAGCTCAAGAGTAAAATAGGTCGGTAGTTCTTAAAAGGGTTTTATCCCCATTTTTAAAAGCATAGTACTACCAAACTCCTGCTCCACGCCTCTCGAGTACGGGTGTCCCCTCTACTTTCAAGAGTTCCAAAGTTATACCATCCTCACCGGGAGTCTTTCCATACTTAAGTTGTTTGAGCGCCATCTCAATCTCATCTAGGCTGACATTGGGCAATTCCTCTTTGGGCAGATCTCAGAAAGGATTTCCGGCTCAGAGACGACAGTTGTACCATTATAAGTCTTGAGCTTCGTCAGATCTACTCAATTGTTGGGCGAAGACTTGCGACCCCCGATTTTGCTTAATTGCATTTTCTATCCGGCGTTTATTTGAGCTCCAGAATTCACGACGCACAAGCTTACTAACCTTCTATATTGAGCTCCCTTTTTTCCAATGGTGAGGCTTATTCCTGTCGTTTGTCCATAAGCCGAAGAGCCTCATCCGAGATCAGTGCCCATACGCTGCATTGGACAAAATGTTGTGCCTTCTTCCCTAAGGGTTCTTACAACTTTTTGGAGTTCAACTCATGTTGGAATCAATTTTCCAACATGAGTTGGAACTGTTCTGATACAACAGCGGCCTGGAGCAGGTTGGGTCGGAGCGTAGTCTTCACCAGACAGCATCTTTGAAGCTTGTGGTTGATATTCAAGGAGCCTCGGACAAGTCTGTGATCACTACCGGTATTGAACCAGCTGATCAGTAAGAGAATGAATATGTGCCTATTGTCCGTTATTTCATTTTTAATCAGAATGTCAAGGCTTTGCCTAATCTACTTCATATGGGGTAGCTTTTTGAAAAATGAATTCTTCAAAAGTAACCCCACTTTTTCCAAAAAGTTAACTAGCATTTACCCTCTTTGCCTCTTTTGTTTCCATAGCCTTGACCTATTAACGAATCGCTACAAGTCTGTACTCCCACATTGGCGTTAGTCTCCCATGATAATGTTGTGGTGGGCCCTTGTGATGTTACGCAGGGCCAACAATGTCATCAAACATATCATCTACCACATCATCCGAGTGCGCTGAGGTCGGTGCGTAGACCTGTACGACCTTAAGGCTATATATACCTTTAGGTCAGCTTAAGAACAAGGTACGCTACCCTGGTCGACACACTGGATATTTCTACAACATTATCATTGAGGACCTTGTTGACGTGGTACCCCACTCCACCCTGAGATTGCTGTTCGCCCTCTCGTATGTAGTACAGGTGGCCTGATTCCAAGGTTACTATGTTCTCCCCTCTCTTCGGACTTCACTGAACCCTAGAATGTGCCACCTGATCTTAGTAAGTACCATCTCGAGTTGCGCCACATGCTCGTCGAGCCTAATCGTTCGTCCGTTGTACGTATCCAGGGTCAGTTGTTCGGAATTCTTCAGCCCGGGAATTCCCCGCACCGCCTGTCCTGCCATTTCCTTGACGGTCAGGACGACCGGGAACTAGGGACCATTTTTTAATTGTGCCGTTCATTATGAATGATTTGCTCATAATCGCCACGCTGGGCATGCGGGTTGGCGATCGCAGGGCGTAGCTTCTCTTACCGGTGACGCTGCTGCCCGTCACCGACCTGTGTCATCTCTCGTTCGCCAGAGCCTCGTTCGTTATCCAGCAGGATGACCACATGCTGGTGAGGTCGGCTTGGAGCAGTGAGGTGATATTTCGGCCCCCATTCTATCTTACCCGGGCCAAACTTCCAGATTGTGCTGCGGTATTGATATAGCCGCGTGCTCGTTGAAATGCTGGCGCCCGAACCGCACCAACTCCAGGTCTCTCATTATGTTTTTGAACAGCACGTTGTATATGTGTATCATCTCGCTCAAGTGGCGCGTTCGGCGGAATGTTATCTGGAATGATAAAAATACTATAGAGAACGGGAAAGTTAGAATAACAGGACGAGTAAAATAGAAATAGCATAAACCTTTATTTTGGCATTCTAAAAGTTGTTTTAAAAGTCTCCTAAAATCTCGTGTTATTCAAGGTATTTTGCAAATATCTCGGTTTCTATGGCTCCAATGATGTTGACATTTATTACAACACTAGCTGTACCCGCGGCTTCGCACGCGTGGTCCTTTCTCTAGGTTAAAAGTACTCTATGTCCTATTCCAAGACCTAATATACCAACCTTTGATCAAAATTCCTTCAGCCGTCAAAAAGAACCTAATTATCGAATGCTCGGCTTCTATTCATCGGATTCAGATATCAAGTACACCAGTTTGACAACAGTGAAACCGGATCGCAATCAGTCCAGTAGTTTTTACGTGATGCGCGAACAGACAGACACGAATATTAAAAATGTTATATTCCTGTTCAAGTTATTTTAAGTACCCTCGACCATTTTTTCTTAATTATCTTTTTTGTACAGGCTTTTTTGTTTATATTGGTTTATTATACTTATAGATTGTAGAGCATAAAATTAGCAACTAATTTTGTTCCAAATATTTTTTCACGCGCTTATCCGTTTTTGAAACAAAGCGCGGAGAACGCACAGCGCTTAATCATACCGTAATGCAGTTTTGAAAAAACAAATGCAAATTTTATGCTCTACAAAGTTGTAAAAATTTCAATTTCAAAATTGTAATATTTTTATTGGTTGACTTTTCACTATTACTCACCAGGTTTTAAGTGGTAAGATAATTTCAAAACAAACATATTGTGAAAAACTTAATATTTCACAATTAAAAAAAAAAAAAAAAAAAAAATTGTCTGGTCTCTCTTTCTAACAAATTGTGAAAAACATAATATTTCATTATTGTCTGGTCTCTCTTTCAAACATATAGTGAAAAACATAATATTTCATTATTGTCTGGTCTCTCTTTCTAACAAATTGTGAAAAACATAATATTTCATTATTGTCTGGTCTCTCTTTCAAACATATAGTGAAAAACATAATATTTCATTTTTGTCTGGTCTCTCTTTCAAACATATAGTGAAAAACATAATATTTCATTATTGTCTGGTCTCTCTTTCAAACATATAGTAAAAAACATAATATTTCACTATTTTCTGGTCTCTCTTTCAAACATATTGTGAAAAACATAATATTTCACTATTGTCTGGTTTCTCTTTCAAAAATATTCATCCATGTCCCGAAACTCAAGGCTCGGAAATCCCTGAAGTGTTATGTCAAAAATACAGTCAAATTGAAAACTTTTGAGTCTTTAAATATGTTTTTTTTTCTTTCGTTTTACAATGCGTATAAACATTTGCCCCTCTGGACTGTCAAACAAAATTTAGGAACATCCGTCTGAACGTCGAACAGTAAAGTCGTCTCGGAGAACAAAGAAATGCACTCACCGTGATCTGCACTTGACTTTCATCAAACGGATTTGTGGAGACCAAATTCAAGGCTGCCTCGGGCAACATATGTGGCACATATAGTGTTGTCCCATCAAACGTCTTCTCTTTGAAGAACTGACTGTGTTCTGAAGAGAAAAGCAATTGCTATAATTTACAAGCCTGCAATACTCTATTACAATATAATCGGGTATGATATAAGTTCAAAAACTAAAACCAGATGGGTAAAGGTCGGGTAAAGAAAAAAATCTAAGACACTCTATACCTGATTGAAGACGAATCGATTGATAAATTGCTTGTCAAAATCGGACCAATAGGGCCAACGCTATGGTGTACATACATAGTTACATGTATACTTGCAAGGACTGTTATTCTCATTACCCTTCCCTTGCTTCTGTTGAATGAAACAATAAAAGTTTTTTTTTTCTTTTATTTGTGAATGCATCAATGTAATTTAAAAAGTCATATCTGTCATCGATGCGCTGTTTTTTCTCTATGGTTTTTATCTCTCTCTCTCAATTGTGCGTGTCAAGCGAAAACAACATTATTAAAGTTAAAATAAAAATAAATTCTTTTCTGCAAGTGAAACGGGTTTTCTTCCATTAAGTCCTGCATTCCAACTGCTTCGCCGTAGTAGGGTAAAAACAAGTTTTTTTTTTTAAAAACCATATTGAAGAGACTCACAGCCGTACCTGAAGACTAAACTTTTAACTAGAATTAAATAGTTATTTTTGTGTAGATCTTGACTAGATTTTGACTGTTATTATTGCGTTAAATGACGTCTACAAGTACGGCAGTCAGTCTTTTATGACCTTTAAAAGAAACTCGTTCTATTTTTGAAGTCTCACGACTAAACTTGTTCTTTTAACAATAAAACCATTGGTCATAATTAGACAGCGTTACCTTCATGGCACAAACCATTTAAAGATTGATAAAACAGAAAATACAAACACGTCACAGTAAATTTTACCTATGGACATGTAATAAATGTAGGAACGTAAGTAATTTTACCTATGGACATGTAATAAATGTAGGAACGTAAGTAATTTAGAAATGGGTTATAAGTAAATTTAAAAAGAATGGGAACTGAGAAGAGCGTTTAAAATCTAATTTACATTATATTGTATGTCTTTTTATTAAATGTTGTCTAAAAAATGACTACGTATTCTCGAATAAAATCATCAATGCTTGTCGAAGGAAGTTCAATCTATGATGGTGGAGTGGGAGGGTGTGTTGCGGGGGAGGGGTAGAGGGATGAGGGAAATTAAATGGCTATTTTCGCTACTAAGCTTTTAGTTAGTGCCCAACTTTGGCATCCATAGAGAAGTGATGGTTGATGGTATTATCCATGATTTCTGCACGTTTAATAGCTTACCCGGTACGAAAAGAGATGAATGCGTCCTATATTCTGCATGTTAAAAATAGATTAAATAATGAGTGCGGGGGGAACAGTTTTTCATACCCACCTCCCCCGCAACCCAGCTACCACCCGTACTTTCCCCCCACACCCAACTCTACCCAAACCCTTTCGCACCTTCCCCAGCTATATCTACCCCTGCAAGTCCCTTAGTTCCGACGCACTGATCAATGTCATGATCTGAAATTTATTTGAAATTATCAAATAAGTTTTAAGAATCTCAAAACTAAACCTAGTTTTAGTTTAGTGAGTGAGAGTCATAGACATCTGCATATTACCTTGTCCTGTTATTTATTCTGTGATATTACTCCATACTCTAGACAGGCTTTTGACAAACGCCGCAATGAGAGCATTTGATTATAGCCATTTTGACGCTGATAGCGGTAGTTTGGCAGGAGTGAGCGTCCACGGAACTAACGAATTGTACTATTATTTATTCTGTGACAAAAATCAGGAGAGGAAACAATGTTAATTTTAGTTCCTTAGACGCTAGGTGGGGCCTTTGAATCGCCACACAAACAAAAGTACAGCAAAGCAAATCCATAGATATAGAGATCAGTGGTGTGAGTTGAACAAGATAATTTACACCAGTTACGTACTAATTGTCAAGTATACGTTCTATTAACTTGATAACCGTTGACTTTCATCATTCGTGCCATAAAATTAATTCATCAATTCATTCATTTCTGGTCATAATCACGACTAAAACTATAATTTGAAGCGTAAGCCTTGTTGTTGTTGAACGACCCTCTCGTCTCTGCACTCAGTCGTATAAAAATAATATTGACAAGTTTCTTACGATTTATCAGTTTGAACCGCAGGTGCTTGTAATCCTGAGGTGGATTGTAGCGGACTTCATACTCGAAAATGCTGTTCTCTTCAAATTTGAGATACACGAAGTTGGCAGTCACTGACACTGGCCTGCCGCTCTCTCCCAGCTTCACTACAGGAGGGCTGTCCTTTACCTCTCTCTGTAATCATAATACATCGAAAAAGTTCAATGAAACTCACTTTTTTTAGTAATAATAATAATCATGAGTACTTGTAAAAAAAACTAATTTAGATGATACTGGAGTAGAATAGATGATTTGCCATACTAGGATTTCATGTGTTACGGCTACTATGATTCCTTACTGTCGGGGATTTTTGATTGGGAGGGGTACTTCCCCCAAAATGGGCCAAAAAGGGGGCTACTGAATATCTCTCTCTCTGCCTTATTAGATACGATTTCGATGGTTCTTTTTTTATTTGAAAGGTAGGTACTTTAAGTTGGTCTCATAAAAAATTGTTGAATATATGATGAGAATCTTCGGTGTGAGGAGCAGAATAGCTCCTCAAAATGCAGTAAATTGCTCACATTCAGGTATCTACCAGTGAAACTAGCCCTTTACATACTAAGTAGGGATTGATTGAGCACCTTGGTTATTAATGTTAGTTTTACATTTAGGTAACTAGATGGCACTAACCGCTAGATTGTTTGCAAAAAAGTTTGTACTTGCGAGACCATCTGAATGTATTTTTACAGTGAGTTTTACAGTGAGTAATCAACATTTTCCAGTTTTTCCGCGGAAACTTTCAATTTTCCGGGATAAAAACTAGAATATGTTTTATTCCAGGTTATAAGCTATCTGCATTCTAAATTTCATCAAAATCCGTCCAGCCGTTATCGCGTGAAAGCTCCCCAAACAAACAGATAACGTTTTACTTTTATATGTTTGGTATGGATGCATAAAGGTCGAAATACATGTTCGTTCCATTTCTATCACTCCGTGGACGGGCGGTCGTGTATTTGGAGCTATATAGGGACCCATTTCGAAACAAATCCATGACAAACATCCCATACTTATATAATATCGAATGAGAGTTGTTTGTGTAGACGCGTGGAAAATCAGCCCACAAACCAAGCAACCACCCATTTCTTCATAACAATGGTTCAAATTTCTAGTTCCTTCGTATAATATGAAAACCGGTCGCCGAGTGGCTAGTAACCCTGACGGCGAAGTCAACTAACGGTCGCGAGTTCGAATCCCGCAAGATGCAAACATTTCTTTGATAAGCAGAAATGTTTGGAGTTTTGGATGTAGATGTGGTAATATCATAGAATTTATCATTTCATGAAATGGTTGGCCACATCATGAAATAGATAATGAAATTATCGTTGACATCATGAAATGGTTTGGCCAGATGAAAGTATGATTAACGTCTGACGATATGAACAGCCAAACGCACGGCTACTTTATGATATGATCAAACATTATTTATCATATCGTAAAATAGAAGGAGAGGGCGAAAGCCCGACTTGGCCGGGATAGGTTAGAAGGCGAAGACGTGACGAATCGTAGCGAGCCCCCGCCTTCGTCTTGCTGGTTTTTTGTTTAGCATTGAAAACCTGTCTGATTGAACACCTTTGGTATCATGAAAACCATACATTATGCCCAAACCCCTTATAACCATTGCCCAATATGTGGATTGTAATATCATTAAACTTTAATATTTCAACGACATGGTCACCTGCAGCTGGGTATTTCATGAAATAGAACCTTTTCATGAAATTGATGAATCATTTCAATTCTACAATATGGCCACGACATAATATATGTATACTCTTATTTAATGTATGTTTATCCGTTGTCCAGTATCCATAGTGCAGACAGGGTTCTTTCAGGGCTAGGTAATTGTGTGCATTGGCCTGAATATATTTTGTATTTATTTTATTATGTTGTAATATTGGCGAGCTCATGCAATGACAAATAAAAAATATTAAAACAAAGAAGATATTGCCACACTACCGACCCTTATTAGCAAATAACTTCTTTCCATTCTAAGGTTGTCTGGAAGAGATCGGTAGGAGCGATAAGACCGCCCATTGTACCTATTTATGTTATTCCTATTAGTTTATGTTTAGTTTATGTTATTTCTATTTTGTAATTTGTTTAACTGTGTGTCAATAAAGTGTTATTGTATTGTATTGTATTGATACTTACAAAGTATTTATTCTTAGCAACTGAGGATGCCGGCATGGATTCAGATATGGTGGTTTCAGCCATCTTCAGAGTTACCTCCGAAGCATCGCCTGCCCCGGTGACTGATGAAGCTTTCGACGCGGCCTGTGAAGCTTGTCTACAAAAAAACAGAACACTGTTGAGCCACAGTAACCTGTTATTTACGGTTTAACAACACTTGGTCTGTCAATAAATCGTCAACTACGACCAGTCGGTCTTCTATATTTATACTTTTAATTAAGAAGTAAGTTTGTAACAATAATGAAGATAATTAGAAAAATGCTCTAGAAGACTTCAAATAAGCTAAAGCACTGCTTCTGAAAAATAATATAACAATTTATAGATGGTGTCTGGTTAATCTCGAACGCATCTATAACTTCCAACGTCTGAACAGCGGCACGACATTACTACAGTAATGTCCACGATCCGCCATTGTTGCGACGCCGATTACAAATAAATCAGATTATCGCCGATCAATGAGCTCGGATAGCTCATTTCGCCGCGTTATTAATGTGCAAGCATCAACAATCAAACCGCCAAAGAAAATCAGCAAATCATCTAGGAATGGAAGATAAATTAGCCTGACGCAGAACCAGCGCTATCGAAGAATTATCAAGATCAGCACGCGTGAGTCAGTCGCTATCATCACCTTTTCCCCCTTTTTCTCGCCCAAGGTATGTCTGTCGGGATGTTTGTTCTCGCGCTACTAGACCGAAATGAAATATTGTTTTTAGTGTAGAATAGCTTAAGACTTAAAATATGGTGTACTTTGAATCTCAAATGTGATATGTAAAACGAAAGCAATCGATAAATAGATTACTGAATAAATTGATGATGAGATGAAATTTGGTATTTTATGTCCTCAAATAATATATACATAGCATAGCCTCTGCCCTCGACACTGTTTTCGGAAAAATATAACCCAGGTGTGTTCAACTCAAGAGCGAATAGGTATCTACTAGGCAAGCGTGCTACACCTTCGACCACATCATCGCTTTCCATTAGGTGAGATCGTGGTCAAACGATTGCCTAGTCCGTAATAAAAAATAAACTTTTATACCTGTCCAAAAAACCATCGTCTGAAGTCAACCTATGCACTGATGAAAACCGGAACTAAATCTGTTGGATAAGCCACAAACAGACTATATATATATATATATATATATATATATATATAGACCGCGATTGATGGCCTTGATAAATAAATAATGTAAGTATCTCTTAGTTAAGATCCATACCAATATATAGAAGTGAAACGTTGTCTGTTTGTTTGTTTGTTTGTTTGGGGAGCTTTCACGCGATAACCGCTGGACGGATTTTGATGAAATTTGGAATGGAGATAGCTTATATTTTATACTATATTAAAACTGTAACCGGGCTAAACCTGTACATTAAATATTTTTTGTAAATTATAATTGAGATAAACTTCAAAATCGATATGGAGTGCAAAAAGGATATTTTTTGTATTTTTTCTGTCTGTCTGTTTCTTTGAACACGCGTCACGCTGAAACTACCAGACGGATTTTGATGCAACTGGGCACGCTTATAGCTTATGTTATGGATTAGCATTTAGAATACTTTTTATCCCGAAAAAATCATGAGTTCCCTCAGGATAGGGGTTGAAAGTTATTTTGAAAGAACACCTATTACACTGAAACGACTGGACGGAGTTTGATGTAACTTTGCACAGTCCAAGTTCATATTATTAATACATAATTACGGATTCTTTTTATCCCCAAAAACTATAGGGTTTCTGCGGGATAGGTTATGTTAATTTAAATGTAATAAATATAAGGCATTAAAACGGTATTATAATTTCGACCATCACGCCATGAAGCGCTGTGGCGAAGTCGGAGAATGTTAGCCTTCCAACCTCGGTGCGGGATCGAAATAACGCGCTCCATAAAATATTTTGCTCTATATTATTAAGCATTTACATATTTTATGCGTTATTTTTTACATTTTCCTTAATATTTTTAAGGCTTTTGTCATTTCCTGAAGTAACCCGTCAAATCGTTACAATTTGACGGTTTACTTCGCTTACTTAAATATTTCACAATAATTCCAATTCGGATAATTTAGAAAAAACTCAAAAACATAAAAGAATTCTGTCAATTTACTTTGTTTTTTTTTTTCACTTTGTAAATTTGTTAGTTTTACCTGAAGTCATGTATAAACAAGAAATAAATTATCATTTATAATTTACAATACCTCATAAAAAAGCGCCCTCTTGCGGCTGTTTTTATAGGTAACCAAACTGCTTACTGTTTTAACTGAACTGTCACAGCCGTGCGTGAGGGCGATCAACGAGAGTCATTGGACGAGCTGAGATCGGGTATACTTTACTTCCTTAACACGGTCGTAAGTATTTTTATTGTAGGACCTCTACACTAGAGAGTGACTAAAATATCTGTACTTATAATATAGCAATAAGAACATAAAAGACTGTACAAAGAAGATTAAGGTTTGATTTAAAAACTAGGGTACTTGGTATCTTAGGCCTTGCGCGCACTGCATTGCGGTGGAACACGGTGCGTTTATTCTACCGTTTATTTCATATTGTATTATATGCGTTTATTTCACCGCAATACGTTCACTACTACGACACTCCGTACTTCATAGAATATGAGTTATAAAAACGCAAGGCTGTGCGCGCTAGCCTTATTCCGATGATTATCTAATCGGCACTCGTCTACTCGGCATCTGCCGAGTAATCGATAAAAATCTATTTGACGGCTACACGTATTTTAATAGCAAGGTAGTACGAGTATTGTGCTTTGTAGGTACTTTTGGTCTAGAATAACACGTGTGGGCTACTTTTAAATAAAATGTCCACGCGGGCAAAGCCGCGGGCACAGCTAGTCCTAGAATAAAACATAGGATACTTTTTATCCCCGAAAATTCCACGAATTCCGAGGAAGACATGTTCCAGTTTTCCACGGGAAAACTGGAACATGTTGAATACTCGCTGTAAGGAACGGTTGCCATGGAAACGGAATAACAAGTCTGTCAAAAATCATCAAGAGCGTTGGTGCCACAGAGTAAGTAGTTGATGCTATACCAACAACAAGCCACAGAGGCCATAACCAAGAAGTCTAAGTCTACTTTTGCATTAGTTTTTAATATCCTAGAAGAACGTAGGATGCTTTTTTCGCGATAAACTGTAGTCCGCGCGGACGAAGTCGCGGGCGGGTAAGCTAGTTTTTATTAAAGCTTACTCAAGGAAACATTCACAAACATCACAAATAAAACGCACACTGGGCCAGCCATGTCGATTATGGCCCAAGCTCTCCTTGCGAGAAAATAATAGGCAGTTATACCTAGCGGCACGTAAGTCTAGCGGTGAACGAAACGTGGCGGGATCTTCTAGCTATATCATGAATGTAAACTAATAACTTACAGATTCTGTATAAGCTTTAATCCTCGGCCGGCCCCTCTCACCACAGCAGGAGCGTTCGGGCTCGGGCTTACATCAGACGCCGGAGTGAACAAAGGCGGTCCTGGGAGTAAAACATACTTATCAGAGTTTTTTTACCCGTCATGTCTGTGTACAAAGTTTTATTTTACCAAAAACCACAAGTCAGACCATAATCAGTTTATAGATAGAAATGGGCTTTATCATACCGATGGTCATTGTATTGTTTTTGAGGTTTTATAACAAAATTCTCAAATTACTGGTTATCAGCACTAAACGGTTTCAATTAAAAATAAACTTCAAACAGATTAACTAAAAAAGTACTACTATTTTGACGAAACTTATGTGGAGCCACTCTTTTTTTCGATGTCTCTACTTTTTCAAATTATAAGAGAATCATCAAAATCGGTTGACAAAAACAGTTGAAGCTATACTATAATAAAGCAAAAAGAACGAAAAAAGACTGTACAAAGAAGATAATAAAAAAATATATGGTCTAGGGTACTTAAAATAAGCTACTGGACAAGAAAACGAATATAACATTTTTTAAATTCGTGTCTGTCTGTATGTTTGTTCGCGCATCACGTAAAAACTACTGAACCGATTGCGATGCGGTTTTCACTGTTGGATAGTTTAGAGTTTGACTTTAAAAAAATGTGTACATGGTATCTCAATCCGATGAGTAGAAGCTGAACAATCGATAAAAACTTTTTGACGGGTGAAGGAATTTTGATCAAGTGTTGGTATATTGGTATTTTAGGTCTTTGAATAGTACACAGAGTACTTTTAACCTAGAGAAATGACCACGGGTGCAAAGCCGCGGGCATCAGCTAGTTGAGATATAATGTCCATTAAATGAAATTGTATCATCAGAACTAAAAATGAAATAGACTATATCCTAACATCAGAACAAACCATTAAAAAAACATTCAAGCCCTAAACAAATTTAGATTCAGTTCGGACCATAGGCCATTACGTGCCAAAGTAACATTCGACATTAAACTTCAGCATCAAAAAGTATTTAATCAAAGAATAAAAAAGGCTAGATAAAGACACACTGCTATACAATGATCAACAGTTCAATATAGAATTGAAAAACAGTTTTCATTTACTAGATCTAGATACAGAAGATGTACAAGAACAATTTAATAACGTAGAAAGTAGCATCAGAACAGCAAGTGCAAAGGTGAAGCGAACACAAAATAAATTAACGAAGCTCACTAACAACACCAAAAATCTCATAGAAGAAAGACTTGTTCTATGTAACGACAGGAAAGCCATAGAATATAGATTGAAAGACAAAGAAGTAAAACGCAGCATTAGAAAAGATTTCAGAAAATATAATGAAAAGTTAGTAGAAATGTCATTAGAGCAGAACCGCTCCCTTAAAATTGCTAAGCAAGGGATATACAGAAACAAGACCTGGATAACAAGCCTAAAAGACAAAAACGGGATAAATCAACAAAGTAGAGAAAAAAATCCAAGAAATCTGCACAGATTTTTACAAAACACTATATTCGGACCCCCAAAAGCCTTTACATGATAATAGCGACTATACTTGCCCTAAAGAAATCCCCCTCATAACCGGATTCGAAGTCTGCACTTCGTAAAATGAAGTATAGCAAAGTACCTGGTGAAGCTCTTAAAATTGGCGAACCTAGTCTTTTACCACTCATAACAAACCATTTTAATGATATTTTACGAACAGGAACATTTCCTAAACAATTTTGTCACTCTGATATTATACTACTACTACACAAGAAGGGTGACGAACGCGATATAAACTACTTTAGGCCTATAAGTCTTGTATCTCACTTGTACAAGGCCTTCATTAAAGTTAAAGAAACCCGTATATCTGGCAATTTGGACAAAGAACAACCCCCTGAACAAGCTGGCTTCCGACGAGGTTTATCAACCACCAATCATCTTCAAACAGTAAATCAAATAATCGAAAAACACCAAGAGTTCAACATTCCACTCTATCTTGCCTTCGTAGATTATACAAAGGCATTTGATAGCATCACACACTCTTCCATATTCGAGGCCCTCCGCAATCAAAATATCCATCCCACTTACATCAATTTGTTTCGTAATATTTATGCTTATAGTACAGCTGCAATAAAACTACATACACCGGGTCCATCTTTCGCAATAGAAAAAGGTGTCAAACAGGGCGACCCACTATCTCCTAAGCTTTTCACCAGTACCCTGGAAGAAGTTTTCAGGAAGTTATCGGCTGGCTGGGAGAAAAGGGGCATTGACATCGGTGAAGTAAGGTTAGCCAACCTCCGTTTTGCCGAAATAGTGCTCTTCTCTTCTTCAGCTGCTGATCTACAGTCAATGCTCCAAGATCTGAGCAATGCAAGCCTTGAGATTGGACTTCGGATGAACATGTCTAAGACTAAGGTTATGACCAATCGTACCGAACCCAAGGTGGAGATCAACGGTGGAGAATTGCAATATGTTCATGAGTACATCTACTTGGGCCAAATAGTCTCCTTCCACGGCAGACAAGATAAAGAGGTTACAAGACGCACCGAAAAAGCCTGGAGGAGCTATTGGTCAATGAAAGAGCTAATGAAGGGCAACCTTCCGATGAGACTAAAGCGGAAGCTCATGGACATGTGCATTCTCCCCGTTCTGACCTACGGCGCACAGACATGGTCATTGACGAACATCCAGAAGTCCAAGCTCAAGGTATGCCAACGAGCAATGGAGCGCAGCATTTTAGGGGTTAAATTATTGTCCATGTTTGAAACACCTAGCTGCGCTCCAGCACTCAAATTGCTGACGTAGCTGAAAAAGCCACCAAACTGAAATGGACCTGGGCTGGTCATGTCTGCCGCATGCCAAAAAAGTTGTGGGCCAAAATAGCCACCATGTAGAGCCCCAATACAGCGAGGCGACGTCGCGGGAGACCCACGCAGGAGATGGCAGGACGAACTAGACACCTTCAGTGACTACTGATCATCCATAGCCCAAGACCGCGAAACCTGGAAATCATGGGGGGGAGGCCTTTGCCCAACATTGGGACACCACAGGCTGACTGTAACTGTAACTGTAAATAAAATTGTAGTAAAGCACGGACCCTCACAACTGATAATTATCATCGTCATCAGCATCATCATCAACAGCCCGCATTAGTCCACTGCTGGACGTAGGCCTCTCCTAATGTACGCCACTGAGCCCGATCTTCGGCTCTTTTCATGTAATTGCTGCCAGCTACTTTGCGTAAATCGTCGCTCCATCTGGCCGGAGGGCTTCCTATACACTACGTTTAACACGTGGTCCCCACTCAAGAAGTCGTCTACCCCACCGGTTATCGGTTCTTCGACTCATGTGACCGGCCCATTGCCACTTCATTTTGCTAATTCTTTGAGCTGTGTCGGTGACTTTCGTTCTCTGCCGTTTTGTTTCGAATGCAATCCTTTAGTTAGAGAAACCCCGATCATAGCCCGTCCCATAGCTCGCTGAGCAACCTGAAATTTATGGACCAGTCTCACAGTTAGTGTCCACGTTTCGGCTCCGTATGTCGTAACGGGTAGGACGCACTGGTCAAATACTTTCGTCTTTAGGCACTGTGGGATGGGCGACGAGAAGACATGACGAAGTTTTCCAAATGCTGCCCAACCCAGCCGAATCCGCCTAACGGCGTCCTTCTCAAAGTTGTTTCTGCCCAAGATAAGAGTTTGTCCTAGGTAGCTATACTCCTGCACAAATTCGAGAGGCATGCCACTAACGACTATTGGTTTCGGTATAATGTGTGTTCGATGTTCATGCGGAGGCCAATACGTCGGGAGGCATCGGCTAGGCTGGTCAGCCTTTCATTCAACTCTTGTACCGACTCCGCCATGAGGACAATATCGTCTGCGAATCTCAAGTGTGAGATATACTCGCCGTTTAAGTTGATGCCCATTCTAGTCCAGTCCAACATCTTGAACATATCCTCCATTGCGTTGGTAAACAGTTTCGGGGATATGACATCTCCCTGTCTTACTCCCCTGAGCAATTGTATTTGTTCAGTTTGCCGGTCCTGGACTCGGACGGACATCGTAGCAGCGCCATACAAGCATCTAAACACTTGAATATATCGCGAGTCTACTTGGCATCAACGCAAAGAGTCCAGAACTGACCAGGTTTCGATGGAGTCGAAGGCCTTCTCGTAGTCCACAAAAGCCAGACACAGCGGCCGATTATACTCTTCTGACTTCTGCATAATCTGGCGCACTGTGTGAATGTGGTCTCCGGTGCCATATCCTCCGCGAAAGTCGGCCTGCTCGGCTGGCTGGAAGTCGTCAAACCTACGCGCGAGACAATTAGTTGATGACCCTTGAGAACAACTTATACACGTAGATGGGCCTATAATTTTTGAGTTTTCATCCCCTTTCTTGAAGAATAGTACCACTAAACTCCTGTTCCACGCCTCTGGAGTTCTCCCACAGTTGATGATCTCTATCGCTCGCGTAATACACAATACACATATTATGAGAAAGGCGATGTGACAAAATAAATAAGCATACCAGGTTTCGGTTGCAACTTTGCCAATAGACTTGCAGCACGGCCTCGCCCACCCAAAGAAGATGCAGCCATTGTTGAGCTCACCTGAAAATTAAAATAAAAAGCCTATTTGAGCAAGAAACGAAATTCGTAAAGCATAAGCATTTAAGCGCGCGAGCTAAGTCAGGCTTATTCAAGAGTACAAATTGGGTTCCCTACTTTAGCCTGTTTCCTGGATATATAAAGTGCATATTATATATTTTTTTAAATGTATGTCTGTCTGTTTGTGTGTGCATCACGTAAAAACTACTGGACCGATTGCGATGCGGTATTCAGTTTTGGATTGCTTATGTTTTGACTAAAAAACTGGTGTACTTGGAGGTATCTCAATCCGATGAGTTGAACCCGAGCAATCAACAAAAAATGAGAATTTTGATCTAATATTGGTATTTTTAGGTACAGCCTTAGATATCTATGGTACAGCTAGTACAATATAAAACTGCAAAATATTTAGAAATAGAATAGAAATATATTTATTTACTAAACACAGGAATGATTACATTGGTGTAGGTATACTAATATTACCTATGACTTACAAAGATCTTGGCTGATGTAGGTCAACATGCTATCTTTGAGCTCCAATATCACAGAAATGCGACACTTTAGGAAAAAAGTATGCTAACATTTTTTGTTAGTATTAAAATCTTCGATAGATTTATTAAGGTTTGAAAAGCGGCCGCGACTTCGCGATTTTTCCAGATTAGCGGATTTCTACTATGCCAGGTTTTTTAGTAAAATGTAGGAACTGTAGGAAGCCCTTATAGCAGGGTCCAATTGGAGTTTACTCCCCAAACACACGTCATCATTACACATCACATTTATACATCTCTTTAATTCCCACTCCACAAAGCCTGAAGACAAAAGTCTTCAACCTACCTACCCATAAGGACATATGAAGGAAGAGCATTTAACTTATGGACTTAGATTCCTTCTCATGTGGGTGTCCATGGAGGAGGTTGATAAGTTTGCTAGGATGGAATCAGGGCCCCAAGTCTGTTAGAGTAGGAACCGATCTTTATGGCGACTGTGAAGTTAGGTGCAAGCAGCTGCGCAATAGCAATTTTAGGTGTAAGCGGGCTTTGGAGAGGTGAGAGGCCGGGGCACACCCTCCCGCTAGCCCACTGCAACCCGCGCGCGCCCGCCGCTGGTGTGCTAGTGTGCATGCTACATCCGTATGCTGCACACATGCGTGCGATTCTGTTCAAGTACAGTCTAGTTAGTTATTTTATTAAAGTTGTTTGTTACCAACCAATACAATTCACCAACACAATATCAGCATATTCCGATATCAATATTATTGTGTGTTGATGTATGTTAACATAATTTCATGATTGGTTAAAAAATAATATTAAACGATAAGAGTCAACACTAATTTAGTTACTAAAAACATAACTAATGGTATAATTTTTTTATCATTCCATTATTTGTATGTAGGTATGTTCTACAAGTAGGTAGTAAGAAATTTACTCTAATAGTTGCAAACCTTACTGTACCAGTGCGAAGTCGCACTCTCAGCGCGCTTCACAGCCGCCATAAAGATTGGTTCCTACTGTAGCTATTGAACTGCGATAACGCAAGTTGATTGCATGAAAATATCCAATTGTGCCTATTTTCGTAGTCAACTCACTAATGGCTCGATTGCAGGCCAATAGCTGCTATCGATAGATTTTGATTAGAAAACAAAAATAATGATGTTTTAACACTGATGCTTTGATGATTGATAGCTATTATCAATTTTATTTCAAGGGAAGGAGGTTGATAAGTTTGCCAGGGATGCATTAGGGCCCCAAGTATGTTAGCTATTGAACCGCAATAACGCAAATAGATTGCATGAAAATCGACAATAGTCAGTTTTCGTAGTTTGCTCACTATTGACTAGATATTCAGGCTCAATCACGGGCTGATAGCTGCTATCAATAGATTTTGATTAGAAAACCAAAATAATGTTTTGACGCTGATGCTTGATTGATAGCTATTTTATATCAGTGGCAATACTCAAGGGATTTTCGGAAGTCGTTGCATGTCCAGGTATAAAACTACGATCATTGTACTTGTTTTATGACCGGTTCCTATACCTTAAAACGAACCGATATCGCTTCTCTGTCTATCAGCTTATGACATAAATCCAATACAAAAAAGTCTAAAAGTAATGAGACATTATAAAAATGACTCATTTCATTTTTATAGGGATGGCGGTTTAGCAGTATACCAAATTTGACACTATAGACAGTTCAATCTCATAGGTATCGCACTGGCAAGTCAATAGCTAAGACTTTGGGCCCAGATATGGTTGTACTTCCGTACCATACTGACAAAGCATGAGATTCTAATATATAATGAATGGAAAAACAATTTTGAAAGTTTCATAAGGCATAGGGTCTGGTATAGGACCATACAACATGAACCCCTTGATTACCATGGTCATGATAAAATTAGAAAGACAGATAGATGATTGTAATGGCTTCATTCTGGACATATTCCACTCAAACTCTTTAAACACCTAATCAGGAAAGCTGAAACACATATTGAGAATTTTGTGTCAATCAACACTTTTTGATAGTATGTGTCCATAGTGAATCAATTAGATGTAAGTTGAAAGCTTTGTGCCTAAAAAATGAAGAAGTAGGTATATTGCCGTATCTTAGCAGAGCCCACTTCTGGCATTGCTAAAGCATTCTTCAATTTGTGTTTTAGTGTCCATACCATAATCCAAGTGATTATAGTTTTATGGTAAGTGAATGTACCAATGGGACTGGCATAACTGCAAATAATGTGTCCTCTAAAATAATGTGGCTAAAGTCCTCTAATATACAACAGAATAAAAATATACAAATTTGATTTTTGTTTGTTAATAAATTCGGTGTTTGTTTAACGTTGGAATGTTGATAGGTATTTAGAGCTTTTTACTTACTACACTAGGAGCAACACTTGGTCTTGGTGTTGCATCAGGTGACTGTTCTGCGGAAGCTGGAGGCGAGTGCATCATCTGCGACTTCTTCAGGGCCTCAAGTAGGGCCAAGCCCCGCCCACGGCTCTTACTTGGATCCATGGCTCTCTGTAAGGAAAGGTTAGATTAGGGTATGTACTACTAGCCTAGAGTTTACACAAGTTACGTAGAGGTCAAGGTCATGGATAGGATAGGGTAGGATAAGTTACATACTGCGGATTTCGTACCTACAGGAGAAATGTTGCATTGTACATGTTAGAAATAAACATTACTATAACAAAAAATATATATAGGTAGGTTAATCATTTAGGTACTGACATTGGGAAATAGTCTGGGTGAGAATCGCTGGCAGAGCTAAAATTACTTGTTTCGTTCAAGTATCCGTTTTGGTACTTAGCGGCGCAAAAATTAACCTGGCTAGATTGAGACAAGGACTCTTATAACAGACATGCTGCAAAGAGAAGAGCAGACTTACCTCACTTTTCAATATTCGATCTCTTGGACCACCTACCTACCTCCAACAAAATCATGGCATCAATACGATTTCAACATATTTCATTTATCGCTTGTATTATTTCTCAAAACCTGTTAAAACGAACATAGCACGAATTTACCTTCTTCCAGGAATCCGCAGAAATTGAGTCCTCAAATTCAGCCAAAAAAATTGTATTTTTTATTCTTGATTCGAATTCTCTAGTTCTCAATGAAAAATGAGCAAACAAAGCAAAACAAAAATTAACAAAATGAATGGGAGACGTTATTATTACGACCTAAACCAACCTAATTAATGTACGACTACGACAAGTATTGTACAGCCAAGCCAATAGCCAATATTACACAGCCTGATATTCGTAATATTTGGACGGCTAATACGGGCCCGTACCAAAATCGGTCCGGGTTGATAATGCATGGCCAGTATTACGAAGCCAATAATACGTGTACAGGTTTCCAATTACTGGATACCAAATATCAGGCCATGCCGATTTTGTACGACGAAAATGCGACCAAATAATGTACAGCCAATAATACGCGACCAATATTACGTGGATTGGCGTCGTAATATCAGGGTGTACATTATTTGGTTGCGTAATATTGGCCGTGTAATATCACCCCGTGCTGATGTTGTACAGGCGATAATACGCAGCCAGGATTACGAAGCCAAAATATGTACATGTGTGCATTATTGTAACAGGGTGTGCATTATTGGCTGTGTAATACGGGCCGTACACTTTTTGTTCGGGCGATAATGTACAGCCAATATTACGTGTAAATCACAGATTAAAATATAGAAATGACATGGTCAAAGCCTCGTTTGCACGTTCCAGTTTCCTTTAACCACAGATTATGAATCGCAATTGCTCCGGCGCTGCGGGAAGTGAAACCCCTCCGCCCTTGCGTAACAAAGCACAAGTACCAACGCTCGCCTCCGCAGCTTCGGCTTTTTGGTCACCTTCGGCGACCAGTCTCCGCCACTCCAGCTCACCCTGATACCTGCACTTTGTCACAGTGGACGGGGGCTGCCCTCCCTCCGCGCCTCCGGCTTTTTAAAAACACTCTAGTGTAGGGCAGACCACGTGGAGTCGGGGTTGGCCGATTCGGTTCTGTGACAGTTTTTTTCATCTTTACACTCGCCTACACAAACGAGGCATCAAGGAGTGATTCTAGCTTGTCTATGGTTGGCTTCGTATTATTGGCCGTGTAATATTGGTCGTACAAAATCGGCACGGGCTGATATTACGTATCCAGTTGTACACGTAATAATGGTGGCGTAATACTGGCCATGCATTATCAACCCGGACCGACATTGTACGGGCAATAATACACGGCCAGTATTAGCTGTCCAAATATTACGAATCCATGTACACGTAATATCTGGCTGTGTAATATTGGCTGTACAATACTGGTCGTACATTATTTTGGTCGTGTATTATCGTCTCCCATCGGCACGGGCTGGTATTACGTATCCAGTTGTACACGTAATATTGGTCGCGTAATACTGGCCGTGCATTATCAACCCGGACAGATTTTGTACGGGCAATAATACACGGCCAGTATTAGCAGTCCAAATATTACGAATCCATGTACACGTAATATCTGGCTGTGTAATATTGGCTGTACAATACTGGTCGTACATTATTTTGGTCGTGTATTAACGTCTCCCCTTTCTTGCACTTCATTATTTTGATATTGAATAATTCTGTCAAATTTATGTTTTAGCCGCAACGCAAAGTTAGCAAGTTTACAACTTTAAGCCTGAAAATGTTACGTAGCTCCTTACGGATTATCAAAAACGGAGGTCAATGTGGACGCTATTGCGTTTCAGCAACGTCGAGTTACAGGCAAGTTTATTTTCCTTTTCAATTTCTATGGGTTTTTACTAGTTTTACTTAGAGAGCATCAGATCATCAAAAAACTATATACTACGAAGGCAGTGGAGTATAGTATATCATAATGGCTATATTTCGTAGACAATCGCTCTATTCGCTCTTCGTTCACTGCTACTTACAAAACGTACACAAAGTGTAAATTCACATGAGCGGTAAATGATGCGGTTTTAGGAAGTAGAAGAAACTCATTTATTTTTCAGTTAGTGGATTGTGAATCAGGAATGACAGTTTTAATTTAACTGTAAAGTTTTTGCAGACAAGACATTGCAAGACAGTACAGTGGACTTTCTCCAACAATAATAAAGAAAAATGCCAGCAGGAGCAATCCTCTTCTCAACACTTGTGCCTGTCGGACAATGTTCATACAAACACAGGATACTCCCAACCCAAATAGCTTGAAATTCATGCCTGGTACAAAAGTGTTAGAGCCTGGACAAACTATGGACTTTCCTAATATTGGTGCAGCTCAACATAGCCCATTGGGTGAGTTTTAAATCTATACAAACAAATACTTAAAAGTAGAAATTTTATGAATGAAAAGTATAGCCACAAAGGTTGATTTCAATTGAACAGGGTAATATTGGTAAAACTATAATACTAATACTAATAGATATCCGGTACCAGTGTAGAGGGGGTAGGAGGATGGGAAAGGGAGTAGGATGAGAAGGGAAGTCCCCCTCAACCTGCCCAGGAGACGTATAGTCTCTGAATGAAGTATTTTTATTGTAAAAATTCCCACTCTTTCAAAGGTAGCGTTTCCTGGAAGATAAAAAAATGTTTCAGGAAATGGTTTTGAAAGTAAAAAAAAGGCTAAAAAAACACACAAAGACAAAGCCTTCTTCTAACCTATCACGGCCAAGTCGGCTTCCACCCTCGTCTTCTATTTTACAATATGATGTTTGACCACACCATGAAGTAGCTGAAGTAGCCATGCATTTAGTTGTTCATATTGCGGTATAACTATATGTGACTATTACTATTTTTATCATAGATAGATAGATAACTCATTATTGCATAACACTTACAAGTAAATCATACATTGTACATCATAAAAAACAAAAAAAAATTGCTAACTCAATCGGCGATCTTATCTCTTACAGCAATCTCTTACAGACAACCTTTAGATGAACTAAAAAAGATAGAAAAAGTGTAGACGGTAGTGACATAAGTAATTTATTCAAAACATATTCCCTGGAGCCAAAAATAGTCTTAAAGCTTCAAGTTGGAGGCTGACAAGACCCATAAAATCAAACCATAAATACTTAACGTAGTGGTCAAGCAAACTCAATTTTCCTATTTACATACCTATTAGCAAATTACCACATTATGAGTAAAGTAAGCGAACCCAAACTTATAGTTATCCAAAGAAAATAGGGCACTATTCTCATTGGTAATGATGGACACCAATGCAAAAGTCAAAAGGACAAGTGTCAAAGGGACAGGTGTCTAAGTGACAGGTGTCAAACTATGAAATGTCGACTAAGAGTTTAACACGGGTAAAAAAACTTCCCTTGGTACTACTGGATCGCTTGGTAGTTCAACAGGGTTTTTACATGTGGTACTACTGGTAGTCACGGCAACAAACGATAATAACAAGTCAAATCAAAATAATTATCCCTGGTTGGTTCCTCTGTTAATAATTACTTTGAATTCCATTGCAGCATATTAAAATAAACCATTACATCTGTGGCCCAATTCCATAACTTGGCTACAATCGGATTATCACTTTTTTTATAGCAAATTCGACTCTATTGCAAGGCATTAGTGGCTGCGATACTGAGAATTCGATTGAAGCCAAGTTATGGAATCGGGCTGCCATAC
The DNA here is from genome assembly GCA_946251855.1 of Alsophila aescularia. Lineage (NCBI taxonomy): Eukaryota > Metazoa > Arthropoda > Insecta > Lepidoptera > Geometridae > Alsophila > Alsophila aescularia. The sequence continues at coordinate 44,423,334 of OX276380.1, forward strand.
TGCAAGGCCACCATTGCTGTACAGATGTAATGGTTTATTTTAATTGGCAGGAATGTAGTTGCTATGGGGGGTTGGGGGGGGGGGGGGGGGGGGGGTAAGTAGGAAACCCCCCTTTAAAGGAAAAGTTGCACAGCCCCCCCTTTCCGAGTTCTTTTTTTCTTTTTTATTCCATCCTTACTTTCAAATTTACTTCTGATGCCATTGATTAAAGATGGGGGTAGAGGGGGGAGGTGGACGGCTACCCCCTGGTACCTCTCTCCCCCCGCGGAGATGCTTAGTCTATGAGTTATTTCAGTTTTAAGTTTATTAAAAATCGGCTGTTTGGTCGCCTTTAAATTAACTTTGGCGCTTGCCGCCCGCTGCCACGGCACGCTCGGCTCGCGCGATTTGTAGTCATGTTCTAACCTAACCTACTCTAGTCTTTGGGCGATTTTTAATAATCTTAAAACTGAAATATCTTATAAACTAAGGGACTCCGCGGGGAGGGGAGGAGGGGGAGAGAAGGGTAACAGGGGGTAGCCCTCGACCTCCCCCAACCACCCCTAACCTTAAATCAATGTCATCAGAAGAAAATTTGAAAGAAAGGATGGAAAAAAAAACTCGTATATGGGGGGGGGGCTGCAACTTGCAACTTTTCCTTCAAAGGGGGTTCCTACCTCGCCCCCGACCCCCTCCACCCCTCCTCACCTCCAAAATCGACGGTATAGCAACTACAGTTTAGCCTTTTAATTTGCTGCAATGGGATTCAAAGTAATTATTAACAGAGTAATGACATACACTGAGACATGGTCGCTAACTATTAGTCTCATACACAAGCTCAAAGTCGCGCAGCCTGCAATGGAGAGAGCTATGCTCGGTGTTTCACTGCATGATAGAATCCGTAACGAAAAAATCCGTAGTAGAACCAAGGTTACCGACATAGCTCTCAGAGTTTGCAAGTTGAAGTGGCAATGGGCAGGCCATATAGTTCACAGAACCGACAACCGCTGGCGACCATGAACAAATAAGTGAAATGCGGAGACCCCCCCACACATTAGACTGCTGACATTGTAGCCATCGCAGGAAGTCGGTGGATGGAGCTGGCACAAGATCGCTTGTCATGGCTCTCTTTGGGGAAGGCCTATGTTCAGCAGTGGAATTCGAAAGGCAGAAATGATGATGATGATGATTACATCTGTAAGGTTTTGGACCTAATTAGAATTTCATTACAAAGTTATCAGCAGACAAGAAATTAATTAAATGATGACATTTTCCTTTCAGCTAAAATGCTCTTCCGCATTGAAGGTGTAAAGGCAGTGTTCTTTGGACCAGAATTTGTAACAGTAACTAAACAGGATGATGATGTTGATTGGAAACTTATAAAGCCAGAAATATTCGCAACTATCATGGACTTCTTTGCAAGTGGACTACCTGTAATCACTGATGCAAAACCTTCTGGAGATACTCGTAAGGACTTTGTTTTCATCTACACTAATTGACGGAGGGTGCGCGAGCGAAGCGTCTCCGTTTAAGCTTGGGCATGCTCCCCAAGGCCTCTAGCATGGCTTAACGACTGCTATTAATCAATAACAGCCGGGACCGACAGCTTAACATGCTCTCCGAAGCACGGAGCGATGGAAAACCGCACATAACTTAGAAAAGTCATTGATCAGCTTGGGCATACATTCTTTCGTATGTCCGGCTGTTTTCTTCTCTACAGATCGCATTTCTCAAAAGATCTAGGTGAAATTTGGTATAAAGGGTAAACGAATTATTAGAATTTTGTAGTCGTCGGAGTTTTTGATTGGGGGGGGGAGTACTTCCCCCAAAAAGGGGGCTACTGAATATCTTCGCGTTATTAGATCCGATTTCGATGGTTATTTTTTTATTTGAAAGGTAGTAACTTCAAGCTGGTCTTATAAAAAAATTGGTGAAGATCTGATGAGGACCTTCGGCGTAATGAGCAAGCAGAATAGCTCCTCAAAATGCAGTAAATTTCTCACTTTTAGGTTTCTACCAGTAGAATCAGCCCTTTACCTACTAGGTAGGGATTGACGGAGCACCTTGGTTATTAATGTTAGTTTTACAATAAGGTAACTAGATGGTGCTATGTGCAAAAAAGTTTGTACTCGCGAGGCCACAGACCCACTAGTATACAAGCAAAGATCCACCGTTGTGGGCAAGGTGGGCATGCCCACAACCCTAATAGGCTTGTGACTTGTGAAGTCACTTTCACGGTCTAATGCAAAATCGGCAGAAGAGTACTTTTGGAAATCAATTTACATACCTCTATTAGATTCCGTTATTAATGATTTGGGGCAGAGATTGTCTCCGGAGATACTCGACCTATTTCAGTTGGGAGTTTTTCTACCTAAACTAAATGTTAGCGTGTGTCTTAATGTTAGGAACTGGCATATCAATATCGAGACATTGAAAAAAGTGGTCCAGACGTACCAGAGAATCAATTGTAATAAATGAATACCGACTCTAGTGACCAAGTGGAAAAAAATAAAGTGAAAACAATTCTGCCATACAAAGTCGGTACCTAGCTATTTCATTGAAGCATGCGACCAACATTTGTAGCTTAACATAAAAAAAAACTTTAAAAAATTGGCAACTCTCCCGGTCAGCATAGCTACCGCAGAGATATCGTTTTCTACTCTTCGCAGAGTAAACAATTGGTTGCGTGCCTCAATGGCACATTATCTGGGCAAGCTCTCCTAAATATCGTCGTTGGCGAGCGAGAAGTCATTAGTTAAGTGCAAAAAGCTAGTTTGTTGAAAATCGCGTTTTAGTTTTTATGTTCTTATAATCGGCATAACTCATTATCGCTTATGGTTACAAAAATGGTTTCTATGAACAAAATATTGATAATTTTACCCTGCAGCCTAATAATGAATAAATTATTAAAATATTTGTAACGTTACTGAGATATAAAATAAAAAGTATGATAGTTAAGTCTAGCATTCTCAAAAAACAAAAGCTTGAGTTGGTTTTGCTTATTTAATAAACTTTAATTCGATTTCGGAGAACGTAAAGACCGAAAAACGTGCGGTTACCTTCATATACTTAAATTACTTAAGATCTGTTGGTGACTTTTAACGAACCACAGAATTGCATTTTATTCAAAGTTCTTCTTCTGCCAGAAATAAATAAGAGCCATTAATAGCGCAGTGCTGCCCAGTATCTGATTAAACGTTAGTAAAACGGTTGTCATAATTTACTCAAGATCCGTTAGTTAATTTTGATCAACGACACTAAGAAATGATCTATGATTTAGATGGACTGATTTTTTGTTGACAAGTAGTTATGTACTTCTGACATTGTTGTATTATCGGAAATACTAAAAAAACAGCTCTTATTATCATTCCTTAGGGTAGATAATGGGTATAAAAACACTTTAACATCATTAACTCATTTTGCCTAAAAATGACACGTGAATTCTAGCTCGCCAACGACGATGTACACAAATATGTTAACCTATTAGATATCGATGAAATTATCACCTTTTTCGCGAAGAATAAAAGTAAGCTTGAATTTGTGATTTATGTACGCACCATAATAAAACTAATGTAAAATGTATACTAGCGTTTAATTTAATTAGATATGCTTTGAAATTGTATAAATTTCATCAAAATTGGAAGTCTAAATGTGACACTGTGAAGTGCAAACAAACACACATTTACTTTTGATATTTTCGTTAGCGAACAAACTAACATTTTACGGGTTTATTAACCTACTAGTGTTCGCCCCACGGCTTTGCCCACGTGGCTGTACTAAACGTTAGTCAGGGCATTATATTTTTTTTTTAAATCTCCTTTGTAGGAATGCACTGTACCTACTATATCAATTATGAGCGCGTTCATACTCCGACTCGCACTTGGCCGATTTGCGGATTGCTGTGACCACAACCTTTTAGGAGGGCTGGATCCGCGCCTTCTAGTATAGAGGTTTATGGTTTTCAATGCACAATAACAAAGCGTTATGCTTCTTCATTTATTATAGTAACTGCAAACAAATGGAATCCGGTGCACCCAGATGCGTTTAAGTCCATGGTGAATAAGTATCTACAGTAGTCGCAGCGGATCTTTGTGGTTGTGAAGTTCTGTGTACAATTACGCAGGTACTGCTGTGATGATAAAACAGCATAAAGTAAGAGTGAGACAGAATATGCGAAAAACGTAAGCGAGTGAGCCTTCACCTTCAACATTGGGATTGCGCCTGAAAAATAGCAGTTTGCGCAGCAACTTGCAAACAACTTCCGAGACACAAAGATCCGCTGTGACTACTGTACTAGGCAAGCGTGTAACACCTTCAACCACATCATTGCATTCCATCAGGTGAGATTCTGGTCATATGATTGCCTAGTCTTTTAAAAAAAGTTAACCTGAAACTTAACTGATCTGAATCTGAATAGTCTTTCGGTGGTTGAAAGCTAGGTAGCCATCCGGTACCGGCGTTGAGTGGGGAGGTGGGGGAGGAGAGAGGGGTGGGGGAGGGGGGAAGTCCCCCTCGACCACCCCCCCTGTCCAGGAAATGTATAGTTTTTGAGTTATCAATTTTTTAGTAAAATAGTAAGTAGTACATAAAAAAATACAGTTTTAGGCGACCAACAGCCATAACAGTTCGAACAGAGTGAAAAATCACCGAACAGAGTGAAAAATCACCGTAAATTTACTTTGGCGCTTGCCGGCCGCTGCCGGTATATAAGATAGATGCTGATTTTCAATAGGGGATAACTGCATGTTATCTTATTTTTCAGAAATTAGAAATAACTGAATAGCAGAAACACCTTTTAGTGCACATATTTCGAGAAAATATCCTGTTTTGTTCCGAACATGTTTTTTCTAATCCAATTTGCTAGGTGAAATATCACTTTTTGAATTTGTTCAAGGTGTACAATGATGTAATAAAATACATGAGGTCTTCTTACAATGCTAAAGCATAAGTGGAAGACTTCATATATGGAAATATCCCCGTTTGAAAAGACACTCCTCATTTGATCTGTAACTTAGTACAATTTTGTATGCCTATTTGGTAAAATCCACAACAGAGCTAGTCAAAAGGGTCATACAGCTTGATGCACAATGTTATGCAACATATGTTAAATGTTGGACTTCATAATATATTATCTATCTATCTAAACTTATAATAAAGCAATAAGAACGAAAAAGTCTGTACCAAGAATATAATTTAAAAAATAAAGGTACTAGGGTATTTAAAATAAGATACTGAACAAGAATATATTTTATTAGAAATGTTCTTGCTAAGCATGCGTTAATGCTAAAATCATATAAATATAAGAATATAACATTTTTTAAATTCGTGTCTGTCTGTATGTTTGTTCGCGCATCACGTATATAAGAACTAGTGGACCGATTGCGATGCGGTTTACACTGTTGGATAGCTTAGGGTTTGACTTAAAAACTGGGGTACTTGGTATCTCAATCCAATGAGTAGAAGCCGAGCAATCGATAAAAATAACTTTGACGGCAGAAGGAATTTTGATCAAATGTTGGATTCCAGGACCTAAGTATTTGTAACCTAGAGAAATGACCACGCGTGCAAAGCCGCGGGCATCAGCTAGTGTTGTATAAAATCGAAGGTATAGGTATACAAGGCCACCTTTGATTTCATACGACTCTAAGCGCGTCCGCTCTGTTAAGCGGGTGCCGCGACGGAGGAGCTCACTGTAAACTGGTGATTTCTACAAAAAATAGGCACTGACAAGCGTTAGTTGACCTGATGTATATACGCGTGGTAGACGACAAGACCAGAGTTTTGCTGGTTGGTGCCTATTTTTGTAGAAATCACTAGATTACAGTGAGCTCCTCTGACGCGGTCGCTCGTTTAACGGTGCGGACGCCCTAAAGATCAAACTACACGACCATTTCATTTCCATCCATTTTTTGCCCACCACAAGCTCTCCACACTCTATTTCTCGCCCATTCTAGCTCCTGATTTCTGTCCTGCTACAAGTATAGCTGTATGACGATTCAGAAGCATAATTTTACTTGCGGGGGCACCCATGGCTCGTATCATCATAAAAAACTGATGATGATGATTATGCCTGTGTGTTATTCCAGAACCTAAAATATCAATATACCATCAAAATCCGTACAGCAGTTTCAATGCTCGTATGCAAAGTGCTAGTGTGTATCTGTTTATCTTTTATGGCGTAAAATAAGGCTTTAGAAGAGCACACAACAATGTGGCCACAAATGAATACATACTTTTTTATTACAGAAATCAATGAAGATGATGATGAAATAGTCCAAATGATCAAAGAACTGCTTGACACACGTATCAGGCCTACGGTGCAGGAAGACGGAGGTGATGTCCTGTTTGTGGACTTCAAGGATGGACTGCTGAGGCTGAAGATGCAGGGGTCGTGCTCCTCGTGTCCTAGCTCTATAGTTACCTTGAAAAATGGGGTAAGTACTAATTACGTTTTAAACACAATAAGTACAATAATATTTTATTTATTTTTCTCATTTTTTTCCATTGTTCTCGATTTATGAGCTACCCTGATATTTTCAGCCGGATAGCTAATCGGGAAGTGCTCGAAATTTGAATTGCTAGATCCCAGAACAGGCAGAATTAAGTTAAATAAAAGCTTTTAAAAACGGAATTTACTCACGTATAGCAGTTGGATTTTTCCAACTATAGTTTCAACCACCCGAGTGCGAGGCAAGACATGTTCGCGAGCGTTCTGCACTCCCATTGAGAAAGACCACCGGATGTGGTTGAAACTATAGTTGGAATAATCCAACTGCTATACGTTAGTAAGTCCCTTTAAAATGTATAAAAACCACGTTAGTTTACAATAAGTACTAAGTAATTTTAGTGTTAAAGTTTTCGTGAACCTGATACATAATTTAAAATATCACTACCGGCTATGACTCATGTGTGTATAGTAGAAAACATCAATATCGAAGGAGAAGACATTGCGTCAGCTCGCTATCGGAGGTTGAAGGAGAGACGTTGCGTCAGCTCTATCGGAGGTTGCGATGCTCAGGGGGCATGCATGGACCGGATTTTCACCGTGGATTCAAGCGCTGCTTGCACAGGCTTCGGAGGGCACGTTAAGCTGTTGGTCCCGGCTGTTATTGTTTAATAGCAGTTGTTAAGCCTTGTCATAGGCTCTCGGGCAGCCGGACCAACTCTGACACCAGAGGCCAGCACTACCTCATACGACAAACAAAACACCAATATCGGTTCAGCCGTTGAGTTGTCAAAAAGTAACAAACAGAGACAGACATTTTCACATCACATATTATATAGGTCAGCGGTTTCACCTGCGTGGATGATGATGATGATGATGATGATGATGATGATAAGCCGCCAGTCTCCGGTCCTTGAAGTATACCTATGTATGTAAAAAAACTCATCAATTCTTCGCTTAGTTGCTGCGTGAAAGAGGAACTTATAAACCAACAAACACTTTCGTATATATTATAATAGGAGTGCTGAAGTGTTACATTACTGTACAAAACACACAAACACATACACACGCACAAATGTTTAATTGTCCCGTTAATTGTTTCAGGTTCAAAACATGATGCAATTCTACATACCAGAAGTACTGGCGGTGGAACAAATCGACGACGAAGGGGATTTACTTAGCGAAAAAGTTTTCAAAGAATTCGAAAAACTTAAAACCAAGGAATAAAATCCTAGTGGCTTAACCCATTCTTATTAAGTAGTGCTGTACATAGTTATAATATTTATAGTATATTGCTGTCAGTCATTTTGTTATTGTTTTTTTTTGTATAGTCTATTAAAAGTGGACAGTCATACCTACATCTCTCTTTTTGTATATCGACAACTTGGTTTGCGATCTACCCTACTGCTCTCATCATGTCAGCCTTTAGAAGTCCACTGCTGAACATAGGCCTCCCCCAACTCTACAGCTCTAATGAGCTGATTTATCTCCTTAATATTACCTTGAGAAGATATAAGCTATAACTTAGCTAAATAGCTGTCAATAATAGGGGTTTAAATATGAAATTCCTGCATGGCGTCAGATTTCATAGTGAAACTTTTTTCACATGAAAACTATAACCTTCTTAATTTAAAAAGAACATGGAATTTGATTGTTCGACTTTCAATTGTTTTTACATTCAGCTTTTAACTTGAAGATGGATACGAAGCCGCCGAGCCGTCTTCCCTCGCGGTGGAGTAAAGGTCGAGTGTGCGAGAACTACATTTTTCACCTCATTTTTTTTTAATTTCACCCATGCTTAACCGGGCGGGTCGCTAATACCTACATAAAGGTTTAGATTTGCATATACTTCCAAGGCCAGGTGTCAGAGTAAAAACAAAGCAAAAAGATCTAATCGCATCTTTAATAATTGTACACATAAAAGATTTACACAAATTGAGTATCATATGCTGCATTCCAATTGGAAAGAAAATAAACATGCTGTTTGCATGTCAAATACTCGCACTTAACATGACGTACTCTCAAAATAGGCCTCTAAAATAATACACTTTAATTATTTTGTTTATAAACTAAGGACGATTACACACTTTTGTTTGGTAAGCATAATAAAGCATATTCTTCTAATCATATATAATTCTAAGAGCATAGTATATTTTTCATACATATCTATACTTAATACTACCATGTTTAAGGCTATCATGATTGGGTAAATCATCGACAAATTTGTTTAAGCCATAGATAAACTTGGCTAACATGGCAGGATAATATTATCATCGACAATAATATTATCCAGCCATGCTAAGCAATTAGTAGAAGCTAAGCAAAGTGATCGAATTTTACCGATGTTCATTATGTCTTGTATATTCTAAATCAACGATCAAAGTGATCGAATTTTACCGATGTTCATTATGTCTTGTATATTCTAAATCAACGATCAAAGTGATTGAATTTTACCTATGTTCATTATGTCTTGTACATTCGAAATCAACGATCAAAGTGATTGAATTTTACCTATGTTCATTATGTCTTGTACATTCGAAATCAACGATCAAAGTGATTGAATTTTACCTATGTTCATTATGTCTTGTACATTCGAAATCAACGATCAAAGTGATTGAATTTTACCTATGTTCATTATGTCTTGTACATTCGAAATCAACGATCAAAGTGATTGAATTTTACCTATGTTCATTATGTCTTGTACATTCGAAATCAACGATCAAAGTGATTGAATTTTACCTATTTTCATTATGTCTTGTACATCCGAAATCAAAGATCAAAGTGATTGAATTTTACCTATGTTCATTATCTCTTGTACATTCGAAATCAACGATCAAGGTGATTGAATATTACCTATGTTCAATATGTCTTGTAAATTCGAAATCAACGATCAAAGTGATTGAATTTTTCCGATGGTCATTCCGACTTGTACATTCGACGTTAGCGATCTAAGTAGTCTTCGTAACGCGCCTTATGCTTTCCAAACGCTAGTGAGTAATCGCCACCAATTATATTAGTAGGTATCATCTTATTTTTTAATGAATCTTAAAATATCGTATAATACAATTATAATTATGCTCCATTTTCGGATTACAATCAATTACAATGACATAAATGTGTTTATTTTCAAAGCCAATACAATTAATTTAAACTAACATCTAGGTATAAGAATGGCAGTGTCTTAAATTATATATTTTAGAATGGATATGAAGGATTAATTCCAATCAATAAATTATTTGAATTTTAGATAATACAATTTTTTATGCACAAGGAAAGTACTAGCAAAGTACGTTTTCCTAACATTACTTACACGTAAAATAGCCTGTTAGGTGAATTTGCCCTTACGTTGGCATTCCCCCAAATATTGGCTTCGTCGAAAAATAAGACTGAAGCCACATTTAATACATCAAGTGTTGACAATGAAACACTGACTGAGTGGGGATGACACTGGTAAAGAGTAAGCTTCAAAGTCTAGCGCATCGTCGTGAGGTCGCAAGCCTGTAGGTATTCTACAGATTGCACTATGGAGAGTGTGCACAAGAACTGCACAATCTGATTCCCCCATCACCGTATGACAGACGATCGGCAAAGCGCCACCCTTTTATGGTAGAAATACCTCGCACAAAAACGAAGCGTTACGCTTCTTCATTTAACTGCAAAGGAGTGGAATGCTCTGCCCTCGTCAGTGTTTTCGGTAATATATAATCCCAGTGAATAAGTATCTACTAGGCAAGCATACTACACCTTCGACCCATTATCGCTTTACATCAGGTGAGATCGTGTTCAAACGTTTGTCAAGTCAGTAAAAAATAATATAAAAATATGTATCACACCGCTTTATTTCTTTAAATCTACCAAATATGGCTTCAAAGTCTTAATATTCGGTGTTATGTGGCATGCCAATATTTGGGTAGAAATGCCAAAGTATGGGTTCTTTACCCGGTACTAAAAAACTATTAAAAGGTAAAGCCTTGAGTGACCATGCAATATTTAGGTATAAAAACCGGTGCGGTTGCGTAGTTATCCGAGAATTTGTATGAACATGCTCACACTTCCATCAAGCTTCCAACTGTTTTGATGACAATGGAGGTGTGATGAATTAATTTCACTGCACCGGTTTATTCGTAGCTTTTCGACAGTCATTACTACGTCAAGTAAGGAATAAAAGTCGTTATCAATAGAAGCTTTCTATATCTTTTAGTTCTTAAACTTCTATAGAGAATATCTAAATAACTTGAAGAGCAATAAGCGAACAAGCTTAAAGGTGTTGATTTTAACAAATCTAAAAAAGAAGAAATGCTATACACTTTTAGGTAATCTCAAAATTCCGTAGCTATAGATAAAGTACTTAGACAGGAATACGGAACTTTTGCTCTAACCTATCCATGTGCCCTTTTACCCAACTACGGCGAAGCAAGGGAAGAGAAGTTAAACCGTATAAATGTATGTATGTATACAGGCTGTCCCAGGAAGTAGTGATAAGGGTGAGGTCCCGAGGTAGAGCACTACCAGGCGCACCCGAATAAATCCCATGTATGTTCCGCAATTTTTGATATTGTTGGAGTGATTTAATTTTTTGTTTTTTTTTTCACAAAATTCCCGATTTCTACACAAACTTAGTAATGTTGACCAAACTAACAATAATATTGAGTTGATTTTTGGAATGGTGGTAGTCCAGTAGTGAAACTTTTATGAGACATCAGAACCATATTAAAGTTATTAAAAAAACAATAAAAACATAAAAGCATAACTTCAAATTTTGTTTAGAGCAAAATAGCCCTTCAAAGTTTGGCCCTAAAATAAAAAAAAATGGAATATTTATTTTTTGTTCTTATCTTAAAAACTTCTTCAGTTCACTGGCAATAAAAGACCATACACTTTTATTAGCCTAAACTTATGGCAACACAGCTTAAAGTGACTTCAAAAGTGGAAAGGTCGACATTTTCATAGTACCGATATAGTGGGGTGAGGTGAGGTTGGGTTTGGATGTATAGAGATGGGTAGGGATGGTTGGGGATTGGTAGGGATGTGTAGATATAGGTGGAGTTGGGTGGGGATGGGTTGGGATGGGTTTGGATGAGTGGGGATGGGTAGGGGTGGTTGATTATGGGTCGGGATGGGTGGGAGTGGGGATGGAGTTTGAAATATATGAAAATAGGTAGTGATAGCTGGGATGGATGAGGATAGGTGGGGATGAGTGAGGGTAGGTAAAGATAGGTGAGGATTGGTGCGGCAGGGTAGGGATGGGTGGAGATGTGTGAGAATTTATAGGGATAAAAGTCAAATGCCATCCATCCCCACCTTTTCCCACCCTTCCCCAACCATCCTCACCCATCCCCACCGATCCCCATCCACTTTTAAATTCACTTTATGCTGTGTTGCCATAAGTTTAGGCCAATTAAGTGTGAAGTCTTTTATTGTCAGTGAATTAAAGAAGTTTTTAAGATAAGAACAAAAATAAATATTCCCTATTTTTAAAATTTAGGGACCTCCAAACTTCGAAGGGATATTTTGCTCTGAACAAAATTTGATGTTTTTCTTTTATGTTTTTATTGGGTTTTTTTTAATTTAAATTTGGTTTTGATTTCTCATTGAAGGTTCACTACTGGACTACCAATACTCCAAAAATCAACTGAATAATATTGTTAGTTTGTGTAAAAATCTGGAATTTTGTGAAAAAAAAACAAATATAACTCCGAGAAGATCAAAAATCGGGGAACACACAAGGGGGTTATTCGGGTGCGCCTGGGATTGTTCTACCTTGGGACCTTCGGTTATCACTACTGGGACATTCTGTTTAAGTGGATGTTCCACCATAGCGTCGCCCTATTGGTCCGATTTTGACAAGAGGGTAGGTATCAATCGATTCGTCTTCATCGCAAGAGTGTCATAGCACAGACTAAATAATAGTTGGTATAGGCTATTTTTAAACCCGACCCGACCGGGGTTTAGTTTTTATACTTAATGTCTTGTTTTTAATAGATAGGAAATCGTCAAGTTTGTTAGAAGTCATGACTTTCTATCTCGAATGGTGTTGTAGCTTGTGGAAACATCAGCTAGGTTACTGAAGTGCCAGTATACTCGATATATTAACGGGCAAAGGACAGACTAAAAGTCCTCTAAAAAGAAATGCTAAAAGACGTCTACGAGCAGGATTTAAAATTTTGAACCTGCTCCCGTAATACTGTTACATCGCTTTAGCTAAATGACTGCATCTAAAAAGGCTAGGAATAAATCGTAGTAGCTTCAACTTTCAACTGCTAGTATGTATTTTTCTATTCAGTATAATACACACAAAAGTGTTCTAAAAGAAATACACAAAAGTGTCCTAAAATAAATAACTCCTATTACGGGTTACACCTGCAAACACAACATGACGGGAACAGGAACCAATCCATGAATATCCCCGCGCAGTCGTCATTCGGGTCGTAGGCGAGTAGCCGATGCCATTTGTACTTCTGCTCGCACCCACAATCTTTGGTACACCGATTTGTGCTCTTCTTGCTGAAAAAGTGAACACATATTCAAATTATTTATGAATGTCCTCCTCTAGGTAGTCGATTTTATTACTCGGTTCAATAACTGTTCCTAAGGTGGACCACGGGTAGGGCGCGTTCCTAATTATGACCAAAACAAACAAAATGCATTTACTTAAAATATTGTTCTCTTTATACTGACGAAAAATTATATCATGGTACATTTTTCGATACGTTATTCGTATATTAAAATAGATGGCGGCACCGGGAAATGAGAACGAGAATGAATTATCTATATTATGAATTATTTATTTGTAATTGAAGCATATTTCCACAATATTATGATATTATTCGGACTCGGTTAGTATTTATCTGGGTTCCAGTTTTTTTCAAAATACCTGTTACTAAATGTACGCGAATATTGCATTTTGCATATGTACAAATAAGTTGGCCAATAACAGGATAACCGAGACTAAGATCGTAAAAATCATTTGGCCGATTACAGATTCACTCTGCAATAATTGTACGCTCTGATACAAATTAACTCTCAGTTTCATTCGAAATGGAAAGTCAACGAAACATCGACCCGCGAAAACCGGTAAAAAGTTCACTGACATCACATATGGTAACGTTAATGTACCTGCACACTTCCTGATGGATCGCCTGTTCAAAATGCATCGTGTTCACTATGGCGCGGAGCTTTCTCGCCGAGTTCAGGGCCCAGTAAGGAGTCATTATCTCCGTCTTGCTCTCGCAGGCGTCAACCCTGCAACATTAAAGGTAAGAGTGATGTAAGAAGTGAATTTTGGTGTATTCGACCTACTCTCGCAGAATTTGGAGATTGCCCAAAAGCGATATATAACCTTTCGACGGAGAATACGAATGAGGACACGTAATCGGTGCAGTGAAATGCGTCGATCAAGTGCAATTGTGAACTATTGCGTAATCATATCAAGATGTACGATCTTTGAACACATCCACAAGGAACATCCCTAAGTATCTTTATGTACATATTTTAGAGTGTATAATTCATTGGTACAGTGTCACAAACTTATGCGGCGCCACGTAATGATATCGACAGTGAGTGATTTTAGCGTTATGGCCTCATTATTTCCTTTTTTGTCAACTACACATAAGTTGGAGGCACTGTAGGTAGTGCCCATTTTTTATATTACAAGGTCTACTTCTATAAAGGCGATAACTGATTGATGCGGAAATGTATGAAACTTCACACGTCTCCAATTTAGTGAAAACCCTAAATCTTTGACTGTAGGTACACTACTAATTCTGAAAGAAGAGTCTGTTATGCCGAAAGTTTTTTTTAAATATTATGTACTAGCTTTGCCCGCGGCTTTGCCCGCGTGGTCATTTCATTTAAAATTAGCCCATACATGTTATTCCAGGACCTATAAAGTACAGTATACTACATTTCTTCAAAATTCGTTCAGCCGTCAAATAATTGTTTTTCGATTGCTCGGTATCTAATCATCGGATTAAAATACCAAGTAACCCAGTATTTAAGTCAAACCTTAAGCTATCTAACAGTGAAAACCGTATCGCAATCGATCCAGAAAAACTAACAAACAGACAGACACGATTTAAAAAAAGTTATATTCTTGTTCAGTAGCTTATTTTAAGTACCCTAGACCATTTATTTTTTGATTATTTTCATTATACAGACTTTTTCGTTCTTATTGTTTTATTATATGTATAGATATAGGTAGAAGATATGGCAGCACCAACAGATGACAAACATCGCTTACTGTGTTAAATATATTTTTGATACTTGGTGTTCAAAATTATATTGTTATCCATTTAGTTTTGTGTAGGTACTTATATTTTTCTATTATACCTGTAAATGCACCTTGTAGATACTAACTCTTTGACTCTACTTATTGAAATAAGGATGTTGTGATCTAAATATTATTGAAAAGTTCACTGTCTTCGTGAGCTAGTAATATAAAAAAAAAACCGGGGTTGATAAAATAAAAATGCAGAACCAATGTTGATGAATTCCTCAATAATATTAACTTACTTAGGATACGTATCCTCCAGAGGGCCTCTGACATGGCTTAACGACTGCTTAGCCAGGACTGACATCTTAACGTGCTCTCCAAATCACGAAGCTAATGAAAACCGCACATAACTTAGAAAAGTATTTGGAACTAACACGGTATCGTTGATTTCTAAGTCGTACTAGTATACCTATCGCTAGTGTACCATCATCATCGGCCTATATTTATCCAATGCTGGACATAGGTCTCGCCTAATGCACGCCACTGAGCTCGGTCTTCAGCTCTCCTCATCCATTTTCTTCCAGCCGCTTTTCGCAGGTCGTCATTCCACCTGGCCACAGGGCGTCTTACGCTATGTTTGCCTAAATGTGGTCTCCACTCGAGAACTCGTATACCCCAACGGTTATCGGTTCTTCGAGAAATGTGACCAGCCCACTGCCACTTTAGCTTGCTTATAGCTTTAGCTTGCTAGGCTACCATGGCTCGAGTTATACATACTATTTACAGGACAATCCGATGTTTTCTTTAAATGATATTTTTTTTATGTTGGCTGTTTTAGGGAGTTTCCAGTCCCATCTTAAGACTCTAGATTCCAGAACTTTCAACAAGTTACAAACCTGCCAGTGCTATTGATGGCCTGTGGGTCTGGGAGGTTCGCACCAGCTGCTTGTCGCACGTGTCTGAAGTAGGAGTCCCCGGTAGCATCGTGCATATCTGGAACCCCGGGAGCTCTTCTCACGCGGCCGCCCGCTGGCATGTTGAACGAGCCGTACATCCGTTTTATTAAGGCCTTGTTCTCGTCGATGAATGTCTCGATTTTATCTCTGAAATTGTGAAATTGTACCGTTGAAGAAAATGGCATAAGAGGGGTATATAATATAACATGTGGATGTGGATTATTACCTCATCATCATTCATCATTTCAGCCGTTAGAAGTCACTGCTGAACATAGGCCTCCCACAAAGAGCGCCACGACAAACGGTCTTGTGCCGCCTCCATCCACTGACTTCCTGCGATGGCTACAATGTCGTCCGTCCAACGTGTGGTGGGTCTCCCTACACTTCGCTTGCTTATTCGTGGTCGCCATTCGAGTACCTTTATTCCCCGGTAACTTTTTTTTTTTTTTGCGGTTGTCGGTTCTGTGAACTACTTATATAGCTTGCCCATCGCCACTTCAACTTGCAAATTCTGAGAGCTATGTCGATAACCTTGGTTCTTCTACGGATTTCCTCGTTACGGATCTTATCACGTAGTGAAACTCCGAGCATAGCTCTCTCTATTGCAGGCTGCGCGACTTTGAGCTTGTTTATGAGACCAATAGTTAGCAACCACGTGTCAGTGCCGTTTGTCATCACTGGCAACACGACTGAGATTTCTGCGGTATCTGTGACGAGAAGATATGGCGTAATTTCCCGAACGCTGCCCATCCGAGTTGTATTCGTCGGTTGACTTCTTTGTCGAAGTTGGATCTACCCAGTTGGATCGTTTGACCTAAGTAGACATAGTGATCAACAGCTTCGTTAATATCGTTCCCAACATAGACCGGCATGGATGTGACATGGGCATTTGGTATGATGTTCGTCTTACCCATATTAATTTTTAGACCCACCTGTTGGGAAACAATATTGAGGTCACTGAGCATTGTTCTTAGGTCTTGCAGAGTTTCTGCCATGATGACTATATCATCAGCAAATCGAAGGTGAGTGATGCATTCGCCATTGATTTTAATACCATATCCGTCCCAGTTCAGAAGCTCGAATATATCTTCCAGTGCAGAGGTAAACAGTTTCGGAGAAATAACGTCTCACCCCTGCAATTTGATAGAATTCATGCTCTGATCTTGGAGATGGACAGTCATGGCGGCCTTGCTATATAAACACTTGAACACTTCGATGTACCGGTAGTCAATCTGGCACCGCTGTAATGGCTGTAATACTGCCCAGGTCTCGACTGAATCAAAGGCTTTCTCGTAGTCCACAAACGCTAGACTTAGTGGCCAATTACCTATACTCTTCAGTCTTCTGTATAATCTGCCGGAGCGTATGGACACATCCATACGTCTACGTTGCTAAAGCCCATCCTGAATCCAGGTCGTTCGGGAGGTGTAACTACTCTAGAAAACAGCTTATAGATGTGGCTCAGCAGCATAATGGGCCTATAATTCTTCAAGAGGGTGTTATCACGTTTCTTGAAGAAGAACACCACTACGCTCTTGTGCCACGCCTCTGGCGTAGTAACCTCGAGGTTATAGGACCGAGTTGAACAGTCTCTGAGGACTATAAGTACCGCTGTTCCACCCGCTTTCAGTAGCTCTATCGTTATTCCGTCCTCTGTTGCTAATAGTCCCTAAGTATAATAGTCTATATGGTCTCCCCCTACCCCCCGATCTAGAGAGAATGAAGTTCTCGAAGAGTGTTAAACAATAAATAATTGTTATTTAATTAATATTGTTGTATAGTCTCGAAACTTACAAAGGATACGTGTTCCCTGCCGTTGGACAGTAAAGCTGGTAGTTTCTCTTCACACACGGCACGCCCCGGATGATCTGCCCTTGGAGTTCATAGCCCAGCGCTACGGATAGTGCAGTCCAAAGTATCTGAAGTCAACAGAATAATAATCATTGTGACTATATATGAATATAGGTATAGCGATAAGACTGCCAGGGTGTGTCTATTTTTTTTTAGCGATAAGGCCGCCCAGTGTGCCTATTTTTGAATTAAATTCTTGTATTTGTTCTCTAAATGGTGTAATAAAGTGTTTATTATTTTGGCCAGACATAGATAGATAGATAACTGTTTATTGCATACTACTTAAAAGTAAATCGTACATTGTACATCAAATAACCTAAAAAAAGGAAATAATACATAAACCTATCGAATACAAAAAACCGGCCAAGTGCGAGTCGGACTAGCGTACCGATGGTTCCGTACAAACTTGTAGGTATGTAGATATTTCTTCTATCACGGGCTTTCTTAGTAAAGTTTTTTTTGTTATGTATCTACATATTTACAGTTTTCGGATTTTTCTATTTCGTCAAATTTCATGATTCTAGGTCAACAGGGAGTACCCTATAGGTTTTGATTCCCTTGCGAGGTTGCGAGTGTCTAAATATGCGGCTTAAACTGTCGTATCTTTTGATTGAGTAGACTTAGAAGTTTGTATTTTTTTACAGCTCCAAGGGATTGCAGACCAGAGTATTTGATATTAATTTCAACTTTATACCTCCACGCGTTCCTGAGAAAAAAAGGTCTTGGCAGACAGACAGACAGACAGACGGACAACGACGCGATCCTATAAGAGTTCCTTTTTCCTTTTGAGGTACGGAACTCCAAAAAGTAGTAAACCCCGTCGTCAGTCGTTGGATGCGTGGTTGAAGTCCGTAGTGGACCGCTACGGGTTGGAATATCGAACGAGACCAAGGAGAAAACACCAGGAGGTGATTCTCGGTGAGATTACCTTTCTTACAGATGAATCACATCTCGTAATCATCGTAGCTAATTTCACGAGCCCGTGAATCAGCCCCCTGGATAGTCACTAGATAATAATTACAGGAACTAACGAGAAAAATAAACATATTTAATTAATCGAGTTGTAGGACGTATGTGGTCCGAACGCTGAACCATTATTAAAGACAGGCATCGGAGAGAATCATCATTCGGTAACCTTTTTGTTGCAATTTGAGCTAATTCATTTTCATAGTTTGCGTTACTAATTTTGTAAGTAGGCATAAACAAAAAAATACCATCATGAATAAATTTTTAACTAAATTACTAGTCGTCATTATCGCAATCTAGACGAGTTTCAAAGTACCTATTAATAAGGTTGTGGTATCAAAATAATTAAACAACTTGCTTGTGAACTGCCATTATTAACTACAATGGAATTATTTGTAAGTGATAATCTTTACGTGACTGGCAAATATAATAAAGGTAGTATTTCTTGGTGGTATTTCCAAGAAGGTATAAAATAACCTACTAATTCTTTGCGGAGGAACTGACGCGCTCCAAGTTTGAAAAGGTATTTCAATAAATAGGGTAGTGAGGTACCTACCACTAATATTTTGCGCAATTTTTTTTTGCCTCTTACGCAAGAGGCCTCCTGGGGAAGTACCACACCTTTGTCAGATATTCAACCACCAAGCAGTAGTGTGTAAACATTTCTGTGTTTCGGTTTGGAGGGCAATGTTTCCAGTGAAATTACTGGGCAATGACACCAATGTCTCAGGGTGGCGAGCGCAGTGCAGTGACGCGCAACATTTTGCAACCAAAGTTCTGGGTGGCATTGCAACTTTTATGGGCAGGCGTAACGCTTACCATTAGGCGTGCCCGTCTCATCACTAAAAGCAATTAAAAAAAACACTTGGAAGCTGTTTTGAGTAAAATGATGAATTGTCTATGTTATTAATAGACAAATCATCAAACACGCGCATAGGTATGTTAATCATTCTAAATGGTATTTTTTAAATATCACACAGTAGGTAAAATAAACGCTTAAACTAAGTACCCACTTGCAACGAAGTAGGTAATTATCAACACCATTCAGATATGCTTATCCTCATAACGCGGAAGCCTTTCCAAACCGAACAGATAGGACAACCTTACGAGATGTACAATGGGACTTTGTTAACTCTAAACACTCACATTCAAGCAGAACAAATCCATATCCGCTACCGGATTCTTGGTTAATTAACACGTCCTGCCGCTATAAACTGCTATAATTAACTGAACGGACTAAAACAAAAACAATTGACTACCGAAAAAAATGAAGTTTAACGCACCAAAACCGAGCACACAGTAGAACAAGTTTCTAAGACAAGTCGTACGATAACTCCACATCCTCTGCGTAAAAATGGGTTTTACTGCTAGCTTATTTTAATAACAAGGCATTGTGAATCTTAGGACCTTCGTGATTTGTAAAAAAACGTTTCAAACGCCTTTAACATTCTAGTTTATGTATAAAATGTGACTTACATAAAATAGTCATTAGGATTCCAAGCGAATGCTACAAAAGTCGTACTCGTTCGGAATATTGAGTTTACCTGCAACCGATACTTTATCATAATAATAAAGAAAACACGCTTGTGTCTAATGGGGAGCGATTTATGGCAAGTAGCTTGCGTAATAATATATAATGGGGAACTGGATCGGCCATTAATTTAGCAAGCAGCTCTATTTAGCAATTCAAAACTTCTCCACCATATTTTAGACGCAACTGTGTCAATAACCTTGCATGGAACGAAATAAATTTACATATATTTCGAGGTAAGCAAAAAATTTGACTCGTTCGGGCATCTTATGGCGCCATGACTTCGCGAATGATTTATCTAGAGTTATAATATTTAAATTAATCATTGGTGCAATTGTAGCTTTTATTGAATTGCCAAGTGAGGGTTTACGATGTTATATAAAAACTCTTTATTTTTATTGACAGGCTTAATCTGCTTCGATGAGTGTTAACACTGTTAACGAGTGCGTTAAGGTCAAATAAATAGGCACGCGTACGCGTTCATTATCGCGGCGCGGGCGTCTCAAGATATGTCTCAAGATATTGGCTACGTATAGATCGGTTGCAAGTCTTGCAAGATAAATAGCTCGAGATAAATTTAGGCATAATTCAATGCATATTGTGTCTCTACGTGTGTCATACAAAGTAGATTCTAATTGAGTAGGAACTCGCCGTGCCTCTTTGAACATAGCCTTATAAACAACTGTTTTACCATATACATAATAATATAGCGTAGGCGTTTATAGCTACTTATTCTGTCTCGCCACGGTGTCTGAATATGACAGGTATCATATTTAACGCCAGTTTGTGGGAATTCCAAGTTAAGACAATCGAAGCATGCATAATTCGTTTTAAATAAAATTAATTTCGCGTCTATTAAGTAGTTGTCTATTAATAGGTAGATACATATAGTTCGCCGACTTTGGGTTGTTCATTGATCTGTAAAACTAAATAAAAATAGGTCGTCATGGAAACTGGAAATCGGTAGGTAAGTTCTCTATTTATATAAATTACTAGTGACTCGCCCCGACTTCGCATGGGTAGCGATCACACCGCGGCAATTTTCTTACTTTTAGTATTATTTTCCCCGTCGTAACTTTTAAAAAAGAACCTACAGTAAACGTAATTCAAAATCTTTGGCAGCAACGTCTATGTTTTTTGACCATAAACAACTATTATTATTGCTAAGTACTTTAAAGACCTGTTATTATTTTTTATTTCCATGGCAACGTGTCATTATTATTTCGTTTCCATGACAACGTCTCAGTCCGTTCTGTATTTTTGATACCTTGGGTAATTTTCGTAAGGATCTCTGATTTTTTAATAAATAAAATACTGCCCATGTTACACGCTGATAATGTACTTACAGATGAAAGAATTTTTAAAAATGGTTCAGTATTTTTTGAGTTTATCCATTACAAACAAATATACAAACAATCTTTCCTCTTTATAATATTAGTGTGGATCTATTATTTTTCAATGTCTATAAGTTGAGCTGTGCCCACATTTTATAGTTTTCCCAGTATTAAAGTAACGTGACAAACATAGCTACCTACACCACACACATTATCCCTGTGCTAAATTCACCATAAAAGGTACAGCCGTTTGGGCGCAAATGCCATACAAACAAAACGACTGCTTTCAAAAGCTCCGAAGTTATTCCGTCCTCTCCAGGGGCCATTCCATTCTTAAAATGTTTGAGCGCCATCACAATCTCGTCTAGATTAGGTTAACTGATGTATATGTACATTATGACCAATATGCTACTTTAGTTTTCCATAAGTTAGCAGCAGACAAACAAACAAACAACCATTTCACACTTTACCTATGCACGTATGTACTTACCTAGTTAGCTACTGCGAATCTGACAGGTCCAGAATAGGTATTGTGAAATCGGTGTTAAAATTGGCGCCTACTTAGATTTGTAGCTGTGAAATTATTTTAACGTTTTGACACGTTTTTCTAAGTTTAGTCAAAACGAAAGAAATAATACACTACGAAGTAATCGTGCTTTGATTTTTGGTATCCTAGGATATACCTACTGAAAGAGAACTTGAGCGAATTTTGCAATATGGATAAAAAATAAATAAATATATTTGGGACAATTCCACACCAATTACCTAGCCCCAAACTAGGATACCCTGTAATATGGACACTAGATAACGGATAAACATACATAAATACGAATATCACATCCATGACTCGGAAACAAACATTTCTGCTCATCACACAAATGATTGCACCTTGCAGGATTTGAACCTGCGACCGTTTGATTTCGTTCCCAGGGTCACTAGCCACTAGACTAATAGTTTTTTCGATTTAAGGTCATTTTTCCCCTATGAACATTTTGCCAGGTAGCCTTTCTGATATGGACCCAGCGCATGGAGTATGAAGAGTATCTAAGCGAAGAAATCAAGATGTCCCGAGCGGAGCAAAAAAGATATTTTCGAAAATGATATTTTCGCTCATAACTTACTCCTAATAAGGCTATAAGCCTGCCTTATAAAAGCTTAACACGAAAATATATTTTTTGCTTCGCTCTGATCAGGATTTCCTGGTGTGTTACTTGTGAAAGTTTCAATAGCTGACGAAGAAAGTTCTTGGGTAGAGTCTGTAATTTGATATGACGATATTTTTGTACATAAAGTAATGAAAGTATAGAGTAATGTAAAGCATTACAATTATTATTTTTTAATCCTTTGAGTGACGAGTCGATCAAGTCGCTCGCCTGATGGTACGCTTCACGCTTACCCGTAACAGTTGCAGTGCCACCCAGAACTTTGGTTACAAAGTTTTGCGCGTCACTGCACTGCGCTCGTCACCCTGAGTCATTGGTTTTTAAGTCTCGTTGCCCAGTAATTTCGCTGGAAACATTGCCTTTCAGACCGAAACAGACTAGTTCACACATTATACTGCTGGCGGTTGAATATCTGACAAAGGTGTGATACTTCCCCAGGTGGACTCTTGCGTAAGAAGCCTACCACTACAATTATTATAAATGTATTCTACTAAATACTAGGTATACCTACCTTACTTAAACTAATATCATGAACTCGCAATGCAGGTAACACTATCAAAACAAATTAGTAATTTTCAAGTCAATTCGCGTTGCAAACGTTCGCTCCGTCAATATGTGACGCTTCTATTCAATTCACGTAAACCCGAACGTGACAGTGTAGCGTGAGTCATGAGGTTCGTTTACTCCAGACTTAGAAATTTAATATTCCTAGACGCGGACGATGCTTCGAGGAACGAGTGGACAATGACAGGATGGACTGGAGACTAGAGGAAAAACATCAAAACATTCAACTTCAACACCTTGCGTTTAAGGTTTGATTTTACCTCTAACTTTAAGTAAGTATTTACCCTATTGAAACTTAAAAGTAAGTAGGCTTTTTTATGCATTATACAATATACATGGTTAGTCTATAGCTGACCTCTACAGCGTCACCGGGCTGGAGGACGGGCGCGAAAGCGCTCCGCGCCGCAATGCGTGACGCAGAAGACGTACGACATCATAATATCGCTCATCTGGTGGAAAATCGACGGAATTGTACTTTTATGCAAATTTGAGATAATTATGTCAAAACATCTGTAATGAGTGTTTAGGTTTGGAGAAAAATGGTATGGTATTTTGTATGGTAATTATAATAGGTAGTTCGCTATATTCTAGTGGAACAGTGACATAAAAGTTGTTACCCCTTTCTTTTCTCCAAATTTCAGGAAAACTTCTATAGATATTCAGAACGTTAAGATATTTCCTAAAACTATGATTGTATAGACTCATTATTGAGTTAATATCATTAGGCAATGTTTGAACAACAGGTCATAACCAAATAAAAAATATATTTCAAATCGATCTCCTGTAAAATTGCAAAATGGGCAATTCCGTCAATTTTCCACCAGATGAGCGATATAGCCTTTTATAAGTAAAAAACTTAACATCTCTTTAACAAGGAAAAACAATTGAACATTGTAAATAGAACAAACAAACAAACAAACATTGTAAATAGAGTCTGTATTTGTCCATTGCTGGACCTAGTAGGTAGGCCTCTACCATTGAACGATAATATTATAGCCTTTTATAAGTAAAAAAATTAACATCTCTGTAACAAAAAAAAAACAGAATATTGTAAATAGAGTCTGTATTCGTCGCTGGACTTAGAGGCAAGCCTCTACCATTGAACGATAGCTTTTTCTATGCAAAAAACAAAACATATTTTTAATAAGGAAAAAAACATAGAACATTGTAAATAGAGTCTGTATTTGTCCACAGCTGGACTTAGTAGGTTTACAGAAGTGATAGATCTCATCGATATCTTCGTTTTGGATGACATCTGTAAGAGAGCTATACCTCTAAAACTACTGATCCTAGACTAGTAGTAGTTACTATGCAGAAGTGATAATCTCATCGATATCTTCGTTTTGGATGACATCTGTAAGAGAGCTATAACTCTAAAACTACTGATCCTAAACTAGTAATAGTTACTATACAGAAGTGATAATCTCATCGATATCTTCGTTTTGGATGACATCTGTAAGACAGCTATGACCCTAAAACTACTGATCCTAGACTAGTAATAGTTACTATACAGAAGTGATAATCTCATCGATATCTTCGTTTTGGATGACATCTGTAAGAGAGCTAGAACTCTAAAACTACTGATCCTAGACTAGTAGTAGTTACTATACAGAAGTGATAATCTCATCGATATATTCGTTTTGGATGACATCTGTAAGAGCGCTATAACTCTAAAACTACTGATTCTAGACTAGTAGTGATTACTATACAGAAGTGATAATCTCATCGATATCTTCGTTTTGGATGACATCTGTAAGAGAGCTATAACTCTAAAACTACTGATCCTAGACTAGTAGTAGTTACTATACAGAAGTGATAATCTCATCGATATCTTCGTTTTGGATGACATCTGTAAGACAGCTATGACTCTAAAACTACTGGTCCTAGACTAGTAATAGTTACTATACAGATGTGATAATCTCATCGATATCTTCGTTTTGGATGACATCTGTAAGAGAGCTATAACTCTAAAACTACTGATCCTAGACTAGTAGTAGTTACTATACAGAAGTGATAATCTCATCGATATATTCGTTTTGGATGACATCTGTAAGAGAGCTATAACTCTAAAACTACTGATTCTAGACTAGTAGTGGTTACTATACAGGAGTGATAATCTCATCGATATCTTCGTTTTGGATGACATCTGTAAGAGAGCTATAACTCTAAAACTACTGATCCTAGACTAGTAGTAGTTACTATACAGAAGTGAAAATGTCATCGATATCTTCGTTTTAGATAACATCTGTAAGAGAGCTATAACTCTAAAACTACTGATCCTAGACTAGTAGTAGTTACTATACAGAAGTGATAATCTCATCGATATCTTCGTTTTGGATGACATCTGTAAGAGAGCTATAACTCTAAAACTACTGATCCTAGACTAGTAGTGGTTACTATACAGAAGTGATAATCTCATCGATATCTTCGTTTTGGATGACATCTGTAAGAGAGCTATAACTCTAAAACTACTGATCCTAGACTAGTAGTAGTTACTATACAGAAGTGATAATCTCATCGATATCTTCGTTTTGGATGACATCTGTAAGAGAGCTATAACTCTAAAACTACTGATCCTAGACTAGTAGTAGTTACTATACAGAAGTGATAATCTCATCGATATCTTCGTTTTGGATGACATCTGTAAGAGAGCTATAACTCTAAAACTACTGATCCTAGACTAGTAGTAGTTACTATACAGAACTCTACTAGTAATTTCTTTACAGATTTGATAGATCTCATAGATATCATCGTTTTGGATGACAGCAGTCAAACTTAAAAGGGCTATAACTCTGAAACTATTGATCCTACACAAGTAGTTTCTTTACAGAATTGATAGATCTCATCATGATCTTTGTTTTAGGTGGAGATGGATGGGGATAGGTGGGGACAGTTAGGGATTCGTGGGAATGTGTAAGGATAGGTGTGGCAATTCAGTATAACTCGTGATTTGTACGTGGCGTAGTCGTTTCACGATAAACAAACGGTCGTGAACCCCGACACAGCCCCATCCGCTTTTTTTCAAATCTGTGCGAAGCCGGGGCGGGTCGCTAATAGTTCTATAAAACCAATAGAATAGAGTAGTATAAATAATGTCAGATACCTAATAATAAGTAGATACAATAAATTAAAAGTCAACTCCTGCTATAAATATCAATCACATGTAAATAATGTTAAATACGAGTGCATGTGTCACTAAATGACTTAACTATATAGCCTACATACTTACCAACTGCACGAAAAAAAAAACAAGTTTTGAAAAGCTGCAAGTAGGAGGTACCTAAGCATCTGCCTACTTAGTAGATTTATCTATTCAAGTTAGGATTATGGTATGATTGATGTCTCTAGTTGATCACTGTAGAAATTGGAAACTGGAGGTCAGCTTTGTCGACATAACATTATCTATATCCATCCATCTATCTATCTATACTTATAACTAGCTGATTCCCGCGGCTTCGCACGCGTGGTCGATTTAATATATAGCCTATGACATTTATAAATAACGTGGCTTTCTATTGGTAAAATAATTTTCAAAATCAGTTCAGTAGATCCAGAGATTACCCCCTATAACCTCACAAACTTTACCTCGTTATAATATTACTAGCTGATGCCCGCGGCTTCGCACGCGTAGTATTTTTAATATATAGCCTATGACACTTACAAATAACGTGGCTTTCTATTGGTAAAAGAATTTTCAAAATTGGTTCAGTAGATCCAGAGATTAACCCCTACAACCTCACAAACTTTACCTCGTTATAATATTACAAGCTGATGCCCGCGGCTTCGCACGCGTAATATTTTTAATATATAGCCTATGACACTCACAAATAACGTGGCTTTCTATTGGGAAAAGATTTTTTAAAATTGGTTCAGTACATCCTGAGATTACCCCCTACAACCGCACAAACTTTACCTCTTTATAATATTAGTATATATACGAGTAACTATAAGTATATATATATATAAGTACTAGCTGTTCCCGTGGCTTTGCACGCGTGGTCTTTTCTTTAGGTTCAAAGTACCATAATGTGCTATTTCAGGACCAATATACCAACATTTGAACAAAATTTCTTCAGCCGTCAAAAATACTTTTATCAATTGATCGGCTTCTAACTCACCGGATTGAGATACCAGTTACACCAGATTTAAATCAAACCCTAAGCTATCTAACATGAAAACCGCATTGCAATTGGTCCAGTAGTTTTTACGTGATGCGTGAACAAACAAACATACAGACAAAACGAAAGAAAGACACGATTAACAAAAAAAAATTGTTCAATACCTTCTTTAAGCACCCAAGAGCATTTTTTTCATTTGAATTTATTGAGTAGTTTGGGTGCAATGTGCGGTCAAGTTACGGTCAAACAGACAGACAAAATTAAAAAGTAAAATAGTTTGGCTTCAGTATCGAATATAGAGAACCATTCAAAAAATATTTTTTATTACTTAAATATTAACATAACTTTGGACATATCCCGCAGAAGCTTTTTACTTTTTCGGAATAAAACATGTCCTCAGTTTTAACCCATCATATAATTTAAGACAGTGCCATCATGCAGTCCAGTGCAGTGCCAGTTGCATCAAAACCCGTCCATGAGTTTGCAGCGTGGTATGTGTTCTTAAATAAGTTTCAACCCCCTATCCTGCGAGAACCTATAAATTTTTCGAGATGTAAAGTATAAAGTTTATGAACTCAAATCATACCAAATTTCATTTGAATTCATTGAGTATTTTCGGCGTGTTGCACTTCCAAGGTACAGACAGACAGACGGACAGACATAAAAAATATAAAAACTTAGAATTTGGGATATTATAACCACAGGAACTCTTTATTTTTTCAGGATAAAAAGTATCCTGAATTTTAACCCATCATATAAACTATAACTGTGCCAAATTGCATCACAATCCGTCCAGTAGTTTCAGTAAGTGTTTTTGAAATAACTTTAAACCTCAATCCTGCGGGAACCCTTTCATTTTTAGGAATGAAAGTAGCCTATGTCCTACCTCGTACTATGAACTCAAATCATACCAAGTTTCATATAAATTCATTCAGTAGTTTCGGCGTGATGCACTTCCAAGATACAGACAGACAGATGGACAGACAGACAGAAAACCAAAAATTAAAAAAATACAGTTTTGGCTTTAGTATTGAAAACAGAACGGCACCAAAAAAAAATAAAAAAAATACTGAATTTGGGACATTATCCCACAGGAACTCTTTATCTTTTCGGGATAAAAAGTATCCTGAATTTTAACCCAACATATAAACTATAACTGTGCCAAATTGCATCAAAATCCGTCCAGTACTTTCAGAGTGGTAAGTGTTTTTTGAAATAACTTTAAACCTCAATCCTGCGGAAACCCTTTCATTTTTCGGGATGAAAAGTAGCCTATGTCCTACCTCGTAGTATGAACTCATATCATACCAAGTTTCATATAAATTCATTCAGTAGTTTCGGCGTGATGCCTAGCCAAGATACAGACAGACAGAAAAAAAAGAAAAAAAAACTGTTTTGGCTTCAGTATCGAATCAAGAGTACGTTCCAAAAAAAAAAAAAAACAATGTACAGGATTGGACCCGTTACAGTTTTATTATAAGTATATATAGATAGATAGAAGATAGATAAAGCAATGAGTAACAAAACGTCTGTAAGTACAATGAAGATAAATACACAGGTTTTATCTCACAGAGAGAGTGAGCAATTAAATCAGTATATACTGTTTCAGTGCCGTTTTACATGGTTACCAGCTGTGCCCGCGGCTTTGCCCACGTAGTCATTTCTCTGCAAAAGTAACCTATGTGTTCTGGACCAAAAGTACCTACTAACTACATTTCATCAAAATTATTTCAACTAACAAATATTTTTTTACCGATTGCTGGGCATCTACTTATCAGATTGAGATACAACGTTCACCAGATTTTGACTAAAAACCAAAGTTTCAACCAGTGGAAACCGCATTTCAATAGATCTAATAGTTATTACATGATACTCGAACATACAGACAGCCAGAAAGACATCATTTTTTTAAATGATATATTTTAAGCCCCCTTGACCGCTTTTTTGTTTATCTTCGTTGTACTGACATTTTATTACTGCTTTATTATTCGTATAAGATAGAGACTAACATTGAGTTTTCACTTATAATTGAGTACATTCCAGGCGCTTCAAATCAATATCAATACATAGTATAAAATAATAAAAATAAATAATAAATATATTCGGGACATTTCCACACCAATTATCTAGCCCCAAACTAGGATACCCTGTGCTATGGGCACTAGATAACGGATAAACATACATAGATAAGAATATTACAAACAAAGTTGATTCCGCTGTCTGTCTGTAACGCTTAATCATTTAAACTACGGAACGGATTTTAATGCGGTTTTCACTCGCGTAGTCAAAATTCATAGGTTTTTTGTGCGGCGCCCTATTTATTTTCAATAATAAATTTAGCTTAAGTTACTCCTTATATGTTCAGCAGTGCGATTACATAATGTTGATCATGACGGTTTCATGCCGTCAAATTCAATAATGCTTTGCGATAGAGTCGATTTTGCTACGAAAAAAGTGACAATCCGATTGTAGCCAAGTTCTGTAATAAGGCCACTGCTATCTCCCAGTGAAAATCGCAAAATCGGTTCAGCCGTTTCGGAGATTTTTATTATTTTATATGCATATATATAATACGAGCATACGAGACCTGTAGTGCTATTACCGATCTTTGTTGCAAACAGATTTTCATATAATTGCTATAATTTGCATTATGTGCATTATGTGCACGTGATAGTGAGAATCTGATTGCAACCAAGATCGGTAATAGCACTACTGAACGTAGCGAGGGGGAAGGGCGGCGAGCGAAGCGGAGTGAGTGTGCGAGAACAAAATTTTTCAGCTCATTTTTTTTTCAATTTATAAGCTGGGGCGGGTAGCTAGTAAGGTTATAAATAAATAATTTTAAGCTGCTTGTAAATCACTCACGTCGCGTCGCATGATAACGCCCACGCGCGTGACTCACGCCAGTCACTGCTCCGACGTTTCCTGTGAATCTACGCTGTCGCAATTCTAAATGGATTGTAGTGTTTAAAAGGAAATGTAGATCGGTTTTTGCGTGGAAAAATTTATGCAGGTATTTTTGATGAATGTCTTGAGCTCTAGATCTTCCAAATTGTTGTCATAAAGACAGATCTCATTGAAAATGGTATGATTAGGTACTACTAGTATACTTAGTTTGACCTACCTATAGACCGTTAAAACTGCACTCCGTATTTTTTACCCAACTACGGCGAAGCAAGGGATGGGTAATGAGTTTAACAGTCTGTGTACGTGGATGTTCCACCATAGCGCCTCGCCCCTATTAATCCGATTTTGATAAGCGAGGTAAATATTCCGTAATAATGTAATTCCGTGTTCCTACGAACAAACACCCCTTGACGGTGAAGAAACTGTTGGATCCGTTTACGCCACCGCAGTGGGAAAGGAAGTAAATAACATTTAAACAATTAAAAAAAACTTCTGTGTGGTTTCTCTACCCGGTGGCATCGTAGCTCCCATAAAGCTCCCAAACGGATGGAGCTATTCCAAATTTTATTTATTATTTGTACGCTAGTTTAATGTTCCTTAGCTAAGTTTGACGAAACTTAATATTTTTTAGAGTTCTGTAGGCGAACAAGGAACCCTCATATTTCTTCATATCCATCTGTCCGTCTGTATGTCACAGTCATTTTGTTCAGAAACTATTAACACCACAATATTGAAATTCGGCTCATTTATAGATATTTATAACCGGAACAAAAGTGTATTTTTTTCTTTATTTATTTGGCTCATGAATAGTGAAGAAGTGTATATATATTTTATCGTATAAATGAGTGAGTCAAAAAAAAAACCTTTCTTAAACAGGGTCTCGTTGGTGAGTTTTTTTCCATTTGATTCCTTTACGAAATATTTGTCTTTATGGGATCTTTTTGCTTGAGTTGCATGAAACACTCAAAGAGAAATGATTTAAAAAAAAAGTTACTAGTTTACGAGATATAGCCAACAAAGATAATGCATTTTATGCCCGCGTCAATCATGTAAAATCTACCTACCTACTGGACTGATTGCAATGCAGTTTTAACATTTGCCCAAATGTTAAAACGGCATTGCAATCAGTTAAGCACATCAGCTCGCGGCCCTGGCTAACCCACCTGGCAGAACCCTAAGTCATGTCCGACACGCACTTGGCTGTTTTTAGGCATTTTTATTCCATAGGCTTTCGTAAGATAAGTATTATAAAAGTAATTTATATAAACTACCTACTTTGAAAAAACGCTACCTACTCGAACTTTAGCGCAGTCTGCTGGTTTATCTTGAAAACATTTTAATACAATAAAATATAGTAATAGATTGGAATAAGTCCAATATTTGAGGTTCCGACTTTCTGGCATTTCGCCAAGCTAGATTTCATGTAACTAGGTACGCAGTTATCCTTCGAATTAATCTAGGAATTCAGATGAATAACATAACATATTTTTATGAGGAAAACAGAGTAAAGTTTTCAGTAGCTTTCTGAGATTTACCGGAAAACTTAACTGGCAAAGGGATAGCAAAATTTAAGTGACTTTTGCAAACAGCTAGTGTGCAAACCTAGTTTCTCGAGTTCCGTAGGGACGAGAAGGATTCGCTCAATTCGCCAGATCTTTTTGTGTTCCGGTTTTTGAACCGATTCAGATGATTATTTATTTGAACTACTCGTATGTTGTAGACTCGTTCCGGTTCCGTATAAATTAGACCAAAATTGGTTCAGTGTTTTTTGCCCTATTAATTCTATTGTTTATTCACAGAATTATAGTTTCTGTTGTGTACGCGCATCTTAGTACTTACGAAAATGTTATAAGCAACATGTTGAAAAGTTTGAAAATCACAAATGTGCGTATTTTCTGAAACAGTAAAAATTAATAAACTAATACTAATATGTCCCGAACACACATATATATATATATATATATATAATAATAAGGGCAAGAAGGTTTAAAAAAGACGGACTGTGCACCGGCAAACAAGATTAGTGAGTGAAGCAAAGCAAATGCATATGTGTGCGTGAGTGGATAATTTGTGGTGTTTTGTGGTTGACACACAATTTCATCACATCACCTACTTGTTTGTTTGAACGTTCTCTTTCCTCAAGACATTGCTGGAAGAAAGCTCTTTTTAGGGTTAAGCTTGCCTTTGTACAATAAATAAGACACTAAAGACTGCATTGTTTTTGATTCCCCGTGAGAACTTGACAGAGTCAACACGACTAACAAGATAGAGATCTTGCTGCAGTGTGGCGGCTGATCGGCATAACAGTGCGTGGCGAGTCGATCGGCATATCTTGGATACTTCACTTTTGATTTCGAGGTGTAGACTCCGTCTATTGTTAAAACTTCTTCAATATAGGTATAAATAAACAGCAGCACGCGCGCTCAGGATGTCTGAACACATAAAAAAACCTCAAAGCACACAGACACAAGTCATGCTAATTGCGTGTTCTACAAATATGCTGCAATTCAACCGTTTATTTTTAAGATGATTACCCAAGTCATTTAACCAGTAGGTGCCCCACGCGCGTGCGTAAACCGGTTTTGTACTGGTGGCAGCCGAGGGGCGTGGAACCTGTATATTATATTATACATTACACCGCTAAATAAGTGTATAAGAAATATCTACATACTGTTTTGTTTTTTGAGTTCAAGTATACGAAATATTTGGATCTTAAATTACCACTTTGCTTGACTTGCATTATGATACAACCCCCACCCCCACTCATAAAATACAGTTTCATATAGATTGAGAAAATGTAGGGCACGAAAGATATTTATTTGTCTTGCAGCGGATATCGATAATAAATGAGAACGCCAAGTGAGATGACAAATTCTGATAACGAGATCCTTTGGGAAGTACACGATTTATTCGAGAGTTTACTCGGTTGTTATATATCCAACTAAGATAACGAGTTATGTCCGAGACTGTGTAAATTCCATGATGAGAGACAGAATCCAACCGTTAAAACATTGGCAATAAGCCAATGTTTTAACGGTTGGATTCTGTCTCTTACTTTCTGTCTTTTACCAAAAATTACTGGATCGATTGAAATGCGGTTTTCATAGTTCGTTAGCATAAGATCCTAGCTATGGAACCCTCGGTATATGTGTGTCCATTAATACGCACTTGGTCGGGTTTTTATTAATAACGTAGATCTAGAAGGTAGGTAACTAGGTTTTCACGACAGCATTGTAGACGTAATCGTTAGTCAAATACAGTCTTAAAATAAAAAAACTGTCTGACCATCGTAAATAGATTAGAGCACAGTTGTTTTATAGGTACTTAAGTATATTTAAGTAAAAAATGGTTTATGACTCATTAATTGCCAGATAGTATTTTTATTTCGAAGTCTGCGGTTTGATTCCAATAACGGGTCGCGACAAATGTTAAGTATTGTTTTGATCACATCACCACCATTCTATAGGATGATCGCACTCTCTTTTTATTCTTGTCTCATAGAATGTCACGAGGACCGTGTTCAACAATACACAGTTACTTAGGAACACAATAAGTACGAGTTAAGAAATACGTTATCTTGGTTAAGGCTTTGACAACGTGACTTGCGATCATTTATCTTAACCTTAGGTAAATACCACGAGTTTACATAACCCAGCTTTGACAGTGTTCATTCATGGTTCTGCGAAACGTGGTAGGTAAGTATGTATGTAGAAAGTAAAGTATGTAGTGCAGAGGCCTTTAGATAGGAAAACAGGAGTATCACTGTTACTCGATGGGAACCTAGGACTCCTAGGAGACGCTAGTCGTTCTTTTAGTTGCGCCAAAAGCCTAACTATTCTATTGTTGCTTCGCAAGTAGAAACACACTCGTATGTTGGGAAGCTCAAACCTAAGTATCCTAGCCCAGCAAAATATTAGGTAGGAATGCCCTAATTCCTGTAGTAGTAATTTCCTGAAAGAACAAAACCTCTACTTTTCAGGGTTTCGTACACAAAGCCGTATTACAAAGCTTGCGCCCTGATCTTTAGAACCGTGATAGGTAGCCGATTGAAATTTGCACAAAATTTGTGTGTTATTATGGCGTTGGCGGATATCCTAAACAAAAAAAAAACAACCGTCGGTTCTTGAATCTCACTCGCACTTGATTCGTTTTTATTATTTTCCCTATTTTATTTTAACAGTAGATAATTATTTGAATAAAAATTGACTTTTGTGCTTAAACACAACAGCTACCACCTTAAAAAATTGGTATGCATATTTTAAATTAAACTTATGGATAGATTGAAGGCTGTTATGCAACTTACAGGTATTTGGTAGAATGATCCATTGTTGACTGTTCTGTACGATGTAAGTGGTACCACTGGCACGGAACCATTCCTCAAAAGTATGGGCCCCTGCAGCGGCGTCACCGCCGGCGCCGGCTGACCGGAATCTGGAAATAGAAAATTAATTGATAGATTAGTACATACAAATAAATATGTATATATGTATGTACCGACTTCCATTTTTTAGATGCCTAATTTAATCACTGATCAATTAACCAGCTAAAAATACGATTAGGATAAAATTCATTAAGTTTTACGAGATGACGAGACCTCCGACGCATGTATGTGCGTACATAGGTGGAATGAAGACCTGCGAAAAGGGGCTGGCAGAAAATGGACGAGGAAAGCTGAAAACCGAGCTCAGTGGCTTGCATTAGCAGATGCCTACGTTCAGCAGTAGACAAGTGAATGCTGATGGTGATTACGATGCATGTATATAAGAGATTTTCTTTAAAAAAAACTAGGTAATTTTAGGAAGGCCAACTCGCAAAATCGACGACGATTGTCATCTACGAAGTCGTAATACCACGCGCTACGCTGCAACTTCGATTATCTACGAGTGCTACGACAATCGTCGTCGATTTGGCGAGTTTTTCTCCCAAATAGCTTTTCATTTATTTTGTCGCCATTTTTTTATATAGTAAATATTTTAGCGACAAGCAGCAGATTTTCTAACAATTACTAATTAATTAAATGAACGGAAAAAGCATAAGCTAAGTAATTATTTTTGGTTAACTTTATCCGTTGAACTAGGTACTGACGTTGATCATTTCCCACTTGTATAGTATTTTAATACTGAATGCAGTACAATCCTTGAGACGTCGAATCCAGCTATGTATTGAAAACAACGGTCATCATTTTGAACAATTAATCAGTTATGGTTTAACTATTTTCGTTAAAAATGAGCTCTTTCCTTAAGTTTGTCGTATGTCATTTCTTCCCAGAATTCAATCCTTATTAGCGACACTATCGAATGGTGTAATAATACAGTATGTGTTTTTTCCAAAATCAACGTGTTCGATTCCTGCCTAGGAATATTGTTATTTTCAAAAATCCAAAGATGCCGGTTTAGTTTTCATCAAAATCGGGCCCGAAACTCTTTTAAGTTCTTTTCGCTATTCCTCATAGTTTCTGATTTAGCCCTCCACGCCCACTTGAAAATTTCACCCTGTATAGTTCTATTGGTTGTTCCATTACAACTAGTTGGACTTTAATGGCCAAGTAGTTCATTAATTTCGAGACCATTTCGTCCAATTATTTCTATTGCTAGCAACCAACTTCTGTATGTTGTGTTTTCAACTCATTTCCCCTTTACGTCAGAAAGTACCATCAGTAATGAAACCCTGAAATCAGTTGAACGGGGACAGTTCACCACAAAATTATTACTACATACTCTTTCATATCTATAGTGACATACATGTGTCAAAGATACAGGTGATAGTGAAGTTGAGGGGAAGGTGAGGTAAGTTGGGAAAAAGTGATGGGAGGGTGGGGGAAAGTGAGGGGAGGTTGGGGGACAGTGAGGGGTAAGGTTCGTGATGACAATGTCCCTTCGTTACTTTAAAGTACATAAAAAATGCGTCTTAACGTTACGTTGTACGCTGCATTTTTGTCCAAAACATATATTTCCGCAATTGAATATTTTTAACAGTACCTACTACAATACAAACACGAACATATCGGCCTCGACAAAGATGTAAACATCCCAATAATTTGAATAACCGTGACAGAAGCAAGGCCGGACTGCTAATAGACAATAGGCAAACTTTCTACCTCGTCTAGTCGGACGCTTCATCTGCTATTAGTTGTGAGGTCTGGCGCACAAAGACGGCAATAATTAAAAAGGCACGAATGGAAGCACCGGACCGCACAGTACGAATGCAATGAATGGTGCCTACTCGACGGGAAAGGTATGGCACGGCACATGAATATGACAGGAAAGATGTTTATGTTAAAATAATTTTAGTTAAAACTACACATTTTATGTTTATGTTAGTTATCTATGAAACTATTCATGTTAAAATACTGTAAAATTACTCCAACCAAATTTCGAAAAATATGCTTAAATAGAACAAGCTTTAAGTAAAATTTCACAAAAAGAGCACGCGCTTGTCATTTCAAGTAAGGTTAGTTCACATTTTAATATACACACTTAGTTAAGCCGTCTTGAGACTCTTGATTAACCCTTAGCAGTCAACAGCATACTGCATTAGGTATAAAATAATGCAAGCCAAAATAGACCCGCCATGATATGCTCTGTATGATGGTGAGCAGTACCACAGGATAAATAATAGTACAAGTACAGAAGGATAACTGAGTGAAGTCATATAAATACATAGCGACTCTCGCTACAACGCAAAAAAGTGCAATTTACCTCGCCCAGCGCTGCGAGCTTTCAATTATATTTACCTAGAAGGCGCTCGCCCATCGCGTGCAGGCTAGAATGCACCGTATCACAACGCGCGAGAACTTCCATTGCTCTACCCGTTTCAGAATCGCTCTGTTCCTTTTTCGCTCGGTAGGGTTGTATTAAGATATGACTAGGTACTTGTACTACTAATTATTCTGTGATATGTTATGACTTAGATGTTGTAACAGAATAAATAAGTAATAATGTATTATGTTATTACTTATTACTATAAATTATAATAGTTCTATTACATACAATGACATTCTTATCAGAATAGACCTACTACCTCATTTTTACTACCTACCTATCCCGTTTTCAGAACGCCGATAAGTTTAGTGAGGTACCTACGTATAAGTGTCGTTGGTTGATTATGATTATATCCTACAGGTATTGCACTTTGATGACTAAAGGTGTCTGAATTCCTTGCTTTATAATGAGTGAAAGTCGTCATTTCTATCACTATTCAAACAGCCGAATGCTATGGAGTACCTTCTAGGTTACATCTTGGAACACATAATTAAAACACGAATAAAATTTGACAATAACTTTACATAAGTAGGTACTTTATCGCTAAGCACATGGCGCGCGACTCATCGAGCGCACGCTTGACACTCTACTGATCTGACCCGAATATTGCACCCTCGAAGTGTAGGTATAATATTTGTACTTGTTGCGGAGTGCGACCGGCCTGGTAGTACGATAATTTGACAAAGTTCCTTTTTAACGAATTTGCCGAATTGCAAAACCTTTCAAAAGTATGTCACGGTATGCTGATACGTTCTACGCCACAGCCAATATTGCCACAGGATGCCTAAGAATGCCTACGGTAATGAATTTTCATGTTTTCCTGTGACATATCGTCTCATTGGTCTCGGTGAGCGCCATGCCTAAAACGTTTCGACAGTGCAAGGCGCGTCATCTATTCAGGTTACAGATTGCGAAACAATCTTTAGGTGATGACTATACTCACTTACACAGTCATCAAGAGGTACTTATAATTACTGAATATCTTCTTATAACATACTTTTACATTTTCTCAGATCATCTTGTCCACAAGTATTAGCATCGTATCACCCCAAACCCAACTTTTTTATTTCAAGTTCGATAAATTAATATCTACGTTTTGTGCTGCTTCAGCATCTTGTTTAAATGAAAATTGAGCATTTTTGTAACACGCAAATACAACAAATATTACATAAAACCAAATACGAAAAAAGTTGCCTAGCGTTAAAGTTAGTCTTAACTTAGATGAGCACCTCAAAATTTTAAATAGATAGAAATTCAAAGGTAGGTACTTAGATGGCGATGTGAGCGACTTTAACCTTATAACATAGTCCACATCTCTCATACCGCCACGATGTTTTAATAGGTGACTGCTGGGAAAAGGGAAGTCAACTAAATAGTGTTAGTAGTTTCTCCATAATGCCAAAGAATCATCATACCCCCAGCGATCATTTCGTACACCTTCCCTTACTTGTTTTACCTAGTATAATAACTGAGTCCATTGTTAGAACCGTTTCCAAGATTCATAAAAGTTTAAAAAATGCCATTATTTCAGTAAACTACACTTGAATGAAACCCAATTATAAAAGGAGAATACACACATACTTCATTTTTCATGTTTTGCTTTTAACCGATGGTTGAACCCAAAAGTGTAGAACCATGTATAAATCTTGACCTTAATTGATCGGAAAGCGGCTTCTATACCTTCATTCTAAACGTTCTTTGGCACTCCTTTTGTGTAGCTACTTCACTATTAACAAATAAGTAGGTTATCTACGTAAATATTATACCAAACATTAAATAGTTACGGTAGGTAATACAGTCACGACCTGACACACTCACATCAAATTATCGAGTTCAATAGCGATAAACATTGTTGTGCCTTTTGTTCTTGGATATTATATTGCGTTGACAGCAATTTAATTTGTGTATAATTTTATAGCAATAAATAATTTAAACAATGAATGGTTTCTCTGGTACAAATATATATACATCACACTTAGGTTTAAAATCTTCTACACTTAAGTACCTTTTACGACGAATTTGTAAACACTAAATGGTATTAATTTTTGTTTCTATTGATAGGTGAATTGTGTTTAAATAAAAAACTAGCTGATGGCCGCGGCTCCGCACGCGTGGTCATTTCAATATATGACATGCCTATGACACTCACAAATAACGAAGCTTTCTATTGGTAAAATAATTTTCAAAATCGGTTCAGTAGATCCAAAGATACAACTTCACAACATCACAAACTCACAAACTTTACCTCTTTATAATATTAAGTATAGTATAGATATAGATAAGTTCTGTATGGGTATTTAATACTGACATTATTTTGTAACTATATTTATTTTAATATTTTTTTGTGTATTGTTGCTTTTTTAAATTAATTTATTACAATTTCATAAATTTTTATTTTCTTGTAAGTACTCACACTTGTGTAGTATTAACTCGTATTTTTTTACGAATAAATTACTGTTAGATAGAATAATTTATAGGGTTCCGTACCTCAAAACGAAAAAAGAACCCTTTATGGGATCACTTTGATTTCCGTCTGTCTGTCAATACCCTTTTTCTCAGGAACGCGTGCTCCAGGTCCATCAAGTTGAAATTAATATCAAATACCCCGAGTATTCTGCAATCCCTTGGAGCTGTGACAATCAAACTTCTAAGTCTACTCAATCAAAAGATACGGCCGTTTAAGCCGCATATTAAGACACTCGCAAGGGAATCAAACCCTATAGGGTACTTCCTGTTGACCTAGAATTATAAAATTTTAGTTTGTTTTGTAGTCGTTATCTTATTTGCTTTTGGTAAACTGACCGAGACCTATGCAACAGTTTTCCAACGGCAAAGTTTTTTTTTATACAAAACATATAGGTATATACGTTTGACCACCAGCTCGCTTGATGGTAAGCCACATGTGGCCGAGGATGGAGCAGATCTAGACCTTACCAATTCACTCTAGCCTTAAACACAACTGGATTGTGGTTTTTAGGAAACAATAAAGAAGGCAGGGAAATGCGTTCCACAGAATAAATAATCCATACCAATATATAAAAATGAAACGTTGTCTATTTGTTTGTTTGTTTGGAGAGCTTTCACGCGATAACAGCTGAATGGATTTTGATGAAATTTGGAATGGAGATAGCTTTTACCCTGGAATAAAACATAGGATACTTCTTATCCCAGAAAATCGTAAGTTTTCATGGGAAAACTGGAAAATGTTGATTATTCGCTGTTAGGAACGGTTGCCATGGGAACGAAATAACAAGTCTATCAAAAAACATCAAGAGCATTGGTTCTATATCTATTGGTTTCTAATATCCTAGAAGAACATAGGATGCTTTTTTCGCGATAAACAGTTCCGCGTGGACGAAGTCGCGGGCGGGAAAGCTAGTAAAATATATTCAGTGCAAGACAATTTGTACCCTACGCGATTATAATAAGTTATACCTAAACAGTTTATTAACTTTATGGCACACAAAATCGCAACGTA
The DNA here is from genome assembly GCA_946251855.1 of Alsophila aescularia. Taxonomy (NCBI): domain Eukaryota; kingdom Metazoa; phylum Arthropoda; class Insecta; order Lepidoptera; family Geometridae; genus Alsophila; species Alsophila aescularia. Next base: position 44,463,599 of record OX276380.1, read on the forward strand.
ACGACATCTCTACATGATGACTATTTTTTAAAGAGTTTGGAACAGATCGCGCGATCGGTTTAATTTTTAATTTGATGTTTTTTTATGTCTGTTTTTACTTTATTAGTTTTGCTTTATTATATAGGGTTAAGTACATACTAATATTGAAGTAACATACTTCGACGATCCGTATCAGATCACGAGAGTAAAATGAAATTATTGTCTCGGGGACAGACTTAGAAGGATATATATTCACTTCTAACAACATTTTTTTAAATTTTGGACTTTGCTTAATGATAGCGGCTTCTTAGATTAGGCTTAGTATTAGCAAGATTTTTAGGTTAACGGATTTATAATTTTATTGAGCACTTTATTGCTTTTTCTGTATTTTTACAAGTCTGCCCAAAAAAAGTAGTGTAATGTTATCAGGATTCATGTATGTTTGTATGTATGTGAGTTTCAAATATCTGATGAATTTTGCGTAGAAACGTATCGCGATATCAGCAATGATGTTATGTATGACTCTGCGATCGGTAGCAAAAGATCGCAGAGAGACATACACACTGATATCCAATGAGATTTGGTAAAATCTCATTGTATATCAACTATTGGATATGACTCTCTGCGATCTTTCGCTACGCCAAACCGATCGCGTGATCCGTTACTAAAAGTTGGCAGCGTACCCAACATAGTAACTTATTTAATCTGTGCCAACATTCTGCCAACCGGTGCATTACCCAACTGATGACTAATCGATGTGTTAAATGATACTACAAATCTAAACTAGGCATCGATAGCGGTTTTCCTTCCTCAACCGCTTAGAAGGTACGTATATAAAAATTAAATTAACCGCAATTAAACAATAACAGAATAAACAGTGAATAACCTTGCTTCCGTTTTATTACCAATTCCGTATAAGGACCAACATTGACGACCACATCTTCAATTTACACATGGTTTGTAAATTAACACAGTTATTATTGGAAATGTTTTTATACACATAAATACCTAATTTTGCGCATGTTTTTGAAATTAAATAATTATATTATACCTGCGTAGCGTCCAAAATTGAGTCAAGCATTTTTGCGGGAGTTAGAAGTACTTACTTATTTTAAGAAAACTTGAGAAGTACCTACTTATTGAATAATCATGCCAAGGCTCTCTTGGGGTAGGTAAAAGCTGAAGAAACTTTTATTTCACTTCAGGCTTATTCAAGGAGTGTCAACTTTTTTATCAGTCGTCCCTCAGAAGAATCCCGTATACCTAGAGAGAATTACCTGTCAGATTTAATTCAGATCTTCTATTGCTTATAATTACACATAAATTTGAATTTGAAGGAAATAAGGTGTGTACTGGGGTTTATTCTCGTGTCGAGAATTCCCGGGAAATCCGTTGTTCTCATTCCCGGGAAAGTTAGCTCAAGAAAAGTCGAGAAGTCGAGAAAATATGAATGAACAAATATATACAGTTACTAGCTGTACCCGCGGCTTCGCACGCGTGGTCACTTCTCTAGGTTAAAAGTACTCTGTGTACTATACCAAGACCTAAAATACCAATAAACCAACATTTGATCAAAATTCCTTCAGCCGTCAAAAAGTTTTTATAGATTGCTCAGCTTCTAATCGTCGGATTGAGATACCAAGTACACCAGCTTTTAAGTCAAACCCCAAGCTATCCAATAGTGAAAACCGCATCGCAATTGGCCTAGTAGTTTTAACGTGATGCGCGAACAAACATACAGACAAACAGACAAACAAACAGAAGGGCTCGAATTTTAACATTTTATATTATTGCTTGTTTAAAGTACCCTAGATCATTATTTTAAAATAATATCCTTTGTACACACTTTTTCCGTTCTTATTGCTTTATTATAAGTATAGTTAAGCCATGTGGCCTGACAAACTCTGACATCAGAGATCAGCACTACCTCATTAGACAAACAACTTTTTTTTTTGTAAAATCCCCATAAATTTGAGTTTAAAGGAAATAAGGTATGCATTGGAGTTTATTATCGGGTCAAGAATTCCCGGAAAATCCTTTGTTCTCATTCCCGGGAAATTTAGCGACAGAGAAGTCGAGAAATTATGAATGAACAAATATACTACAAACACTCTACACACTACAAACTGGTAGTATATAGTTAAAGGCTATTTTGTGCATTTTGCCGCGCAGTGGCGGCATTCTTTGTCCGGAGGTAGGCAGCTATCGGTGTCCCTTGCTTTTTTTTTTGCAGCTACCTTAGCTTTGGATTCAATATAAGACCCAAAATTCAGGTTTGATGTGAGTTCGAGACCCAAAAGCTCCAAATGGTCGCCTAATGGTATTGTTACACTTTGGAAAGACGGAGATCGGTGTAGAGGACTCTTTTTAGCAGAAAACAAACACGCTTGCGTTTTAGTAGCATTAAACTTAACCAGGTTAGCATTGCCCCAATCGGACACGGCTTCTAAGGCTAATTTTAAACGGTCTACTATAGCCTCTCTCTGAAACTGGACAGCGTCACAGCTGGCTTGAGCATTGGAAGTGTATCTCTCAACTACAGTACTGTCATCAGCATACCCAAAGGTACCGGGCTTCAGAAGGTCATTAATGTGCAGTAAAAACAGTGTAGCCGAGAGAACCGATCCCTGAGGTACACCGGCATTGATAGCCATTTGATCAGACAAGCAGCCCTCTAAGATTACTCGAATAGATCGTTCCCTCAAGAAATCAACTATCCAATTGCATAAGCCAACAGGTAAACCATATGAGGGAAGCTTGTTTAAAAGGCCATCGTGCCAGACCCAATCAAATGCCTTCGATATGTCAAGGGAGACGGCAAGCGCCTCACCATGCATCTCTATGGCTTCGCTCAGTACGTGAGTGGCATACGCGAGAAGATCCCCAGTAGACCGGTTTCGGCGAAATCTGTATTGTCGGTCACTGAGAAGATCATTGTCTTCAAGGTATGCCAAGAGCCTAATGTTTATGACACGCTCCATACACTTACAGAGTAAGGAGGTAATCGAGATGGGACGATAATTGGCCGGATCAGCACGACTACCCTTCTTTGGCACTGGTTGTACATTGGCAAGCTTCCAGCTCTTCGGAACTTTACCTGAGTGAAGAGAGAGGCGGTACAAACGCGTTAAGATGGGGGTCAATTCCGGCGCACAGTTTTTCAACACAATCGCTGGAATACCATCAGGACCACTGGCCTTGTTCACATCTAGAGCTCGAAGCGTTCTGAGAACCTCCTTCTGGCGAATGCGAATTTGGGGCATAAAAACCCCGCAATGAGGAAGGCAGGAAGGTGTCTTGCCAGAAGCATCTAGATGCGAGGCTTCTGCAAAAAGAGAAGCAAATAAATTCGCTTTGTCTCCAGCAGTGTGAGCTAGTGATCCATCAGGTTTCAGCAATGGTGGCAGTGAGGGGCGGCAGAAGTTTACTTCGACCGACTTGGCCAGGGACCAAAAAGCTTTGCTACCCGCGGGTATGAAGCCAGTTTGGCCCCAATTCAACTTACGTGATCAAAATGGGCCTTCCTAAGTATCTTCTTGCAGGTCTTAGCGGCAACGTTAAATTTTCTCTTCTTAGCCCGAATATCAGAAGACTTGCGCTTTCGAGCATCAGTCCAGTCTAGATATGCCGCACGCTTTAGAGCCACAGCATGACCACAGCTGGATCCAAACCAAGGCTGAGCTTTGCTGGAAAGAGTCTTGTCACTGAATGGAATGAAATATTCCATTGCCTGATATATTACCTCTGTAACAGCAGACGCGCAAGTCGACGGGTCCTGGGAGATGAAACATGATTGCCGCCAAGGGTACAATGCAAGGAATTTCCGCATCTTGTCCCAATCTGCTGAGTTGTATCTCCACACGCGCCTATTTCCCTTAAGGCTAGGATCAGGTGGGGAATACACTGAGACGGAATTAACCAGGCAGTGATCAGAGCTACCAAGAGGTGGGGATACTGATACGGAGTATCGGTCAGGTTCAGTCGTCATCAACAGGTCGAGACAGTTGGCAGTGTCATCGTCACGGTCAGGTACCCGTGTCGGCTCCTGCACAAGCTGAGAGAGATCTAACGCCAGAGCAAGCTTCCGCGTTTCTCTACCAGCGTGGTCGGTTTTTGGTATGGGACAAGCCACTCCTTGTGGTGGGCGTTAAAATCCTCCAAAAACACCAATTGAGCAGACGGGTAATGCTGTTGAGCCACACTTGCCGCCTCACCTAGATAGTCTACCAATAAAGTCGTCCCCCGATCTCCGCTGTGTGAGCGGTACACACAAGCATACATAATTTTCTCTATGCCCGTGTCCACCAGCACCCAAATCACTGAGAAGTTAGGGTGCTCAAGATTTCGGAGACGCAGACAGCAAATGTCATCACGGGCGTATACACAAACGCCGGCATTTGGGATACATAGATGCTCCAAGATATAGCCTGGGTAATTCAAGTACGCCGTATCAGCTGGACATCCTATCTGCGTCTCCGACAAGAAGAACAAGTGGGGCTTAGAGGTCTCCAGATGATAATGGACCGGTTGGAGATTGGAGTGAATCCCGCGAATATTCGCAAGATCCACTTTAAGTGTGAGGACGTGCATCTGCCGTTTTAACTTATATCTTCTTTGGACTTTTTTCATGATGTGTTTTTGTGAATAGGTTGGACGAGTAATAGCAAACAAGATGCCGGAATGGCTAACCCACGGAAGTCAAGGCATAACTACGCCATTGAAGAACTTGCGTGGAGACCGTGGGGACGCCCGAACCCCCCTGAAATAATACATCAGTTCCTCACATCCGGTCGCCAGCCGGCCCAATGGATCATTTCAGGATTTTTCACAAGCGGCGGGGCAGCCTTTCGTAGCTGGCTAAACTACTACTTGGGCCCCCTACAACTTGCGGTCGGCCAGCAGAGAACACCGTGCTTCGGATCCCGCTACCCTCCAAAGCAAGGCCGCCGCAGAAACACCATGATTCCGATCACGGTCCACCCTTCCAACACAACTGCATCCTACAACTCATCCGGACGGCTTCCCTGAACATCATGATGTAACACGACAAATCGTTTGGCATCAAGACTTTGTCCAGAGGGTGGTAATATAAAAAGCCGGCGGCCGAAGCCTACCACCAGGTGATTCGGTTGCTCTTTTGGCACCACCAGAGGGTAACGTGTAGGACATCGAGGGCTGAATCCTACGGACGCGAGCAAACAATAAACCCTCAAAATTTGATTGTTTTTACTATGCCCCGTTTCTTAATAAAACTATGCTTAACTAGCTTTTTGGCGTTGTCGTTCTCAGTAATAGTGATGTTTAAGTAATTAGATGGCGAGCTACGACGAATACCACAGTAAAGACCGAGAAAAAGGCAAATCTAGCGTAGGCGCCCTTCGACCAGGTGGGGAGCGACGACTTAGGCAAAGTAGCTGGTAGTAATTACATGAGAATATCCGAAGATCAGGCTCAGTGGCGCACATAGGAAAGCAGCAGACTAATTCAGGCTGTTGATGAAATATTAAAAATTTTGTAAGTGGAATATATGATAGTTCTTTAACGATTCAAGTAGTCGTTATAACATTTTGGAGAATATCAACTTCATATATTCAATTAAGTACTCTAACAATTCCCTTATTCACCGCCTGTTTTAGTGATAAAACTCAAAAGAGTGATTTCAAAGCCCTGGATCTTAGTTACCAGTCGCTATAAAATGTCTGTGGGATGTATGGGGGCGAAAACGATCTCACTGCTCCAAGGCAACCTCACCTGCATGCGGTCAATCTGCTGGACAACGAGCGAGGCTCTGGCAACCGACAGATGGTGGTATAACCATACATAAAACAAGCGTAACCAAATGATAAAGGCCGGTGATTGGCAGCAGCGTCACCGGTGCGAGAAGCGTGGTGATTATGGGCAAAACCTTTTTATGAACAGCACAAGTAAAAAATGGCCCCGAGATCCCGGTCGCCCTGCTAGTCCTGACCAAGCTGGTGGTCACAGAAATGGCAGGGTAGGGGGTGCGAAGAATCCCTGAGCTACCGTAGGCCACCCGAAACAAAAACAACTGACCCTGGCAACGTACAACGGATGAAAAAAGTCCCGACACTGTGACTAAACATGACTTCATCATGACGGACAAGAAGCACGTATTCAAAGATGTCTCAGTGATAAGCGACTTGTTCCAGGCTCCTTGAATATCGACCACAAGCTTGAAAAATGCAGTCTGGTGAAGTCTACGTTCCGACCCAACCTGCTCCAAGCCGCTGTTGGATCAGAACAATTCTCAACTCAAGTTAGAAAATCGATTCGCTGCCTTGGGAACCACAAATAACGTGGATGAGGAACTCCAGAAAAGTTGTGGGAATCCTTAGAGAAGAAGGCACTAAATTTTGTCAGCTGCAGCGTACGGGCACGAAGTCTAAAATCTCGGATGAGGCTGTTCGGCTCAATCAAAAGGGAGGTGAAAAAAGGGAGCTAAATCAAAAGATTAGTAAGCTCCGGTTCTCAAATACACGCCTGATAGAAAAGGCAACTAAGCAAAATTGGGGATCGAAAGTATTCGCCCAGCGTTTGAGTAGGTCCCATTTGACGAAGCTGAAGAGCAAAAATTGCATAACCGTCGTCTTTAAGCCGGAGATCCTTTCTGAGATCGAAGACTTCTGTGGCCGACTTTACTCGCATGCTTCTAGTCCCGAACCCAGCATAGAGGATTCCCGCGCAATACTGACCCACCACTTCACTGGATGAATTGCCCGACGCGACGTCAGCTTAGACGAGATTGAGATGGCGCTCAAACAACTTACGAATGAAATGGCCCTTGTTAAGGATGGTATCACTTTGGAGCTCTTGAAAGAGGGGGGGAAACCCGTACTTATTATTTATGTAATTATTATTAAATTACTTACTTACTTCGGTAGCTTCAGGGGTCATTTAGCACCGTGCTTATCAGTGGAAGATCTCCAGAGGCGTGGAGCAGGAGTTTCGCAGTATTCTTCTTTAAAAAGGGAATAAAACCATTTTAAAGAACTACTGACCTATTTCTCTCTTGAGCCAAGTCTGTAAGTTGTTCGCAAGAAGACTTGACGAACTGCAGCGTCCTGAACAGGCTGGGTTTCGCGGAAGATTTAGCACCATGGACTACATATATACAATGAGGCAGGTTATATAGAAGTCTGAAGAGTATAACCAGCCCCTGTATCTTACTTTTGTGGACTACGAGAAGGCTTTTGACTCCATTGAAACGTGGGCGGTTCTGGAGTCGTTGCATCATTTTCAAGTGGACTGCCGATACATCGAAGTGCTGAGGTTTCTGTATGACGCCGCGACTATGAGTGGCCAAGTATAAAACCAACAATCTAAACATATCCAACTGCGCATGGGAGTGAGACAGGGGGATGTTATATACCCTAAACTGTTCAATGCATTGGAAGATACGTTTAAGATGCTGGATTGGATAGGAATGGGCATTAATATCAATGGCGAGAACGTCTCACACTTACGATTTGCTGATGATATCATCCTAATGGCGGAGTCGCTGAAAGACTTGCAATGTATGCTGACCAACCTAGATGATGCTTCTCGACGCATCGGTCTCGGAATGAACATAGGTAAGACTAAGGTCATGTTCAACGATCCATCTAGTCCACAAATTTAAGGTCACTCAGTGAGCTATGGAGAGAGCTATGCTTGGAGTTTCTTTGAAGGATAAGATTCGCAATGAAGATATCTGACGGAAAACCAAGGTAACCGACATAGCTCAAAGGATAAGCAAGCTAAAGTTGCAGTGGGCTGGTTACATTTCCCGAAGAACTGGTAACTATTGGAGACCACGTTGAGGCAAACGTAGTGTAGGAACGCCCTGTGGCCAGGTGGGGTGGCGTTCTGCGAAAAGCTGCTGGAAGAAAATGGATGAGGGAAGCTGAAGACCGAGGTCAGTGGCATGCACTAGGAGAGGCTTATTACGTACAGCAGTGGACAGACATAGGCTGATTGATGATGATAAACCGTCTAAAAGGGTAACCAGACTGCAATATTCAGAATTAGTTCTTATTGAATCATAATTTTCAAATTTTCTTTTAAATTTCTCACATCATAATACCTAAAGATAGGAAAATTTTATATAAATGCGGTTAGGGTAAGCGTTTTATATAAAAAAGAGTTAAGAATTAACGTTCGCGACCACAATCTTTCTCTACGAACACGCCTACATGCCCACTTTAAATCACTAACATCAAAACGATCGAAACAGGTCCGCTAATGTCCTAACATTTTATGTTTATGTTTTAATCATCAATTTCGTAATCGTGAATGACGTGGTCCCATCATAACCAAATTGCATGGCAACAGTTCCAAATTTGGGTGCGGAAGGACATTCTCCGGTTGATATTGTTGATTTAAGATCTGGTTTGCGAACTGATCCACTTTTGGAACATCTGGTGACTTAATCAGTGATTAATTTTTCATCTGGTGAATATTTAGAAGAGTCGCTGCTCTTAAAACATAAATTAAATTAAGTATTCAGTCTTAACGTTAAGTTGCACAGCTTCGACCGAGTTTTTCCGTATTTACCTACCTATGCAGCATGGTCTCATTCAAACTAAAATCTTAAAGTTACGGCCTCGCGGAAAGCCTAGAATAATTTCACAAACACACAAACTACACACAAACACACACATTAGAACAAAAACTTTTTATTTTTCTCGTATACCTATTATGACTATCACCCGCTTCCAGCTTGACGTTGACTTCTGGGACAACCTGTTTTTTTTTAAATTGAAACGATCAATCATATAGACACGAAAAAGCTCAATCGGATTTTAAAGCTGCTTATAAACGAAAAGAAAAAAAAACTCAAAAAATATCCTTTAATAGATACTACTGAGGTTACCCTCAATCTCACTAGAAAAAGATAAAAAACTTTTGTTTAACTGACTGACCACTTTAGAGTTACGTTGAAAACACGCTGTTTAAGGCCGGGTGTCAGTGAATTTGATGGCCCTCTCATCCGTGATAAAGTAGAGCGGGAAAGATGATACGTCTCGGGAGTAAAATTTAAGTCGGAGTTATTTATTTGTAGGAAAACTAAAGCTTCGAATTAAAAAGTTTTTTCAATTTTAATAAGCTCTTTCTCTTGGTATATTTTTGATATCATTTAGTGACGGGGTGGAGTCTCTTTCCAATCAATATTCTAAGCATAAAGTATAGTGTTACCTTTGATTTTATTTTCTATCGAGTGAATTCATACTAATCATGTTTCTGTGTTCACAAAGTTCGAGATAATATGTCACATTTTGTTGTGATACCAATTTCATAGTTCTGGGTTAATTATAAAACAAGATACAGACGTTCAAAAATGATCGAAAATTGCTAAAAGACCTTAAGGAAGTGTTAATCTAATCCGAGCAAAAAAAAGCTATAGAAAAATCTGAACGGAACAGACGAAAAAAAAAAAAAACTTCCGTCGCATCGAGAAACCTCAACAACACAAAATATTTTCCTTTCAAAGTTAAATGGAAAAAATATATGTAAGGAACACAGATAATATAAATAACAAACCTTTGCAGTAAAATGTCAACACCTTTATTCACAAGAGTTTGCCATCAGATAGAATAGCGGACAAGAAACAACCTTTAGAAGAACCTAATCGTTAGTAAAGTCATTTTTTAACGGCTAAGCATACAAAATAATTTACAGCAAATAAGTAAGTATAGGTACGGTAGACAGTAGACGTGTTAAAATTTGAGGTCCATAAAAGACGGTGCCTACATAATATATGCATTAGGCTGGAATTGACCAAACGAGAGTAAATGTTATTCTTAGAATAGTAGCATAGACAAATTACAGCTATTCCGTCATTTCTATGCTAATTTCTATTCTAAGATTAAAGGACACGGCCCGTTTTGCTAGCGCTCTCTGCCTAGTTATTAAAAGTTAATGTACATCAATAATTTAAAGTTACTCGTGTTCAAGATTACCCTATTACAAATTGCAAATAAGCAATATCTCTCAAGAACTTCTAGCTTTAAAGATAACAAGGTGCTTTTTAACTAACTGAAACGCATTTTAAATAACTATACAGGCGCTTTTGGTCACAAAAATCTATCAGGCACTCCATTTGATTTTTTTTTGAGAAAATCTTTTGAACTATAGAGTGTATCATTGAAAAATAACTATTATTAGACACAATCTTTACATAGCCCAATTAAAATTCATTTTCACATGCTTACCTCATTGAAAGCCATCGTGAATCATCAGAAAATGCGTTGATAGTGAGAACGCATTATTATGCCTTTGCAAACGTGTGGATGTGCTGCAGTTGATACACCTCATAATCAAATCAATTGTATAAATATTTATCCAAAACGTGAGCAAAACTGAGTCCGTAGTATAATAACAAGCGAAAAAAAAAGCAAAAAACAAAAAAAAACAGTGATTAATTTTTCAGTGTTTTTTTTTTCTTTGAATTAGCCTTAGAAGTTTTTTTTTATTATATTATTATTTTTTATTACGGACTATGCAATCGTTTGACCACGATCTCACCTGATGGAAAGCAGTGATGTGGTCGAAGGTGTAGCACGCTTGCCTATCGGATACCTAATCACTCTCGAATAGTAAATAATAATATCTCGAATATGTCGAAGAAATCAGTCCGGGAGAAGGCCAAGGTCGTCGGTTGTAGAATGCAATAACAAGCTCAGAATTAAATGGTACAGTACACACGAATGCAAGTGCATCGGAACCAATGGATATCGCATTCACAAGTGACATGACATTTTGTGATATCACAGATATCTGACATTTCTCGTAGTCCGTTTTTGCTAAGTAAAAGTGCGAAATCGTATTGTATTATTTGTATAAATGAAATAACAAACAAATAATGAAATAGAAAAATGTTGCAATATCAATATACAAAATGCATTTTGAATAAACATTATGTTGCATTCACTTTAATTATTGATACATTTGTCATATAGAAGTTTATTTATCATCGTACATACATTTTGTTGAACGGAACGTAAGACATTCAAAATGTTGTTGATTTTCAGATAGAACAATTTAATTACTTTTATTAGCAGCCCTTTAAAGCCTGGAGTTCTAGAGATACATAACACAAGCCATAAGTTTTATTTTATTTTTGTGAATTTTAACAATTACCTACAGTCAAAGTACATTCTAGGCAGAAACTGGCCATGTCCTTTATTCTCGATTAGTCGAATCCAGCCTTAATCAATAAGCTGTCTTATGCCCGTTTTCACTAAACACGAACAAGGCGATGCCTAACCCAGGAACTCCTAATCTAAGAAATCTCATAAACGTAATCTTCTGTTTCACCAATCCATTTTTAATAGGGGACTCCTAAGCTACGCGCGCTCGCTCACATTATAATTTACATGAGTGATTGAGCGAGTGCGGCGTGTTAAGAGTTGCCTATCATAAGGCACCCCCGAATTGATGTTGTAACTTTAGGTGACGCCTAACGTCACTAGTTATCACCTAAAGTTTGGTGAAATATATTTTTGCCCTTGGCAACGCCTAAATATTTAGTCATCTCATTTAGGCGACTTCTAGGGTTAGTGAAAACGGGCATTATCCTACAACGGACTAAGCTGAAGTATACTGTGATACTGAACTTGGGCTGACCCCTTATTATCTAATACTAGCTTTTGCCTGCGACTTCATCCACGCGGACTACAGTTTATCGCGATAAAAGTAACCTATGTCCGTCCCAGCGTTTAAACGACACTGGTTTTCAAAACTTAGTACCTACCACACTTTTAATGTCTGTCTGTTCGCGCATCACGTTACACTACTGAACTGATTGCGGTGCGATTTTCATTGTTGGATAGCTTAGGTTTTGAGTTCAAATCTGGTGTACTTGGTATCTCAATCCAATGAGTAGAAGCCGAACAATCGATAAAAAACTTTGTGACGGCAGTGTTTCTGGTAAATTATAACCCCGGTGTGTTCAAGTCAAGAGTGAATAGGTATCGACTAGGCAAGCGTGCTACACCTTCGACCACATCATCGCTTTCCATCAGGTGAGATCGTGGTCAAACGATTGCCTAGAACGTAATAAAAAAAAAAGAAAAAAAAAAGAGAAGAAGTTATGATCAAATGTTGATACTCGTATATTGGTATATTCGGTTTTGGAATAGTACATAGAGTACTTTTAACCTAGAGAAATGACCACGCGTGCGAAGCTGCGGGTACAGCTAGTGTTATATAAATTCCTTCATATCTAGTGTCATATCATATACCTACCTACCTACCTAGATATCTAGACTAAATGCCACTACTAACGAAAACAATAGACCTTGTCCAATGGCAGCCGGCGTGGTATTTGAAAGGGCTGTCTGACAATTATTTATGGTCTAAATTTGATGGATAAATTTTATTGGCCGTTACCTAATTAAACGAGTCACGCGCTACTTTGTTTGGACTTTTGTAGCCTACAAAGGAAGCCTTTAGTTAACTTGCAATGTTTGTATGTATGTATGTATGTATGTATGTATGTTTGCTTAGGTCAAATATTGCAAGCTGAATAAGATTTGAAGCTGATTTTTTTTTGGGCCTGCAGGCCTTAGCTTTCATTTCATTTATATTTTACAATAGTTCAATTTGGGTAGGGTTTGTTTAGCGTGGGGTTTTACTTTTGTTTTTATTTTTACCATTTATCATTTGTCTGACTAACAATTTTGGCGGAAGTAAGCTTTTTTTTTACAATCTGACATTATTATCTTGGCTTGCGTTCTTTTCCTTGGGAAATTAATCTTGCCATAGAAATATCACATGTGGTTCTTGCTCTGTAGTTACAATCGTTTACTTTTACCTATTTAGGTAAATTACATGTTTGACTTAAGTCATAGAACATAACATATGAAGTACTTACGTGAAATGGTAAACGACTCACCGAAACATGTTGTATTACATTGAATTGTGATCATGATAATATTTGTAAATAATGACGATTTTATTCCATGTTTGACTATTTAGTCATGAAGTATTTACGTGGCACTGAGTTCAAACGAGATTACCGGGATAACCGAGGATAAAGTCAAGGAGCCTCACCAAGGACCTTGTGTTTTTTAACAGATCTAGATCCAGCAGTTCTCCCATTTTAAGATGTATATCCGATAAGCAGCAAAGTTGATCTTTCCAGCATCCAGGCCACGCAAAGTTCTTGTAGATCGCTTGTACAGTACATAGCCTTAGAAAATGCCTAGAAGGGAATACATTCAAATGTTATACTTGAAGATACCTGCCTGGAGCCAGGGACCAGTATACAAGAATATATTCAGAACTGAGAAAGAATCTTATAACTATACAATAGACCGACTTATCGCTAAAAGCTATGTTTTCCAGTTAATCTTTTGGATGTAAAGAAACATTACTAATATTATAATATACGTGATTTATAATAAGAGTCCAGCGCAATAGCTTGGAGATCTCGTTAACATGCTGTTAAATTGAAAGATAAATTGTCTTAAGAATATGATAATTATTTTGCAAACTAGAAAACTATTTGATGCATCATCTAAAACAGTTCTAACATTAACTCCAATATATAGAAGCTTACTCCGAAGTCTTTACACTTTATACTGAAGTCTGCTAAAACAGTACACAGATCGGGCGGCGTGACACCGATTTAAACAAATGGGGTTATTATTGTCAACGAGTGTACCAAAACCTTCGAGCTTCGCCCCAGGTGTGTAGTTGGATGGTGCATTCTGGAGCCGCCAGCGAGTAGCAGCGCGCACGAGGTTTCCTCTTGCAAACTCTCCGGCGCGGAGTCAAAGACACAGCTAATTACTCTGGTCGTTATTCTGTTTTAATTTTGCATTTTAGTATGGGTCTTTCGATCCAGATATAACATCCAGTTTGCAGCTTCAATAACTGAACATCGTAGTTTGATGTAAAAACTTTCTAAATCAGCTGATGAGCTATGATTTATTATGACAATTCTAAGAAGTCCTTAATAACCTACACAAGTGGGTGCTATATCGGAGTATACGAGTAATGCATTGTGAACATGTATGATAAGCAACTTATTTCACTTATTTTTCTTGGGCTGAAAAGTATCCGCAGTAAACTTCGACTCCTTTTAATTAAATATCATAATAACCATCTCGTCCGTGACCTAAATTTTTCCATTAGAAAATTATTATATATATTTACCCTAAACAGGCGCTAACTGCTATAAAAATCATAAAAATAACCATCTTTATCAAAAATAATCTATCATTTTGAATTTAATTTAGACACATCACTAGAATTTGTGAATTGTAAAACTGTTTCGACTTGAAAGATATCTTACGACTGTCACTCAGGAGTAGTTTCGTCGAATAATTCAGTTCGACCGGTGTTCGGACGTTAAAGACGTCCAGCCTAGGAAGTTCATCCTCGGCGCAGCAAGGGCGTGACAGAGAACTTTAGTTAGTTTAAAGTGATGATGTTAAAACAAACAGTATTTTGCGTGGGTACTTTCCTGTTGTTGAGTTTTGTTTTGTATTAGAAAGCGGAAAAAGTAGATAAAATACTGTTTTGAACAGTAAGGTTGGCAGTCCTTATCATGCAGCGCTTAACACAATTATCACTAAATATTTTGTAAATATACAAAGACATAACAGCATCACTATGCTGCTTAATTAAGGCCGGGTGTCAGTGAATGTTTTGTCCCTCTCATCCGTGATCAAGTAGAGCGGGAGAGATGATACACCGTGGGAGTAAAATTTGAGGTTTTTATTTATTTGTAGGAAAACTAAAGCTTAGAACAAAAAAGTATGTAACCATTTTCTCAATAATAATAATAAACTCTTTCTCTTGGTATATCTTTAATATCATTTAGTGACGGAATCTCTTTCCAATCAATGTTCTAAGCATAAATAAGTTGTTACCTTTGATTTTATTTTGTATCGATTGAAATTATACTTATCATGTTTCTGTGTTCACAAAGTACGAGCTAAAAAGTCAAATTATGATGTGATACCAATTTCATAATTTTGGGTTAACTATAAAAGATAATACAGACGTTCAAAAATGACCGAAAATAGCTAAAAATATTAGAACAGTTTTGATTATATATAAATAAAAAATTACTGTTAAGAATATTGCGTATTTTATAACCCTTTAAAAAAAACAAGTAGCTAACTTTTATACTCTTCAAATCAATCAACTTTAAATGCATAAATAAATCAATACTTACAACAATCACACATATTTTTTCAATTAATTATTACACCTTTACACAGATAACACAAAAACTCCTCTGTTGCACAATAATCCATTTTAAAACGACCATTCAAACGCGGTAGCAATAACTGTCAACTTAGTAAAAGATGAAATTCGGACGGTTCGTATAGGAATGTGCGAAAAAAAGATGGCCGCGCCACACGCCCCTCTCGAAGTTGCGAGATCGACTATTTATTACAACACAACCTGTACGACTTCGGTTACATAAACATTGTCACTAGCTGTCAACGTTGGCGTATGATGACTTTATAACTATTGGTGGCAAATTAGTAATAACGAGTGGCACCATTAGCGTTGTCGGACAGGCACCACAAGAATCTTCATTATAATTGCGAAACTTTAAGGTATTTTAGTTGTAACAATTATAAATTGGATTGGTGAAAATAGGGAACAAGTTTTCCTAGCAATTAGAGACAATAATGCTTAAGTATACTTGAGCGTACACGCTTTTAAGTTTTAGGTGGATACCTCATAAGTGCTAAGTATAGAAAAAAAATGCTGACGTGGGTTGCCTGGCAGACGTGTAAACATAAAAAAACAAAACAACGAGCAACGTTTTGCACTCCGCGCTCTCATTGGTCTACTGTGAATCAGCTACTCTTCATCTGGTCTTCTTCTTCTTCTTTATTCTTTATGTGGTGGTTTATAACTTGAATATGCCCAAGCTGAGGCGGAAAGAGCCGACGATCGCGTCGCAAAACAGCTCGATCGCCACAATGCTCGATCGCCACGCCATCAGTCGGCGTTACCCTCGTACTGCGGACTCCAAATTAGTCTCAAAAAAAGCGCCGGAATTTATATTTTTTTGTCCTACCAAAAGCAAATTTTGTACCCCTAAGGAATTCGAACAACCAGCAACTTTCATAGTCCCTATCTATCTATCGTCTATCGTTTTTACAAAATTATGAATGAAAATATATTTTTCTTTGTGTTTCTGTATGTTATTTGTGTTACAAAATAGGTAATATTTTGTGATTTCATAAAAACCAAAGGTTTTGTTATAAATTTGCGAGGAAAAAGTAAAATTAACAACATTTAATTCCCCATACATTTTACTTGCTAGGCAAATAACTGCGCCATTAGATGTTTACATATCAAAAGTGCCATAATGTTGCAAAAGTAGTACGTAAGTGACTTTTCCGCTAACGTGCTACGATAGTCAAAGGAAACTATTTTTATACGCTTTATATTAGCTTCACTTGTATGTTTGTTTGTATGTTTGTAACCGACTCCTTTGGACGCTATTTTGACCCACTTTAAACGGTCAGATTTCATTCAAATTTTGCACACCTGTCAAAGACCGATGACAATGCAATAATACGAAAAAAAAAACTAAAAAGTAGAAAATAAATATCAGTTTAAAAAAACTAAAAAACACGTTTTATATAGAAAACCAAACTAAAAAATGGTTTTCTATATAAAGCGTGTTTTTTTAGTTTTTTTTAACTATTATTTTTTTAACCTACCGTTGACGAGCGCAACAGTACGAGTATATATGTAGTAAAAACGAGTATGTACGTAGAAAATAAGAACACAGTTAGATAGGCATAGGTATAACGAACACTTTGTGCTATTCAGAATGTAAGCGAGATAACACATAAGCGAAATAAATATTATTTTGTGTAGACCTAGCAAATAGGAAGACGTAGTGTATAGGGTAAATAGAATCTACGTGGCATCACGTATGACATCTAAAGCAAACGTGATGGCCGCGTACCTCTTTAGGTATAGTTACAAACATGCAGCCACAGACAGACTGAAACATTTTGTGGATGCATGGTATTAGAGAGGTACAGGTTCGTTCAGCTATCCGAGCTTTGTAAAAGGTACTTACTTATTTACACAAGCAAAGTACTCCTGAGCCAGCCTAAGGTGAAATGAATAAGATATCAGTTAAAAATGTAAAACGTAGATGGTAAGAGCGAGAGTAAGCTCACTAGGAGAAACGTTTCTAAATTCGGCAAAGTGTGTTGACTTTTGGTGAGTCATACATATGAATGTTCGAAAACTGGTCAAAATTTGGAACATTACCTCAACATAAATAACCGTCCTCGTATGGGTGCGAGCAGATCATAAAATCGGAAGTTCTCCTCGCACACGTAGCAAAGCCATAAAAATTAGGCTCTCTTCGTGGTGAAGATTCAAGGTTAAACCGTAGGGGACTTCTGGGACAACTTTTTATGCCTATTTTTCGAGCGTGGGAAAATAAGTCTCGAGAACAGTAGGGTGAACGAATGTAACGAATAAGATAAAATAAATGACCCAATAGGTCTTTTCACTTCGCTTGTTTTGGGCAAACTGTATAAACCCATACTGCTAAGAATTTGTGTGCATTTCATCAGATCCCGTTCGCTGTGGCAGTCGAATAAAGAAGCTCTCCTACAAGTGACCATAACTTAGGCATTTAGAAACGTCGCACCAAAGTATATCAAGGCTCCGATAGCCAACTTTTGTAACCGGGATATTGAAACTATAATTCTAACTACTATCCTTATTTTCAAAGTTGTCAAATAAACAGTCTAAAGTGTTACCGATCTGTGTTTCTCTGCATCTACTCCTGAACATACGTCCTGTGCTCGAAGAAGTCTCATTATCTCTGAACTGGCACCCTGCACCTACGTGAGAGTCTGCATCAACACGAGAGTCTGCAGCAACCTACCTTCATCAAAAGTTTTCATAAGAAAGAAACAACGCGAAATAAACGCATGGACAAGTTTCCATGCCAGTGAGTGTATAAGTACATAATATGTAATAGGTAAAAATCTTCCACTTGTCTACGTTACAGTGTCACTTCACTTAGCAATTCGTCACAGTCGCTCAAGTGACATTTCACAATCCAATACTGTATTGATCTCAGTGACAGACACAAACCACAAAGATAACATGATTAGTCGTTTAAACAACGAACTTTGTTATTAGCACACGGCTCAAGCCGCCTATGAAGTATCTACGTATTTGCCTAACAAGACCTTCGTTCGGAAGTGCATTCCAACCATGTCAAACATGTTGATCTATTACGACGGAAAAGCACGAGCTAACTACACGATTCAGACGCAATGTGGCGTGTAGATTACAATAGCAGGTCAAATGAGTCGAGTTATGAATGCCATGTGGTGACTAGACGTTACATGACTTAACCTGTAAGGTCCTATGCAGCAAATCGTAAAACATACGACGTAGAAAATAAATTCAATAAATTGTTTTATAGAACGAAACATAAAATAGGCATTATAAATAAGAAAATGAGGGTGTACAGAAGAATCCTTAAATCTTATTTATTTATTTAATTGTTTTGCACAAAAAATAGTGTACATGGAACGAATTAATGCTAAACAGCATTATCTACCAGTCATCCAGGTCGTGAGAGAAATAATAGTAGGGTGTGCGGCTCAAAATACTAAACAAAAGAAACAAAGTAAATAATAAACAAAATAATAATAAGTAATATTAAATAAAAATTTAAATAATTATACATAAACCAGTACATACATAAATACCTAAATACTTTACTAAATATAATATACATAACATACATACCATAATATGAATTAAATCAGTTAATTAAAATAACACACTCACTACCCTAGGTGGATGATTTAAGAAGATGATCAGGATAAAGATTTTTAATCTTGATCGGATAAAGTGTCGAACGAGAAAGTTTTTCAGAAAATAAGCAAAAAAGACTTGAAAGATCAAAAACTAAAACCCGACTTTTTATTTCGAACACATAACCCTTCCTTTGATTCACCGTATTCGGGTATAAAAATAGCCTATGACTCTCTATACCTGAAGACGAATCCGATACCTCGTTTCTCAAAATCGGACCAATAGGGGCGACGCTATGGTGGAACATCCACATACCCACATACATAGATACATACAAACATAACATGCATACACTGTTAAACTCATTACCCTTCCCTTGGTTCGCCGTAGTTGGGTAAAAAATTTAGACCTTAACCATAAAATCCCGAAATTTGCAATATTTTGGTCATATTATTAGAAATGATAAATACGAGTTACTCCTACTAATTATGCAAGGAAGCAGAAAACCCGGAAGAAGACGCACCTCATGGTTCAGAAATCTCAGAATGTGGTTTAAGCAGAGTACCAAATCTCTGTTCCGAGCAACTGCATGCGTCCAAAATTTGGATAGCCCTAATGGAAGCCGACCTCCGGTAGGAGATGGCACTTCTAGAAGGAAAAGGAAGATAACTGCGCCACGCGCCTTTTCCCGCGTGGTTATTTTTCTGAGAAAACTATCCTACAACCTACAAGTTATTCTCGGACCAAAATACCTGTAGTACCTATAAAGGAGTGTTTTCAAGAAATTTCCGCATTAAAACTTTTTCTCAAGAAGAGACTCATTTCCGTAGCGGTACTATGAAGTTTGGTATTTTCATAACAACATAAGCAAGGCATACGTAAACTTTAACGTAACAAAAACCGGGCCAATCTCAGTCGCAGACGCAAGACTTGAGTGCTCTGACCTCACGATAAGAGCAGTTCGAAAGTGAAACCAAGGCCGCCGGCAAGACGCCTCGTGCCGACCATCACGGAACACTTTGGTGCTGTAGCATACTATCACATCACACCACACTACTGTACAACTGTATGTCGGTGTAAGATCGCGTGCTCGTTTATTTCGCGTAAACGCTAGGGGTTTCGTAAAACTCGCACTATAGCGAAATAAACGGCGGACTCGTTAAACGATTGTAGAATCGCATAACGGGAATAACGGGATCCTTGTTGATCTATCAGAACCACAAGCGGAGGCGCAACGGAGGTGTATTTTCCCGTACGATCTCGTACCTACTGCCGCTATTCGATTTTACGAGTTTTCACGAAACCCCACGATTTTACGTGAAATCTTTTTATTTTGTTCTGTTTTTAATATGGGATTCTTACCAATATTGGCATGCTAGCCCCCATCGAACCCCAAACAAAACACGTCAAAGCGTGGCTTGAACTTCCGAATGAAGGGCATTGACTATGCTGATAGAGTAGGTAAAGTTCTGACAAATTCGTTGGCTATGAGAAACAAAGGCGACGCAGGAAGTGAGCTTTTCCAGAGGAATTGCTCAGGAAGGCTTCAATCCATACCAATATATAAAAGTGAAACGTTGTCTGTTTGTTTGTTTGTTTATATGTTTGTTTGTTTGGGGAGCTTTCACGCGATAACGGCTGGACGGATCATGATAAAATTTGGAATGGAGATAGCTTATACCCTGGAATAAAACAAAGGATACTTTTTATCCCGGAAAATTGTAAGTTTTCACGGAAAAGCTGGAAAAATGTTGATTAACCGCTGTAAGAAACGGTTGCCATGTGAACGAAATAACAAGTATGTCAAAAAACATCAAGAGCATTGGTGCTATACCTACTTTTGCATTGGTTTTTAATATACTAGAAGAACATAGGATGCTTGTTTTCGCGATAAACAGTAGTACGCGCGCACGAAGTCGTGGGTTATGTGTTCAAACTTAAAACTTGGTCCGATTTTGACAAGCGAGGTATCAATCAATTCGTCTTCAGGTATAAGAGTGTCATGGGCTAGGTTTTTTACAAGCAAAGGAAAGGTTATGTGTTCAAACTAAAAACTTGGTACGATTTTGACAAGCGAGGTATCAATAGATTTGTCTTCATCGCATATAGCTTATTTTTTACCCGATCGTAATCGGGCTTTAGTTTTTGAGTTATGTCTTGTTTCGTCGAACAATTTGACCGGTGATCGGACGTAAAAGACGTCCATCCTCAGGAGTTTGCGCAGCGAGGGCTCGACGCGGACAAATTTTTATATAGTAAATTACGCTCATGTTAGTTTATATAGCAATATTATTTGGCTCCGGAAAGCTTAACTCAAAATAGCTGTTTGAGGCAGTTCTTGATTAAATTCAAACGATTAGGGTAATCAGGGGCATAACTATATTATAAGAAATGTATTCAGGTCATCTCAATCAGGAACCATTCTCTCTCATTTTATTAAAAGCTTTTAATTAACTTCACTTGTATAATTTTCACTTATATCTATGTATGTATTTCTGACCAGGGCCCCGATTCTGTAAGCTATTGAACCGCGATAAAGCAAGTCGATAGTTTGAAATTTTTTGAGAAATTTTAGCACTTTTACGTGGTAAATAAGAAAATTTCTCAAAAAATTTCAAGCGATCGATTTGCGTTATCGCGGTTCAATAGCTTACAGAATCGGGGCCCTGGAATCTTGCAACTCAAATTTGCTTCCCGATTAGCTATCCGGCTGAAACTCTCAGGGTAGCTCACAACTCGATGACAACGCATAAAAAAATATAAAAAACTTGTTTTATTTTACTTCTGAAAGTCAAAGAAAGTTAGTGGTTCATATATGGGGAACTGTATACGATTTTTTAATAAGTTACCTGACGGCATTGATCAATTACCAATGCATAGGTTTAAAACTTTTGTTAAAGTAAATCTCATAAAGAAAGCGTATTACAATGTAAATGATTATATTAATGACAGAAATGCATGGCCTAATGTCTCCAAGCTCCATGATAATAATAAATGATAGCTTCGATGTTAACGTTAAGTAAATGAAATGTTCAAAGTACTTTGTGACATGTCTCAAACAAACCACGTTGTTTTATGCAACATAATTATCGAGTTAGAAGTTTTTACCTTATTTTTTCCAGTATGATTGTTTAATGTTTGTGGGATATCTCATTGTCACTTTTACCTTTTATATTTGTAGTTTACATGTTTTGTTATAATTGTGACATTTGAAAAAAATATAAAGAATGAACAAATATGGAAAAAATACATCCCCGTAGAGTTTCTTGGTGCTCTCTTCTCTTACGGGCGTATTTCCGAAGCACCGGTAGAGTCAGAAGGGTATTTCCTTTTCCAGTGTGAGATTTAACTCTGTTGGCACATGAAAGGGAAATTTCCTTTTCAAACTCAAAGAATACTTAGTTTATCTAAATTTGGATTGATTTGATCTTTTTATAATATTTTATGTATATCTCTTTGTTCAGGAGATGTTAATTTTGACTTGTAAGAGTGCTATTATTTTTGCCTATTTACAATAAAATACTTTGATTTTGATTTTGACTTTGACTTTTTTTTTTATTTGAAATCTATACTTATAATATAATTCTGTACATAGAAGTTTTTTTTTTTTTGATTGTGCTCTTCTATATACTTATAATAAAACTGTAACGAGTCCAATTCTGTATATTGAAGATATTTTTTTCATTTTTTTTCTTTCGGTCTGTCTGTCTGTCTGTCTGTCTGTCTGTATCTTGGCTAGGCATCACGCCGAAACTATTGAATGAATTTAAATGAAACTTGGTATGATTTGAGTCCATACTACGAGGTAGGACATAGGATACTTTTAATCCCGAAAAATTAAAGGGTTCCCGCAGGATAGACGTTGAAAGTTATTTAAAAGAACACATATCATGCTGAAACTACTGGACGGATTTTGTTGCAACTTGGCACAGTCATCATAGTTTATATAATGGGTAAAAATTGAGGATACTATTTATGCCGAAAAAATAAAGAGTTCCTGCGGGATAATGTCCCAAATTCTGTAAATTGAATTTGAAAATTGAGGCCGTTCTATGTTCAATACTAAAGCCAAAAGGTTTTTTTTTAAAAAATTTGTCTGTCTGTCTGTGTGTCCGTCTGTCTGTCTGTCTGTACCTTGGCAGCGTATCACGCCGAAAATACGCAATGAATTCAAATGAATTTTAGTGTGATTTGAGTTCATACTTCGAGGTAGGACATTGGATACTTTTCATCCCGAAAAATTAAAGGGTTCCTGCAGGATAGAGGTGGAAAATTATTTAAAATAACACATAGCACCCTTAAACTATTGGACGGATGTTGATGCAACTTGGCACAGACATAGTTTATAAGATGGGTGAAAATTATGGATACTTTTTGTCCAGAAAAAATAAAGGGTTCCTGCGGGATATGGGTCCAAATTCTGTAGGTACATTAAATATTGTATTTTTTTTGGAGGTGACTCTATATTCGATAATGAAGCCTAAACTGTATGTTTTTTCATTTTTGTTTGTAATATGTCTTTCTGTCTGTATCTTGACCGAGCATCATGCCGCCGGAACTACTGGATGAATTCAACTGAAACTTGGTATGATATACTATTACATAGTAGGATATAGGATACTTTATATCCCGAAAATTAATGGGTTCTCGCAGGGTGGGGGTTGAAACTTATTTAAAAGAACTCGTACCACGCTGAAACTAATGGACGGGTTTTGATGCAACTTGGCACCGTTTTAAGTTATATAATGGGTTAAAATTGAGGACACGTTTTATCCCGAAAAAGTAAAGGGTTTCTTTGGGATGTGGATCCAAATTTATGTTAATATTGAAGTAATAAATAATATTTTTTGGATGGATCTCTATATTCGATACTGAAGCCAAAACTGTTTTACTTTTTATTTTTGTCTGTCTGTCTGTTAGTCCATGTCTTGACCGCGAATCGCACCGAAACTACCAAATGAATACAAATTAAACTTGGTATGATTTGAGTTCATACTACGAGGTAGGACATTGGATACTTTCATCCCAAAAAATTACAGGGTTTCCGCAAGATATGGGTTGATAGTTATTAAAAAGAACACTTCACACGCTGAAACTACTAAACGGTTTTTTTGATGCAAATTGACACAGGCATATGTCTATACCTACTTATAATAAAGCAATAGGTACGAAAAAGGCTGTACAAAGAAGATAAATATAAAAATGCTCTTGGGTGCTTAAAAAAGGTATTGAAGAAGTTTTTTTTTTTAATCGTGTCTTTGTCTGTCGTCTGTATGTTTGTTTGTTCACGCATCACGTAAAAACTAATTACAATACGGTTTTCATTGTTAGATAGCTTAGGGTTTGATTTAAAAACTGGTGTAATTGGTATCTCAATTCGGTGAGTTAAAATCCGAGCAATCGATAAAATTATTTATGACAGCTGAAGAAATTTTGGTGAAATTTTGGTATATTGGTCCTGGAATAGCACATTATGGTACTTTGAACCTAAAGAAAAGAGCACGAGCGAAGCCGTGGGTACAGCTAGTAGTGAATAAGTACCGTGCACTACCCGGAATTTGCCGTGTGGTTTCGGCTTAATATTATGTCCACCCCTACTTATCTCGCGCGTGCTGTGAGAACCATTCAGGAAAAGGGCAGAAGAATTTTCCTGTGTAGATATCAAATATCTACTGTGATCACCAAGATTTCTGCCAAACCTGGTGATTATGGGAAGACCTCCACCATTTTGGGGAAAAGAAGCCTGGACGTCTTCGGGCTGATGATGTTATGATGACGATAATGTAATAGTGAATAGACTTGGTGCCGTGGTACCTAGGCGGTTATATTTTTCCTCATACTTGGATGACAGATCCAAATGACCAATAGTTACCGTCGTCAATGCGGTCTATAGTTACTATTGCAGAGTAACTGAAACTATTTTGATTCATTCGTTACCTAAGTACTTTCCGTGATATCGTCAGACGCGCAACACTTAACCGGATTAGTGCATTTCATCAGTTAATTAATGTTGTCATTAATGCCTAACCTGTCTAGTAATTACGCCAACGACCACTTTTGCAATATGAATGTAGTATTATTCCGCATTGACAATGAAACAATTGACATTCTAAAATATATTACGCATCGTAAAGTTTGATCTTTATCTTTATTAGATCACGTTTTTTGAACGAAAATGGGAGCTCTCGTCCTTTTGTTTGTATGTAGGCTTTAAAGTGAAGTTTCTAGGCCACAGACAGTGTTCACGTTCAAGTATCAAAGTCTACCGCAGACTGGCCATTGTTTGTGTGGCATTGGTGACCGGTCACTTGCCACTAAAGCTCTCGAAGGCCTTTGTATGCATGACAAGTTAGGAGCTAATGCGGTTAGATTTGGTTCATATCACATTAGGACGGAGTTACATCGATGCTTAAAAGCAATTCAAGATAACTGATAAATCTTGAAGTCCAAGTAATAACGAAGCAAAAGTGGAGTTGGGCCGGACATGGGCCGTTGGACCAGACGAGTCCTCGAATGGAGACCGTGGGCGAACACCAGACCACGCGGTCGTCCTTCTAAGCGTTGGAAGGACGATATACGGGAATGCGTAGGACATGACTGGATGGTCAAGGATTGGTTGTCATGGAGGAAATTGGGAGAGGCATATGTCAAGAAATGGACCCAAAACGGCTAAAGAAGAAGAAGAGGAGAGGAGATAAACTATGTGCTAAGCACGTTCCCCGAACTGGGAAAACTATTATTCTTAGGACTTCTTAGTTAGACCAACTGGAAGATATGAAGGATAATTGAAGCGAATCTAATTTATCGTTTTGAAAGATAGCAGGTAAAATTTTAGGTATACATTTTAAAGACATTTTCTTTCATTTGTGTTTCCTCTCCTTTGGTTACCTGAACATTAATTTAGAGGTAATCAAAACTGAGTTAATATAGTTGTGTTTTTTTTATAAAAGTGCTTTTCACTAGATGCAGTACAGAACTAATGTGTGCACTTTAAATGCGCGTGTTACAATTTTTCAAAATGAAGAATATTATTCTAGTGCAGAGGGGTACTTTCTAAACGTTTGCCAAGAGCCTCCTCGCCTATCGGTAGCTCGTACGGATCAAGTTGCGACTATTTTTGCAAATTTTGCATTCTACAAAAATATAAAAAAAAAAACTTTGTCGCATGAGGTATTGCTGGTCTCTGGTGTCAGAGTTAGTCAGGCCGCCCGAGGGCCTCTGATATGGCTTAACGACTGTTATTAATCAATAACAGCCGGGACCGACAGCTTAACGTGCCCTCCGAAGCACGGAGCGATGGAAAACCGCACATAAAATAATAAAGTACAACATACTCGTAACTTAGAAAAGTCATTGGGACGGAGCCTAGTATCGAACCCGGTATCGTTGGATTCTAAGTTGCACTATTGAACCGTAAAGCTACCATCGCTCTTTTACATTTGCCGCCTTCAAATACAGATTTTGTGTATTTCAAACCTTTCAATCAATCTCTATTTAAAAATAGCCCAAGAACTCCAAAAAACTCATTCGTCCGCTAACCTCCCATACATTGAACCGCATCCCAAGGCTACATTTAATGTCTGCTGTCGACTGATAGTGGAAGTAATTGGTCCGATCGTGCCCGACCCGTGTCAGGTCGCAAACCTAGCTAGTACTTAAAGCTTTTTAGTTAGCAACCAGTTGTAGGTACTAATAATTACTTTGTGGTACTAGTAGTTATTCTGCGCTGCACTGCCGTACCTACTTGTGCTAATTCTGTGCTATGGATAAGAGCTCTGTCGTATAGTAAACTAGCTTAATCACACAATCGCTAACAGGATTTAGGTAATTGTTGTAACATTGGG
Source organism: Alsophila aescularia (assembly GCA_946251855.1). Taxonomy (NCBI): domain Eukaryota; kingdom Metazoa; phylum Arthropoda; class Insecta; order Lepidoptera; family Geometridae; genus Alsophila; species Alsophila aescularia. Next base: position 44,490,202 of record OX276380.1, read on the forward strand.
CGGAACTAATCGGAGCGTTTGTGGCTTTTTTACCCGAGTACGGCAAAGCAAGGGAAGGGTAATGAGTTTAACAGTCTATGTATGTATGTATGTGGAATTGTGGATGTTCCACCATAGTGCTGCCCCTATTGGTCCGACTTTGACAAGCGAGGTATCAATCGATTCATCTTCATCGCTAGATAGTCATAGGCAATTTATTACCCGACCGTAGTCGGTTTTTAGTTTTTGTACTTATGTGTTGTTTTAAGGACAGTAAGTTAGGGATTTTTAATGGATTAGAAACTTTGTCAGTTTACCAGTTTAAAGTAGTTTACCAGTCCGCGACTTCGTCCGCGCGGACTACTGTTTATCGCGACAAAAAGCATCCTATGTTCGTCTAGGACAAGGGTCGGCAGTAGGTTTATGTAGGGTCCGGATACTGATTAAAAAATGAATCGAGGTCCAAAAAAAAAACCTGATAATGATTTAGTAGGTAGGTATTATTTTTATTTTGCTTTCAAATTAAGTTATTATATGAAACATAATATGTAAAACTAATGCGAGAAATTACACCAACGGTCTTGAGCCAGTTTTTATAGTTTGTTTCACGAGGGGAACAGCAAATGCGAAGTACGTGTCTTCAAGTTAATTTCGTTAATGCGTTAATTTCGAACGCAAATTTTTTCTTCAAAAATTTATTTTTTGTGATTGATGGTTCGATGAAAATAAGTAGGTTGGTACTAGCTACTAAGTTACATTCTATGTGGCTTTCAAACGTATGAATATAGGGCTGGTAAATATTATTTAAATTAATATGTCTAGGATATTAAAAACTAATGCAATAGTAGGTATAGCACCACTCTTGATGTTTTTTGACATACTTGTTATTTCGCTTCCATGGCAACCGTTTCTTACAGCGAGTAATCCAGTTTTTTCAGTATTCCCGTGGAAACTTACAATTTTCCGGGATAAAAAGTATCCTATGGGTATAAGCTATCTCCATTCCAAGTTTCATCAAAATCCGTCCAGCCGTTATCACGTGAAAGCTCCCCAAACAAACAAACAGACAACGTTTCACTTTTATATATTGGTATGGCTATAGCTTGGTGAAAATCGTTGCTAGCGATACAGACGAATTTTTAGTTATTTGTATTGTTTCAGATTTTCTTTCAAAATACTTTTTAATTTAGTAACCACGATATTATTTACAAAATCACAGGATTTTTAATACGTTCATTATGTTCATGAAATGAACAGAAACATCTTAAACATAATATCAAAATTGATTGCAAGATTTGGAAGAGACAACCAACCAGCCAGCAAAAAGTAATCAGATATAGCTGCATATCAGTGATACGAGCAGTCATATATCCATGATAGATACGTGTCTATCACTGGAAAGTGGCCCCAGTTTTACAGCTATTTGATGATATATTACGTATATATTAGCACCGCCTATTACTTTATTGATATATATCCGTGATATTTCAGTATTCTTTGAACCTGGTTGCCTTTATATCAATGATATCCTGATCACAAATATCACTGAATAATAGCTACAGCGACACTGTTATAAAGCTATATACAAGTGTTTTTTTTTATATTTGATCAAATAATCATTATTTAAATTATAAAATTATTTAAAAATTATGAAATCACCACAATATGGCCAATACGTGTTTCAGTTACTGATATATCTCTGATTTGCAGCTTCTTGCAGCCATGACAAAATTTTAGGGTTCCTTAAGAAATCAGAGGTAAAACCCTAGAGGCGGATCTTTTTATTAATAAACCCTTATTGTCTTTTCAGTTTATTTTAGACAAACAAATAAACAAAGTGAAATGAAACTGTTATAATATTTAGATGTTGACTGTTTTTTAAGAAACTATGATTTAGTGTGATAACTAGGTATTCAAAGTTCTCATAAAGAGCATTGTCTTTCCATAAAAGCATCATTTGTTGCTATTAAGCGCCTTTTTAGAATTATATGTAAGCAAAAAATGTTCATATGTAACTCATGGTGGTATATGGATCTAGCAAAAGTATATTTGCAACTTCTTAGTGTTATTGTAGATTTCTTGTGATGTTAATGGCGCAGGCGTAAAGGAAACACTGATATATGATAAATTAGATGCATATCAGCTATAGTGTGTTCTTTTATATCACGGATTAGATCCATGCGCGCTGTATAAATGTACCGTCAAAACCTGTTGTACAACATTTTTGCTCTAAATCGCTGCTGTGAGAACCGTTTTACAGTTGTGTTATAAATGCTGTACAAGGCAGTCGTTTAAACGTTTATGTTATCATTTATTATCACCATTTGACTGTATAAGCTTATACAGCTAAATGATGTTACGAATCATCAATATACGCTGTGACTAGCAGTCACTGCGTTACTTTTATATGAGTTTTCTAACACTGTTTAGTGTTAAGACATATTTTTTTATCACTACTTTGCTGGCTGGGAAGTCCTCCCTACATAAGGTATAGCGACATTTTATTAATAGAAATGCATCAGTGTAAAGGCACAGTCTACAAACATGTGTACCGTGATAATAGGGAGGGATTGATTCGCAGAAAGCGCTTATTCATCATCAGCCTATACTTGTCCACTGCTGGACGTACGCCTCTCCTAATGCACGCTCTAAGCTCGGTCTTCAGCTCTCCGCTTCCTGCCAGACACTTTTAGCAGGTCGTTACTTCACCTGGTTACAGTGCGTTTTACGCTCTGTCCATTCAAGAACTTGTCTACCCCAATGGGTATCGGGTCTTCGGGAAATGTGACCAGCCCACTGTCTGTTTGTGCTTGACTGTTTTAGCTTGCTTATCCTTAGGGCTATGTTGGTTATCTTGGTTCTCTGACTTGTCGTTCAGAGAAACCCCAAACTAAAGTGAAGATGGAAGAGTCTGGGTAAAGACTCACCTGTACCAGGAGCATCGTCATAATAGTCATCTGGATCGTCGTAGTCAAGGACTGCGTGCAGCTGAGTTTTCCCCCCGGGACCACCAGTTTCTACCTTAGTAAAGCCTCGAGGCCGATCTGGCGGTGTCTGTCCTCCAATATTTTTCACTCCCTCTTCATTCTTTCTCGGCGGTGCAGGAGTGGTAACTCTATTCACAAAATTAAAGTTATTTACGTTTGGGTTCGGATTCTGGAACGGTCGACTAGAAGGGCTTGGTGATGAGGCCGTCGTGGGCGAGTAGGGGTTGTCCGCGTACCCGGGGTTGTACCCCGCATTCTGGTTTATCCTCCTCTGTTCATAATCGTAGTCCCCGGTGGGGTCGTGAACGTACTGTCCATTGTTATCGTACTGTGTGTTCACTTCTTGCACACGCTGGTTCTCTATTTGTATATCTAGCCGCCCATTCTGTTGGTATACTTGCGTATGCAGGTTATAGGGGTTTTGTGGGACGTCGTGGGACATCGCTTGTGGGTAGCGGGCGTATTGGTTCGGAGGTGGCAGATAGGCTGTGCCGGCTCGCTTCCGGAGTTTAGATCGCCGCTGGTTCGCTGGGGGAGTGAAAGGTTCATTGGGTTGCTGCGGGGAATCGGGCTGGTGGTCATCGGGGTAGTAGAGCAGGTCTCCAAGGTCGACGTGCAGGGGCGCCGGGGTAGTAGGTGCTAGCGCCGGCGTCGCCGCGTTCACGGCCGCGAGCGTGAAGTTTGCCAAAGCCATTGCTTATACGCTCGGCATTGGCGCGAAATGTCAACTCGCTAAGTCAATATTACCACGAAACTATGTTACAGACACGCTTGCATAATGTGTGAGCGTGGGATCCACTATAACCGGCGTCTTCTCATTCTCACAGAGCACAACACTACACTCAATTATTTTATGGATTTTTCACTGTCACTGGAGCACAGACGTAACCTGAAACAAGGGGAATATTGATTTTTAGATTTGTTTTTCGTATAATTTTTTCAAGTTATATAATTGTTAGGTAGGTAATGATGATGTTGGATGCAATTTTTTTGGGCAATCATAATCTGACCTGAATATGGTCTCATTAAACCACTAAAACCATATCAATCTTCCTTTAAATCATTGTTGTAGCCTTGAGTTTTGTTACAACCAATATCAATACAAATAATTAGCCCATGTAAATCGCGGCTGTTACTATGTAATTTGTAAGTAATTACCTACACAAACATGGAGCTAATTAAATCTTAAATAAACATTAAATGTAAAACCTGCAGATGGTGAACGAGATCGCGTAACCGAGCCAGTCGCGATGATAATCGACGTTTATGGCTGGATTTCCCCCGTTCCGTGATATCCTTGCGAGCTTACAAATGACATCGATTTGAAAGGCGAATCGTGAGCTCTTTCAGTTTCGGCGGGAAAACCAACCGTCTTTGTGTGGCGCAAAAATGACAAAGTAATGTTATAGATTTAGAACAAACGAATTTTATTTATGACTAGCTGTGCTCGCGGTTTTGTCCGCGTGGTCTTTTCTCTAGGTTACGATTACCCTATGTGCTATTAGTCAAAATTCTTTCAGCTGTCAAATATTTTTTGGCGATAGCTCGGCTTCTACTCATTACATTGAGATATCAAGTACACCAGTTTTTAAGTCAAACCCTAAGCTCATCCAATGTATTACTTCGCAATCGGTCCAGTAGCTTTTACGTGATGCGCGAAAAGTCAAACAGACAGAAACGATTTAAAAAAAGAAACTCGGTCTGTAGCTTATTTTAAGTACCTTAGACTTTTTTTTACTATCTTCTTTGTCAGACTTTTTGTTCCTTACTGTTTTATTATAAGTAAAGATAGAAAGAAGATTAAATGGAAATCTACGGCTATTTATATAGACGATTGAATCAGTTTATTTATAATATATATTAATGACCTTCCCAAAGTTACTTTGGGCAAAATTCGCAAAGCCGCGGTGCGCTGCTAGTAATAAATAAATGATAATATTTAGCAGTGGACTAACATGGACTGATTATGATGATGATGATGAATCATTAACTCATTACCATTAACTTGAAGCCTCAATAAAACATGAGTCATTAAATTACTTAGTTTTAACTGTAAACAAATTTATAACTTGGCTGGGAACTGCGACAGTCAACAATTTAACTATGTCCCTTCACTTTACACGTTTCCACGAATTCGGTGTATAAATAGAACTATTGGATTGCAATATTATTATTGAATTTGTTTCTATTAGGTTTATCCACGGGCGGCGCCGGTAAAAAAACTGTAAAGTACTTGAGTGGGTTTACTCTATTAGTAGGTAAGATAGATTCGCGGCTTTCTAAACTTACAAAACAGTACAAATTAATCCAAACCAATATATAAAAGTGAAATGTTGTTAGTTTGTTTGGGGAGCTTTCACGCGATAACGGCTGGACGGATTTTGATGAAATTTGGAATGCAGATAGCTTATACCCTAGAATAAAACATACAATAATTTTTATTCCGGAGAACTGAAATTATCCACGGGAAAACTGGAAAAGGTTGATTACTCATGTTTATGGAAACGAAATAAAAAGTCTGTCAAAAAAAATCAAGAGCGTTGGTGCTATAACTAGTTTTGCATTTGTTTTTAATATCCTAGAAGTAGGTACAGGTATAGGATGCATTTTTCGCGATAAACTAGTCCGCGCGGACGAAGTCGCGGGCGGAAAAGCTAGTACACAATAAAAAGTAAAAAAAATATAACGCGCAAGTTTACAATTTATAAATGTTCCATATAGTTATTTTTACTCTCTACTAGCTGCAGTCTGCGGTTTCTTCCGCGTGGATAGTGATGATAGGTATCCTATGTGATATTCCAGGGCCAAAAATATCTACATAGGGCCAAAAGTATCTACAAGTATCTACATAGCTTAGTATGAGCTTTAATCTCTATAGCAGTTTTTTTCTTCTTCTTTGTATGACGAGACCAGCAGGTCGCTCGCCTGATGGTTAGCGTCACGCCTGTCCATAACAGTTGCATTGCCACCCAGAACTTTGGTTGCAAAGTCTTGCGTGTCACTGCACTGCGCTCGTCACCCTGAGACATTGGTTGTTAAGTCTCATTGCCCAGTAATTTCGCTGGAAACATTACCCGTCAAACCGAAACACAGAAATGTTTACACACTACTGCTTGGCGGTTGAATATCTGACAAAAGTGTAGTACAGGATAGACTGTAAATTGTACATTCATGATTTTCTTGTAATAATCGATAGACGCTGATCGAGCCCCAGGCAATATCCAGTTTTTAAATATCTAGCAGTGACCTCTAAGACTGTTATGGATATCTATTTCTAATAAGAATTTTAAAGTACTTTTGAGGTACTATAAAAATAGATTAATCCACTAAATAGACATAATAAAAATAGCTAAACGGTATCATCAGTGCAAAGAATCTGGTTTTAACAACATAATTTATTGATTTGATAAATTGGATGACTAGTTCTTATATCATTTGGTTTAGCGTAATTGATTTTGGTTAGTGATATTCAATGATTCGCAAATAGCACCTTGGTTTTACTATATTTGTTCAAGGTTTTAATTTTAATTAACAGACTGGTATAATGCTGCAGAATGTAAAAAAATATTTCTGCACCAGACATCGTTGATATTAACAAAGTTGATTTTGCCTTTAAACGCATGTTGATAATCGATACTAGGAATATCTACTTGATTTGAGAGTGCGTAGGTTTTAAAAAAAAGTGAATGCTGGGAATTCTTGATTTTTAATGGAAATAGTTCCATTGCTTATATTACTAAACCAATATCTGCCTGACAATTATGACATGCATTGTGATTTTTATCATCCAATGTTTAAAAATAACCGGATATTTTACTATACCGATCTCTGTCCAGTGTCCACCGATCTCTGTCTACCCTCATGATTATGGACTTTAATACATTATAATTATGACATTCATTATGAATTTCTTTATACAATGTTTAAAAATTGCCGGATATTTTACTAAACCGATCTCTGTCCAGTGCCCACTATCGAACCGGTCTCTACCCTCATGATTATAAACTATAATACATTATGATTCTGACATGCATTCTGATTTTCAATATACAATGTTTAAAAACTGCCGGACTAAACCAATCTCTGTCCAGTATCCACCATCGAACCAATCTCTACCCCTATACTATAATACACTATAGGAAATTCTGATTTTCAATATGCAATGTTTAAAAACTGCTGGACATTTTGTTAATTCTTTCAATAAACATTGTGTGAGCAAACGAAGCATCTATCTATATAAAGTTATTGTTTAGGCTTAGTAGGTACCTACAATTTAATCAAATTGGAAAGAACAATTTGTTCAAAGAGACATGACCATTTTGTTAGGACATGACCACATTGTTACTAAACATCCTTATCAATAATAATAAGGACCTAGAATTACCTATTCAATCTTGTCCTGAACATACCATATTTATATTTATGGAACCATAGACAATGGTAAATGGTACAGCCTTCCACTCCTTTGGAAGATAATGGATGTCTTACTGCACGGCTCTACATGTAGTTTTCCGAATTTAATCCTATAACATATTAATAAATATCTGAGTGGTGAGAGGAGAAGATTTTTCACCAGGTAAGTGCCCCGCTTGCCAATTACAGACACAATTATGATGAATTGAATGATGATGCAATGCAAAATGTCATGCATCCTTTCACAAAAACGTTTCAATTTCTTGTATTTTTGAATCTCCTTACTCAGCTCCGATCATTATGATTTCTATATTTATGAATAGGTTTTGCCGTATTTTCGTTTGTGCTGCTTCAAAGCGCCCCTACCGAGTCCATGGAACTAAAATTGACATTATTTCCTTCCTCTCTTCTGCTAGTCACAGAATAAATAAATAGTACATAAACGTTAGTTCCGTGCACGCTCACAACTGCCAAACTACAGCTGTCAGCGCCAAGATGGCGATAATAAAATGCTCTCATTGCGACATTCGTCAAAAGCCTGTCTAGAGTAAGCTATAGACATTTCTTACTGTCGTTGAGAGTGAGTAATAATGCCTTTGTCTATTGCTCCGATAATTTTGATTTTGAATCATAGACAACTGCACATTACTCCGTACTAAGTAGACAGGCTGTTATGAGCGCATTTGACTATCGACATTTTGGCGTTGATAGCATTAGTTTGGCTGTAGTGAGCGTCCACGGAACTAACGTACATGTCACTCCCATGGACGCTCGGTGGGGCGCTTTGAATCGACAGTATCGACACAAACGAAAGTACAGAGCCTATTCATATAGAGATCAGTGGTTTGAATTGTTAAAAGTAGGCCCTAACATTTAAACTTTGTTTCTATTACCTTAATTCTCGATGGTCTAAGAAACCATAATAATGTTGTCGAGTGTGCGCCATTTTCGTGAAATAAACAAAATAAATCATTGTCAAGCTCGAGTGACCTAAATGCGAAGGGCAATTCTGCATATTTTGGCACAATAGTCCCCGCACGTTTGACATGACATTATCTCAGAAGACCATCTCACGATCTTAACCATCTTTTCACTAACTCCTTATTTGTATTGCTATAAGGTTTAGTATCCATTGTGAGATAAATAACCAAATTGGTTAGATCGTGGGAACGTTTGAGCTAGGTACATCATGCAATATGGGAATGGATACAAATTGGAGTGAAAGAGGTTAGTGCTAATGTTATATAAGGTTTCTTATCTCTGCTGTTTATAGAGTATTATTGTTAGTTGAGTTTGTATTCCTTCTTAAACGTGAGAAGATTAGGTTCAAGCTCCTCGGGCGTGGACCGTATAAATTAAGAGCAACGCACCGCACACAGTTATGGCCTTAGTCACAACCGGAGTGGCGTTGGTGTACCACGTGTTATAATTGAATCTTATTCAAGCTACAGTCTGCGCATATCTCTCTTTCTCTGTCCGCATTTTTTCTGCATATTTTCTCAAATGCTGAATTACAAAGAAAATAGACAAACACTTTACTGGTTCCACACTCGTACACACCACAAAAAGTAACATAAGTAAAACAATACCTAGTGGAAGAAGTGTAACAATGAGCGGCCTTATAGTTAAATGCGATCTCTTCCCGACAACCTTTGGAAGAAGAGGAATAAAAAAACTAACAGTAGCTGATATAATTGTAACACAAGGCATAAATTCAAAATCCTAAAACCCGTCGAGTAAAAAATAACCTATGACATTCTTGCGATGAAGACAAATTGATAAATTCCTCGCTTGTCAAAATCGAACCAAGTTTTTATGTTAAACACATAACCCTTCGTTTGCCTTGCCGTAGTCGGGTAAAAAAGATTAGACTATGACACTCCATACACGAAGACGCATCGATTGAAATTTCGTTTGTTAAAATTGGACCAAGTTTTAAGTTTGAACACATAACCCTTACATTGCCTTGCCGTAGTCGGGTAAAAAATACTAGCCCAGGACACCCTATACCTGAAAACAAATCGATTGACAACTCGCTTGTCAAAATCGAACCCATAGAGGCGACGCTATAGTGGAACATCCACAGGCCGCCGATTGGCCTCCGTTCACTTGGCTCCCCTAACATTGATCCCCTGGGGGATTCATTTGGATTATTTGTCCACACGGACCCCTTGGCCAAGAAGAATCACTGTAAGATCCCCTGGGGGATTTCTTTGGACTGGGACATGTATAAAAAACAAAATTAAATCAAAATACAGAGGGCTTCCTCATGGTCTTAGGTTAGAATATAACCTGCCTCGTCTATTTCCGTTGTCCCTCAGTAGTGGATATCGAAACTAACCATGGGGCATTGTCCCCTATTACTTAAGTGACAGGTGATAGATGTCAAAGTGACATGTCAAACGTCAAAGTCATACGTCAACACCTGTCAAGATCTCATCGATATCTTTGTTTTGGAGGACAGCTGTCAAATTTATAAGGGCTATAACTCGGAAACTATTGATCCTAGATTATTCAAGTCGTCCAAAATGTCACCCTACATATGTGTACGGGAGCGGGCCGATACGTGCGCAATGACGTCATCGCCCGAGACTTAAGGATGGAATCGGTGGGGGAGTTCGTGGTTCGGTTGGCGCGCGGCATGTATGACCGCGATGACAACGGACCCCATCTGTGGAACATTGCACCTCTCCACGCACGGCCAACGGACGTCAAGTCGCGGCGCGCGCTCCCTCGCGAAGTCATCCCTTTGGACGACAGCGAAGAGGGACGAGATGGCCTTGACTAGCATTGCCTACATCCAGTGCCGCTGAGAGGCCGCTTGCAGATGCAGGGAGGACACTCGATGCTCAAAACGTTCCCCGGGGGTAGTTGCCCCCGGCGCCCAGCCACGGCAAAGGGGAAAAATGGCCCGAAGCCGCATCCTACCACGCCTTGATGGTGGTGGAAGAACAAGAACTGAATTGACCCTAGATTAGTACTTTCTGTACAGAAGTGATAGATCTGACTGATATCTTCGTTTTGGAAGACAGTTGTCAAACTTAAAAGGGCTCTGAAACTATTCATCGTAGACTAGCATTTTCTTTACAGAATTGATAGATCTCATCGATATCTTCGTTCTGGATGACAGCTGTCAAACTTAAAAGGGCTCTGAAACTATTCATCGTAGACTAGCATTTTCTTTACAGAATTGATAGATCTCATCGATATCTTCGTTCTGGATGACAGCTGTCAAACTTAAAAGGGCTCTGAAACTATTCATCGTAGACTAGCATTTTCTTTACAGAATTGATAGATCTCATCGATATCTTCGTTCTGGATGACAGCTGTCAAACTTAAAAGGGCTCTGAAACTATTCATCCTAGACTAGCATTTTCTTTACAGAATTGATAGATCTCATCGATATCTTCGTTCTGGATGACAGCTGTCAAACTTAAAAGGGCTCTGAAACTATTCATCGTAGACTAGTAGTTTCTTTACAAAAGTGAAAGATCTTATCGATATCTTCGTGTTAGATAGCTGTCAAATTTGAAAGCTCTATAACACTGAGGGGCCGTTCATTTTGAAGCAAATGGTGAAAATAACTGTTAGAAACGCTAAATATGATCACATTTGGCATTTGCTTTGGACAGTTGTGGACAAAATTAGTGTTCTGAACGATGATGTGATGTTGATGTTGATATAGTCGTTTTGAATGACAGCTGTCAAACTTAAAAGAGCTACTAACTAAGGCTATAACTCGGAAACTTGATCCTATACTAGAAGTTTCTTTACAGAAGTGATGGATCTCATTGATATCTTCGTTTTAGATGACAGCTGTCATTCACTAATTTAGCTTATTCACGAAATCCCCACCGGTGGGGACGGTATGGTGGTATTTCAGGAATAATCTGTTCATTAAGTCAAAATATGTTAAAAAACAAGGTACTAAACTCATGTCAATAAGTATGAAAATCGTCTGTTTCTCCACTCCCTACCTTTTATTCCCCCAGCCCCTCCCCCACTCCTCCCACCCCAACCCCCACTCACCCTTCACTTCCTAGACTCTCCCTTCCCCCGACTCTCTGCTCACTTTTCCCCAAACTGTCACTTTGACACAAATTAATTAATTGTTGCCTATAATTATGTTGATAAGTAATTGGTCTTTTGGTTTTACACACGGTGTGACTACGAGCCTTATATTTTGTATCTTACTAGTAGCCACACCAAACAATGTGACCACGAGTAAAAATAATTAAATAATTCCTCGTGGTCACACCAGTGTGACATAACTGTGTGACCACGAGTCCATCGCTGAGGATCGATGTGGACAAAAAATCCAAATGAATCCCCCAGGGGATCAATGTGGACAAAAAATCCAAATGAATCCCCCAGGGGAACCGTGTGGACAAATAATCCAAATGAATCCCCCTGGAGATCCATGTTAGGGGAGCCAAGTGGACGGAGGCATCTATCTACCTACATACATAGATATACATACATACATAGACTGTGTAACTCATTACCCTTCCCTTGCTTTATACTTCGCACTGCCACGCCTTTTTTTCCCTTGGTAAAAAAAAGGCGTGGCAGTGCGAAGTATCAGACTTCCTCATGTGCTATTAAGCCTAAACTAATCTACCATAAGTACGTCGGCTTAGTATCCTAATATATTTTTATTAACTTTAATACCCAGTACGGCTGCAAGTCCGCGACCTTGCTCACAAACTCCAATTCGAGCAGTCACTGGAATGCAGTATTGGCCATGAGAGAGTAGTACGATGTTTTTTTTAAAGCACTATCGGCAAATAGTAACGAGGTGACATAATGCTCTCGGAATTGTTCGGTCGTGATGGAAACTGAAGGGTGCAGTGGAAGGTTTCCGGGTGTGTCATGGATCAGTCTTCTAAGGTAAATGGAACAATAATATAATTATTGGGGGAGAGAGGGCCCCCCTCCTCCCTCACTTCCACGAAGATAACATAATAATTAATATTTAACTTCACCAAAACTTCACAAGCAAACATTGCAAAAAAGTAACTTTTTTTCTAGAGTATCGTTATCCCTCTCCAAATGCAGAAAGTATTGACGTTTAATCATCTAAATTTAAAAAAAACCGCATCATCGAGTCTCTCTGCGTCGACTTTGTAGTACTGTTGGACTGTTGGAAAGTAAAGTGAGTGTTGGTAAATATTAGACTCATAGGTACTATTATCGAACTTCATATCATCTTCACCATCATCAAGATCGTGTTCGGCCACATCGATGGTTTTTCGTGAGTCTCAATAAGTCAGACGTAGCTGATTTTCGGGGTAACTGTGTGACCACGCTCATTGCAAAGCAGTCACTCCTTCGGCAAAACTGTAATGGATATCCGCGGGAGCTCGGGCTCATAGAGCTCACCGCGTTTCGCCGGTGCCTTGCATTTCAGACCAAAGAATTCAAAATTTTACTATTTGTTTGAGTTAGTTACTCCGTAAAAGTTTTCCTTGTGGGAAATCGAGTTGATTGAGATTAACTTAATCCAAATTTTAGGCTTACTGAAACATACAGAAGTGCATTCTTATTTATTCAAAATGGACCTCATGTTTCCTAAGTTTTTCATGTCCAATGATATTCTATCCGGTTATGTCAAAGTATTTATCTCTTGTTTTTGACTTTTTAGTTCATTTTTGGCACGGCAGTCGTGTTTTTTAATGATTTGTTTTTATTTTATACTTTTTAGTTACAAGTTTTGAGTTATGCCAAATATATAAATGTTAAATTATAAATACATACAAACACATGAATCCTAAAAAAATACACTCCTTGTTTAGATAGTCGTGTAAAAAGAGGTAGATGTAGATATGCCTTAAATTCGTATCTATGTACGTTTAGCCGTTATCTAGTGTCCATAGTACAAGGTATCTTAGTTTGAGGCAAGGTAATTGGTGTGAGTTGTCCCGAATATATTAATTATTATTATTAAACACGCTCAATATTTCGCCGCGAAAACGACTTATAAGTAGTTTTTACTTGTTTCTGCACTCAGTCGTCGTGAGTCAACCCAAAAAGCGAGACGAGTTAAAAAAAATGGCAGCGTGCGCGTTCTAAGACTGTTACAACTACGATACAAAATCAAATAAATAAACAGAGAAATATTTGAATTTAGGCATCGAAATTCAGCGTGACCGAATTTGAAACGCCATTTTGAATGACATGGCCTATGAAATAGGCTGTTCAAGGAACAGTTAAAAATAGACTGGTTTACAAATTAATAAGGAACTGCACTAATCTAATAATATCTCAACAAAGCCAATATGCCAAAACTAGCTTAAAAGCAAAAAAAAACACGCCTGCCCTGCCAAAAAATAAATAAATGCCATTATAAATTAAATACAATTGGTTTGGCTTATCAAGGCCTACAATACCCATATTGTAAAACTAGACATTAAAAAAACGCACTTTAAAATGGAGCCACACAGCCGCAAAGTCGACTTTAAATAAATTACTATGTTACTCGGGAGGATATAATATCGTACAACCATAGGTCTAAATCTGTTCAGGCATTTAAAAGTTATGGTGGAATAAAGAAACTCACATACATACAAACATACATGAATCCTAAAAACATTACACTCCTTTTTTTGGGCAGTCGTTTAAAGAATAATGATTAGGTACATGAATTGTCAAAAAAGGACTTTTGGTAAAATGGAATAAAATAGATTTGAACAACGGTTAACGCAAGTTTCCTATTGTGTAAGTGTACATAGATGTATCAGTTACACCCTCACGATCATGCTCATGTCACTTATACTTCAAAGATTTATGTCATCGTAAAATTTATAAATTCATATTGATATTAATAACTGGCCCGCGGTTTTGCCCGCGTGGTCATTGCATTTAAAAGTTGCCCACACATGTTATTCCAGGACTAAAGTACCTATAATGTACAATATACATTTAGTACATTTCATCAAAATTCGTTCAGGCGTCAAATAGTTTTTATCGATTGCTCTGCATCTAATCGTCGGATTAAGATACCAAGTACCCCAGTCTTTAAGTCAAACCCTAAGTTATCCAACAGTAAAACCGCAACGCTATCGGTCCAGTAGTTTTTACATGATGCGTGAACAAACACACAGACAAACAAACGAACAATAAGACACAATTTAAAAAAATGTTGTATTTTTGTTCAGTAGCTTATTTTAAGTACCTACCCTAGACCATATATTTTTTTAATTATTTTCTTTGTACAGACTTTTTCGTTCTTATTGCTTTATTATAAGTATAGAAGATAGATAGGTTCATCGATGAGGTTCAAGTCTCCTGACCTGTACTTCTGACGAAACTCAATCTATTTCGTAATTCATGCAGTCAATAAAAAATAAATGATCTACTTTATTTTTTATTGGCAGTTAAAATAGTTGTCTGATTAACAAATCAGATATTATGTCGATAGTAGAAGTGTTTGGGAATCCACAATTTGTAATAATATAAGGGTGTTCGAAAAATATATAATTGTGCTATGATCGTACTATTTTTAACGGCTGCCCAAAAAAGGAGTGTAATGTTTCAGTATTCATGTATGTATGTATGTATGCATGATGTATGTGAGTTTCTTTGTTACATATAACTTTTAAATGCCTAACAAATTTGGATGTATGGTGTATCGTTAGATCCTTACTCCAAATTATTCATTAAAATTGTTTGAATAAAAATGTCTCCTTCATTACTAAAAATACTAAAAAAACAATTTGGATGATTTTTTACACGATCACACTGGAGCAACACCGTTTAAAAAATAAATAATAACCCAGGTGAGTTCAAGTCAAGAGTGAATAGGTATCTACTAGGCAAGCGTGCTACACCTTCGACCACATCATCGCTTTCCATCAGGTGAGATCGTGGTGAAACGGTTGCCTAGACAGTAATAAAAAAAAAATGCCAGGACAATGTCCAAATTTTTCATTAAAATTGTTTGAATAAAAATGTCTCCTTCATTACTAAAAATACTAAAAAAGAAATTTGGATGATTTTTTATACGATCACACTGGAGCTATAACGTTTAAAAAATAAATAATAACCCAGGTGTGTTCAAGTCAAGAGTGCATAGGTATCTACTAGGCAAGCGTGCTGCACCTTCGACCACATCATCGCTTTCCATCAGGTGAGATCGTGGTCAAACGATTGCCTAGTTCGTAAAAAACAAGTTTAGAGGTCGGTTTTAAAATAACAATAACACTACACTTAACAAATACACACACACACACATGCGCACACAAACACAAATAATAACAAGCACAAATTAAAAAAATATATAATCCCCGACTTCGCACCTCTCTATTATAGCTAGGAAGCATCTCGATCACATCAGTTTGCAAACCTAAAAATCGTTCCATCTGTTTGAGAGCTACGGTCGTCATCCCCCATTCCCCCCCCCCCCCCCCTATTATAGCTAAGAACCATCTCGTTTACCTTAGCCTTGAAACATGAAAAACCGCAGCTAAATTTGTCCATTCATTTGGAATATATATCTAAGAACCATCTCGATCACATCAGCTTTCGAACAGAAAAAACTGCATCCAATACACCGAGGTTAACTGCAAGATAATGCTTGCTAGCATTAAGTTCGCCTATGTACTTATCATAAGTGTGCAATAAAGAATTTTCTATCTATCTATCCAAATCGGTCCATTCGCTTGGGAGCTACGATGCCACAGACACACACACACACACACACACCCTAAAATTATAAATAAAATTATTTATCTTTGTTCGGGAGTTAAAAAATAGGTTGAATTGAGAACCTCATTAGTTTAGGAGTCCTAAAACTTGATTAATGTTGTACATTCATAATACAACCTGTATACTCATTAAAAAGCTAGTGATGTGTTCGACCTGATTCCATCAATCACACGAAGATTGTTGCGTCACATCATATTGCAACTGATGATTCTGATTCATTTTTTGTACTTATTTGTAGAATGCGTTAAGTGTTATATGTATATGTCGCAGACATATCATAGAATTGGTATACCTAGCGGCACGTAAGTCTAGCGGTGAACGAAACGTGGCGGGGATCTTGGCACAGACAAAGTTTATATAATGTGTTAAAGTGTTGAATACTTTTTATCCCAAAAACTGTCTGTGCCAAGATCCCCGCCACGTTTCGTTCATCGCTAGACTTACTTGCCTCTAGCTATAACGTCATAATGTGGTCGATAATTTCATCAAATGGTTCTATGAAATGGCCACCTAAAATTGATCATATTGTTGAAAAAACAATCCACGTTTGTCCATATCATTATATGGTATTAATGTAGCGTTTTCATGATACCAAAAGTGTTAAAAATATAGGTTTTCAAGGCTAAAAAAACACGAAGAAGAAGGCTCGCTAAGCTTCGCTCCCGTCTTCGCGTTCTAACCTATCACGGCCAAGTGGCGATTCGCCTTCTAGTTTAAGGTATTTTGCACTAGAGTGTGCACAAGAACTGCATAACCTGATTCCCCCGTCATCACCGTACGACTAGACGATCAGCAAAGCGCCACCCCTTTATGGTTGAAATACTTCGCACAAGAATGCGAAGCGTTACGCTTCTTCATTTATTATAAGAACTGCAAAGGAGTGAAATGCCCTGCCCTCGTCAGTGTTTCCGGTAAATTATAACCCAGGTGTGTTCAAGTCAAGAGTGAATAGGTAGTCGGTAGTACGCTTGCCTAGTAGATACTAGGCAAGCGTGCTACACCTTCGACCACATCATCGCTTTCCGTCACGAGAGAGAGTGGTCAAACGATTGCCAGGAACGCAATAAAAAAAAGGTATGGTTACTAATATTTGACCATATCATGAAGTAGCCGTGCGTTTAGCTGTTTATATCGTCTAACGCTGATCATTCATTCATCTGGCCAAACCATTTCATGATGTCACCGATTTTTTTATGAAATATAACTTTTTCATGATGTGGCCAACCATTTCATGAAATGATCAATTATATAGGTACTTGAACATAAAAATACCATTATCCTTTATTGCAGCATTCAATAACATTTAATATACATATTATATATGTATATTTTCTATCTCTTTACTTTTTATTGCTACTTACTGCTAGCCTTTGAGTTTAAACTTTTAATTGTCTATTTAATGTCTTGGAATCCATGCAGCGCTTGCTAGATGTACGAGTAAGAGGTAACGTATTAGAAATATTTCCGTAATTTTGCATTTTTGACAATACATTATTATGTCGGTCTTACTTTTGACACTTCGAGATGAGATACACTTCAAGAACAGCTGACTTGTCAAAGTTCTGTTTTTTTTCAAATATATTTTTACATTGCGTGACGAGAGGGGCAGGTCGCTCGCCTGATGGTAAGCGTCACGCCTGCCCATAACAGTTGCAGTGCCACCCAGAACTTTGGTTGCATAATCTTGCGCCTCACTGCACTGAGCTAGTCTGCCTGAGACATTGGTTAACAACCAAGTCTCATTAAAACGAGTTGAACCTAAATGGACAAAAAATCCCTAAAAACTTTTGACTAGTATTTTTGCAAATTGCTTATAAATGTGCCCTACCACAAAGGTACTTAAAGATATGTTCCTTCACAGATCGCTCACGCTCATTTTGCACGGTTCGTTGATTTTGAATCAACGCCCTGCAACGTGGCGATCGATCATACACCCAATTGAGCAGATGCACCTCACTAGTAAATTAACATAACTACAAATAAACATTGAAAGACTTACAGACATAAAACGAAAACCAGTGGCAAAATGTGATATCGTTTAGATTAAAATCATAACAAAATATCGTTTTTATACAATGAAAACCATATTTGTATAACTCAGGTCATAAAAATGTTTCACACTCGACGGGCTATGACCTCGATTGTTCATATAAAAACGATAAACTGATGATGAACAAAATTATGTTGAATCTGTATTGTTATGTTTGGAATAAAATTATTAGTTTATTTGTTATTAATTTTTGTCAGATTGCGTGCTGCTCGAGCTACAGAAGAATCATTAATTGGGTTAAATACTGTTCTTTGTTTTTACTAAATGTAGAAGACATGATATTGGAAATACTTTTTTTATAAACGTTTAGAAAAATTTGTAGAAGGTCGATGGCGTTTTATATTAAAAAAATATAAATTGAATAATCAGTCAAATTTGTATTGATGAAAATGTAACGATAAATTGAAAACGATGTTTTTGTTTACGCTAGGTAGGGGCGGCCCTACCTCACATCGTTTTCAATAAATATTCTTTAGTTATTGAACAATGTTTGCCACCTTACTTATGAGCACTGAAAAAAAGTTAAAGTAAGTACATAATAAAGACAGCATAAAATACAATACAGTAAATTAAGCAGGTAACATTTATAGCAGATAAACTTTTCCAGACTTCATACATTTGCGATAAAAATCTTTAAACATGGGTTTACCACCATCGTGCACTTGATGACGTTTATACGAGCTTCCAATGAGGTAAATCCTGAGTACTACTAGTAACTTGTAAAAATAAACAATTCAATAAGGAGGGTAATCCCTCCTTCCTAATGTGCTTTCGAAACAATATAAAAACGGTAAGGACGAACGAGCAGAAATAAATGGATACTACAAACCGTTCGAATTTATTTTACCTCTGAATATGAATTGTATCTGCCCGCCAGCTTTATAGCTCGAGGTAAAATTTATGATGCAAAGAGATCAAAATGATATTTTCACACTTTTATTAGTAAGCACTCACAAGGAAATTACTGAAATTGAATTCTATAGGTTGTTTGTGAAATATACACATACTAAAGAAAATTCTATGGAGAGAGCTATGCTTGGAGTTTCTCTGAAGGACAAGATTCGTAATGAAGATATCTGATAGAGAACTAAGGTAACCAACAAAGCTCTAAGGATAAGCAAGCTGAAGTGGCAGTGGGCTGGTCACATTTCGACGAGTACTCTAGTGGAGACTACGTTTGGGCAAATGTAGTGCAAGACGTCCTGTGGCCAGGTGGAGTGACGACCTGCGAAAAGTGGCTGGCAGAAAATGATTAAGGAGAGCTGAAGACCAAGCTCAGTAGCGTGCTTTAGAAGAGGCCTACGTCCAGCAGTGGACAAGTATAGGATGATGATGATGCGTCACTTGCTATCTTTTTACTCCTTGCATGAGAGAGAAGGGCAGAGTACTGCCGGAATGGCACTGTCACAAGTAATCATTCTTGGCATCTGATGTATTATTGCTAAATTACTATTATTAAGCTAGAAAACTAGCTGTTTTTGTAAGTTTTAGACCGTGATCAACTTTAATAGGCAATATTATTTCAATGAAAACTGAAAATACCGTGCGTTATACAGTTTTAGAATCTCAATGAAATGATCAAATTTATTGTGACTTGGTCACACACACAGGTCAGTCATCATATTATTTTTTACACCACGTGCTCTCAAACTATCGGTTTATTTTTTGTCATACTATTTTTTGATTAAACTTTTTAATAATCAATAAACTAAGCTAGCGGTGTAAAAATAAAAGTTTACATTTCATAGCGCATCTATCCAAAAGTACTACTCAAAAAACAGACTAAGAAAATACTTTTATTTGTGATCATACCATCGAATGGAGTGTGTAATAATTTAAGAAATTTAAAATGGGGCAAATAACTAGAAAACCACGAAAGTTTAAGTTAAGTAACACAATTTTTTATTTTCTGATCTGTCATAACAGCTCCCACCCACATGACGGGTTGATTACTCTTTACGCCACTTCCTGTATATTAGTGAGGAGTTGTGATATCACTAACGACATGGCTACCTTCTATTCATAACCTGTGCGTTAAGACGAGAAGATCAATTTCTTATTCGACATAATACTATGGTGATTTAGGAGATAACTATGTGCGAAGATAATGAACCTAAGTACATACAGGCTAATTACATGGGCCATTGCCGTTTTTACAGTAAAGCTCTTACTGCCCCTATATTGTGCTTTTGAGATATTATATTTATCCCGTAATGACAAAATTCACTCGTGTCAACGACTTGACAAGGCTACCCGGAAAGCGTTAATGATGTATATGAGTGTATATATTTCTCCCTATTAAAACTCGTTATAATTGCTTGCGGACTTTCGATTTAAGGTCAGAGATAAGAAAAAATACGTGTACCTACATTCAATGATTTGTTTCCTGGTCGCGGCAAAAACGATTGATATGACATGTAGAGTTTGTCGAGCTAGTGCTGACGCGTGTGGCTTAAGCTTTTGTAATTCTATAGCTTTTGGTAAAATAGTATGTAGCTTTTGATGACATTACCCGACTACAGCGAAGCAAGGGAAGGGTAATGAGTTTAATAGTCTATGTATGTGAATGTTCCACCAAAGAGTCGGCCGTATTGGTCCGATTTTGACAAGCAAGGTATCAATCGATTTGTCTTCACAAAGATTTTGAATTACGCTTACTGGCGTAATTCAATATATGTTTTCTATGCCTCTTCATGTATAGCACTCTGTAGGTTATTTTTTACCAGACCGTAGTTGGGTTTTAGCTATTAAACTTCCTTGTTTTTTTTTTGCATTTCTGGTAATTATTTTACCTCAATCTCACCTGATGGAAAGTGATGATGTGGTCGAAGGTGCAGCACGCTTGCCTAGTAGATACTTATTCACTCTTGACTGGAACACACCTGGGTTAAATTTTACCAGCAACACTGACGAGGGCAGAGCATTCCACTCCTTTGCAGTTCTTATAATAAATGAAAAAGCGTAACGTTTCGTTCTTGTGCGAGGTAAAAAGGTGGCACTTCGCCGATCGTCTAGTCATACGGTGATGCAAAGGTGATAGGGGGAATCAGATTGTGCAGTTCTTGTGCACACTCTATAGAATACTGACAGGCTTGCGACCTCACGTCGATGCACCAGACTTTGAAGCTTACTCTTTAACAGCGTGTCATCTGCAATGAGCCTCATAACACGACTCTCAATTGAATCCAAAGCCTCGAGCTGATGCTTGGCAGAGCCGTCCCAGAGGTGGCAGTAGTACTCCTTAAAAGATCGGACCAGTGCTTGATAAATATTCAAAAGCTGTCCCGATGTGAAGTAACGCCTAACCATAGACGGAATACCAAGTTTCTTTGCAGCTACTTGGCTTTGGACTCAATGTAAGACCCAAAATTGAGATTCGATATAAGGTCAACACCCAAAAGCTCCAGATGGACCAGATCCAGATGGCCTATTGGTATAGTTACATTACGGAAAGACGGAGATCGGCTTAGAAAACTGCTTTTAGCAGAGAACAAACACGCCTGCGTTCTAGTAGCATTAAACTTGACCAGGTTAGTATTGCCCCAATCGGACACGGCTTCTAAGTCTTAATTCAAACGGTCTACCATAACCTCTCTCTGAAGCTGGACTTATGTCACTGATGCCATTGTCGTCATGTTTATGTATGACATTGCCGTCATGTTTATGTATGACGGATCCTAAAAGGAAAAAAAGGGTTACTAAATATGTAGGACTGCACTAAAATCTTGTAGGGATTTGTACTAGATACCTTTATAAAACTGTGCCTTTATTACTTTATTATACCCTAATTATACCTTTATTGAAGGGACATATCTCCAATTGATTATTTTATATCTGCAATTTCGAGGACACTGTAGCATTTTTTAAAAGGCAACGACTTAGCATCTTCGTGTCTCAGGGTCACGAACGAAATGCAGCGCAAATAACATTTCGAAATATTATTATGTACAGACACGTTTTGGTACTGACTATATATAATTGAGCGCATCGCATAATCGCATGTTAGGCAAAACCTGTTTATTTTATAGCTCTTATTTAAGTTGCAATGTATGTAAATCAAATCAAATCAAATCAAAATTATTTATTGAGAATATAGGTGTAACAATGGTGGTAAAAATAAATTGTAATATATCACTACATTGTCCTTTTAGGCTTTCAATAATTAAAAATAAAATCTATAAATAAAAATAAAATAAAATTCAAAAAACAGTAAAAGTTTCAATTACAATTCAAATAACATTGTTAATATTAACTCTTAAGCAGTCTTATACACAACAATAAACAAAGGTCTATAATTAAAGTAAAATGACATCTAATAAAAACAAGCACAAATTCAAAATGTATATAACCCATTATAGCTAAGAACCATCTCGATCATATCAGTTTTCAAACATATATATATTTTTATTTTATTTTTATTCGAAAGGCATATTACAGTGTGAGGTACTATTTAGATGACAGGTGTGATATATAAATTATTAACATTTTATATTGAAGGGGGGTGAGAAAAATGAATGGACCGATTTAGCTGCGGTTTTTATGTTTGAAAACTGATGTGATCGAGATGCTTCTTAGCTATAATGGGGTCGGATCTTATATAAATTTTTAAATTGAGCTTGTTTTAAACGTATTTTTAACCAACTTATTTTGACATGAACTTATATGCTGTCGTCTTCTATAAGCAAGTTAAGCTTGGACTCGGCAAAAGCTGCAATTAAACCATGTTCTCCACTTTTATAAATATTCCCAAAATTGTTCAGGCGAAAAGCAACATATTTTTATCATACAGTGGATAACAGTCTTTATATTCAACTAGGATATAATGACAGCTGTAGAGAACAGCCCGAAGATATTTGTTAATTTGATCCAAACGATTCTAATTTCAGAGCTCTATAAATTATAATATCACTAGATTTCCCGCCCGCGACTATGTCCGCGCGGCTACCATTTATCGCGAAAAATTGCATCCTAATTTCTTATAGGATATTAAAACCAATGCAAATGTAGGTATAGCACCACTCTTGATGTTTTTTGACAG
Organism: Alsophila aescularia; assembly: GCA_946251855.1. Taxonomy (NCBI): domain Eukaryota; kingdom Metazoa; phylum Arthropoda; class Insecta; order Lepidoptera; family Geometridae; genus Alsophila; species Alsophila aescularia. The sequence continues at coordinate 44,513,375 of OX276380.1, forward strand.
ACTTGTTATTTCGTTTCCATGGCAACCACAGACCATTATGTGATGGCAACCGTTCCTTACAGTGAGTAATTAACATTTTCCAGCTTTCCCGTTGGAACTTACAATTTGCCAGGATAAAAAGTATCCTATGTTTTATTCCAGGGACTTATACCCTGGAATCTAAATTTCATCAAAATCCGTCCAGTCGTTATCGCGTGAAAGCTCCCCAAACAAATAAACAAACTCATAAATAAAAAAATAATGCTCATAATGTAGACAGGCTAATATTTAAAACTTTCTCGTATCAACTTTAAAGATTGAAAACAAAAGAATGAATGAATTTTGAAGTTTCCTTGCGTCAATCAATCTATAAAAAAATTCAAATGTATCGTTCGTACTGGCCAAAAGGCGCAGGTGACAGTCAGTCATAGACAACTGCATATTACTCCTTACTCTCTAACACCAGAGGCCAGCACTACCTCATACGACAAACAAACAAACAAACTCCTTACTCTAGACAGGCTCTTGACGAACGTCTGAGAGAATCTGTCTGAATGAGAGCATTTGATTATCGCCATTTTGGCGCTGATGGCAGTAGTGAGCGTCCACGGAACTAAGACTTTTGTACTATTATTTATTCTGTGACTAACGTCAGGAGATGAAACAATGTCAATTTTATTTCCAAGGATAAGAAACGAAAGTACGGCACAGCCATCCAAATCCATAGAGATAAGTGGATTCAGCAGACAAATAGTCAACCGCATACGAAAACTATGGCTACGTTTTTAGCTGAGTAAATGTCAAGTTACACATTAAGTACACAGAAAAAAAACGTAATGAACCGATTACACCAAAGTTTAATTATACCTCTAATTACCCTCATTATTTTACCGCAAAAATATTCTTACAAATATGTATTTTTCCATAGAGGTTGCGCCAACATAGTAGTAATAGCTCAATGTCCCTGAACACGATTGATTTACATTCGAATTCATTAAATTGTTACACAATATCTTACGAACATCATATCTACCCAATTTCTTCATCGGTTGACATTTAAAAATTAACTGCAGATTTCTGCGATCTGGTATACCTAAATAAGACAAAAAGCTTACAATTTATAAAAATGCTCAATTGTAATAAGATACCTTAGCATTAATGTATCTTTTTTACATGACAGAAAAATTATGAAAGTCGATATATTTCATACAAATAATTAACAAGACGTCTCAATTCATACAACTGTATATTACTTTTTGAAGCCAATTCAGACGATATCATTTGCTCTATGACCGACTACGACAAAATTAAAGGATTACTGCTTCTTAGTACTGCGCCAGGAGTCAATGACAATAGTAAATATAGTCTATCTTATTTGTGGAAAAATTAAACATAATTTAAAAAAAGGACAATAACACTCTAGGCTCGTTCACACAAATTTAATAAGCTTCAAAAGCTTTACTAGTAGCCATTAAAGGGTTCCGTAACCCACCTTTCAGCTCCATCATCAGAGCAGCTCAAGCATCAGCAGACAGTACTCGTACCATATTATTGTATTATCATCTGGATTCAGACATTTGCAAAGTCTATTATTAGTTTTTTTTAAACCCATCAGGTAGACTATAATATAGCGTTTTAAAAACAATACGCGTAACGCGTGGCGATTTGACCCTTAAAAATGTTTTATCTCTTGACATCTTCTCTTCTCGTCTTAAGAATTATTATAGGTTTGAAAAATAATAAAAATTGTACAGGCGTTGATAGCTATTTCGTCACTTTGATTTCATAATCACATCACACTCAGTATAAATAATTAACGATTCTCTATTTTTATTATTCTCATTTTCTATAAAGTTTTTATGTACCTATTTCATTGTGAATTTAATTAATTCCCCTTGTCTTAATATAGCTATGTACTTATTTAGTTATTTCACAAAATTCACTCGTCTGTGTATGACAGAATTTATAAGCGTTATCAAATTACGTTTAGACAACTAACAGATTACAAAAATCAGTTAAATATTACGTTGTTTGTATTGAATGAAACTTAGCATCAAAACACAGAAATTGCTTGTGTATGACAGATTCGTATTCAAATTGAATAAACTTTTAATCAAACAACAATTTTATTGAATAAAGGACAGATTTAGGAGTTATGTCATTGGTTTAAGTTTTATCAAAACGTAAGACACGTTTGCGTAAATATTAGTGACACACAATTCAAGGTTGTTCCAATTAAGCTGTAAGCTATATGCAAATGCTTTAGGAATAATAATTACTACAGAACATAACAATATCGACTAAGTAAATAAAAGTCACTTATAACAAGCCAATAGTTAATTATCGAATTGGATCGACATATTAAAACAGCGTCTCAGGGTTTCCTCGAAATAGCCAAAACCTTGACTATTTCCTCTGACATCAAAATGAAATACAGTAGGGCAAATACATTGTGACATTTATATAAAATATTAATTATAATAATAAACACACTAAATTGAATAGCTTACCTCTCAATTGCCGGTTTAAAAAGTTAACTCAAAAGTCCACAATAGCAACTGTCACGTTTTGATTATCGAACACTTATAAAATTGTTTTGGCGGGCTTTGTTGGCGTCGTGAGGTTTATACACGTGCGTTTGCGCACGCGTTCTCGCGGGCACTGACGTCTGAGTCTGTGAGTAAACCGTGGTACAGTGATACCCGGTCCCTTTTACTAGAGTCCGTAAGGACCTCAACTCGTGGACGGTCAACGGTCATTGAAGTATAGAGCAGTGTTTGAAAACTTCCGATGATGTATTCACGTTCCGGCTGGGTTTTGTAAAACGCTCTTTTAGAAAGAGGATGCGGAAATGTATACGGATCTAACAGTTGGAAGGTATTACGCGCTATTTTCCCGAAACAATTTGAGACGTATAAACACTTTTTATTGTTTTTGTTATTATGTTTGTGGTATCCTGTCCCTGCTTAGGGTAAATACATTGGCCGCCGAAACACAAGTACGACCTAGCACGGCTGCCAATGATAATATCTAATTGTATTAATGATATTGTTTTAAAAGTCCTTTGTTTGTAAATTTAAAAACTTTGTTTATACTTTTAGATTAAGTTTTGCTTTTGTGTTATTTTATTAATATTTTTATTTTTATTCTTATTCTTACTTAACTGTCTTGTATTTGTCCCTTGTTCTGTTCTATTTAGATACGTCTCAGCTGTATAAACTGTTCTTCTTCTTTTCGTATCAAACATTTGAGTCAGTAATGATGGGCTAAGCTTATATCGAAGTGGATGGATTCTTCAGAGAAGGGAAACCGTGGAAATTCTTACTGTCCAGGGCAGGCCAGGTGCTTTGAGGCTGGAAAACTATATCTGGTAAGCATCTTCTATTCCATGTTCCTCAATATTCCCCTAAACTATTATGAATCGAAGATATTGAAAAGATCTAACCCATACAAAAGTTTTCCACACATTCCCCAAACATGTAAAAAGGTATAATTGATAGATTCAGGCGTTACTTTGCGGAAATCCATATTTAAAATGAACAAAATAAAAATATGTAGCTTATGTTGTTTTTTTTTTTTTTATGTAAAAAGGTATCAGTAAAGAGTTAAACGAGTTCACTCCAAAAGTGTGAAATGGAGAGAGTGAAAATGTATGTACACAAAAGGCTCAACATTCAAAGCATTCAAACATTCCTCAAACATTGAAAAAGTGAAAATGTCTCGACCACATAAAAGACTTCAACGCGATCACGTCAAACATAATGAAATGAAAATATGGCTCCCAATAAAAAAAAACTTATCGTGGCTCTCAAACGAATGAATGTGTTTTTTTATGTTTGAAAACTGATGTCATTGAGATGATTCGTAGCTATGGGGGGTTTAGCTTTTAAAATGCCCGGTCCTGGACAGATTAATGAGGACAATCTCAAGTTGCCTTTTTCTCGTTGATCTCTTTTGTAAGGGTTTAGACTTTGATAGTGAGTGAGATATTTTCACTTTCTTAGTGTCAAACATTTGAAGCAAACGCTTTTGTAGGGGTAAATTATTAACCGACTTCAAAAACTGAAGTTTTCATGTTGATGCGTATGTATGTAATATTGTAAAAAATGCATATTGTTCATATATTTTGTCAATGTGGGTATCACATTTCGTGAATGTATGTTATTCTATAATAACAATGTAAGAGCTGACGATAGTTAGTCGCGGTAAGCAACAGGTTGATTAAGAAGTATTGTTTTTTTATTAAAATGTAAAGCATAATAATATAGTTAAATATAAAAAAATATATATAACAATATTTCATAATTATAAATTGATTATAACGTTACTTGTTTAGGTGTCTACCTACTGTTCCTTTAGTTAATTTAATTTAAGGAGTTTTTAAACTGTAATGGTACCTAACCTACAATATTGGCAGGAATTCGGACATAATACTCCTTAAACTAAACTAGAATTAATTTCTTTAAATGTAACTTAAACCTTGCCACCTTCGTAACAAGGTATTTTTGCCCCTGGCATCTATTCTAAACTTACGTCAATTTAAGCTGCACCGCTTGAAACAACGTAATTAAAACAGGTTTTTAACACGCGTCTCAAACATAGAAAAAGGCAAAAAGACTTTGTTACGAAGTCGACAAGGTTTAAATTAAATTAATAGTAGTTTAGTTTACGGAGTGTTTTGTCCGAATTGCTGCCACTGACTTTTTTTTCATCCTTAAATATTATATTCCTTGGAAACAAATACATAACAAATAAGTAATTTAAACAAACTAAAATCAACCTAGTCCAACAAGACGTTACCAGTATTTTACTTGGATTCAAAGCTGATAATCGATGTTTCTTGTATATGTTCCGACTTGAAATAATTTACTTGTCATATTATATTAATTAATGATAGTGAAACAAAACTTTAAAGTCTGAAATGTCAGCAATAGTTGTAATTAATGATGACAGTTTAAATGTAAAGTTTAAAAAGTTCACACAGAACTGGTTATTTATCCCCCCCGTTGTTCGAGCGATCAGCAAGCTATAATCAGAAATAGAATAGGATAAATCAATTTCTAATAATGTAAATAGCAGCACTTTTTTTCTCTTCGCTACCTAATCTAATTTAGCGCAAGTTCCTACTTATTTGCGTCTCTGTTGGCATATTAATTAGGTAATCCTTTGAGAATACAAAATATAGCCTAATAAAGGTTGTCCCAAAAACACGCAAGAAATAATTTTGATAGAAAACTAAGTTATTTTTTTTATTATTTTATAATATGTACAGAATATAATATATACAGTAAACAACAGTAATACAGTAAACAGTAGTGGTTTTGCCATGGAAACGAAATATCAAGTCTGTCAAAAAATATCAAGGGCATTGGTGCTATACCTACTTTTGTCTTGGTTTAGTTGTGGTTTAGTGCAATAGGATGCTTCTTTCGCGATAAACAGAAGTCCGCGCGTACGAAGTCGCGGGCGGGAAAACTGTATATAATATAATACGAGTATACAGTATATAATATACAATGGAGTAGCATTTCGGATAAATTTTTAATAGTGAAACTATACTATACTGTATAGTTTCACTAATACAAAATTACCCTATATACTTTTATAGACACTAGGTAATGTTCCCGGCTTTGCCTGCGTGGTAATTTTTCTGGGATAAAAGAATCTAAGGGTTCTGGAAAAAGTATCATGGGTACCAAATTTTAATAAAATTCGTGGTACAGTAACGAACATAGTAAGAAGACTCAAAAGAACAAAACCGTTCGAGTTAGTTTAGTGTTAGTGTTGTGTCTTCGCCTTAATAGAGACTGTAAGAAAAGTGTTATTGGATACATTCCTTTTTCTATTCAATCTAACAGCATAAGTTAAATTTAAATTGCTTAGCCCCACTTGCACAAAAACAAAACAAACTGTCTAGTTAGTCCAAAAAATATTGTTTTCTCTTTCGCGCTACTGTCTGCATCTCTCTTTCCTACTTGTCTTAAATTTTTAGCCCAGACAGATAGTAGCCGGGGGCTAAGACTGCTGTGCAAGTGAGTCTTATAAGCCTAATTGTTGTTTAGATTATAATATAAATAAAGTACATACTTAAACTGTACCCAAGAAAAAGGAAAAAAATAAAAAGTAAGAAAGCTTGGTGCCATCAAATAGTTTTTATCTAAAATAGATTTTCAACTTTTTTTTTAAAGTTGTTAGGTTTGCTTTAGAGTGAGTATGTCTACCTACGAGACCGCTTTCTGAAAGCAAAAACAATACTACAGTGTCAAAGACCGTATATAATAATTAGATACGGCTATAAATTTCATTTGAATACATTGTCTATAGTTTTGTCAGTCTGATATAGTTAGGGTTGACATATAGGTGAAATATGAACACTTATTTTCAATTTACGAGTAGATGAATGAGATGATATAATCGAACAATTATTATATACTAGCTTTCCTGCCCGTGACTACAGTTTATCGTTTATCTTATGTTCGTCTAAGAGTAAGCTAAGATATTAAAAACCAATGCAAAAGTAGGTCTAATACCAACGTTCTTGATGTTTTTTGACAGACTTGTCGTTTCCATAGCAACCATTTCCTACAGCGAGTAATGAACATTTTCCAGTTTTCCCGTTGAAACTCACTCATTTCCGGAATAAAAAGTTTCCCATGTTTTATTACAGGATATAAGCTATCTCCATTCCAAATTTCATCAAAATCCGTCGAGCCGTTATTGTGTGAATCCTCCCCAAACAAACAAACCAATAAACAAACAGACAACGTTTCACTTTTATATATTGGTATGAACTAGCTGTGCCCGCGGCTTCGCAAGCGTGGTCCTTTTTTTAGGTTAAAAGTGCTATATGTGCCTAAATACCTAAAATACCAATATACCAACTTTTGATCAAAATTCCTTCAGCCGTCAAAATTACTTATAACGATTGCTCGACTTCTACTCATCGGATTGAGATACCAAGTACCCCAGTTTTTAAGTCAAACCCTAAGAAAGCAATAGGAACGAAATAGTCTTTGGTTCTGCTGTCCAAATCCAAACTGCCCCACTCTTAGTTCATCGCCATTCTTGATGCCCAGCCGTGCGTTAAAGTCCCCCATCACCACTGTAAAGTGTGTTTTCGGGGTGTATGCCATATATACCCCATATATGCCCCGATTAGAAATGTCGTCATACATAGCCTCCACTTCATCGTCATGGCGTTTCGAGTGTGGGGCATACACCTGTATGACCTTCAACGAATACCGTTCGGTAATTCTGAGTATAAGGTATGCCACCCTGTTCGAAACACTTTCGATCTTCACAATGTTGTTGACGATTTGTGGACGAGAAACCCGATACCGTGTTGGGACTGCTAGCCACCCGCCCAGTAATAGAGTAAGTTGCCGGAATTGAGTTGCCATAGTTACCACGCTTGGCAGGCGGATTGGTGACCGCAGTGTAACAAATATGTGCTCGGAGGACGCTGCTGCCCATATTCCGGTGTGTAATCCCTTAGTCGCCTTTTACGACATCCACGGGAGGATTGGGAGGGGTCTTATTCTAAGCCAAAACCACCACGGCATAATATAATAATTGGTACGGACTAATTATTATTTAATTTTAAATACCTACAGTTTTATTATTTTATTACAGGTGTTTGCTATTTGTTTAAAATAATGAAATGTTACTTTGATAGCAATAAAATATAATGATTACATACAACAAGACATACTAGGTCCAAAAAAAAACATATCACGGGTACAAAAAAATGCCTTTGACACTATCAATGAAGACGAATCAATTGATACCTCGCTTGCCAAAATCGGATTAAGTTTTTAGTTTGAACACATAACCCTTCCCTTGTTTCACCGTAGCCGGGTAAAAAATGGCCTATGACACTCTATACCTGAAGAAGAATTGATTGATACCTCTCTATGGTATCAATCAATTCGTCGACGCTATGGTGAAACATCCACATACATACATACATACATAGATTGTTAAACTCATTACCCTTCCCTTGATTTGCAGTAGTCGGATAAAAAATATATAAATTGGGTTCAACTACGAGACAACCCTATAACCAAATCAAAATGACCAAAGTAGATCCGCAAGTGTATCAGTGCGCTAACTTCGCTGTCATGCCGTTGTACTATTTTAGTCTGTGGTTATGCGCCCGCGCTTGGAAAACCCACTTCGACATGAGAAAAAAACAATGTTTTGTCCAAGCTATCGTGTCGCCGACGCGTGCTGTAAACCTGTTCAACTATCTGTAGTAGACCTTTTGATTGAAGAATTTGTATAAAAAAGGGCGATCAAACAGACGTGTTCCGTCTTTGAGTACGTTGACATTGAAGCCATATATAATTTTATTTTTACCGATTTCATAACTACTGTTCCTCGTCGTGGTATGCAAGCCGGCAACTTGGTAGTTAAACGTAGATCTTTAAAAATAATATATAAATATATTTGGCACAATTCACACCTAGCCCCAAACTAGGCCTGTGCTCTGTACTATGGGTATTAGACAACGGATAAACGTTTTTTTATACGCATTTTACATCCATGACTCGGAAACAAACATTTCTGCTCATCAAACAAACGATTGCACCTAGCGGGATTCGAACCCGCGACCGTCGTTTGACTTTTCAGGGTCACTAACCATTCGGCCAAGGTCGTCAAACAACAATGGGACAACAATGCTGCCATATATTTGAATGATTACGTACATGCTAATTGTCACATCTAATGCTATGGCAATGGTGTAATCGTAATGGCGTTTTAAATACGGACATGGATGTACAGTTTATATGTATAATTTTTGTCAACTGGGTATCCGGATCTTTCGCTATATTTCAGGATAAATTTTATTTATATTCTGTTTTGTTTAGGAGAAAGTTTTTAAAGAAATGTTGTTGAAAATGTGTTGCAATCTTATTTATACTTACTACTAATAAACTGACTACAAACATATATTTTTTATAGGTATCGTTTTATCCATCTATACTTATAATAAAGCAATAGGAACGAAAAAGTCTGTACAAAGAAGATAAAAAAAATGGTCTGGGGTACATAAAACAAGCTACTGAACATTTTAAAAATTCATATCTGTCTGTTTGTCTGCTTGTTTGTTAGTTTATCTGTATGTTTGTTCGCGCATCACGTAGAATCTTCTGGACCAATTGCGATGCGGTTTTCACTATTGGCTAGTTTAGGGTTTGGGTTTGACTTAACAACTGGGGTACTTGGTATCTCAATCTAATTAGCAGAAGCCGAGCAATCGATAAAAATGTTTTTGACGGCTGATGGAATTTTGATCAAATGTTGGTATATTGGTCCTGGAATAGCTGGAGTACTTTTAACCAAGAGAAATGCCACGCGTGCGAAGCCGCGGCAACAGCTAGTACTTATAATAAAGTAAAGTAAAAAGTTAGGGGTAAACTCAGCATGAGCAGCGTTCACATGAGAATGTGGACGCCGCGCTGTTTTGCAGCTACCCCACTGCTCGGACTACGGTGTTAGCCGAGGAAGATATGTTATTAGCGGACAAAGTTCATTCAGAAATATTAACATTATATCAGCTAAAGAAAACAACTAAAATCTATTCTTTAATTATTATATACATATATAAAACACAAAACAAATAAATACATAATTATTAGCAAGTCTGAAGATGTGGGGATGCATGTGGGCTTGTGGTATTATTGTGTGTGTGTTTGTTAATAAAACAATACGAACGATTAAGTCTGTACAAAGAAGATAATTACAAAAAAATGATCTAGGGTACATAAAATAAGCTACTGAACATGAATAATTTTTTTTTTTAAATCGTGGCTGTCTGATTGTTTGTTTGTGTCTGTACGTTCGCGCTTCGCGTAAAAACTACTGGACCGATTGCGATGCGATTTTCACTTTAGAATAACTCAGAATTTGATTTTAAAACTGGGTAATCCGACGATTAGATGCCGAGCAATCGATAAAAACTAATTGAAAATTGACAGCCTCTGACACCAGAGGAGGGTACTTACTACTTCGACATATATTCAGTACTATCCACATGTACCTATTCATTATTACAGAAACTTCAGCTTTTAGATCTATTTGTAAGCAGTTAAAAATAGCAAATTCATCACATCAGAAAAATCTGACCTTTCAAGATTCAAGGTGGCTCGATTTCTTTTCGAAGCATTCAATGGAGTGACGACTATTGACAATGAATCGAGAGCTCGAGCTCACATAATAGCACTAGTAACAGGTTACCTATTAAGTAAAGCTGGTTTAAAGTCGACATTAGTTTAATATTTACCATTGGAGTCAGTGAAAAGGAAAGTAAGATTCAAATTTGAACATACACTGTCCTTCAAAACTTTAAATATTAAAAGCTATCCATTAATGAAAATCGCATCGCAATCAGTTTTAACGTGATGCGCGAACAGACATACATTAAAATGCTAAGTTTTGAATGCCAGTGTATTATTATGTCTGCAGGAATACACAGTTTGCTGTACGATTTCACGCTCAAGATTTTTGGTACTAGCATAGAATAACTACATTACTCCAAGTACTAGGTACATACACAGAATATTTCCTTTTCCGCGCGACTATCTGAAATTAGGTGTCATCACAGTCCGAATCCTATCCACACTAATATTATAAATGAGAAAGTTTGTTTGTTTTGTCTGTTTAAGTAAGTAATCATTTTGCAGTGATTATGATGAAACTTGGTATACAGATACTTTATGGTCCTGGAATAAAATATAAGATATTTTTTATAAATGTCTTTTTATGCCAAAGGATTGGATATGTTATAAGCTCTATAGATACGGAATATTTGAATTGAAATAAATAATGCCCAACGATCACTTGTCATATATATAGTTTAACAAACACAAGCAAAAGGGGTAATATAAAACTTTAAATAACATATTTTTTTAACTTTTTTACAATATTTCATAATTATGGCCACGACATTTTCCTCGCATAGCCACAGAATAAATAATAGTACAAAATAGCAGAACTCGTAGAAACCGACAGAAAGTACATAATTTTTGGAAGATAATAACTAATCACACAAATTAATTTTATGGAAGGACTTTAGTTATGACCCTCTCCCTGTAAGGGAGTTGGCGAAAACCCATAGATTTGGCGAAAAACAAAAAAAAAGTTTGAGGTTATGTATGACAAAACGTACGAAATGAAATAGTAAGGACTTCAATAGTCGCTGAACAAACAGCTGTAAATTAACTTTGGCTCGTAAATTAATGTTCTTAATTGTTCTAGACTAATATATTGTTTACGGTCATGTAAATTTACGGCTGTTTTTTGCTAAACACGACCAATTTGATCGCCGGCCGAACAAACAGCCGAATACTGAAAACCTTCCCATTTCATTTTCTACGTTTTTCATACTCAACCTCAATTTATTTTTTTGCTGTGTTTCAGAAACTCTGGGATTCTTTCCCCCCCTCGCCCCCCGATGTACATATACCGATTCTAACGACAAGCCAATTTTATTTAAGTAATATCTGTCTAGTTCCCCACATATTTCACTAGTTGGTACTGGTTTCAAAGTTAAATGTTTAGAAAATCAAAAGGAAGGAAACATAAACCTATTTAAAGGAGGGAAGATACGGCACGCTTCAATATCACATAAACAAAAACTGGACTAGATACAACTACAGGAAAACACACCCACATTCCCACCGTCGCGCGAATAGTGGTCATGTGCATTAACAACAAAGATAGAGGGCTACATCCCATTTAAGTAACATCATATTTGGGAAACCATATAAATACCTAGTCAAAAGTGGCATTTGGGGAAAATTTTATTTCTATACAAAAGTATCGTTTGGGGAACTATAAATAATTCCATGTATACTATCAAATTTGGGTTATTTTCTCTTACAGTGACAATAAAAAATTAATAAAGCAACAGAGATTTTATAAAAAAACAACATCAGTAGGTTCAGATTTATCTATACACTGTTCAGATTTATCTATAAACTACTAATAATCTATTCTTTGTTTACTTTTGTCTTACTATTTCACTTCTTTTTTTTGTTTCCTCCTCCGCGAGTCAAAGGAGCCGTGTATGTATTGGGAGTAGCCCAATACGATGTTCCAATAAATAAATTAGATTAGATGCTCAGTGAGGAAGTTATACAATAACAAGCCAGTAAGATGTCCAGCTCGGGTTCTCGCGTAGACAGCGCCGTCCATCTTGTGTTCTGGATGCAGCGGAGCACTTCCGACGTAGGCCTATATCGATGGGGCTGCAACCTTCGAGATCAGGTCGATGCGAGGATCCTGAGAGACTTTTGCGTGCTTTACAGGTCGACGTAGGTTGAGATCTGGTGGGCGAACCAGCGAGCAACAATACAACTAATGTAAACTACCCTCACTGGATAGAAATCATTCAACAAAAATAAATGATTCTATATCCCTCTAAATTGTCCATAGATTGTATTTCAGATTTCAGTGTAATGTTAAATAACGTTGAATTCATTACGCGGCTTCAACAACAATTTAGAGTGAACGAGAATATGGAAGCTTAATTTCAATGTAACACACATAAGCGTTGAGCTCACCATACTAAAGCATGCAGAGAAAATGACGCGGGTAAAAAAACCCATCGATAATGATAATAATGTTTTGTTTATATTGTGCAACAATATATATCTCATTCACACCTTGTGTTATCCGACTACTTTTGGGCAGAGTAGCACTTACGCCATTTCTTATACATACAAATTGCGCTGTTCTGCCTAACGAAATGTTTTGAAATACTTTTAGTAATTTTAAATAAAACTATTATTTACTACTTTTTTACTGCAATACAAAGTTAGATGAATTGGTTTGAAAGGCTAAAAATAAAGATTTAATCTAGTAATTTTTGAACCTGACTGTACCGAATAAAAAGGGTACCGAAATGGGTTTCTAGATGGGATCATAATGCAACGAATATTAAAAAGTTATCAGTTTGCCACTATTGACTAGTTACCCATAAGGTTCTCCAAATTGGATTTATCCAGATAAAGATACATACACAGAAGTAATTTTTGAACCTGACTGTACCGAATAAAAAGGGTACCGAAATGGGTTTCTAGATGGGATCATAATGCAACAAATATTAAAAAGTTATCAGTTTGCCACTATTGACTAGTTACCCATAAGGTTCTCCAAATTGGATGTATCCAGATAAAGAGACATACACAGACTAGCCCGAATACCCCCGCTTCAAAGATAAGTTATTATAAGTTTAGTGTGTGTATTATTGTATGTATCACTGTATGTATCACTTTATGTATTACATACAGTGATACATGTATGTATCGCTGTATCCGTGTGTCTGTCTGTGGCATCGTAGCTCCCAAATTAATGAACCGATTTTGATGCAGTTTTTTTATGTTTGATAGCTGATGTGATCGAGATGCTTCTTAGCTATAATAGGGGGTGGGGGGGAGGGGTATGTACTTGTTAGGAAGGAAACATTGTTATACCCGACTGATGTTCCAGTTAGGCAGGTACATTAAAAGTATCTGTGTAGAAGCCTGTTTTATGTGACTTGTGCATTCCGCTCTAACAATCGACTTCAATTAAGGATAAGCTTGACATCGCACTGCATCACAAATTCTATCACTATGTAAATAAATGTATTTGTCACGGCGACGTTGGGAAACCCTCACTTCCGTCATCTATAGAATTTCCATTGCATGCCGCGGGTTTTGTGATCCGTTCCGATGTCAGCCGGACGCGTTTTTTTTTATATTGTTGAATCTATAGACAAATGTAGCGCCTTGTCGATGTGTCGCGTGACCAGAATTGCAAAAAAATATTTGGCTCATCTAATTATATTACTTGCTAGCCGCCCCCCGCAGCTTTGCCCGCATGCAAACCTTGCCATTCCCGTTCACTAGGGTCCATTAGGGATGGAATTTCAATAAATCCTTCCGTTATAAGTCATCTATCTATCTATACTTATAATAAAGCAATAAGAACGAAAAGTCTGTACACAGAAGAGGTTTTCTGTTTGTTGTTGTTTGTTTGTTTTTGCTTTGTTTTGTTTTTTGTTTGTTATTTTAAGTTTTTGATTAATTTGTTTAAAGTATTGTTTATGATGTTGTTATTGTAAGTTACACATGCAAATACTTTAATATTATTTTTACTTTTCACACCTTATTTGTAAGGTAACAGCGCTCATCTTTATAACACCATATTTATCACCTGTAATAATGCAATAAATGATTGATTGACTTTGGTTTTGATAATTAAAAAAAAATGGTCTAGTGGACTTAAAATAAGATATATATATCATAATATATCATTTTTTTAAAACGTGTCTATCTGTTTGTTTATTTGCTTGTCTGCATGTGTGTTCGCGCATCACGTAAAAGCTATACTGGACCGATTGCGATGCGGTTTACTGTAGGATAGCTTAGGGTTTAACTTAAACTTACTACTTGGTATCTTAATCCGACGGCGACGATTAAATGCCTAGCAATTGATAAAAAAAACTATTTGACGGCTGAACGAATTTTGAAACAATGAGTTTTAATCTACTTTTTAGGTACTTTTGGTCCTGGAATAATACGTATGGGCTACTTTTAAATGAAATAACAACCGGGGCAAAGCCGCTTGCACAGCTAAACAAAAATGTTTGTTTTATTTTTATTTTTTGGAGGAAATAATAATAATAATAATTTAATAATTTATAATTTAATATTCGGGACAATTCCACACCAATTACCTAGCCCCAAACTAGGATACCCTGTAATATGGGCACTAGATAACGGATAAACATACATAAATACGAATATCAACATCCATGACTCGGAAACAAATATTTCTGCTCATCACACAAATGATTGCACCTTGCAGGACTCGAACCCGCGACCGTTTGATTTCGTTCCTAGGATCTCTAGCCACTAGACCAACCGGCCGTCAAAATTTTCTTTGCGTTATTTATAAACATGTAATTTATTGACATTGACTTGTGTCAATACTTATTAATAAACATCTATTTACAAGTCAATCTCAGTGCACCCCTGGGATCCTCAAAGAATATTTCCTTCATATTTAAAAACTCTAGGTACACTGGCTTAGGCTGTGCGTTGTCAGCTAATTATACATATATAGTCTTTACAGAATAGACTATATACTCGTATGTACTGTGCAGTACTGTGGTATAGGTGTAGATTATTAGCATTGCAATTCTACGGGAAAATGCCGCCAGCGTGTTGGGTACGCTGCTAACTGGTAGTGGGCTACCTATAAGTTGTATTTATATTTATTCTGTGGTCTAAGCGTTCTTGGCGTTGAAATGGGCTGCCTAACTGTTTCATAATAGTAGTTTATGAAACGGTTGCATAATGAAGGCTATTAAAACACGAGAGTGAGTTTAAGAAACGAGCCGTAGGCGAGTTTTTTAATAGTATCACTCGAGTGTTTTAATACCTAGTTATGTCTTGTACTATTTATTCTGTGTGTGTTATGTGCCGTTTCATACACTACTTTATCTACACTCATGCAATAGGAACTTACTAATAATCTATACTTATAATAAAACTGTAACAGGTCCAATTCTGTACATTGAAGATATTTAGTAAATTTTGTTTTGGCTTTTCTATATTTGATACTGATATCAAAAATGTTTTTTTTTTAATTTTTGTCTTTCTGTGTGTCTGTCCGTCTGTCTGTATCTTGGCTAGGCATCACGCCGAAACTACTGAATGAATTTAAATGAAACTTGGCATAATTTGAGTTTATAGTACGAGGTAGAACATAGGATACTTTTCATCCTGAAAAGTTAAAGGGTTACCGCAGAATAGGGGTTGAAAGTTTTTTAAAAGAACACTTACCACGCTGAAACTGCTAGACAGATTGTGATGCAACTTGGCACAGTCATAGTTTATTTATATGATGGGTGAAAATTAAAGATACTTTTTATCCCGAAAATATAAAGGGTCCCTGCGGGATAGGGGTCAAAATTCTGTACATTGAAGATATATTGTAAAAAAAATATGGATTCGGTACTGAAGCCAAAACTGTTTGTTTTTTCTTTATTGTCTTTCTGACTGTGTGTCTCTCTGTCTGTCTGTATCTTGGCGGCGCAACATGCCAAAACTACTCAATGAATTTAAATGAAACTTGGTATTATTTGAGTTGATACTAAGAGGTAAGAGGTACATCGAATACTTTTCATCCCGAAAAATTAAAGTGTTCTCGCAGGATAGGGGTTGAAAGATATTTGAAAGAACACGTATCACGCTGTAACTACTGGACGGATTTTAATGCAACTTGGCACAGTCATCTTTACCTAAAATAAAATATATAAATAAATATATTTGGGACAATTCCACACCAATTACCTAGCCCCGAACTAGGATACCCTGTAATATGGGCACTAGATAATGGAAAAACATACATAAATACGAATATCACATCCAACTCGGAAACAAACATTTCTGCTCATCACAAAAATGATTGCACCTTGCAGGATTCGAACCCGCGACCGTTTGGTTTCGTTCCTAGGGTCTCTAGCCACGAGACCAACCGGTTGGTTTTCTATGGGTTTTTTTTTTTTTATCTGTTTTCGATTATTATTATTATACATACTACCACACAACATCTACATTCACTTCCCCACATACACTCTCTCACTCTCACTCTCACACACCCTCCGTCACGCATATACTCATACCTTCTCACACCCTTATACACACGTAATAATCATATGTGTCTAAGTATGTAATCAATAGGTAATAAGTTTTTCCTGTAAACATAAACTTATCTTAATATTTTAAATGTACCTTTGAATTTCCTAAATTAGAAAAAATAAGCACTAACAAGCACAAATAATATATATATATATATATAACCCCCGACTTCCTATCCCCCATTATAGCTAGAAAGCATCTCGATCACATCAGTTTTCAAACATAAAAAAAACTTCAAAATCGGTGCATTCGTTTTAAGTCAGACCCCCGTAATCAATGGCAACTGTCCAAGCCGAGGTTCGTACCCCCTGGGTGCCCTTGAGCAAGTGGCCAAAACTTTAACTTTGGCGTGCGCCTTCTGCGTCACGCATTCCGGCGGAGCACTTTCGCGCCCGCCCCACCTCTTTAGAGGTAGAGGTCAGTTATAGAACAATAGCACATACTCTTCCTAAAAAAAAAAAAAATGGTAGCTACGATTCTTACTTCTGAACCCCATTGCGCACCCTGCCCCCCTCCCACTTTTATAGCTAAGAACCATCTCGTTTACCTCAGCTTTTAAACATAAAATCGAATCTAAATTGGTCCATTCGTTTGGGAGCTACGATGCCACAGACACACACACACACACACACACACACACAGTGATACACACCCTAAATTTATAGCACCCATCTCTTTGTTCGGAGGTTAAAAATTTCCATAAAATGGAGGGCTTTGGCGTCTGTAATACAATTTCATTTCTAGCTCAGGCGCCAACAGTCTAAAAAACTTTAGTTATTTACTTACTCTTACTTTTGCTCTTACTTGATTTGTACATAGTCAAAAAAAGGAGTGTAATATTTTTAGGATTCATGTATGTTTGTATGTATGTATGTGAGTTTGTTTATTCCACCATCACTTTTAAATGCCTGAACAGATTTAGACGTGTATCGTTAGAATCCTTATATCCACCCGAGTAACAAAGGCATTTTTTTTTAAATCATTATGGCGTCAGTTGGCTCCATTTTCAAAACCGAAAAAACTTCGAATTTTACAATATGGGTACTAAATTGAAAGCCTTGATAAGCACATTCCAACAGAATATAATTTGTTGGCATAAGTTCTTTTTTTCAGGGCAGGCGTGTTTTCTCCGATTATGATAGTAGAATTATTTTTGTTGTCCAAGTAGGTACATATAAGCCATGTTCCATACAGGTACTTGTACTATAATTTATTCTCTGGTGCAGGTGAACGGCAGAAATTATATGTAGGTACACTAGCTGCGCCCATCATGTTTCATCCGCGTGGATGTTGATGTTGAAAAGTAACCAATTTTGATACAATTTATATGGGACCACCTGGAGATTATATAGCCTTTCAAACAAAAAAGAATATTCAACATCCGTCCGCAATTGACGGAGAAATCGTTCGAGACAATATTAAAAAACAAACTTACATATCATCGAAAATATAACCGTCTCCTTTTGTGAAGTCGCTCTAAAATGGTGGCATAATAACATACTTTACGCACGGGTACGTTTACATTTACGTGACGGATACGTTTTTAATAAGAAAAAAAATACATTATAACACTGTTTTTTTGAACTAAACAGTGTTATAATACACATATTTTATCTGTTTCGACAATTATTCATGGATCTAGAGGTAAATAAACCCGTGGCGGGCAACGGATCGAAACACCGCTGCACCGGGTCCGCTGGCAATAGCTCTCATTTGAGTGAGAGTATGATTATCTCTTCTGTTTCTATTTATGTAAGGGTTTCTAGCCAGTTAATAGCTGTTTTAACTTTAGAGCTGGGAAGCGGATAGATGTGGAGTAGGTATTTTGTTTACTTTGTTGTAAACTCGCCTTGAAATAATTTATAAATGTCTGCTTGCCGGACTGGTTCGGTGAGGTGGAATGGGACAAATTCGAGAACTCCTACTTTGATTTATATCTATCTCTACTGGTCAGGTTATATCTAACTGGGCCTCCAGTCTCGACACATCGATTGCTTTACAACCGAAATTGGTGCGTACTGATGACAACTGTTAGGTTTGACAGTTATTGTCAAAAGCTATCGATTTTCATAGGTATTTGTACTGACATTGATCATGATTTTCATCGATATTTGGCAGAGACTACCAAATATTGTTATAATCGTACTTTGCGACCGATTTTGATTGTAAAGCTGACGCTGTCAATGTCGAGACTGCACGCCCTGGACAGGTTCTTAATTGGTTGTGTTTTATTTCTGATGTGAGTACCTAAGCTTTGAGTATTTGAGATTTGGTATTTTTGGTAACTGAGCACAGTCAATTTTTGGTAACTGAGCACAGACAATTTTGTGCTTATAGTTAATGTAACATAGAATAAATAATAGTAATACCAGAGTTCACTCTAGTACAGTAGTCGCAGCGGAAGTATGTGTCTCGGAAGTTATCTGCTAGTCGCTGCGCAAACTGCTATTTTTCAGGCGCAATCACAATGTTGAAGGTGAACACAGCATTGTATAACTGCCTGGCTCAACCGCTTGCGTTTTTCGAATATTCTATCTCGCTCTTACTTGATGCTGTTTTATTCCCACAGAAGTACCTGCGCAATTGTTCACAGAGCCTAACTCACAAACCTATAGATTGGCTGCGCCTACTATACGAAATGAGCATAAGGCTTGTCAACGTCAATCAATCTCACATTAGATTGGTTAGTGAAACATGAAGCCTAAAAAACTTCAGTACCTACCTACCAATCAATTATTTAAACGAAATAGTACTAGTATAGAATTATAATTTATTTTGAGTGTGTTTTTCTGATTTGTTTTTGTTTGAAATCTCAATATAGATAACAAAATTGTCAAAACGGCTACTTGAAATTTGTCCTACCCAAAAAGTTTTAAATAGGCATAAGAATGTCACTATGACACCTCATTAAACTTCGTAAAAACCTCATTAAAAAGTCATCATCATCATTATCAGCCTATATTTGTCCACTGCTGGACGTAGGCCTCTCTTAATGCAGGCCACTAAGCTCGGTCTTCAGCTCTCCTCATCCATTTTCAGCCAGCCGCTTTTCGCAGGTCGTCACTCCACTTAGCCATAGAGCGTACTACACTACATTTGCCTAAACGTGGTCTCCTTTCTTCAACTCGTCTACCCCAACGGTAGGAAATGTGAAACGGACTTGCGATCGCCAACCCGCAAGCCTAGCGTAGCGATTATGGGCAAAACTTCCTAACATGAACGACGCAACCATTAAAGATTTCATAATTAAAATTAGAAAAATAACTTATTTGCTAATAACTTCCGGTAATATTTTAATTACCTATTATCGTTGACATATAATACTCATTGTATTTAAAACACCAATAATCTCTAGAGCACGATAGCTCGTATCCTGCTTTGATTATGATAATTATTATTGGTTTATAATAAGAACTCAATAAAATAACGCGACAGCAATATGTCATGGTTGTCGCTTATATTACGCCGGCCCGTGTTAAGGCAAAGCCATCAGAGAAATATCTTTAATAAATTGTAAGAGCAAGCTTATCGGCTTTTCTGTACGACTGTCAGTGCAGTCGTACAGAATTACAATATAGTCACTTAACAGTATATTATTGCCTCCGCTAAAGCTTGCCAATTCGCATAGCACAACCTAAGGATCACAAGTGAGTCTACTCTTTGATTAACTTATGTGTTCTAAACAACACTTAGGCGTTTTATGTGGCAGCTTATATCGTAGATTACGTATATAGGTATGAAGTACGCTAATATACTCTGACACCAGCAGTTGGCACCTCACTCGAAATCAACGTTAGCCTATCCTATTACATTCCCACAGATGGGACACGGGTCATCCCTCAGATGAAGACGCGCACAAATCCGACTAAGTATGGGTTGATGGATGTCACGATGTCCTTTAACTTTGAGGTTCTTGAAGTAAACTAGCAGATTTTCAAAATGTTTTTCAAAAGTTGACCGATGGAAGAGTTTTATTTGTGCAGTTTTTATTTTTTATTTTATTTTGACGAGGATACGTCTATAAATTTGCTTTCATAGGGAAGCAATCCAAAAAACTAATGATAGCAAAATCGGGGGATACAGTTTGGTGTTGCAGCTCCATATCTATCATCGACATCCAAAATTTAATTACACTAGGTACTTGATAGCTAATGAAATTGAGTGAGGACTGTGACGCATCGCGCGCGGTTGAGCACCGCCATTTTGAGGTCGTTTCGTTGTTTCAAACATTTTATTCGAAATCATATTGAACTGGGTACCGTTGGTTTTTGAAGCGCATAAGTTACTGCCATGTCACCACTGCCACAGATAAAGCCACCGCTCGAGTGCGCTCAACATTTATCACACCTTAAACAACCAAGGTTTAAAATATTGTTAAACATTATTTGATACATAAACTGTTCGTCTGAGCCTACGAATAAGTAATAAGACTTATTATTTATTCGTAGGTCTGAGCCTTAACTAGGCCGGTAGCTCCTTTACCGGCAGGGCGGGGCAGCACGTTCACCACCTTCGCCGGGTGCCTGCCCGTTGAGGAATTCATTGTCTACTTAATACAGATTAGTTCCTATCTCAAATGCTTTGTGCTATGGTATGATCAAAATGTTATGATTAAACTTATTGAGACAACGTTTAACTTTGTTTTATATTCGTTTTTAGCATGGTACAAGTATTGTATAAAATACCATGTTTTTTTTTGTTTGTGTATGAGGTAGTGCTGAGTTTCTCAGGCCGCCCGAGGGCCTCTGAAATGGCTTAACGCCTGTTATTAATCAATAACAGCCGGGACCGACAGTTTAACGTGCCTTCCGAAGCACGGAGCGATGGAAAAGCGCATATAACTTAAAAAAGTCATTGGTGCGAATCCTAGGACCGAACCCGGTATTGTTGGATTCTAAGTTGCACTATTGAACCGTTAGGCTACCATCGCTCTGCCATCTAAATACCTTGATATAAAAATAGATTGCAAATGGAATAACTAATAACTAAAAAAAACTAGGTACTGATTCGATATTGATACAATCTCGAGAGAATAACAAATCTTACAAAAAAAAAACAAGGTAGGTCTGCAATTGACGGTGAAATCGGTGAACATGACAAAAACATACAGTCGAACATAGAAACTCCTCGTTTTGTAAAGTCGATTAAAAATACCTAACAATTAAATTATTATTTTCGACTTTGAAAAATTCGACAGTATTTTATTTGTAACAGTGTTTTTTTTTAACAACATTTTAATTCATATATATGGAATTTCTGAACTCTTTGGATAATTGTTTTTATTTAATAATAATAATAATAAGTAATAACTTTCGGGATAATTCACACCAATTATTACCTAGCCCTAAACTAGGATACCCTGTATTATGGGTTCTAGACAACGGAAAAACATACATATTACGAATATTACATCCATGACTCGGAAACAAGCGTTGCTGCTCATTACACAAAATTTTATGATTGCACCTCGCGGCATTTGAACCAGCGACCAGGTGAGTTCGCAGTCTGGGTCACTAAGAATTGTAGGATGAGCGACGAGAAGTCATGAGGAACTTTCTCAAATGCTGCCCAGCCCAGTAGAAAGCGCCTATCGGCTTCGAATTTGAAGTTATTTTTACACAACGTGAGAGTCGAAAATCCAACAAATGTCATCCAAATTAATTCAGTTAATTACGGCATGAAGCATCATAAGCTTTTGGATTTCAATATTTATAGAATTAAACTTGGTTGCAGATACCTGTCACATGAATTAATTACCTTCGAAGATGAAATTCGTGAGTTTTATACCCGTTTGATTACTTCCATTGGTTGGATAGAAGGGTCAGAAATTAATATCAGTGACAACAAGTTAAATTATTATAAAAACACAAAAAAACCCGACTGCGTTTTTTACTAGGTTTTTTATGATGAAATTTAGTATTAACACCCAGATTAAACACCTGAAGCTACTTTTTATCCCGAAAAAATGCACGGTTCCTGAGGGACGCGAGTAAAACCGCGGGGCGCAGCTAGTATTTATATGAATTTAATGTTTCATATTTACTTACATATTTTACTTTACTTTAATAGTTGCAATTGCAACATTAGACTGTAGTATTTACATTAACTTGAATAATCTAAAAATTTAATATTTTGTAAGAATTA
Organism: Alsophila aescularia; assembly: GCA_946251855.1. Taxonomy (NCBI): domain Eukaryota; kingdom Metazoa; phylum Arthropoda; class Insecta; order Lepidoptera; family Geometridae; genus Alsophila; species Alsophila aescularia. Next base: position 44,536,192 of record OX276380.1, read on the forward strand.
AGCTTCTTACAAAATTTTAAATTTTTAGATTAAATAAAACAATTGCTACTGTTTAGTTATAAAAATTATATATTTTTGAAATGGTATTTAAAATACCTTCATTTTGATACCTCACTCGATAGGTTTAGGTAAATTTTTGTTCTGTCGGAAAAACATGGTAGTTGTAAGCCGCCAAATTAGTTTTCTTGACAATCCATATAACACTCTCGTGATCAAGACGAATCAACTGATACCACATTAATCAAAATCCATCGAGTTGCTTAGAATGTAGGACGTGCCTAAGAAACGTACAAATTAACAAACAAATATACATACAACCCAAACAGATAACCTTCCGTGCAATCGGGTAAAAACCAGTTACATAAGTTAGGCATTTTATGCGTTTTACAATTTATGACCCATAATATTCCAGCAAGCGGAATTATGTGAACTTTCCTGATTAGGGAAGTAAAGCACTCTCATAATAAAATTCAAACAATTAATTACTTAAACATATTTATGTCGCTAATATATGTGTGTAATTTTGCGTAGTTTATGTTAGCAATTAATGTAAATTTGTAACCGATAACCTGGAACAATTAGATCATGATGCCCCATTTCCAAGAAATATTACCACCAGATAACGCAAATGCTGATATCACAGATGAAGATTCTGGTGATGAGGAGTTTGTAACTCTGAACAATCTTTCAGGTTTGATATAGATCTCATATCAAACCTGAAATATATTTGATATATGTATATATATATATATATTTCTATCTAGGTTCTCAGCTAAGAGCTCCTGCTGAGATAAAATACATGTGTTCCAACAATGATGAGGACAGTGTACCCATGTCTTCTTTTGCAAAAAGAAGTCGAACCACCGAAGAACTTCTAATTGTAGAAGGTCGTCAACCTGAGCCATCTACATCTAATTCAGCTCCAAGTATTAGCAGCACGTCAGCCGTTCCTTTTTTTGATACAACCGTACCAAAAATCAAAATTATACTTGTAGAAATCGCCATAATCCTCACGACCGACCACAATGGCAAGAAAACCATGGGCCAAGACACCTGCAAACGCCCATGTATTACTTTGACTCTATGTTTGATGACTGTGTTATCGGTCAAATAAACAAAAAAATACGCTATTCAAAAGAAAAAAGTGGGGAATGTGACAACGAGTGAAATTAAGTGTTTCTTTGCTATACTTTTTTACAGTGGGTATATCGCAGTTCCCCGAAGATACATGTACTGGGTGAAATCATCAGACACTGATTTTAGTATTATATATATATATATATATATATATATATATAGCGCCATGTCAAGGGATAGATTTACATTTATCATGACTCACCTCCACTGTTGTGACAATGTTCAGATAACTACTGAAATTATATTCCACCGGCTTATAGGCAATTAGGTATGGGAGCTGGTGTGATTTTGCGTTTTGCAGATCATTTACAATTTCGTCGCGCAGGTGTGCCATGTCACTTATTCTTTGACAATTTCTTTCCTTCTATTCCACTCTTCCACGAATTGAGTAACACTGGAACAATTCGCGAGAACAGTACAAAAAAGTGACTTCCAATAAAGAATTCAAAAAGACAGAAAGAGGCACTTGAATGTACTTAAATACGTACAAGTCTAGCCAACTAGAGCATATTTTGGTTTGCAAGTGGAATGATAATAGTGTGGTGTCATTAGCATCTAGTTCAGAAAACATCGAACATAAAGCTAAACGGTTCTCACAGCAGCAGAAAAAATACGTATACATCGAACAGCCTGCAATTATAAATAGCTACAATGAAAACATGGGAGGAGCCGATAGGTCCGACCAAAACATTGGTCTTATCGTACATCTATCCGTGGCAAGAAATGGTATTTCTCATTGTTTTGTCACTGCTTGGAGATGGCGACTCATAATGCGTGGCAACTTTACAAAAATAATGGAGGAGAGTACGAACATCTCACATTCCAGAGAACTATTGGCAGAGTTATCTTGGAAACATAAAAAATGAGAAACGCTGTCCTTGTCCCACTCCTAGAACTTACAGGGAAATTTCACGCTACGATAGAGTTGATCACCTAGTAGAGTACAATGACTCTCAGCTTCGATGTACGCTTTGCAAAAAAAAAAGCTTCACTTGTAAAATATGAAAAATCAACTTGCTCCCTAAAACATGTTTTGTTACTTACCTACCTACTCCTACATATACTTGTTTGTTTTCAATTAGATAATATTTGCATATTAATAACTGTGTTTCTTTAATTTAAAATAGGATACAATCATAATTTCCTACGTCAATGGATACAATTGATAAAGTGGTAGTTATGCGTAACAATTATTTTAAAAACTATCTTATCAAACGTTAAACGTTAAATTATTTTAAACTGGGTCTAATTCAATAAAAAAGGAATCAAATTTTATTTGTGAACAACACGATTATCTAAAATATTTAAGTAGGTAGAAGCGTTAACCTACCTGCCTATTACTACTGATCGTTAAAACGATCCGCATTTATAGAGCTTTCCTGAAAACTGAGTTTTTTTGAATTTTTCCATGTTTACTATATGCATCAAGGTAACAATACTAAAAAAATACTGTGATACGAGATAAAAAAGTTTCAGTAACAACTGGGTGTCCTGGACGCAAAACCTGAGTTTGATATGTTTACGTACGAATGGAAGGTGATTCGGTCTGGGTTCATGGAGTTTTGTGAGAAAAGTGTGTGATTAAGTAATTAGTTGGCGATTGTAAGGAGTATTGTTTGACTGTATGCCAAACTTTACGTTTTATTATTTATTAGAATTACCGCATATTTTTATTATTTTGACAAATTGTTTTATTGGTTTCTAATTTGTATTTTTTTCCTATATTATTCAATTATGGTTTTAATGATATTTCATTTTTATTTAATTATTGTGTTATTTTTCTCTATTTAATTATAGTAAATGGCCAAGGCCGTATAATTGATTAAATAAATAAATAAACGCAAAGTTTCCAAGTACAGCACTTCTGAAACTTAAATCTGGGTGCAGTTAGTCTACCCTACATGAGTAAGCGGCAGTGCCTCAAGCGTTGTATGATTTGTACATAGGAATGTGTACTGTCACAAGTACCAGTAACAATAAATTTGTCATTCGGTTTAGCGTCCGGAGAATTATTTAAATGCGGTCAATTAAGCAGCAATGAATAATAGTTGAAAGGTGTGGCTTTGGGTACAAAAAGTAGATACAAAAATGTCTGCAATAACCTTTATTACCCAACCAAACTTTTAAAGATACAAAACTCATAATATAACTCATTCACCATCATACTCCTATAGTCAGAAAAACAGAGAGAGAACGCAAGAGAGTAATGTACCTACACGTTTTTGATATAATAAAATGATATTAAAAAACATAGATCTAATTAAAGCGGGGAGATACGGCACGCTTTAATATCACGTTACCATAAACTGGATTAGAAACAACTACAGGCAAACACACCCACACAGCTACATTCCCACCGTCGTGCTTCAAGTGCATTTACAGCATATATAGAGACATACGCAGACTGTAGCGCGAATGAGAGTCGCTCCTAACACGTGCTGCAAGAACGACGCTACTCCGATTGCGACTAATGCCAAAGAAGGCCAATTGTGTGCACCTAATTTATGCGGTCCAAGCCTGTGGAGCTAGACCTAATCATCCTACTTTTAATTAGATCTATAAAAACGAATAAAATACATATGTTCCGACTCAATTACTAAAGTCAATATTATTATCTAAGTTCGTATTGTGTAGAAGCAGTGCGATATTATAAGATAACCATTAAAAATTGCATGGTGTACAAAAATGTATGGCAAATATCACATTCATTTGTTTCGTTGTTATACCATAAGTCTTTGCAAAAATTAATTGTCTTTGATCACGAACAACTGATAACATTATCTAATAAATGGGTTGTTCTCATTTTAACTAAGTATTAAAATTCATATCAACACAGTAAAAATCAGTACCAATCGGACCGCTAAAGGATATTAATGATTGACAAACAATTAAAGGTAATGAAATGATTGTCAGTACCACCGGCGGCGACTGCCGCAAGCTAAAAGTAGAGGTCGATCTTATAATGCAGTTCAAATTAATTCAATGAGGATAACATAATCGAATTTTGATTTGCACGTTTTTCTCGTCGAAGCATGAAATTCATGTAGCTTAAGTACAGTACAGTCTTCTTAAATAAATCAGTAGTAGGTACATTTTAAACTTCCGCAAATCGATCAGGTCTATTCGAATTTATAATGTTTGACTACCTTCTTTGTTTTGAGTTGCATTGGTCACGAGATGACCCCTATGTTATTTAAGTCAATATGCTATTTTAAAATTATTCTGCGCTTTTATTACTTACTAGTTGTACCCCGCAACGTTGCTCGTGTTTTCAATGATAAAAGGTATTCTATAGGTACGAGTATGTTACTCCAATATGTTTTGTTTTGTTAGCGAGTACAATCAATCTACCAAAAAATTTCTGATTTTTAGCTTTCACTTTCGGGGGGGACTTGTCGGGATGAATGTATGTATGACATCTGTTAAGCCCTTTTGGATTTACAGGATCAAACGTGTTTTTTTTTCACTTTTATATATTAGTGGGGATGGAGATGGGGATTTACTTATTTTGATATTGACCCTCAATATTAGTATAAAATCATCTTTAGTGAATGATTGCAATATTCTGAAAGAAGTGATCATTTTATTTTCATCGGAACAGGTGTATTCATAGCATTCCTCACTCCATTACAAATATAGTCAATTTTCACCATTTTAGTTTTCCGAACCTCAAAAGGAAAAAAATGAACCCTAAAGGACTACCTTGTTGTGCGTCAGTCCGTCTGTCTGTCTGTCTGTCAAGACCCTTATTCTCAGGACGCGTGGACGCGATCAATTTGAAATTTATATCAAATACTCAGGTCTGCAATCCCTTGGAGCTGTGATAAAAACAAACTTCTAAGTCAACGCAATCAAAAGATACCGTCATATTACCGTTATATACCGCATATTTTAAAAAACTTTGGATACTTTATTCCCGTGATGAACTATCTATTTACGTACCTACAAACTTATATGGAACTCTCGGTGCGCGCGTCTGACTTGCACTTGGCCGGTTCAGTTCCTTCAGTAAAATGAGAGAATTGTTTTGAATGGTTCACTCCTTACAAGTTGACTTATGATATGGAACCTATGTAATTTTTATTTGGCATCAAATATTAACAAAACAAATACCTCCGCTTAGCAACCCGAAGGCTTAAATTAATCAAAAACGAACGTTAGATACAAATCTATCAAATCTGACATGACTATTGTCGCCAGCCACGATTTAGCCAACTGAACTGGAATTAATAAATTATGTCTTATCAGATACAATATCAATTAAGTACTGTTCAAGTGCCAACACCTGCTTTGCTACAATGCTTAGTTAGGAACACGAAGTAACACAAATGCAGACTGATTGAGCCTTAGTTAGGAACACGAAGTAACACAAATGCAGACTGATTTAGCCTTAGTTAGGAACACGAAGTAACACAAATGCAGACTGATTTAGCCTTAGTTAGGAACACGAAGTAACACAAATGCTTATGCTGTAAAACTAACCTGGTCTCAAACACTGGAACTATACACATGAATATAGATATAGATAGTAGGTATCTGTATAGTATCCACGGTATGTAAATATACAATTAATAATAATTTTCAAATGGAAAAATTTTGGTCAAGACGAGATACGGTATCACGGTATCTCGTCCGTGATCCAAATTTTTCCATTAGAAAAATATTAAATATATTTACGCTAAGGAGGAGTTAACTGCTATAAAAATCATAAAAATACAATTAATGGTATATTTACATACCATTTCTAATGTTTATAGTTCAAAAATGTGTTTTAAAGGTCTGTAGTCAAACAACCCCTATAGTTTTGCCATGTCCGTCTGTCTGTATGACACAGCGAATTTATACAGTAACTTTTAACACTGTAATGTTGAAATTTGGCATAGATATTTATAATCGCAACATACAAATAAAGTAAATACTTAATAAATTATACTTTATTGAGTTTTTTTAAGTAATACTTAATTTTTATTATATAAAATACTTAATTTTTATTATATAAAATACTTAATTTTTATTATATTAAATACTTAATTTTTATTATATAAAAATAAAGTTTTTTTCGAGTTGTTCACATTCGTAAAGACAATAAAGACCAATTTTATTGTACCCCATCGCATGGGGTCTCGTTGAATGGGTATATTAAAATTATAATGAGTTTACTGTGACTGTGACAGTTTTTTCCTATTTGGTACCGTTCACAAAATATTCGGCTCTAGTGACCTTTTTTGAGTTGAATGTCCCCTCTCTATAGCACTCCCCTATCCCTACTCATAAAGTACTGTTTTTTATATAATTTGTTTACTGGCGCATAATACGAATTTAATAACAAAATTATCACGGCAATCTAGGGTCTACTAGTTAACGAGATATAGCCGACCAAGATAACGCTATTTATGCTCTCGTCAACTCAGAACTAATTTCATATTGAGAGATATAATCCAATAGAAAAACAGCTTTGTTGGCGTGTAACGTAAAAATTACTGGACCGATTGCAATGCGGGTTTCACTGTTGGGTACCTTAGGATCCTGGCTACGGAACTCTAAGTCTATGCGTGTCCGACACGCCATAGGCCGGGTTTTTTTTTATGGAGCTTGAATTATTGCGCAAAATGCAAACTTAATCTAAGTTTCTTCAACTTCTAAAAACTAAAGACTTTAAATAAATTTGAAATTTTATCTCATTTTAAATAAAAATTCTTTAAATAAAGATAACATATATTTTATTTAACCATGGAAAATATTCAATAAGAGTTTCCGATTTTTCGGCACCGTTGCAAGCGCCATGATAACACTATAACAAATTTAAAAAATCTTTTTTTATCTTCCTATCTTTTCCACAATCTTTATATTGACAAACATTCCAATTCATAATCCGACAGCATCTCAGTCCTGTACCAGTGCCAGTAATCATATAAATAATAAAATACCTGTAATACCTATAGTAATAAAAAAAAACCAAACCATACCTTTACATATATCTAAAATCGTATCTAAACATCAAGACTTCTAGGTGTCTAAAACAATTAATACCTGCCGGATCAAAATAGTTTCATTCGCTTGTTGATATAAATCTGATTAGAATTGTTATTCATAAGTCCATTTGGTCTCCGGTCTGTGGTCAAACACGTGCACTTATTTGCAGACCATTGTGTCTATGCTAATTACTAGTTTGGCGCAAACATAATAAATTTATGTGTAGAGAATGCAGGCCCTGTATTGGACAATAACCTAATTTTTAGAGTACTTCCTCGACCCTACCAAGATTATACGTTAAGGAACTCTAGCAAAAATGCTCGAAATCTTATTAGTTACATTATCTACTTTAACCTAAATCTAAAAAAAAACTGGGTTTTTTAACGCGACGTGTTTTTCCATTATCTATATCTATATATATATATATATATATATATATATATATATATATATCTCTCTATTTATTTATCTATCTATACATATATCTATATCCATACCAATATATATAAAAGTCAAACGTTGTCTGATTGTTTGTTTGTTTGTTTGTTTGTTTCGGGAGCTTTCACGCGATAACGGCTGGACGGATTTTGATGAAATTTGGAATGGAGTTAGCTTATACTCTATAATAAAACACAGAATACTTTATATCCCGGAAAATTGTAAGTTCCCACGGGAAAACTGGAAAATGTTGATTACTTCCTGTAAGGAACGGTTGCCATGGAAACGAAATAACAAGTCTGTCAAAAAACTTCAAGAGCGTTGGTGCTATACCTACTTTTGCATTGGTTTTTAATATCCTAGAAGAACATTGGACGCCTTTTTTCACGATAAACTGTAAACCGCACGGACGAAGTCGCGGCCGGGAAAGCTATAGTATATAATAAAACTGTAAAGAAAATTTAGAAAAAACATTTTTATCTGAGTATAATAAAAGTAGTACAATCATTACATATTTTTGTCTGTATGACTGTCTCTATGTGTCTTCATCACGTAAAAACCACTGGATTGATTTTGATGTCGTTTGCTGAACTGTATCCCTAGTTGTCCTGGGGAGGTTTTTATCTTTGTTTTATCAAAATCGACTCATCTAAAAAGGAGTTACAGACATTTTTATATATAGTTGCGCCACAGAATAAAGAGTATGAAGGTACTAACTGGGTAGGTACGTAGGAAGACAGTAAGGAAATAAAATAATTATGTCCTATTTAACACAGTAAATAAAAACATATTAATAAGCTTTTAAATTGTTATTTATTTACATAGATTTCACCGTATCTTTTAGTATCCCAAAATTAAACTAGATGGCGTTGGCGATCGAATCTCACACAGGTAAAGGAAATAACCTTCCGAATCTACCGGTGCTTCGGAAATACACCCGTTAGAGAAGAGAGCACCAGCAAACTCTACAGGGATGTCATTTTTTTTTGCATTCCGGACCCAAGGGCAGACCTGGAGCACGCTTGGGGGTACCACGGGAACTTGGATTCAGACCCGTGGCACCCCCAGGACAATTAGTGCAGTGCTTTTAAATGTATATAATTGGTATTAAAACCACGTATGACTACCTACTAATACCTATATGATTTCAATTATATCTTTTAGGTGAAGTGAATCTTTTCGTGTGACCTAAATTATAGATACCACAACGGGAACCAAGGGCGGATCCAGCCTTCGAGTCAGGGGGGGGGGTCACACACTTATATCCAGCCTGGATAGGTTCCAAAATTATACAATACAAGTTGTTCCCCGCGGTTTCACCCGCGTTCACAGTTTCAGAACTTATTAATGGGAGGGACAAATTACCTATGTATGTATATGTATATTTGACATCTCTCTGTGCTTCGGAGGGCATATTAAGAAGTGTCGATCCCGATTGCTATAACAATAATTGATAGTCGTCATGCTGCGCCAGGGAGAAAAAAAACATCCAGCTCCCCCAAGTGAACGAAAAACATCAAAGAATAGACGCGCAAAAATATAGAGCTATTTATATCAGAAAATTTCAGAACATTATAAGCGCGAGCGTAGCGAGCGCGAAAAGTTTAAGTTATTTCTAATCAGTGTGGGTATTAAAATGAAACTCCAAATCGTATCAAATAAGCATTTGGTATATTACCAACAGCGCGAGCGTAGCGAGCTCGAAATTTTTGAGCTATCTGAGTTAATACACTATTAAATTAAACATATAATCATTCTAAAAATATGCATTGACATGATTAAAAGTTACGAAAGTAGAGATTATGAAAATATTGAGCAATAATATATCAATAAAAAAGGAAAAAAATGTAATCATCCGAAATATGAAAAAACAAGCGAACGGAGCAAATGCAAAAATTTTGAGCTATTTCGATCGTTGTAGAAGTTAATAATATTTTACAAATCATATAAAAAGAAACATTGTAAGAACTAAATAGCGCGAGCGGAGCGAGCGCAAAATTTATGCCCCGTTTCTTTAACACAATACTAACAACACGATTGAAACATAATTCTTAATCAATATTAACTTAAGCATTAAAATGATCAAACTACACCGAGGGTAAACTTGAAAGTTCTGAGGTGTTTAATTTTATGTTAATAAAAAAAAAAATGTTTACAATCCCCATATCTTCGCTATTTGGAAAAGATTAGAAAAACTGAAATAGACAAAAAACGTATAATTATCGAACCTGCTCACAAAAACATCACTGCAAATTATTCAAAGAAGCGCGAGCGAAGTGGGGCAATTTTTTTTAAGGTTTTCTATACAAGATAATTTTACATAATTCAAGGATGTTTATTTGCAGTGGGTCGCATCAAGCACAAGTGCGCATCTGGACATTGTGCGAGTACATATGATATTAAATTGCATATCAAGAAGCGCGAAAGATGCGAGTGCGTATTTTTTTCTTCAATTTAGTTAGTTATTCCGTAGCACATAAAAATGTTACACTATAAGAAAGCGCGAAAATTTTGACGTAATAGATATTTCTATCAATGTTAAAAGGAAACATAATTTTATATTAAAATAATTAATATCTTGTATTATCCCATAAAGAGCGCGACCGAAGCGAGCGCAAACATTCTTGGCTTTTTCTATACTCAGTTGGTTTGTCGTACGAGGTAGTACTGGCCTATGGTGACTGAGTTTGTCAGGCCATCCGAGGGCCTCTGTGGCTTAACGAAGGCCATTAATCAATAAAATCCGTGACCGATAGCTTAACGTGCCATTCAAAGCATTTCCATAGGGCAAAATAAAACTAAAAGATAATTTGAAATTGTCCAAAAAAAAATGTACACCACCAAAAACGCGAGCGTAGCGAGCGCGGAAATGTTGAGATAAATTTTTCAGTGTACAATGTAAATATGATAACAAAACATAAATGGACATAAAAAATCTGATTGACATAGGCCCAGGGGGGGGGTCATCACCCCCCATGACCCCCCCCCCCCCCCTGGATCCGCACTTGACGGGAACCCATCAAAATATAAAGGGACTACGAAAAATGAGCAATCAGCACTTTTTTTAAAGTGTTTCCCAACATCACTGTAAAAGGATGCTACTTACGATCGTAGTTTGCAAACAAATGGTCCCAAATGATTGATGAAATGATGATTTTGTTGAAATTTGGAATGGAGATAGTTTATATCCTGAAATAACACATAGGATACTTTTCATTATCACCATTCACGCGGTTGAAACCGGAGGTGCAGCTAATAAATTAATAAAATACTATAGACTTTTCTAAGTTATATGCGGTTTTTCATCGCTCCGTGCTTCGAAGGGCACGTTAAGCTATCAGTCCCGGTTGTTATTGTTACTGACAATGCCAGTAAGCGTAATTCAACCTGCTTGGCCTGACAAACACCGACACACCAGAGGCCTGCACAACAACAAACAAACAAAAAATTAAGTGGTTGATATAATGAAGTCTATGTACATATAGTATCTAATAATTATCTATATAAAATAAATACTTACTTAAAGACGAGGTAGGTATATCAAGACATAAGTTCAAAAACCAAAACCCGACTACGGCCGGGTAAAAATTGACTATGACCCTTGCGATGAAGACGAATCGATTGATACCTGCTTGTCAAGTGCAAGTTTTTAGTTTGAACACACAACTCTTCCTTTGCCTTTCCGTAGTCGGGTAAAAAATTGCATATGGCATACTATACATGAAGACAAATCGATTAATACCTCGCTTGTCAAAATCAGACCTAGTTTTTAGTTTGAACACATACCCCTTACTATGCCTTACCTTAGTCGGGTAAAAAAAATTGCATATATATATATATATTTTATACTCTATCATACCTGAAGACGAATCGGTTGCACCTTACCGTCGCTCCTATTGGTTCGATTTTGACAAGCGAGTATCAGAATCGAACCAATAGGGGCGCGTGACGCTAGGGCTTAACATCCATACCCACATACATACATATATACATACATACATACATACATACATACATACATACATACATACATACATACATACATACATACATACATACATACATACATACATACATACAATACATACACTGTTAAACTCATACCCCTTCCCTTGTTTCATTCTAGTCGGGTAAAAATAGTACTAAACCAATCTTTATGACAATATATTCAGAACTACACTAAAGGTCATCCAAATCGGCTTAGAAATCCTATAGATATAAGGAAACATATTTTTTTATAAAACAATAGAGGTATACAAATTAGTCTGGTTTTTTTATGAATGGTCTATCCATTCAAACGATAAAAAAAACAGACTAATCTGTACATAAATCCCGGATTTATATAGAAACAATAAGTATAAACCAAAGAACAAATAACTTACTAAACCAATTATGATACAATTTAAATCGGGACTTCAAATAAAAAAATATACATTCCATTTTTGTATATAAACAAAAAACTAACCGGCGACTTGCGAATATTTCCCTTCTTTGTAGTCTACTAAATGTCTCTGTCATCTACGTAAATCCCAGATCTATTCTGCAGCACTCTTACATAAACTTATACAAACGAAGAAACCATTGAACCGGTTGAACTGCTTCTGTTTATCAGAAGTTTCACTTGATGGCACAATTAATCGGATTTTAATCATATTGGCTCGCGACTGGTACTCGCTTTCACTTACAGTAGTGACAGTAGGTAGAACAACATCATCAAGCTATTGTGCGTTTGTGACAATTCTGAATTTTTACACGTCTGCCCAAAAAAAGGAGCGTAATGGTTTATGGATTTATGAATGTTTGTATGTATTTTGGGTTTATGTTTATATGTATGTTTGTATGTATGTTTGTATGTATGTTTGTATGTATGTATGTTTGTATGTATGTATGTTTGTATGTATGTTTGTATGTATGATTATATTTATGTGAGTTTCTTTATTCGACCATAACTTTTGTATGCATGAACAAATTTAGACGTATGGGGCATCGTTAGAATCCTTACATCCCCCCGAGTAACATAGGCAATTTTTTATATTTTTGAAAAATATCATAGTGGCTGCAGTATGGCTACATTATCAAAAGCGAAAAAAATAATTACTTCCAAAATTACAATATGGGTATCAAATTGAAGGCCTTGATATACACATTCCAATAGTTTATAATTTATTACATAAGTTATTTTTTGTCAGGGAAGGCATGTTTAATAGGTACTCGTAATAGGAGACAACGCTCGCCTTTCTCGATGCACACTCGCTACTTCAGTTTTCTTGTAACCTCAGTCAATGCAACTTCATCGATACGCCGCTTCGAGGTATATAATATGTTTGTTTATTAATATGTTAGCATTTAGATGTAAGCTGCTTTCATTCTGATCATAAAATGTTTAAATAGTAAACCACTTATGTTGCATAGTATTTACTTATATAAAATAAAATATTTTTCCAAAAAAAAACGACTTCATAATAAAAATGTTATTTTGTAAACAACCACTAAAAAGAATAAAATAATTACAATGGAGCCAGAACAGTATCACTTTTTCAAAATTACCAATTTAATGATAATGCATAAATACAACATAAGATAAGAAAGAGTTTTTTGAAGGCGGTGCCACGCCAAGCCATAATTATTAATATGGTTGAGCTTATTCAAAAAGATAATGTCTTGAACGATAAGGTTTTTGAACTTGTGTCTTGATATACCTACCTCATTTTTAAGTAAGTATTTATTTTATATAGAGAATATAATAATTATTAATATGGTTGAGCTTATTCAAAAAGATAATGTCTTAAACGGCTTGACGTGCTATATAAAATAATAAGCTTTTAAAGTAATCTACAAAACTTTATCATTTACTAGATTGCTGTATTCGTGTCAATCGGTTTGTGAACGTGTGAAAGTCAAAATCTGCTCGTGTGAGTCTCTTGTTTTGTCTCTTCTGCGTTTCGTGTTTTGTATGAGGATGCGTCATAGATAACTGCATATTACTTCGTACGTAGATAGGTATGTATTAATTTTTAAAAGATATTAGATTTAAATGATGCCTGAGTTTGGCGCCGCCTTCAAAAAACTCTTTCTTATCTTATGTTGTATATATGCATTATTATTAAATTGGTAATTTTGAAAAAGTGATACTGTTCTGGCTCAATTGTAATTATTTTATTCTTTTTAGTGGTTGTTTACATCATAAATTTTTTATTATGAAGTCGACATAATTTTTTTGGAAACATATTTGATTTTTTAATTTTTAGTGGCCTAAGCAAACATCGGAAAGAATATATGCCAAATAAAATAGCAGACACTCACTCACTTTTGACTCAAAGCATTGTTAAATTAAAACCAAGGATGAATAAAACCTACATATATAACAACTGAATTAGTTTGACCATTTCCCATCATTTTGTTGTTTCGTTCCTGTGACTACCTTCCGGCTAAATCATCAGATCCCGAATACCACATAACACCAGAGAATTCATCAAGACAAACCAAATGAGCCCAAACACGAAGGGGGTTCTATAATTTTGTTGTTGATTTCCTGTGACTTCCTTCCGGCTCCATCATCAGACCCTGGATACCACACATAACACCTGAGGATTCACCAAAACAAACCAAACGAGCCCAAACTCGAAGGGGTTCCATCATTTTGTTGTTGAGTTCTTGTGACTACCTTCCAGCTCCATCATCAGACCCTTGATACCATATAAAACCAGACATGATCTCATCAAGACAAACCAAATGAGCCCAAACTCGAAGGGATTCTATCATCCGATTGTGTAGATTCTTTGACTACTACTACTACTACTACTACTACTTCTACTACTACTACTACTACTACTACTACTACTGCTACTACTGTAGTTTTTAATTATCATCAGAACTACACCCATGTGCAAAACTTCAGCATCTTTGGACGTCCTTAAATTGTTCAAAATTGACATGCAATCTAGTCCTAAACATTATAATACAGTTAATTAAATGAAAGCTTGTTTAAAGCTACTAAACCAATTTTGATGAAATTTATACAGTACCACTTTAGAGGTATTCTTACTCAAGTAAAAACAATCGTCTAATTCGGTTCAGAAATCCCAAGATATTAGAGAACATAAACTATAAAACAAATTGATTTTCTAATAAAAGTACTGAACCAATTTTGATGAAATTTATATGGGACCACACGGAAAATTAACCCTTTTGAATAAAAAAACAACCATCTAAATCGGTTTATAAATCATAGAGGTAAACCCAAAATAAAGGCAAAATAAACACAAAATCGAATGGATTTCCTCAACAAAACTATTTATTCTCGAAAAACTGCTGAACCAATTTTTATACAATTTATATGGAACCACCTAGAGAGTATACCCTTTCAAACAAAAAAATATTTTTTTAAATCGGTCCGCAATATTGACGGAGATATTGACCGACATACATAAAAAAAAACATACATACAGCCGAACATATAACCTTCTCCTTTTGTGAAGTCGATTAATAAGTAGTAGTAGTATAATATTTTTCGGTACAATAATAATAATTTACGGTGTAACTACCAATTGGCTGGTAATACGAGGCATGCCTTTTAAGTTCTGTCGTTTCCATATTTCCCGGCAATTTTGAATTTGGAACTGTTCTATATTCGAATGTGTTTAGGTTGACCTGACACGGCTTCAGTGTTTTGAAGAGCTAACATCTGTGTTCAGTGATGAAACCACATGTCTGCGGACTGTCGAACGCTGGTATTTTAAGGTTCCAGTCCGGTGAAGAAGCAGTCGACGCTTTCAAGTCAGCCATTTTGAACACCCCCACTTTAGAGTGGAATAAATGTTATAATAACTGGTTTGAGCGAATGGAAAAGTGTATTAAGCTACGCGGTGAATACTTTGAAAAACAATAAAAAGTTCTATTAGGTTCTAGTTGTGTTTTTTTCTTCAAACGACAAAACTTACGAACTTCAAAAGGCATGCCTCGTACCACGGGCAAAAATTATTACTTGTGGTAGTACCAACTACCAACGGTAGTACCACGGGTAAGTCGCAAATAAAATAACGTTTTCAACGTAATTAAGTCCCGTTTAAATAATGTAATCAGAATTGAATTAACGTGACCGAATCGTAAAAGTTGATAAGTTTATGCGCCTGTTTGATTCTGACGTGGCTTTCTTGTCTCCTTTACGATGTCATCTTGCAGCACAGCGGGCTGGTAGTGGCCACCATTCTGTGACAGTCTTGCTTAGTCTGCCGCCGTCCCGCCTAGAAGTGCCACCCATCTTATTTGAGCCTCATAATCATATTACCGTCATCTTCTACATCTTCGTCACTTGGTATCCGGGCCGCGGGTGACTAGCATAGCCCATGACTAACTAAATTCCTTTGGGGAAGAAAGAACTGGATATCAGAGCGCAGGAAGCCTCCCCGCCACGAGGCAGACCGACCACCGACGATCTGGTGAGAGTCGCGGGATCTGTGAGAATAAGTAAAACGACCCCAATTTTGATAGCATCATTGAACTTGATATAAAAACAATGATTCATTCGAGCCTACTAAATGAACTTTATGCTTTTTAGATCCATTTTATAGACTGAGACGGCTTAGCAATCCTGTCTATTTCGATTTCGAAATGTCTATGCACCGAGGAAAGGTCACCGAGCGCCGAGCGAGATACATTCTCGCGAAAACCCTGAACTTTCATGACACTTCCAGGAATCGTGGGTTCAATAGGTTGTTTTAGTACTCGCATATTTTTTATAAACCTGTTGGTACCAGTGCCTATTTATTTTCAATGCGTCCCACCGAAAACATTGCATCTCACTTGTAAAATGTGTAAAATAAGGTATAGTCCCACGCCTCGGCAATACGTGGCCCAATAAAATTTACAACATCACTTTTAAATGACTTTTAAGAAGAAAACAAGCGTTACTAAGTTTGCGCATAGGATACTTGTTATCGCACTAGCAAGTATCCTATGTCCTAACCCAGTTTTCATATATCTCCAAAGCAAATTTCACCAAAATCGGTTCATTCGTTTAGTCGTGAAAATGTAATAAACAGACAGACAGAGAGATAAATCGCTTTTTAAAATTTAATATTAATTGAAGTATGGATTATTGTGATAGATAGGCATAAATACGGATTATTGTGATATAGATAGAATTATGGATTATTGATTACGAGTAGGGCCTACGTTTGACATTTTTACGTAGAATATTTTTATAGGTACGAGTAATACGTAGTCAGCCCGTTGTTGACAGAAGTCGTTCTACGGTGTAAGTGCAAAAAGACTGTTCGAAAAAACGAATTTAAAATCAATTAACGTAATTTCATTATAGTAAACAGGATCTACTACATGTTAAGATTATTCATGACTTTGCAGAAATGTATTGTCAACAACCGGATAATTTTAATTCAATTACCAAAGAATGTGACAAAGTACAATCATGGTCAAAATTAATGTCACTAAATGACAGCGTACTTACACAAGTTTTGATATACTAGTGGCTCTTTGAGCTGTAGACCTCGCGCGCTAAAACTTTTTGCAAACAATCTAGCTGTGCACAGTAGCGCCATCTAGTTACCTTAATGTAAAACTAAAATTCATAACCGAGGTGGTCCAACAATCCCTACCTAGTGGCACATAATAAATAATAGTACAAGTACTAGTGGGCAAAGGGCTGATTCCACTGGTAGAAACCTAAAAGTGAGAAATTTACTGCATTTTGAGGAGCTATTCTGCTCATCACGACGCAGATCCTCATCAGATCTTCACCTAATTTGTATGAGACCAATTTAAAGTTACCTTTCTTATAAAAAAGAACCATCGAAACCGGCTGTATTAAAGCGGAGATATTCAGTAGCCCCCTTTTTGCCCCTTTTTGGGGGAAGTACCCCCTCCAATAAAAAATACCTGACGACTAAAAAACGTCTAGATTGGTTGAGAAATCGACCTGTAGACTCGACCTGTAGAGGAGAAAAGAGATCCGGACTGACATCCTTAAATACGAAAGCATATTTGCCCAAGCTGCGCGCGCTCGATCAATTAAATTGCAGATGTAATTATAAAAAGCGCCGAAGGCACATCAGTCTGTGTCTCTACACAGACTGTGGTAGGCCGAGCGTAACGTACCTTCACCTATGTGAGACCAGCAGATATTCTTGTCCTGGTCACGCCCTGTAGTAGCCACAATGGATTTCCTTAAACCATGGCTGGACAACGGTTTCTCAACTTGGAAAACTAGAGTTACATAGATCTTTTGAAAACTTCAGCTACCGAAAACAAAAGATGGCCCGTGGTTGTATGTACTTGATTAAGCTAAAAATTTACTTTTCATCCCATTTATTCGAAAAACACTGATTGGTTCGTTGAATAGTGGTAGCAAAGTAGGTATTTTCTGTTCAAGACTTTCAGAGAGGAGTAATATCACTCGAACGCAAAATTAATTTCCCTCGGGCGACATACATTGGCTCGGGATTCTACTCTAGAATCTTTCACTCTGATCTGGATTCAAAATAGCGCCCTCGCCGGCAAAATATTATTTCGCTCCCTAGTAATACAATCTACTACTTATTATTAACTTTTCATTTACTTGTGTTATCGATGTTACTTCCCCGAACTCATAAACATAATTATTAGTTGTGTATTCTAATATTATCGATTTAAATGTTGTAACGAATTAATTAGAAAGGCAATTAAACGACCAAATCATATTTATAACTGGTCAATTAGTTTGTTTGTTGATACAAATTATATCAAGTAGGTACCAAAAAGTTATAATGTGTAGGTACAGTCAAGCTGCAGAAGAAAATGTATTACAACATTTCCTGCTACGGGCATTCTTTTCGAGTGGTTGTTTTTCGAATCCGGCGCTAGAGTTTTACCATTTCTGATAATTCTATTCCTATTTTTACCCGACTGAGGACGGTTATGTGTTTGGGTTGTATGTATGATTGTTTGTTTGTTTGTACGTTTCTTAGGCGCGTCCTACAGCCTAAACGGCTTGATGGATTTTAATAAATGAGGTATCATTGGATTCGTCTTGATCACGAGAGAGCTATAAGAATAAGAATACATTTTTATTCCTTCAAATTAAACCTTACACATACACATCTACCTTTATATTCAATAATAAATTTAATAAGTACAAATCAGTCGAGAAAAGAGAACCAGACACAGAAAAAGTGTTCAATGTTAGATGTTTAGTTCACATAATTTCACATCACAAAGCACTCAGAACGAAATTGAAACTAGGAATATGTAACATAAATACTAAACTTAAAGTGAGCCAATATCATGAATATTGAGTTATTTACCTACATTTCCATTATTTATATACATTGAGATGTAAAAATGAAACGCTACAGGTATACAAAGAGTTGCCATGTTCAACATCGAACATTCTCACAAAATCCGACAGATGCATCCATCACCTTTCCATCACCGTACGACTAGACGATCAGCAAAGCGCCACCTTTATAAGGTTGAAATACCTCGCACAAGAACGAAGCGTTACGCTTATTCATTTATTATCAGAACTGCAAAGGAGTGGAATGCCCTGCCCTCGTCAGTGTTTCCGGTAAATTATAACCCAGGTGTGTTCAAGTCAAGAGTGAATAGGTATCTACTAGACATGCCTGCTAAACCTTCGACCACATCATCGCTTTCCATCAGGTGAGATCGTGGTCAAACGATTGCCTAGACCGTAATAAAAACAAAACAGAAACATTTCGCAGCTACGAGGAAATTGAAAGTCACAAAAAGTCAGATCTGAAAAACGCCCTGACCCCAAACTAGGTACTACCTGTGCTTAGGGTATCAGACGCTTCAGTCCCCAACAATGTGGTCCCTCCAACACCAAGTAGTAAACAGAAAAATAGTAAAAATATTTCAGAAGGTACATCTCCCACGTTAAGGTTATATCATAGGTTATAGGATATATGAAGTGTCAAGAAAACTAATATGGCGGCTTACAGCTGCCATATTGATTACCGACGGAACAAAAAATTACCAAAACTTAACAAGTGAGCCATCAAAATACAGGTCTTCAAAAGACCATTTCAAAAATATATAATTCTTATAATTCATCATCATCATCATCATCATCATCATCAACAACCTATACTAGTCCACTACTGGACATAGGCCTCTTCCGCGGCGCGCCTCTGAGCCCCATCTTCGGCTCTTCTCTTCCAATGACTGCCAGCTACATTGCGCAGATCGTCGCTTCATCTAGCCGGAGGGCGTCCGAGGGGGTCGGCTACGTTTGCCGATTCGCGGTCTCCACTCTAGAACCCGTCTACCCCAACGGTTATCGGTTCTACGACAAATGTGACCAGCCCATTGCCACTTCAGTGGGCTTATTCTCAGAGCTATGTCAGTAACCTTGGTTCTCTGCCGAATCACCTCATTTCCCATTCTGCTGCCCCAGCTGCCCATTCTTATAATTAAATGGTATCAATTTTCTTAACAGCTTCTCACAAAATTTTCTATTTTAGATTATTCAAGTTAATGTAAATACTAACGACTAATGTTGCAATTGCAACTATTATGTAAGTAAAAAATAAACAATGGTTATGCAATGATTAGTAATACTACGCAGTATTACTAATCATTACTTAATCATTGCATAACTTTTTATAAGTAAGGGGTTAATTTATATAAATACTAGCTGCGCCCCGCGGTTTCACCCGCGTTCCTCAGGAACCATACAATTTTCCGGGATAAAAATTAGCCTATGTGTTAATCCAGGTTATAAGCTACCCCCGTACCGTTTTCATCCAAATCCGTTCAGTCGATTAAGCGTCAAGAAGTAACAAACACACACAAACACCCTTACATACATACAAACTTTCGCCTTAATAATATTAGTGTGGTTTATTTATAGGATTATTCAGCTCGCATTCAATAATTTTGTTCACAGTCGGGGTTTTTGTACTAATAAATTTACTTGTTCAGATTTTCTCGTTTCTATAGCAACTCAATGGTTCTTTTTATTTTCTAACATAAAATTTAGATTACGGACGGGAATCAAACTAGAACCCACTCCATCCATGCCTCTGCGCAGTCCACAGGTAACCTAGACAAAAAGCCGACAAAAAATACCTTTTTAAGGTTATTAAAACAGTTTCGCTAAGTAAGCGTCACTGCTAAAATCAAAGAGAACTGAACTTTTTTACTGTTTCTTTTTAACAGTAAAATATCATGCATTTATGTTTACCATGTCAATAAAGTTCATATTTGACACTATCTGTGCCCGCGGTTTTTGCCCGCATGTTTATTTATCTGGGTTAAAAGTAATCCGGGACCAAAACTACCTATAATACTACATTACATCAAAATTTGTTCCGCCGCCAAGTAGTTTTTTTAGATTACTTGGTTCTTCTTAACGGATTGGGATACAAAGTGCACCAGTTTTTAAGGCAACCCCTAAAGCTTTCCACCATTGAAAGCCGCATCGCAATCGGTCCAATAGTTTTACCTACGAGTACGTGATGCATGAAGAAACAAACAGACATTTCTTCAAAATTCGTTCAGCCATCAAATAGTTTTTTATCGATTGCTCGGCATCTAATAATCGAATTAAGACTTTTTACGTGACGCGCGAACAAACATACAGACAAACAAACAGAAACTATTTTTAATAATGTTATATTCCTGTTCAGTAGTATATTTTAAGTACCCTAGACTATAATTTTTGTATTATCATTGTACAGACTTTTTGGTACTTACTGCTTTATACAAGTATAGATAAATAGATATAGATAGATTGTAAATGTGAAGCGCCTAGTTAAAACTAGAGATTAATTTCTATCAGCACACAACGCAGACTGTCCATTTCGTCAACGTGTGACATTTCATCAGAACTACAAACAGCGGAAGTAGTACTGTTGAGGCCAGATGGACGGCTGATCGATCATTTCACCGCTTCCTGCTCCGCCGAGGTCAACGGCCATTGTGGTGAAAAGCCCAAACATAATTAAACACAATTAGGAGTCGTGGCTCCGCACAACAATCGAAGCAGAGCGTTGAAGTGTATCACGTGAAGTTCATCAAGTCAATTGCTTCGAATCACGCAGAAGCAAACTCCTTCTAGAGTCTAGACGTACTATGAGCTTGACAATAAGAGCACAATGGACCCATTATATTTTTTCAAAGTTATATAGTTATATACTTATAATAAAGCAATAACTATGAAACTGTACAAAGAAGATCATTAAAAAAATGGCCTTACTTAAAATAAGCTACTGAACAAGAATAGAACATTTTAAAAAAAACATGACTTTCTGTTTGTCTGTTTGTTTGTTTGTTAGTTTGTTTGTGTGTATCACGTAAAATCTACTGGACCGATTGCGATGCGGTTTTCACTGTTGGATAGCTTAGGGTTTGACTTAAAAACTGGCGGTATCACAATCGAATGAGTACAAGCCGAGCAATCAATAAAAATATAGTTGACAACAGAAGGAATTTTGATTAAATGTTGGTAAATGTGTATTTAAGGTCTTGAAATAGAACATAGAGTACTTTTAACCTAGAGAAATGACCACGCGTGTGAAGCCGGGGGTACAGCTAGTATTATAACTAGTTGTAGTATTATGGTATTTATGTAACGCTGCTATTTCAGTTCAGTTGTTCACCACCTAATAAAGCTGCGGCCACTGCATTGGGCATTTTCCGGGATAAATCTTTATACTTAGCAAGTTTCTTCAAAACCATTCAGCTGATTGGTTGAGCTGATTGGTAATAATATTAGGTAGCTATAGATACTTCTCTCAACTCGCATTTTTTTAGTATAACCTTTGATTATAACAAGTATATAATCAAAGAGTATAACGTAGTAGGTAAATAAATTTGATCAAGTTTTATTTTTCAGTAATAATGAGTACCTATGTTTTTCTAGCTAATCATTAGAAAATTAACGCAAAAAGGTGGGGTTTAAAATACGAAATAACATGGAAATAGCGTTTAAAAACATTGTGATATGATATAGGTTAGCCTGTATATACAAACTTTGGTTTCAATATAAGTAGGTTTTGAATGTACTTGTAAATATGCAAAGGTCTACTTTCACCTTTTCACCTCCGCAATAGCACGTAAGTAGCTGAAATTGCAGTTTTATACGCTTTATTTTGTAGTTATTTTAATATTAAGCTGAATATGTGAACCAGCGCCATCTATGAAAAACTGTAAAATACACCAAGACTTACATAGCCAATATGCGAAGCCAATGCTTATAAGTTTATTTCTGTTTTCATCTTCTTCTAACAGATGTCAGTAGAAGTATAAAAATTTATTAAATTTATGATTAGAATTTTACTGGAGTTCTACCAAAAAATGGAATGGAATACCATTTTATTGGTAGAACTCCAGTAAAATTTTAACAACATTTTTTTTATTACGATTCAATATGGGATAAAAGAAGAATTTCATATCAAATTCATGGAACATGTTTTTTAATCATCTTCACAAAAGGAGACGGTTATATGTTCGACTATATGTTTGTGTTTTTTATGTATTTATACCGATTTCTCCGTCAATTGCGGACCGATTCAGTTTTTTTTGTTGAAATGTTTACTCTCCAGGTAGTACGATATAAATTGTATCAAAATTGGTTTAGTAGTTTTTCGAAATAAATATTTTTTTTAGTACATCCATTTGATATTGTGTTTATATTGACTCCAACCTCTCAGATTTCTAAACCGATTTGGATGGTTGTTGTTTTATTCAAAAGGATAGATTTTGAGTGTTGCCCCGTTATAAACTTCATCAAAATTGGCTCAGTAGTTTTTTAAGTTATTAGCTGTTAGTCCATTTGAAGTCGGTTTTTGTACCATGGAATTTTGTACAGCACTTGTCGTCTCAAAAATGCGTACCTATTAATTTTGGAATCACGGATAAGGAATTCATAAGGAAGTAAAAATCAAGTTGTTATTCATAAATCTAACATTTAAGTCTAATTTTTTAAATCGCTGAAAGCTAGGTATAAAGACTTGAGCCAAATAGTTGCATGTTCCAAACCTAGTAAAATTAAAAACTTTCGTCAAAAAATAATTATAATAATTTGTTCTGCAATAAAAATATATGTAACATTAAGAATACGTACTTTACCTAACCTTTGTGGGTGCTGATACGAGTATATAATGGGTGTATTTTCTTAGCACTGGCGTGGCGTTGCTGGTACAGTCGGAAAGGTAAGGTAGGTATTTCCATCAAAAGAAAATTACCTTTCTTGTTTACCTCATACTGGTCTCATACTGGTCTCATAAAAACTCAATAAAAACTCATTAAATATATGATAAAAACTCATTTACTAATTTAAATAATAATTACCTACTCAATTAACTAAGTATGTATTTTTGCCATCTGGTTAAATGCAATTATCGGTTTCCTTTATTCGACTGATATAATAATGTTAAGAATCTCAACAACGATTGACTCATGTCTTTTAATCGTCTCATGTAAAGGCACACTACAAAATAATACTCAAATTATGTTAAAATTAATTACATATTAACAAAGTAACATACCTATTGCTTACAAAATAAATAAAAATTAAACATTAAAAATGTACATCTATCTAAGAATATTAAATTCAGTTTACTCTAGACTCTAAATCGAAACTTATCTTCTAAGACGTGCCAACGATGAAGCATCAACTCCACTCCGAGTCAATACCTCTTTGATCCACTTATTCAAAGTTTGTGCAGTCACAGCTCTGTGTGGCTTGTTCAAGCTGATAAATAAACTGTTCTCCCCGTTACGTAACTTCTTAGTGCGATCTAAGTAAGCCTCCAGCGCTTTAACTG
This sequence comes from Alsophila aescularia, assembly GCA_946251855.1. Taxonomy (NCBI): domain Eukaryota; kingdom Metazoa; phylum Arthropoda; class Insecta; order Lepidoptera; family Geometridae; genus Alsophila; species Alsophila aescularia. The sequence continues at coordinate 44,560,527 of OX276380.1, forward strand.
GCCATATTTCTGGTTTATCACGAAAGCAATTTAGCACGGTATTTCAAGTTTAGTCCTATGGTTCGGAATTTCTATAATCATTACATTATTAAGGATGGAAATATTGTTGATTTTAATTTCCCTAATGTATTGGCTGAAAGGAGTAAACTTAAGGAGAGTAACCAATTTCTTCGCTATAATCTCCAGTGCAATGCTCTCGTATGGATAAAAGATTCCGATGAAATTCATAACCGTCACCGTGCTATTTACTGCTGAGTTACGCAAACGGTATATATCGCTGAACAATTTCTTTATTTTTGTCTTCTTGAAGTAAATTTCTCTTATCCAAAAGAGCTAGAGCCGATCTGCAAGTACACATAGCATCTAATATGGCACCTTCATAGAAAAACTTCATCAAAAAGTAAATAACTTTATCAATGGATGCCTCGACGTAATCTAAACTGTAGCGGTAGCAAAATAAATACCATTTCTTTAAATAAGGGTCGTATTCTCTGAGACAATCTTCGGGAAACGTTGCTAGAGTTGCATCAATGGATGCTGCCGTTGATTTGTTTTTTTTTTCTTCAACCACGCCGACCTGAATATGCATTTTGAACCAGGGTACGGTCTGCATGTTGGTCTTGATTGCTGAAACGGATAATTTGTTTTTGTAGATATGTTATCGGTTATTGAAAACAGAAAATAAGTACTAGTATTTGCAGGATGGTCATACCAACTGACCCGAGTAATTGTATCATTACATTATAATATCATCGCCTTGGGAGAGGCCTATGTCCAGCAGTGGGACTAATATAGGTTGTTGATGATGTTTTATATATATTGTTCTATTTCTTAGAGTACTTAAGACTAATGCACCCTATTTTTATTACAATCTCACCACGAATTGACTAATAAGTAATTTGATTATAACTTAAACTTTAAGATTGAGGATATATACTAAGAATGTGTCCATTAACACTTTTCTTACAGCCTCTATTAAGGTGAATTCACTTTGTTCATGTGTTCTTTACAAGTAACACTTGTTACACACTACACTAATAGAATAGTATATACTACACTAACTCAAACGGTTTTGTCCTTTTAAGTACTATTTCAGTGTGATCGAGGAGCTGTATTGGCTCTATGTTCACATGATGATGAAGTCTATGGTCGTAAGCTTCTGTATACTTTTTAATTACGTTGTCAATGAGCTTTTTTTTTAAAGTCCCGATGTAGATCGTTGTTTCTTATGTACCAAGGTGCATTCACTATTTCCCTTAGTACTTTGTCCTGGAAGCATTGAATAATTAATGTATCACTCTGTTTGGTGCAGCCCCACAGCTGTATACCATAATTCCAGACTGGCTTGAAGACTTGCATGTATAATAATAATTTCTTGTGTGTTGACAGCGTGGAGTGTCTTCCAAGCAGCCCATACATTATTTTGTATCGCAGTTCTACCTTGTCTCTGTTCTTCTTAACGTGCCCTTTCTAGCGGAGCTTCACATACTTGGCTGTATTATCGTAAGGAATTTGTTTATATAAACTCGAGAATATTCCTGTTTCTTGTTGCTGAAGTCAATGTAAATTGATTTGGATTCGTTTAATTTAGTCCTCCATTGTTTAGTTAGAAAGAAAGAAAAGAAAGTAAATACATTTATTCAACACACACAAAAATAAAAGATACAAATAATTAGAAAAATTAAGTAGGTACAATAGAAAAGGAAAACAAAGAAAATGGGCCTTAACTCAGCATTAGGCTGTTTGCCGAAGGCACGCAGCGCTGGTTTTCAGCTAAAGCCCAGAAGGAGCGATAGTTAGTCCAGTCATATACTCGATTGACCGCTGTTTGGACCTTTTCTGCTGCTTCTTGATGGGTACTTCCACGGTACTTTCTACTGCTATTATAGCAGTGTCGTCAACAAGTTCCAAATAGGGATTATGATGATGATTATATAATCAGCCCAGACAAGTCTACTGTAAAATATGAGCCTCCGTTTTGCCATAATCAGCGCGATGGCAAGCGCCTGATTGTTACAGTAGATGTTGAAACTCACAGAGAGAAAGGCTGCTGCTCATTCCCTATGTTAGGTGTGGTTCTCACAGCACCCGTGGGATGAAAAGGGATGGCCCTATTATTGAGCCTCACATGGCTAGATTGGCACAGTTCTTTTTAACCCCCGACGCGAAAAAAGAGGGTTGTTATAAGTTTAGGGTGTGTATCTGTGTGTGTGTGCTATCGTAGCTTCCAAACGAATGGACCCATTATGTTGCGTTTTTTTCTGTTTGAAAGCTGATGTAATCAAGTTGGTTCTTAGCTATAATGGGGAGCTTCACTGAGGTATATTTTTTAATTTGTGCTTGTATGAAGGTCTTAAAATAGATGTTCTAGATAGCTAGCTATAGCTTTAGCTTTTATAACAGAGGTAGCACAGGATAGCACATCCTTGCCTGTTTTTACTTTCTGCCAACTTTTACACGAACAAAAATGTTAGACTTACGATTCGACTGCCACTGGCTTCATTTTTAGCGTCTTGGACATCAGAACGCCTTGGCAGGCTATTTAATCGGAGCGGTGGAGGTTCTTCTAAATGTGTGCGCTTCGTCGGGATACTTGAACTGTGTGCCGTAGATTCTCGTTTCAAACCTGCTGACTGATGTGGGCTGAAAATCAGAGGTAAGGTATACATAAGTCAAACTCCTCGTTTGTTTTGGTTGTACGATAATGTGGTCGTCCGTGGTGACTACTCTAATGTCTACTATATGTTTTTTGTTTGTTTAGAGTTACTTATATCTCCAAGATGCCGAGCCGATTTGGATGATTATATATTTTTAATTATAAAACCTAAACCATAAGCAACCAACCAACCATAGAAATTTCTTTAGTAGTTATTTTTAGTAATTCAATTTGTAATTCGGTTTGTTATTTAAATTTTTATACAGGCGAATTTAGAATCCCGGGATTCTCATTTTGGAAATCAAAGAGATAAAAACAACCGGCAAAGTGCGAGTCGGACTCGCGCAACGAGGATTCCGTACAAACTTGTAGGTATGTAAGAGTAAATACTAAGTCCGTCACGGAAGAGAAGTATTTTCTTAAAAAGGTTAGGTTTTTGTGATGCATCTAAAATTTACGGTTTTTAATTTTTCCTTTACTTATGCTATAAGATAAGACATAGCTTTTTCCCAAATTTCATGATTCTAGGTCAACGGGAAGTCCCCTTAAGTTTTGATTCCTGATTTGCGAGTGTCAAAATATGCGGCATCATCATCATCATCATGTTAGCCTCTAGAAGTCTACTGCTGAACATAGGCCTCCCCCAAAGAGCGCCATGACGAGAGATCTTGTGCCACCTCAATCTACCGACTTCCAGCGATGGCTACAATGTCGTCGGTCCATCGTATGGGGACTAACTAAAACGTAATCCTAAAATTATTGTACAGTTTGACTAACTAAAATCTAATCCTAAAATTATTGTACAGTTTGACTAACTAAAACCTAATCCTAAAATTATTGTACAGTTTGACTAACTAAAACCTAATCCTAAAAACCCCTACCAGGAAGGTAAAGTTCCCAAAAATGCGTGCTGCATTGCCACGTTGTTTGTATGGCAACGCTTAGCGCCCAAAATAAAGGCCACCATTTTGGTTCCGTGTTGCTTCGACCACATGTCCAGATAGGTCTAAAATGTTATGAACTCCCGACCTTCACAGTCCGAGAGTTTTGACAAATATATGACCACTGTCAAGGGTAGGTATCAAGCTGAAGTGGCAATGGGCCGGTCACATAACTCGAAGAACCGACAACCGTTGGTTTAAACGAGTTCTAGAGTGGAGACCGCGTTTAGGCAAACGATGTGTAGGGCGCCAACCGGCCAGGTGGAATGACGACTTGCAAAAGGCGGCTGGTAGCGACTGGATGAAGAGTGCCGAAGATTGGGCTCAGCGGCGTTCACAAGGAGAGGCCTACGTCTAGCAGAGGACGAATATAGGCTGCAGCCCGTTTTATCTATGTACTTACTATGCTGGCGCCTTTTGAGGAACTCCGCTGATTAAGCCGCCGCACCAGCCTGATTTTGAGATCTTGGAAAATGAGACGGTGCAAAGGTGTCTACGCTAGTATCCTACATAAAAGGCCGCCCCACCTTCAATAGAATGAGAGTAATTCCGTCACGTTTTTGACCATCATCAAACATGTGATCACATGGTTCTAAAATGGTCGCACCGTTGGCGGTGGTAAAAGTCCGATGAATATTCTTCCTGCACTTCTCTCAAAAGACAAACCGTGGTCACAAAACCGGTCGACATCAGCGCCATACTAATAAACATATTACTGAAACTATAAGTGATCGGGCGATGGCTTACTAAACATAAAGTAGCAAGTAGTAGTAGCCGGTCGGTCTAGTGGTTAGTAACCCTAGGAACGAAATCAAACGGTCGCGGGTTCGAATCCTGCAAGGTGCAATCATTTGTGTGATGAGCAGAAATGTTTGTTTCCGAGTCATGGATGTTGATATTCGTATTTATGTATGTTTATTCGTTACCTAGTGCCCATATTACAGGGTATCCTAGTTTGGGGCTAGGTAATTGGTGTGGAATTGTCCCGAATATATTTATTTATTTATTTTTATTTATTTTATTCGTCTCATGGTCTGTGGCTTCGTCTAACTGCTTCTTACATTAGTAAGCTAGTTGTATTTTGTAGTAGTTAGTTGTATTTTTTTTTAAACAAGACAACTTCCAAAACTAAAACCGACTACAGCCGGACAAAAAAATAGCATAATTGTTTGTCAAAATAGGACAAATTTTTAGTTTGAACACATAACCCTTACTTTGCTTGACCATAGTCTGGTAAAAAAAATGTCTATGACTATGATAAGACGAATCGATTGACATATCGCTTGTCAAAATCGGACCAATAGGGGCCGTCGCACCTATGGTGGAATATCCACATACATATATAAATACATACAAAGACTGTTAAACTCATTACCCTACCCTTGCTTCGCAGTAGCCGGTAAAAAAATGACAACAAGATCCTTAAGATTATTGTATAGTCAATTGATAACTAAAACAATTAAAAAAAACTAACAATTGCAATGATGATTGCCATCCTGCTTTTGAAAAGTCATATTAAGCACAGAAAGTTGAAAGTTTTACACTAATTACTTACTTATTTTCGACTTCTTCACAAATTTCTATTAGTTTATGGTCCAAATCTTCATTATTAAAATCACTATTTTGACTTAGAGAACCAAAATATGCCCTGGTGCACTGGACAGTAGCCATTTTGCTATTAGTACAGGAATATACTTACCCGGGTATTTATGCTAATGATAAAATGAGTAATAGTCGATAATTGCATTGCATTGTTTGTACCTAATAGTACAGTAAGTGTGCAGTCATTAATGACAGTGATAAAATTTGCATTGTTTACGTTATCAGTATTTTGATGTAAGCTAATGAGGTGATTAGATATTTGAAAAGGTGAATCCATTGCAATTTTTTTCCCGACTGCACGGAGGGTTATGTGTTTGGGTTGTATGTTGTATGTTTTTGTTTGTACGTTTCATAGACGCGTCCTTCAGCCTAAACGGCTTGATGGATTTTGGCAAATGATGTAACATTGGATTCGTCATGATCACGAGTGTACTATACGATATATGAAATGTCAATGAAACTAATATGGCGGCTTACAGCTGCCATATTGTATTTCCGATGGAACAAAAAATTACCAAAACCTATCGAGTGAGGTGTCAAAATGAAGGTATTTAAAATACCATTCTAGTAGTATATAATTCTTTTAACTCAACAGTAGCAATTGTCTTTTAAGTTTCTTACTAAATTTTCAATTTCATATTACTCAAGTTAATGTAAATACTAATATAGATATACTACTACAACTATGGCAATATAGTCTAATGTTGCAATTGCAACTATTAGAGTAAAGTAAAATATGAAAGTAAAAACGAAACATTAAATTTATATAAATAGTAGCTGTGCCGCGCCGTTTCACCCGCGCCCCACAGAAACTGCATTTATCTGGGATAAAACGTAGCCTATGTGTTAATCCTGGGTGTAAGCTACCTCCATACCAAATTCCATCCAAATTAGTTCAGCAGTTTAAGCGAGAAGAAGTAACAAACAAACATACACACACTCACTTACATGGGTAAATATCTAAACATATGAATTTAATATATTTATTCGTTTAGAATTCATAAGTTCAAAATACATAAATTTAAAATACCGAATCGATAGAAATATATAATTTATTTTGTTAGAAGTATATTCGGTAGTATATACTTCTAACAAAATATTCGGTAGTATACTCGGTATTCTACCGAAGTTTAAAATATATGAAGTCCACAAAACATAACAGTTTAAATTAGTAATGGATAAAAAGCATAATGGTTAAATAGTTTAAGTTCAGAATCTATAACGGATGTTAGGCATAAATCATTTAAAACTAAAATTTATTCAATCTAAATACATTTGAAGTAATTTTCAATTACCTATATAAAATAAATAATACTTTAAAAAAACTAAAAAACACGCTTTATATAAAAAATAGAAAATAAATTTTAATAGTGTAAAAAAAATATTTCAAAGAAATCGTGGGGTGCATGGGTCAATAGTTATAAATATTTCATTGACAGATATCAGAAGAAGGATTATCATTTCGATAATATCTTAAAAAGCACCCCACGCTTTTTTTTAAATAAATCATTTTTTTCTTATTGCCACTATTAAAATTTATTTTTTATATAAAGCGTGTTTTTTAGTTTTTTTAAACTATTATTTATTTTATACTTTTTAGTTCTTTTTTCGAATTATTGCATTGTCATCGGTCTCTGACAGGTGTGCAAAAATTGAATGAAATCTGACCGTTTAAAGTGGGTCAAAATAGCGTCCAAAGGAGTCGGTTACAAACATACAAGTGAAGCGTATAAAAACATGTTGGCGGCTTATGCCGCGCCGCACCTTAACCTTAACAGTATCTAGATAATTTGACGATTATAAAAACCGTACTTTAGGAATATTAAATTTATTTATTTGAACCATAAGGTATTATAATTTTCAGTACGTAAAACTTATGAATTGTAAAAATATGTACCTGCCTGTATAGTTTTTTTGGTATTTCATAACAAACTTTATGCATTTCCAATTTATTTATTTAAACAATTCGGTACTTTAAAAGTATATATTTTGAACTTATGATTTCTAAACGTATATATATCTTAAATTTATAAAAATAAATAATTCATACATACATACAAACTTTCGCTTTTATAATATTAGAGTGATTATTTTTGCGGGCGGTCAACTCGTATTCAATCATTTTGTTCGCAGTTTGTTTTTTTTTTGTATTTTACTTGTTTAGGTAATTTTACTGGTTAAGGTAAGGTGTAATGGTACCATGCTTAGTTCAGATCTTGAAAGCTAGACGACTATGTAATTGAAATATCAATTAAAAATATTGTCTATTCAATGTGTCATGGCATCGGCCTCTCATCGGATAAACTTGGATAAAACCAAGATTATATTCAATTTACATTTATTTCCGAACATGGATCTCCTCACGAACTTGTTCAAGAATAAGCTTATCTTGGGCAAACACTATAGCGAGGTAAAAATAACATTAAATTATCAATCTTTTCCAATAGGCAACTATTTACAATGTCTATAGTTTTCAAAAACAGACGTTAAAAAGCTGATTAAAACGCTGGGTCCTTTAGAAGGCTCTGGTCCAGGCAATATGCTTCCCGTATTCGTAAAACATTATGTAACTGCTATTGCATTTCAATTCTCTTATTTTCAATAAATCGCGTAGTGATGGTGTATTACCCACTGAATGGAAGAAGGCTCGTATCGTCCCCGTGTTAAAAAAAGGTGAGTATCATTTTTTTAAAAATTACAAGCCGATTCCTATTCATAGTTGTTTTCCCCAATTATTTGAATCACTAATTTAGCCCTTCATATTTTAGCTACAATAATAACTATTTTATTATTGTAGCTAAAATATGATTTGTGCTTAATATATTTGTAAGTTTTTATGTGAATCAATATTAAATAAAAATACAAACATATATAAGCAAATACTAAAACATTGAAATGTTTTTTAGTGGCTCTTTTTAGACTGTTAATTGCCGACCTCTGGATTGAGTATTTAAAATAAGCTACTGAACAAGTGTTTTTAAGTGTCTGTCTATCTGTTTCTTCACGCATCACGTAAAAACTACTGGACCGATTGCGATGTGGTTTTCATTTTAGGATAGCATAGAGTTTGACTTAAAAACTGGGGTACTTGGTATCTCAATCCGATGAGTAAACGTTGAGGAATCGATAAAAATATTTTTGATGGCTGAAGAATTTTTGATCAAATGTTGGTATACTGGTATTTTGGGTCGCGAAATAGCACACTTTTAACCTAGAGAACTGACCATGCGCGCGAAGCCGCGGTTACAGCTAGTATAATTTCGCAGCACCGGAAGCGCTGGTGGAGTCAGAAAGGTAATATAGGTAATTCCATGAAAAGGAAATTGCCTTTCTTGTTTTACTGGTCTTTTTATAATAAAAGAAAAACCACATCAAAAAGCTAATAACTTTATCAATGGGTGCCTCGATGGGTGATGGGCAATCTAAATTGCAGCGGTAACAAAATAAATACCATTTCTTTAAATAAGTGTCGTATTCTCTGAGACAATCTTCGGGAAACGTTGCTAGAGTTGCATCAATGGATGCTGCCGATGATTCGATTATTTTCTTCAACCACGCCGTCTTGAGTATGCCATTTGCACCAGGGTACGGTCTGCATGGTGGTTTTAATTGCTGAAACGGAGAATTTGATTATGTAGTTGTTGCTGATTTTTAATAGTTAAAGTGTGTTCTAGTATATGCGGGACGGGGATACCAACTGACCCTAGTAGTTGTAGGTGTAGGTATATATAACATCAAATCACCAGCCCAAAGAACATGGGCCTCCCCTACGATAGAGGCGTTTTGCCATAATTACCACGATGGCAGGTGCCTTGTTCGCAGTAGATGTTCAAGTTGTTGTTAATTAGGATGTGTTTTTTTTAATTTATTTATTTATCAATATACATAGCAAATATGTAAAACAATATTTTGGAAAACTACAATGTAGTTTGTAGGCATATGATAACTGTCATGTTAAGTTATAACTTTATGTATCAGCTTTATTAATAGATGTATGCCATCGTTGCCCCATTTTCACATCCTGCAGAGTCTTTTAAATGTAGATAAAAATATACTTACGATTCGACTCCCACTGGCTCCGTTTTCAGCGTCTTGAACATCAGAAGGCCTCATACGCTTTGCTGAAATCCCTGAAGTAAATGCCGTAGATTATCTTTTCACACCTGCTGTTGACTGATGTGGGCTAAAAATCAGAGACAAGGTATGCATACGTAAGTCAATCCCCTGGTTTTGTTCATTTGGGTGGACGATATGTGGTCGTCTTTGATCTCATTTTATCTAGTCTACTGTATGTTTTTTTATTCTAGTTCAATCTCGAAGATTTCTGAACCGATTTGGATGTTTTTTCTCTCTCTCTATGGTCTCATATAAACTTCTGCAGTAGTTATTTTAGTAATTCAATTTGTAATTCGGTTTGTTATTTTAATTTTATACAGGCAAATGAAAAACCCCGAGATTCTCAAGGCGCCCTCGTTGTAGAAATCGAAGACAAGACAAAAAAATTGGAGATAAAAGAAAAAGCGCAGCTAGCCCCGTAATATTGTACATACCCCGCGGTTTCGTCTGCATTGTTATAATACATGATTTCTTCAAGGATATCGTTGATCGAAACTGATGTATTCAAGGATGAATCAGGTTCACTCTTAATCTTCTCCACTTCCTCACAGACGTTGTAGAGCTCGTCATCGTACTTTGAACTGTAGAGACCGGTCTCTTCATCAGTTTCCTCCAATAAACTACGAAGCAAAATTACAAAATGAATTCTCAATATGTGCAACCTACTTTTGCATATGATCTTCGATACCTACATTTTTAAAAATGAATACAATTTCTTTCATATTGTTACGCCGGTCGATTCTTAGAAAAACAGTAGCTACTAAAATGTTCGAGGAGTTTCGGTCGGATGACGCAATACCTTCAATTAAAGGAACATTCTGGAATACACTAGTTGCGCGTAGGTACATACGGTACATACGGGTGCGGCGCGGCAACATCAAAGGCGCCGCCGGCCTTGAAAGTTCAAATACCTACCGACTACCGCTAGTACATACGAGTGCCTTCTGGACTTCTGTCACAGGCAGTCGATGCGCGCTCTATTTATACCGCGACGGGGTATAAATAGAGCGCGCATCGACTGCCTGGGACAGTATTGATATGTCTTTCGGAACGAAACGATCAAAGTGATTCGAAGCGAGTATTCAGTGTTAATTGATAAGAGTGTACAGTCGAGTTAAAGAGTGTTTGAGCGTTATTTGTTGGATTAATATCTTTTTGTGGTTTTTCGAATAAAGGTGTTAATTTTTGGTGTAATTAGCGTACATTAATTTTATCCGAACCCCAGCTCGTAACAATATGTTGACAAAAAAAACACTACTTGAATGATGAAATAAAGACTGGGAAACTATTTTAAATATTATGGATTACACATAAATCTTCATCTTTTTATTAATATTAATACTGGACTAAAAAGCATTAAAACATGAGCATGAGCATGACAGGCTCACATGCAATAAACAGGAGCGTTCTAACGAGCATTCTAGTGAATCAACAATTTGCGTCGAGCTTTTTGCCGAGCCGAGCAATTCTCATTGTTACGCCGCGCGTTGGCCCTCCGCCGAAGAATAGTATTTTTTCGTCACTATAATGACCGACAAAATGTTTGTAACGATGTTTGTTTGTTTTGTATTGTATTGTATTGTATTGTATTGTCTGAATGTAAAGTCAAAAAAGTTACTAAATGATATCAAATACGAGCGGGAGAACTCGTAAACTATATTATCATAGTGTTACAAGCTGTGGTTCGGATAAAATTAAAATACGATAATTACACCAAAAATTAACACCTTTATTCGAAAAAACCACAAAAAGAAATTAATCCAACAAATAACGCTCACACACTCTTTAACTTGTCTGTACACTCTTATCAATTATCACTGAATACTCGCTTTGAATCACTTTGATCGTTTCGTTCCGAAAGCCACGTCAATACTGTCCCAGGCAGTCGATGCGTGCTCTATTTATACCGCGACGGACGTTTCCAGAAGGTACTCGTAACTACTCGTATGTACTAACAGTAGCCGGTAGGTATTTGAACTTTCAAGGTCAGCGGCGCCTTGGAGTTGCCGCGCCGCGCCGCACCCGTAGGTACCTAACGTCGGCGGCGCCTTTGATGTTGCCGCGCCCGTAGGTATATACCTACCGCGCGCTCTGGAAACTTCTGTTGGCTCTGGAAACTTGTGTTCCAGAATGTTCCTTTAAATGTAGGTATTGCGTCATTTTAGTACCTACTGTTTTTCTAACAATTGGCCGGCGTAACAATAGGTATGAGTTTTTTTCTCACCCAGTGAGATTCCAAAATACTATTGAGAAAACGGTGACTAACTCGGTGGTATTCAAAAATCGCTAGCCAGATGCCCAGATAGTGGCGGCCGATAGCATAAAATAAGTTCGGTAAGTGTGTGCGTGAGGCTGGTGCGTACGAGCATATCGGCATATTCTTGGTTGCTTCACTTTAGTTGTGGCCATATGCCTATTTTTAAACATTTCTTGGTAATCGGGCGATGCCCTAAACATACAGTAGCAATTCACACAAAGGTAACTTATATACAATTATTTAGTAACTCAAGTAATGGCACGTGATGTGCGTCGTCTCGTGGTCTGTGTCGTGTCGTCCTACTGTTTCTTACATTAGTTTGCTAGTTGTATTTTTGTAGTATTCTATAGTTTAAAAAATGGCAATAAGAACCTGAACCTGTGGACGAATGCGTTTTAGGCGTTAACGTTTTTTTTTTTGGAATATGGATTGATTAAAAGTTACGTACTGCATTTGAGCAAGGTAAATAAATCAATAATAAAAATAGCATTGTATGCACAAATTGGCGCTTTTGTCCCGTACGGACTAACGCTTGTCCACGATTTGAGATTCTTGTTTAGTCTAACGATAATTAAAAACAACAAAAAAAGTATAAACAAATGTAAAGGTAATTGCAATCCTGCAATTTAAAATTCATGTTATGTATAGAAAGTAACTTGTTTTGTTTTTACACTAAGTACTCACTTATATTCCACTTCTTCAAAATTCTATGAGTTTCTTGTCCAAATCCTCATTACTATTTTGACTTACAGTACTAAAATTCGCACTGGTGCACTGGACAGTAGCCATTTTGCTAATGTTACAAGAATATACCTGGGTATTTATATAAATGATAAAATGAGTAATGGTCGATAATTGCGTTGCATTGTACTACCATTGTGCAGACAATGTGACGTCATTAATGACATGTTAATATCAGCAACAAAATTGGAATTGTTTAGGTTATCAGTATTTTGATGTAAGCTAATGATGTGATTATTTTTAAAAGCTTTTATTTAACTTGCAATGTTTGTATGTGTATGTATGTTTGTTTAGGTCAAATCTTGCAAGCTGAATTAGAACCTCCATTCATCCTCTTATCTTACCGAGTTGAATTTTTGCATGTTGGTTCAGTTCCAATGACAATGCGTTTTTATGCGCAACCAGAATTGACATCCAGGAACAGCTCCAGATAAAGGAACTCTTCAACGTCAACAGCGTGACACAGTCATATTGTGTACACATTCTATCATGATAGCCGGTTTGAAGTTTTACCATGACATGGCTGCAGCACTCCGGGTTGGCTCCTGATTAGGGAACTCCTCAACGGTTAACAGCGTAGACACGAAATGTTGTCTTCGCATTTCATTGTGATAGTCCGTTCTATGTTCCATCATGACACGGCTACTGCATAAAAAAATGTTTTAAATGTTTTGAAAATAACTTATTTAATAGGGTGGTTTTTTATTATGATGTGTTCAATAAAGAGTTATTGTATGATTAATTCAAATTTTGAAAGCTAGACGATTTCCACTAAAAATATTAAGTAAAAATGTTGTCTATACAATGTGTCATGGCATCGTACCTACTCCAGATGAACTTGCCTTCTATCATGATAGCCGGTAGGTCTAGTGGCTAGTGACCCTAACTATGAAATCAAATGGTCGTGCGTTCCAATCCCGCAAGTTGCAAACCTTTGTGTGATAAGCAGAAATATTTGTTTCCAAGTCATGGATGTTAATATTCGTATATATACATATGTTTATTCCTTATCTAGTACAGGGCTAGTATTTGGGGCTAGGTAATTGGTGTGAATTGTCTTTAATATATTTATTTATTTAAATAATGATGCAAAAGAATTAATTACACTATAACTTGTAGAACAATTTAATACAACTTAAATACAATACGACGACTATACGACATGTTCGTTATATAACGGTGTCTATAAAACTATGAATTTAGACGAACTTGGTACAGTAAACGAGTCTTATAAAACCAGTATCAGGCTTTTAAGTTGTATAATCTGGGCCTTTTTCTTCAGAAATGTGAAGTATATAACTCTTTTATACAACTTTTAGATGTTGGAACCAAAACTTTATCTTGATCATTACACGACTTTTTGGACTCTTACGGTAGTACACCAATTCAAAGTTATGTTAACCTAAGTTATGATATTTAAAGTTATGTTCAGCGAACTATGGAAAGCTCGGAGTTTCTCTGAGAGTTCGAATCCGGAACGAGGTGATCCGAAAGAGAACTAAACTTATCGACATAGCTCATAGGATTAGCAAGCTGAAGCAGCAGTGGGCTGATCATACTTGCTGAAGACCAATAACTGTTGAGGTAGACGTGTTTTTGAGTGGAAACCGTTGCACGGCAAACTTAATGTAGGATGGATATACGCAAGGTAGCTGGCAGCAATTGGAAGAGCCGAAGATTGGGGTCAGTGGAGTACTTTGAGAGAGACCTATGTTCAACAGTGGACTGATACAGGCTGATAATGATGATGATAATGGTGATGATGAATGTTTCTGGACATAAGATTCGGTGACTTGAAAATAATGTTGAATACTGAATTTAATCGATGAAAAAAAAAGAGGGGGGATGCAAACCTACCCTTAATAACCACCAGCTATTTTACTATTTCAAGTGTAATATGGTATTAAGTAGAAGTAGAAACCTTCCAGGCATTGAAATAGAATATAGAAAAAAAATGGGCTAAGAAACTTTTTGCGGTAACATTAGTTACATTTAAGATTCGCATATCTTTAAATAAAATAAATTAACAATTAGTAATACCATGTTGTACATATCTTGGTATGTATTTACTAGCTTTCCCGCCCGCGACTTCGTCCGCGCGGACTACAGTTTATCGCGAAAAAAAAAACCTAAGTTCTTCTAGGATATTAAAAACCAATGCAAAAGTAGGTATAGCACCACTCTTGATGTTTTTGATATACTTGTTATTTCGTAACCATGGCAACCGTTTCTTAAAGCGGTTCCAGTTTTTCCTGTTTTCGCGTGGAAACTTACATTTTTTCGGGATAAAAAGTATCCTATGTTTTATTCCTGTCTCAACTCCAAATTTCATCAAAATCCGTCCAACCGTTATCGCGTGAAAGCTCCCCAAACAAACAGAAAGACAACGTTTCATTTTTATATATCGGTATGGATAACGTAATGCAGGAATGAATTAGTCCTGATTTAGAAGTTTAATAATTTGTTATTTATTCCTCTGAGTTCATTATTATTTTCCCTTTTTTGTTATATACCTAGGAGTCCTAACTAAATAACAATAACAGGTAAAATAATAATGCAGTCAGCTCTGTAAATAGGTATGAAAGGTGGCCATCAAGTTAGAACTAGGTACTGATGCAATGGCAAACTGACCAAATAATAATGACAGACAAATGTAATGACCCGACAGACACTCTCGAGATTAAAAAGTGGTCATCAAGTTAGAACTGGGAACTGATGCAATGGCAAACTGACCAAATAATAATGACAGACAAATGTAATGACCCGACAGACACTCTCGAGATTAAAAAGTGGTCATCAAGTTAGAACTGGGAACTGTTGCTCTTGCCAGACAGACACACTTGAGATTAAAAGGTGGTCATCAAGTTAGAACTGGGAACTGATGCTGTTTCCAGATAGACACACTCGAGATTAAAAGGTGGCCATCAAGTTAGAACTGGGAACTGATGGCATTGCCAGATAGACACACTCCAGGTTAAAAGGTGGTCATCAAGTTAGAACTGGGAACTGATGCCGTTGCCAGACAGACACACTCGAGATTAAAAGGTGGCCATCAAGTAAGAACTGGGAACTGATGCTGTTGCCAGACAGACACACTCGAGATTAAAAGGTGGTCACCAAGTTAGAACTGGGAACTGATGCCGTTGTCAGACAGACACACTCGAGATTAAAAGGTGGCCATCAAGTTAGAACTGGGAACTGATGCCTTTGCCAGACAGACACACTCCAGATTAAAAGGTGGTCATCAAGTTAGAACTGGGAACTGATGCCGTTGCCAGACAGACACACTCGAGATTAAAAGGTGGTCATCAAGTAAGAACTGGGAACTGATGCTGTTGCCAGACAGACACTCTCGAGATTAAAAGGTGGTCATCAAGTTAGAACTGGAAACTGATGCTGTTTCCAGACAGACACACTCGAGATTAAAACGTGGTCATCAAGTTAGAACTGGGAGTTGATGCCGTTGCCAGACAGACACACTCGAGATTAAAAGGTGGTCATCAAGTTAGAACTGGGAACTGATGCCATTGCCAGACAGACACACTCGAGATTAAAAGGTGGTCATCAAGTTAGAACTGGGAACTGATGCTGTTGCCAGACAGACACACTTGAGATTAAAAGGTGGTCATCAAGTTAGAACTGGGAACTGATGCTGTTGCCATACAGACACACTTGAGATTAAAAGGTGGTCATCAAGTTAGAACTGGGAGCTATGCCATTGCCAGACAGACACACTCGAGATTAAAAGCAAACAGGCGAAAAAAGCGACCTGGCTTTATGAGCTAAACAAGGTCGACGCAGAGGGGTGCGTTCTAATGCCTAGAGTACGCCAAACCACGGGCGCAAGCGATAACTATATATGCCAAAAGAAATGTTCGCACTTGGTACTCTTTTTACCCGACTACGGCGAAGCGAATAGGAGGGCTATGAATTTGACCGGTATGTATGTGGGTGGGTATTTGTGTACGTATGTTCTAAACATGGACCGGAGCTCGGGAGTATACGCCCTGGTACCCGTGGGGTGTAACTTGTGGATGTACCGTGCTCGAAAGTGAGCCCTAATAGGAATAATTGTTTTACAACCAATTGGGGAGAATGTGTCCGTTTCAGATGTTTCATCTCGCCGGCTTGATCCATGTTTATAGTATTCTAGCTTTCCCACCCGCGACTTCTTCCGCGTGGACTACAGTTTATCGTGAAAAAAGCAACCTATAATGTTCTTCTAGGATATTAAAAACCAATGCAAAAGTAGAGCACTAATGCTCTTGATATTTTTTGACAGACTTTTTATTTGTTATTTAATTTCCATGGCAACCGTTCCTTACAGCGAATTATCAACATTTTCCAGTTTTCCCGTAGAAATTTACAATTTTCCGGGATAAAACCTCCAAACTTCATCAAAATCCGTCTAGCCGTTATCGCGTGAAAGCTCCCCAAACAAACAAACAAATAAACAAACAGACAACGTTTCACTTTTATATATTGGTATAGATAATCAATTTGGTTTCATTTCACTTCAATAACAAGTACAAAACTACGACACAAAATATGGGTTACCTATTGCTCCTTGTTCTTGGACTTTTTTGTCAGTCCGATACTATCTATGCGTCGCATCGGCTAAAGCGTTCAGGCTCACATTGTCTAGTGTCCTAGAATGACTACTATGCTAAAAAGTCCAAGAGCTACTAGTAGTTATCTAGTTTACAAATACGCACAAGTAAACGCATAGTCATTTTTGGCACTCAAGTATTGCTCCTGTTCGTTTGTGCGTAATGTGAGACTGAGACCTCATTGTAACGTTTGTGAATACGACTGTTTTTGAGTCGCTTTACGGCTATGAGAGACTCATTTTTACCCGATTGCGTGGAGGGTGTTTATCAGCCTATTGTATGTTGTTCCTTTGTGGCACTATATATGTCATAGGTATATTGTCAAAGCAGTGATATCATAATTTAACTAGTGAAATTATAATTACACGATATATTATTTATTTGTAACTCTATGAAAATAGTAGTTTCTGAACAGGCAAATACCTATTTATATACAGTTTTCATATACCTACCTCATACCTACGACATATAGACCAAACACGTGGACCGATATTGATAATTCTTACTTTAATCGATTTGTCGATCTTGCTCACTAAAGCTTTCTGTCATTCATCATAATTGAATATGGCGACAAGCAGACGCCATATTAAGAAATCAAGTCTGACTTTGTAAAGGGGGGAGGGGAGAGGGGTGTCATTGAATAGGTATTTGAAAATCATCTTTAGGTTTCTCTCATAATTTTTCATTTTATAATTACCATTAAGGATTTATAACGATTTAAAGTTCGCAGTCGGGTTTTTCATGCGTCTACTTAACAATTACTTTGCGTTGCGCTGTTTTGTATTAACAGCAGTGAAAACTATCGGGTGGAGCATTCGCTAGTAATTGCTGTCGCTCACTCTCTTCACTTGGTCTGTTCAAAGCATCATAAACAAGGCCATAACCATCGACCCACTTCCATAAGACCTGCGGCGCCAATCTTCCTGTTTTCGGGACTCGGACGCCATTTGTATTGATGCCACTGTCTGATGCTTACGTTGAGCAATAAATATTTGACGCTCCTGCTTTAATTCTTCAAGAATCACGCGAAAAGAAAAGCTAATGCTACATTCCACTTTTTACAAATAGTTATTCAATGTTTGGTTTATGTTTGTATCAACCTTACTAATCCGAGTGCTGGTAGTAAGAGCGCTATTCTAGTGTTAGTTCTCAACCAATTTTTGACTGGTGAAGCCTTGTACGCTCCTGTGTGAAACTTACACTATTCGAAGTCGATTTTTAGGGTTCCTTACCTCAATACTAAGAAAAGGAACCTTTATAGGATCACTTTGATGTCCGTCCGTCCGTCTGTCTGTCTGTCTGTCAATACCCTTTTTCTCAGGAACGCGTGGAGGTATCAAGTTGTTATTAATATCAAATACAGTTCTACAATCCCTTAGAGCTGTGAAAAAAACAAACGTCCGTTTATGCCGCATATTTTGACACTCGCAAGGAAATCAAAACCTATAGGGTACCTATAGGGTACCCGTTGACATAGAAACATAAAATTTGGCAAGAAGCAATGTCTAATAGCACAAATAAAGACAAAAATCTGAAAAACTTAAATTTCAAGATACACAAATAAAATAAAAAAGCCTTAATGGTCTATTTCATATATTTACAAGTTTGTATGAAACCCGCACTTCAACTCGCACTTGGCAGTCTTTTTTTTAATAGTTTTTATGAAGTATTTACTACTAGATGAGCCCGTGTGATAATTTTCATGTGTTAAAAGAAGCCTACGTGTTATTGCAGGACCATAAGTACCTCTAGAGTACAATAAACCTACTACATTTCATCAAAATTCGTTCAGCCGTCAAATAGTTTTTTATCGATTACTCGGATTCTACCCATTGGATTGAGATACAAAATACACCAGATTTTAAGTCAAAACATAAGCTATCCAGTAATGAAAACCGCATTTCATTCGGCTCAGTATTTTATGTATTTTTTTTTAATGGTTATTTTAGTGTTCAGTAGAAAGAGGATGGTGAGTTCGTAGTCCTCTTTACCCGATGATGACGTCACCGTGTCTGGGAACCAACGGAAAAACGAATAACACGGCGATAAATATCTTGTAGGTTGAATATAAATCTTCAGAAGGGTCTAACTTTATCGTATATTATATTTTTACTGGTTCCAGCGGTTTTGCCAACATACTAACTATAGGCATATATACATGAGTATGTAACTAGGATTTGACTGTACTTTTCTTTATTTTGTAGTTTTACTAAATATAAAATCTAGTAAAGTAATTAATGATTTGTGATAATATCTAGGTTGAGTTATTGTGCGTAGGTACAGTAATTTCAGAGCTGTCTTAAGCCATGCAGTGGCCCTTGGGCATATTGAACATAATATTATATAAATCAGAAGCCATTGCAATAATTTTGAGCTATTGGGACCTACAACGGGGTCTATCGGTGTATTACCAAATATAACATATAGGTACCTAAACAAGCGTGAGCGAAGCGAGCGTGAAAATGTACCTATTTTTGTCTTATCTTAATTAATTACATAAAAATATTAGATCATTATAATCATAAAGCGAATTAAAGGATATTTTTATGAGTCTAAAATATATGAAACAATAAGAAAATAGGAAGAGCATCTTTTATTTTTAGTTTGTAGCGAATGAATACACATCATTCCAAAACGCATCAAAAACGATAGACAAAGAAGTAGACAATATGTCGAAAATTATAATTTTGCAACGGCAAATCTCATTAAAATTACACAAACAATTTGAGTTCATCTCTTTTCCGTTTCGGTATTTTGAGGCCCCCCGTCAAACTAAAGACCCTGGGCTCGTGGGGTTAGTCTAACTGGTTCAGTTCCCTGTGCCTTATATAAGACGCGCCTGAGTAATTTCTAGAATAGGAACCTAACCAAAAAAATACCCTGTGCCCTTATGGATAAGACGTGCCTGAGTAATTTTTAAAATAGGAACTTGTCCACAAAAATCCGATCAAAAGGCTTAGTCTCTGCGGCCTGATTGATGAACAAACATCGAAGCTTTTAAAAATGTAGATAACAATTTCTACTGAACAAAATATATACGCAATGCTCTAGTCCTAAACCCTACTAACTCGCAGTATATGGTCTTGGACACAAAAATGCAAATTAATAGAATCTGTGGTAATCTGGATGTAAACATTCACGGTAAACAAGTAGCTCGTGAAGATGAAACTAGAATCCTTGGCATAATCTTCGATAGTCATCTAAGATTTGAAAATCACGTACTTAATATGGTAAAAAACAGTTTTTACCGTCTCAAGGTGTTATACCAAATCCGGGAACAACTCTCTGAATCGTCGCGTGACACTCTCTGCGAGTCATTAGTCTTATCCAGGCCACAGAATAAATAATGGTACAAGACCAGGCTTAACTACGGAGATATCGTTTACGGACCTCGATTACTCAGTAAAACTCAGCGGTTAGTACAGCGCATGCAAAATGCATGCTTCCGGTTCTGTTTCGTTGTCCCTCCCTCTATGCTTAATATGGACTCTCGTGTGCTCTCGTAGAGAGCTGCATTTAGCAAGGCTTGTCTTCAACGTTATAAAGTTTGAAAAACCAGATTACTTGCATGCGAAGATTAAGTTTGCAAATAAAAACTCTAACAAGCATAAATTAAAAATGTAAATAACCCCCGACTACGACTACCCGCTATTATAGCTAAGAAGCATTTCGATCACATCAGTTTTCAAACATAAAAATCTTGCCATCTGAAAAGCTACGGTTGTCACCCCCATTCCTCCCATTATAGCAAAGAACTATCCCGTTTACCTGAGCTTTGAAACATGAAAAACCGCAGTCAAATTGGTCCATTCGTTTGGAAAATACAATTCTAACCCATTTTTCTCGACTCCCAATATAGCACAGAACCATCTAGTTTACCTCGGCTTTTAAACATAAAAAAGCTACGATTCCTATCGACTGCCCGCACACGCACACGCACACGCACACGCACACGCACACGCACACGCACACGCACACGCACACGCACACGCACACACACACACACACACACACACACACACACACACACACACACACACGCACACACACAGAGTGATACACACCCTAAACTTATAACACCCGTCTCTTTGTTCGGGGGTTAAAAAGCAGCTACGTTCTATAAGGTTAGGTTAGGTTAGGTTAGGTTAGGTTCTACGGGATGGAAAGAAGCTAGGCTGGTCCTGTTGAAGAAGGAAGGAAGACCTGCTGACTCGCCATCTGCTTACCGACCTATATGCTTGCTAGATGAGGCAGGCAAATTATTCGAAAGAATAATTGCCGCTCGTCTTAACGAGCACTTGCCGCGAGTGGGCCCTGACTTATCGAACGATCAGTTTGGATTCCGGCGGGCGCGCTCGACAGTGGACGCGATTCTTTGTGTCCGTAAGCTGTCGGACCAGGCCGTTACCCGTAATGGAGTGGCATTGGCGGTGTCCTTGGACATCGTCAATGCCTTTAACTCACTGCCTTGGGGAACGATCAAGGGAGCACTCTCATACCATGATGTCCCGCCTTACTTGCAACGCATCGTGGCCGCCTACTTGAGTGACAGGAGCGTGCAGTACATGGGTAGGGACGGCGCGCTACATCAAAGGGAAGTCAGTTGCGGAGTCCCACAGGGATCGGTGCTAGGGCCACTACTGTGGAATTTAGCTTACGACGAGGTATTGCGTGTCAGTCTCCCCACCGGCGTTAGAGCAGTTTGCTATGCAGACGATACCCTGGTGGTGGCTGCAGGGGATACGTTCGAGGAAACAAAACGGCTCGCTGAGAGGGGTGTGGCTTGCGTGGTAGAAAAGATCCATGAACTTGGCCTACGGGTTGCTCCACAGAAGACTGAGGCGTTATGGTTCCATAAATTACCGCGAGGTAGAGAACCACCGGATTCATCGGTACGAGTGGGTGACGTGGATGTTCGTATAGGACCGTACCTGAAGTATCTCGGCCTCACCCTGGACAGTCGATGGGGCTTCGAAGAGCACTTCAGTCGAACAGTTCCCCGGATCAAGAGGGTGGCGGGTGCTATGCACAGACTACTACCCAATCTAGGGGGGCCGAGCGAAGGAGTGCGTCGACTCTACGCGGGGGTCATAAGATCAATAGCTCTTTATGGAGCGCCCGTATGGTCTCACCGTCTGTCTGGTGTTAGGCGCTGCAGATCTATGTACAATAGCCTACAGCGCACCATGGCCATCCGGATCGTTAGAGGATATCGGACAATATCCTTCGATGCCGCAACGCTCCTGGCGCGGTTCCCACCCCTGGACATCCTGGCGGAGATGGACGCACATGTGTACGATCGTCTCCGCCACGATGATTCCGGAGTTGCGCCAGTTGAAGTGAGGTTGCAGGAGCGCCGACGAGCGCTGGCGAGATGGCGTCAGCGGCTCCAAGAGCCAGGATCTCTGCGCCAACGCGTTGTTGGTGCTATTTTGCCGAGCCTTAAATTATGGCTTAAAAGGAAGGAGCCAGTTACATACAGACTGACTCAGATACTCACTGGGCATGGCTGCTTTGGTGAGTATCTATACCGGATAGGACGCGAGCGAATGCCACAATGTCACCATTGTGGGTATGACCAGGATTCTGCCCAGCATACGCTTGAGGAGTGCTCAGCATGGAACTCAGAGCGCGGAATCCTGGTCAGCCGGATTGGACAAGACCTCTCGCTTTCAAGCGTGGTGGCAGCTATGTTGCAGGACGAAATGGCATGGAAGGCGGTGGTCTCCTTCTGTGAAACCGTAATGGTCAAAAAAGAGACGGCCGAGCGGGATCGCGAGCGATCTGATCCCACTCGAAGACGGCGGGCCCGGGTTGTCCAAAATGGACAACCTGGACCGTCAGCCCCATAGGGGTTTCTACTTTTCGAGGGCGACTGGAGTGGGGGCTCTGGCCGTCCATCAAGTCGAAACAAGTGGTAGCTGCAGCACATGGTGGCGTGTGTTGTATGTGGAGATGATGTAGGCTTAACAGCCTTCACGAAGAGGAGCCTCAAAGGCAACGTGCGAGAAGGGCACCGGTGCGTTCCTTGAGAGATCCCGGAGTCCTTCGAATGCGCTGAGGTCGGCCACCGGGGGGGTTTTAGTGCGGTAAAAATCCCACATACCCCGGTTGCACCCCCAATGCTTCCGGGTACCTTTTGAAGGTTTCCCCCTCGAAAACAAAAAAAAAAAAAAAAAAAAAAAAAGGTTAGGTTAGGTTAGTCCTATATCGTGTGGGTTGCAGGCCGGATAACCTCCAAGAGTGCCCGACTGTTGCTGGTCCCCTTCGATGCATTTCATCTGGGGGGAAGAGCAGCCGTTGGGACGGTGCACCCGGGGATCGGTCAATAATTCTCCTCGGGGGATTATTGGCCGTAGCCGATATCTGGCAAGGTGGGTCTGGGTAGTTTTACTACCTGGACGGCAGGAGGGGAATCGCTACAAAGAGCTTTTATCTTTGTGGAGGTTCTCTTCCTGTGGGATGGGCGTCCTAGTGACGTGGAGGGGGGGCCCGGGCGCTCGGCGCAGGCTCGAGGAGGTGGGGCCTTGTGCGCTTGGCGCCGGCTCGAGGAGGTGGGGCCCGGGTGTTTGGCACCGGCTCGAGGAGGCGGTCCGCTCCCAGACCTACCATACTTCGGAATGATGGATTCGGTGCTGGGAGTGTGACGTGGAGGTGGGGCCTTGTGCGCTTGGCGCCGGCTCGAGGAGGTGGGGCCCAGTGCGCTCGGCGCAGGCTCGAGGAGGCGGTCCGCTCTCAGACCTACCATACTTCGGAATGATGGATTCGGTGCTGGGAGTGTGACGTGGAGGTGGGGCCTTGTGCGCTTGGCGCCGGCTCGAGGAGGTGGGGCCCGGGTGCTTGGCACCGGCTCGAGGAGGCGGTCTGCTCTCAGACCTACCATACTTCGGAATGATGGATTCGGTGCTGGGAGTGTGACGTGGAGGTGGGGCCCGGGCGCTCGGCGCCGGCTCGAGGAGGTGGGAGGAGGAGGCGACTCCTCCTTCGTATTTGTGGGGTCACTGGTGGAGAGTCGGGGGGCTCTCCATCGGCTTGCACGCCCCACCGGTCGTGGTGAGGGGTGACTTTGGTGAGCAAGGTTGCCCCTGCACAGGCGGAGAGGCCCGATTGGGTCTGCCACTGGGGCAAGATGGTAGAATGCAACCGCGACCCCATCTTGCCCCACCTCGGTGGAGGACTGCTCACCATGGGGTTTTAGTGGGTAGGACGGGCAGTCGCCCGGTGAGTCCCACATAGCCGCTGGGCCTTCCCCGGGCTCAGTGGTATGCGTAAATGCATTTCCCCATGAAAAAAAAGAAAAAAAAAAAAAAAAGTCCTATATCGTGTGACGCAGCCATGCCGAGGTCCCTCCGTTGCCCCGATCGCCACCAGGTTTACTGGTGGTGCTCGGAAATTGAGGACCTCCGGAGCGCTTGCTCGGTGGCGAGGCGACCCTACGTCCGTTGTAGGAGGTCGCGCCATGGCCGGACCGACGACCAGCTGTCGGCTGAGGAGCTGGCAACTGAGCGCCGGCTGCATGGCTTATACCGCGACTGTAAGTGGGAGCTACAGCTGGCCATCAGTCAGGCTAAGTCCCGGGCCTGGGGCGAGGCCCTAGAGGATCTCGACAGAGACCCTTGGGGGCGGCCATACAGGGGCGCCCGGAAAAAGATCCGGGGTCAAACAGTCCCTGTTGCGGAGTGTCCCTGTTGCGGAGTCCCTGGAGCCTGAGCTCCTAGGCAGGGTGTTGGGGGGGCTTTTCCCCGACTCCCACCACCACACCCCTCCGACTATGGTGCTCTCCGCCCCCGAGGAGTTGAACCCAGCCTCCATTCCGCCTGTGTCCGAGGTGGAGATGGAGGTGGCAGTCGGCCGCCTACGGGGCAAAAGGACCGCACCGGGTCCAGATGGGATCCCGGGGCGGGTCCTTAGGATAGCCCTAAGGCAGATGGGCGACAGGCTTCGGGGACTGTTCGACGCGTGCCTGACGTCGGGGCAGTTCCCGAAGCTTTGGAAGGACGGCCGGCTGTGCCTGCTACGGAAGGAGGGTCGACCTGCCGACTCGCCTTCCGGATACAGGCCCATAGTGTTGCTGGATGATACGGGTAAGCTCCTGGAGAGAGTTGTGGCCTCCCGTGTCATCCGGCACCTGGACGAGACTGGGCCTGGTCTGTCGGAGGCCCAGTACGGGTTCAGAGCGGGGCGGTCTACAATAGACGCCCTGCTCTGGCTCAAACGGTGGACGCAGGATGCGGTCGGCGAGGGTCAAAAGGCGTTGGCTGTCTCGCTTGACATTGCCAACGCACTTCAACAGCCTCCCGCACGGAACAATACAGGAGGCGCTCCGGTTTCATGGAGTGCCCCTGTATCTGCGGAGGCTGTTAGCCGACTACCTCCGGGACCGTGAGGTCCCTTGTGGAGGGGAAGTGACGGTTTGAGGCACCCGTCGACCGTCTCCTGCGGGGTTCCACAGGGGTCGGTACTGGGACCGCTCCTGTGGGGAAACGTAGGCTACGACTGGGTTTTCCGCGGCACGCTTCCTGCAAGTATGCCGGGTCGCGTGCTACGCGGACGACACCCTAGTCGTAGTCAAGGGGAGGGACCTCAGGGAGACGGTGCGGTTGGGCCACGGTGGGACACAACCCTCGTGAGTTGACCGCATACGCCGCCCTGGGACTAGAGGTCGCCCTCTCCAAGACCGAGGCCCTATTGTTCCATGGGCCTCGGGGGGGACCCCCTCCAGGAACGCGGGGTGGTTCTGGATGGGGTGATGGTCCGGGTTGGGACCCAGATGAAATATTTGGGTCTCATCTGGACGGGAGGTGGGCATTTGAGGCCCACTTTGCCCAGATGGCCCCGAGAGTGGTGGGAGCGGCAGCCGCCTTGGGAAGGCTGCTGCCCAACGTGGGCGGCCCCGAGCGCCAACTGCCGTTAGACTATACTCCGGAGTGGTCCGAGTATGGCCCTGTATGGGGCACCGGTCTGGGTGGATGCCCTCAACCCGCAGGACCAAAACCCTGCTGCGACGTCCGCAGCGGGTTGATTGCGACGAGGGGCGATACGCGGATACCGGACGGTGTCCTGGACGGCAGGGTGCGTGTTGGCCGGTGATCCCCCCCCTGGGAGCTCCAAGCGGAGATCCTCGCCGAAGTTTACCACTTCGTAGGCGGAGAGGAGATCCCGTGGAGACCCCCCCAGCGTGGGAGGAGGTCACGCGCATGCGGCGGCAGGCGAGGGCCCGCCATGTTGCGGCGGTGGACGGAGGACCTGACTCCACCGGTCCCTGGGCAGTGGACGGTGGAGGCTATCCGCCCGGTCCTTCGGAGGTGGGTGAGGCATCGGCTAGCATGGGCCGCTGACCTTCCGATTGGTGCAGGTGCTTTCCGGACACGGATGTTTCGGAAAGTACCTGCACCAAATCGCAAGACGGGAGAGGACTCCGGTGTGCCACGAGTGTGGGGGCACCAGAGGACACGGCGCTCCACACGTTGGAGGCGTGTGCTGCATGGGGCCCGCAGCGGCACACGCTTTCAATGATGATAGGACGGGATCTCTCTCTGCCAAGCGTAGTAAACGCTATGCTTGGCAGCGAGAGATCGTGGCAGGCAATGGTCTCCTTCTGCGAAGCCGTTATGGTGCAGAAGGAGACCGCGGAGCGGGCCAGGGAGACGGACGCCGGAGCGGACGCGCTCCGGCGCAGGAGACCAGGTGGGAGGAGGAGGCGTTTTGCCCACCTCCTCCCTCCTCCGTAGTGGGGTCACCGGTGGAGTGTCGGGGGACGCTCCACCGGCTTGCACGGCCCCACATGTCTGAGGGGTGACCTTTGTGAGCAAGGTTGCCCCTCCAAGGGCGGAGAGACCCGATAAGGGTCGCCACTGGGGCAAGATGGTAGAATGCTACCGCGACCCCATCTTGCCCCACCTAGGTGGCGGACGGCTCACGGGGGGGTTTTAGTGGGTGCGAGCCCCACATACCCCCTTCCATCACCCCCGTGGTGGAAGGGAAGTGCGCAGGCATTTCCCCCCCACAAAAAAAAAAAAAAAAAAAAAAAAAAAAAAGGTTAGTCCTATATCATAGTCATAAAACTGCAGCATTTACTGGCAGTTTCCGGTATTTGGTGACGTGTTGGAATAACATCCTCCACCCATAAAATACAATTCTCACCCCCCCCCCTTTCTCAACTCCTCCCCCTTTTTCCACTCCCCCCCCCCTTTCTCAACTCCCCCCCTTCACAACTCCTCCCCCCTTTCTCAACTTCCCCCTTCCTCAACTCCTCCCCCCCTTTCTCAACTCCTCCCCCTTTTCTCAACTCCTCCCCCCTTTCTCAACGCCTCCCCCCCTTTTCTCAACTCCTCCTCCCCTTTTCTCAACTCCTCCCCCCTTTCTCAACTCCTCCCCCCCTTTTCTCAACTCCTCCCCCCCCCCTCCGTATAGCTAAGAACCATCTCGATCACATCCGTTTTCAAACATTAAAAAACACATCAAAATCAGTCCATCCGTTTGGGAGCTACGATCCTCACCCCCATTACCTCGTCAACGTTCATTTGCTCTACTCAACTCACTCCATTTCACTCCACTGTATCATCATCATCATCATGTCAGCCTTTAGAAGTCCACTGCTAAACATAGGCCTCCCCCAAAGAGCGCCATGACGAGCGATCCTGTGCCACCTCCATCCACCGACTTCCTGCGATGGCTACAATGTCGTCGGTCCATCGTGTGGGGGGTCTCCCCACACTTCGCTTGCTTGTTCGTGGTCGCCATTCGAGAACCTTTATTCCCCAGCGGTTGTCGGTTCTGCGAACTATATGGCCTGCCCATTGCCACTTCAACTTGCAAACTCTGAGAGCTATGTCGATAACCTTCGTTCTTCTACGGATTTCCTCATTTCTGATTCTATCACGTAGTGAAACACCGAGCATAGCTCTCTCCATTGCACGCTGCGCAACTCTGAG
The DNA here is from genome assembly GCA_946251855.1 of Alsophila aescularia. NCBI lineage: Eukaryota > Metazoa > Arthropoda > Insecta > Lepidoptera > Geometridae > Alsophila > Alsophila aescularia. The sequence goes on from OX276380.1 coordinate 44,588,384, forward strand.
CTTTTGTATGAGACCAATAGTTAGCGACCAATAATATATACTTACTCCACTGTATATACCTTCTCATTTACACGCACTTCACATCCCGTCAGTTTTTTTTTTTATTATTTAATTTTATTATCGGTATTTTAGGTCTTGCAATAGTAAGTACATAGAGTACTTTTAACCTAGAGAAATGATAACGCGTGCGAAGCCGAGGGTACAGCTAGTCAAAAATATAATCTTAATAAGAATTATTGAAAGGAGGATTGTTATTTTGGCCTTATCCACATAATAAATAATAGCCTTTTCTTACATTTGTATCAAAGAGAGCTGCATATAATACCATGAAATCACCCGGTAGTATGCTACCGATATATGTTGTCTACCTTCGATGGTGGCCTCAGTTAAGCGGTTGGATCCTACTACAAACGGGCAAATATATAATCAACTTCGGAGTCACTTCTCTCACTAACAATTGAGAACAAAATTCCCTGGAAGTCTTTCTACTCCTCTCTATTTATTCTCATTAAGACACCGAATACTTTGAAGTTAATTCAGTGGGTTTGGCAGTTTCATCCCAGTGGCCTCCAACCTCGTCTATAGCCACCCCGTGCCTCCAGAATCTTATTTAGCATTCGCTATTACTATAAATATTATGGAACGGACTCACCAGATTCACCGCTGATTATTTCTTCGACTCTTATCGAGATCGGTAAGGGATCTCGCACCAGCCTTCTCGTTCGTGAATCTTGTGCGGCGCCAAAGTCATATCTACTTGGCCCTGCCACGAGACAAACTCGAGTTTTTTTACGGAAGTCAAATCATTTCTTTTTCACGTTCCATTTTTTCGTTCAGAATACTATAAATTTGCCAGCATAGAATCTTAAAACATACGTTTCAATCATTTTTTACGTTCTTGAATCGCATTTCTCGACAAAGGTGGTCAAATAACTTTCTATGCAAAGTGGGTCAATAGTTCATTATAAATTGGCTAGTGTCAAGATTACAAGCAACAAAATAACAGCTGTGCAGTGATTAAAAGCTCAATAAGGATTCAATTGTGTCGCCATACGACAAATCTACAATTCAGTATCTAAGCCAATTAATACGTATCGTTAATGACCGGTGTGAACTTGGCAGCCAAAATGTAGCAGCCTAAAATCCGACTAAATTAAGAAGTTTTTTTTTTATAATAGTGGTTAACTCTTATTTGTTAATTAATGATTATTGTTTAATAATAATAATAATATAAAAAACTTTTGATTAATAAGTTAACGCAAATTTTTATAAAAATATATCCCGAAGAACATGAACAAAATATATTCTTGAGATTTTTAAGGGAACACGCACCTAGTTAGAGCTCTTATCCCCTAAAAAATGAAAGTTTGAATTACGAATTTTATTCTCTCATAATGTAGCTTGAAAACGAGTATACCGACAATGTGGCTAAATGACAGCTTAACCCTAAATTCTTTACTTGAATTATGGATGAACACTGAACCGTGTCTGAAATTTTTAGGCTGCTGATATATTTCGTCTTGAAATACGCTAATATTGTTTAAAATCTGCACAATTGTATCATAAACGATATACAGGCTACCTTCTAATCACTATTGCAAAGTGTTTTTTTGACTATTTAACCCTGGAATAGTCAATCAAAATTGATACTGAGTTTTGATTTCACTACTCATGTTCCACGGTGTGTTTCGACCTTTGAGACCCTGAAATCAACTATTAATCTCATTCAAATATAACAAATGGTGCACAAGCTACTATAAAAATGCTAACAGATGGTGGCTAAATGCCAACCTGACCATAAAACATCCCAAAGTACATGAACCAAAAAAAACCTAGACATTTTTCAGGAAACAAACCTCTAGTAAGACCTCTCATCCCCTGAAATCTGTATGTTTTGATATATCAAACTATTGTCTAATAAAGTAGCTTCAAAACTTGTATAAAGAAAATGTGGCTAAATGACAGCTTAACCCTAAATTCTTTACTTGAATTATGGATGAACACTGAACCGTGTCTGAAATTTTTAGGCTGCTGATATATTTCGACTTGAAATACGCTAATATTGTTTAAAATCTGCACAATTGTATCATAAACGATATACAGGCTACCTTCTAATCACTATTGCAAAGTGATTTTTTGACTATTTAACCCTGGAATAGTCAATCAAAATTGATACTGAGTTTTGATTTCACTACTCATGTTCCACGGTGTGTTTCGACCTTTGAGACCCTGAAATCAACTATTAATCTCGTTCAAATATAACAAATGGTGCACAAGCTACTATAAAAATGCTAACAGATGGTGGCTAAATGCCAACCTGACCATAAAACATCCCAAAGTACATGAACCAAAAAAAACCTAGTCATTTTTCCGGAAACAAACCTCTAGTAAGACCTCTCATCCCCTGAAATCTGTAAGTTTTAATATATCACACTATTGTCTAATAAAGTAACTTCAAAACGTGCATAAAGAAAATGTGGCTAAATGACAGCTTAACCCTAAATTCTTTACTTGAATTATGGATGAACACTGAACCGTGTCTGAAATTTTTAGGCTGCTGATATATTTCGACTTGAAATACGCTAATATTGTTTAAAATCTGCACAATTGTATCATAAAAGATATAGAGGCTACCTTCTAATCACTATTGCAAAGTGATTTTTTGACTATTTAACCCTGGAATAGTCAATCAAAATTGATACTGAGTTTTGATTTCACTACTCATGTTCCACGGTGTGTTTCGACCTTTGAGACCCTGAAATCAACTATTAATCTTGTTCAAATATAACAAATGGTGCACAAGCTACTATAAAAATGCTAACAGATGGTGGCTAAATGCCAACCTGACCATAAAACATCCCAAAGTACATGAACCAAAAAAAACCTAGACATTTTTCAGGAAACAAACCTCTAGTAAGACCTCTCATCCCCTGAAATCTGTAAGTTTTGATATATCACACTATTGTCTAATAAAGTAGCTTCAAAACGTGTATAAAGAGAATGTGGCTAAATGACAGCTTAACCCTAAATTCTTTACTTGAATTATGGATGAACACTGAACCGTGTCTGAAATTTTTAGGCTGCTGTTATATTTCGACTTGAAATACGCTAATATTGTTTAAAATCTGCACAATTGTATCATAAACGATATACAGGCTACCTTTTAATCACTATTGCAAAGTGTTTTTTTGACTATTTATCCCTGGAATAGTCAATCAAAATTGATACTGAGTTTTGATTTCACTACTCATGTTCCACGGTGTGTTTCGACCTTTGAAACCCTGAAATCACCTATTAATCTCATTCAAATATAACAAATGGTGCACAAGCTACTACAAAAATGCTAACAGATGGTGGCTAAATGCCAACCTGACCATAAAACATCCCAAAGTACATGAACCAAAAAAAACCTAGACATTTTTCCGGAAACAAACCTCTAGTAAGACCTCTCATCCCCTGAAATCTGTAAGTTTTGATAAATCACACTATTGTCTAATAAAGTAGCTTTAAAACGTTTATAAAGAGAATGTGGCTAAATGACAGCTTAACCCTAAATTCTTTACTTGAATTATGGATGAACACTGAACCGTGTCTGAAATTTTTAGGCTGCTGATAAATTTCGACTTCAAATACGCTAATATTGTTTAAAATCTGCACAATTGTATCATAAAAGATATACAGGCTACCTTCTTATCACTATTGCAAAGTGATTTTTTGACTATTTAACCCTGGAATAGTCAATCAAAATTGATACTGAGTTTTGATTTCACTACTCATGTTCCACGGTGTGTTTCGACCTTTGAGACCCTGAAATCAACTATTAATCTTATTCAAATATAACGAATGGTGCACAAGCTACTATAAAAATGCTAACAGATGGTGGCTAAATGCCAACCTGACCATAAAACATCCCAAAGTACATGAACCAAAAAAAACCTAGACATTTTTCAGGAAACAAACCTCTAGTAAGACCTCTCATCCCCTGAAATCTGTAAGTTTTGATATATCACACTATTGTCTAATAAAGTAGCTTTAAAACGTGTATAAAGAGAATGTGGCTAAATGAAAGCTTAACCCTAAATTCTTTACTTGAATCATGGATGAACACTGAACCGTGTCTGAAATTTTTAGGCTGCTGATATATTTCGACTTGAAATACGCTAATATTGTTTAAAATCTGCACAATTGTATCATAAACGATATACAGGCTACCTTCTAATCACTATTGCAAAGTGATTTTTTGACTATTTAACCCTGGAATAGTCAATCAATATTGATACTGAGTTTTGATTTCACTACTCATGTTCCACGGTGTGTTTCGACCTTTGAGACCCTGAAATCAACTATAAATCTCATTCAAATATAAAAAATGGTGCAAAAACTTCTATAAAAATGCTAACAGAGTCTTGAGTAATGAGAGGTCTTACTAGAGGTTTGTTTCCTGAAAAATATCTAGGTTTTTTTTGGTTCATGTACTTTGGGATGTTTTATGGTCAGGTTGGCATTTAGCCACCATCTGTTAGCATTTTTATAGTAGCTTGTGCACCATTTGTTATATTTGAACGAGATTAATAGTTGATTCCAGGGTCTCAAAGGTCGAAACACACCGTGGAACATGAGTAGTGAAATCAAGACTCAGTATCAATTTTGATTGACTATTCCAGGGTTAAATAGTCAAAAAATCACTTTGCAATAGTGATTAGAAGGTAGCCTGTATATCGTTTATGATACAATAGTGCAGATTTTAAACAATATTAGCGTATTTCATGTCGAAATATATCAGCAGCCTAAAAATTTCAGACACGGTTCAGTATTCATCCATAATTCCAGTAAAGAATTTAGGGTTAAGCTGTCATTTAGCCACATTCTCTTTATACACGTTTTGAAGCTATTTTATTAGACAATGGTGTGATATATCAAAACTTACAGATTTCAGGGGATGAGAGGTCTTACTAGAGGTTTGTTTCCTGAAAAATGTCTAGGTTTTTTTGGTTCATGTACTTTGGGATGTTTTATGGTCAGGTTGGCATTTAGCCACCATCTGTTAGCATTTTTGTAGTAGCTTGTGCACCATTTGTTATATTTGAATGAGATTAATAGTTGATTTCAGGGTCTCAAAGGTCGAAACACACCGTGGAACATGAGTAGTGAAATCAAAACTCAGTATCAATTTTGATTGACTATTCCAGGGTTAAATAGTCAAAAAATCACTTTGCAATAGTGATGAAAAGGTAGCCTGTATATCGTTTATGATACAATTGTGCAGATTTTAAACAATATTAGCGTAGTTCAAGTCGAAATATATCAGCAGCCTAAAAATTTCAGACACGGTTCAGTGTTCATCCATAATTCAAGTAAAGAATTTAGGGTTAAGCTGTCATTTAGCCACATTTTCTTTATGCACGTTTTGAAGCTATTTTATTAGACAATAGTGTGATTTATTAAAACTTACAGATTTCAGGGGATGAGAGGTCTTACTAGAGGTTTGTTTCCTGAAAAATATCTAGGTTTTTTTTGGTTCATGTACTTTGGGATGTTTTATGGTCAGATTGGCATTTAGCCACCATTTGTTAGCATTTTTGTAGTAGCTTGTGCACCATTTGTTATATTTGAATGAGATTAATATCTGATTTCAGGGTCTCAAAGGTCGAAACACACCGTGGAACATGAGTAGTGAAATCAAAACTCAGTATCAATTTTGATTGACTATTCCAGGGTTAAATAGTCAAAAAACACTTTGCAATAGTGATTAAAAGGTAGCCTGTATATCGTTTATGATACAATTGTGCAGATTTTAAACAATATTAGCGTAGTTCAAGTCGAAATATATCAGCAGCCTAAAAATTTCAGACACGGTTCAGTGTTCATCCATAATTCAAGTAAAGAATTTAGGGTTAAGCTGTCATTAAGCCACATTCTCTTTATACACGTTTTGAAGCTATTTTATTAGACAATGGTGTGTTATATCAAAACTTACAGATTTCAGGGGATGAGAGGTCTTACTAGAGGTTTGTTTCCTGAAAAATGTCTAGGTTTTTTTTGGTTCATGTACTTTGGGATGTTTTATGGTCAGGTTGGCATTTAGCCACCATCTGTTAGCATTTTTGTAGTAGCTTGTGCACCATTTGTTATATTTGAATGAGATTAATAGTTGATTTCAGGGTCTCAAAGGTCGAAACACACCGTGGAACATGAGTAGTGAAATCAAAACTCAGTATCAATTTTGATTGACTATTCCAGGGTTAAATAGTCAAAAAATCACTTTGCAATAGTGATTAGAAGGTAGCCTGTATATCGTTTATGATACAATTGTGCAGATTTTAAACAATATTAGCGTATTTCAAGTCGAAATATATCAGCAGCCTAAAAATTTCAGACACGGTTCAGTGTTCATCCATAATTCAAGTAAAGAATTTTGGGTTAAACTGTCATTTAGCCACATTTTCTTTATACACGTTTTGAAGCTACTTTATTAGACAATAGTTTGATATATCAAAACATACAGATTTCAGGGGATGAGAGGTCTTACTAGAGGTTTGTTTCCTGAAAAATGTCTAGGTTTTTTTGGTTCATGTACTTTGGGATGTTTTATGGTCAGGTTGGCATTTAGCCACCATCTGTTAGCATTTTTGTAGTAGCTTGTGCACCATTTGTTATATTTGAATGAGATTAATAGTTGATTTCAGGGTCTCAAAGGTCGAAACACACCGTGGAACATGAGTAGTGAAATCAAAACTCAGTATCAATTTTGATTGACTATTCCAGGGTTAAATAGTCAAAAAATCACTTTGCAATGGTGATTAGAAGGTAGCCTGTATATCGTTTATGATACAATTGTGCAGATTTTAAACAATATTAGCGTAGTTCAAGTCGAAATATATCAGCAGCCTAAAAATTTCAGACACGGTTCAGTGTTCATCCATAATTCAAGTAAAGAATTTAGGGTTAAGCTGTCATTAAGCCACATTCTCTTTATACACGTTTTGAAGCTATTTTATTAGACAATGGTGTGTTATATCAAAACTTACAGATTTCAGGGGATGAGAGGTCTTACTAGAGGTTTGTTTCCTGAAAAATGTCTAGGTTTTTTTTGGTTCATGTACTTTGGGATGTTTCATGGTCAGTTTGGCATTTAGCCACCATCTGTTAGCATTTTTATTCTAGCTTGTGCACCATTTGTTATATTTGAATGAGATTAATAGTTGATTTCAGGGTCTCAAAGGTCGAAACACACCGTGGAACATGAGTAGTGAAATCAAAACTCAGTATCAATTTTGATTGACTATTCCAGGGTTAAATAGTCAAAAAATCACTTTGCAATGGTGATTAGAAGGTAGCCTGTATATCGTTTATGATACAATTGTGCAGATTTTAAACAATATTAGCGTAGTTCAAGTCGAAATATATCAGCAGCCTAAAAATTTCAGACACGGTTCAGTGTTCATCCATAATTCAAGTAAAGAATTTAGGGTTAAGCTGTCATTTAGCCACATTCTCTTTATACACGTTTTGAAGCTACTTTATTAGACAATAATGTGATATATCAAAACTTACAGATTTCAGGGGATGAGAGGTCTTACTAGAGGTTTGTTTCCTGAAAAATGTCTAGGTTTTTTTTGGTTCATGTACTTTGGGATGTTTCATGGTCAGGTTGGCATTTAGCCACCATCTGTTAGCATTTTTATTCTAGCTTGTGCACCATTTGTTATATTTGAATGAGATTAATAGTTGATTTCAGGGTCTCAAAGGTCGAAACACACCGTGGAACATGAGTAGTGAAATCAAAACTCAGTATCAATTTTGATTGACTATTCCAGGGTTAAATAGTCAAAAAATCACTTTGCAATGGTGATTAGAAGGTAGCCTGTATATCGTTTATGATACAATTGTGCAGATTTTAAACAATATTAGCGTATTTCAAGTCGAAATATATCAGCAGCCTAAAAATTTCAGACACGGTTCAGTGTTCATCCATAATTCAAGTAAAGAATTTAGGGTTAAGCTGTCATTTAGCCACATTTTCTTTATGCACGTTTTGAAGTTACTTTATTAGACAATAGTGTGATATATTAAAACTTACAGATTTCAGGGGATGAGAGGTCTTACTAGAGGTTTGTTTCCGGAAAAATGACTAGGTTTTTTTTGGTTCATGTACTTTGGGATGTTTTATGGTCAGGTTGGCATTTAGCCACCATCTGTTAGCATTTTTATAGTAGCTTGTGCACCATTTGTTATATTTGAACGAGATTAATAGTTGATTTCAGGGTCTCAAAGGTCGAAACACACCGTGGAACATGAGTAGTGAAATCAAAACTCAGTATCAATTTTGATTGACTATTCCAGGGTTAAATAGTCAAAAAATCACTTTGCAATAGTGATTAGAAGGTAGCCTGTATATCGTTTATGATACAATTGTGCAGATTTTAAACAATATTAGCGTATTTCAAGTCGAAATATATCAGCAGCCTAAAAATTTCAGACACGGTTCAGTGTTCATCCATAATTCAAGTAAAGAATTTAGGGTTAAGCTGTCATTTAGCCACATTTTCTTTATACACGTTTTGAAGCTACTTTATTAGACAATAGTTTGATATATCAAAACATACAGATTTCAGGGGATGAGAGGTCTTACTAGAGGTTTGTTTCCTGAAAAATGTCTAGGTTTTTTTTGGTTCATGTACTTTGGGATGTTTTATGGTCAGGTTGGCATTTAGCCACCATCTGTTAGCATTTTTATAGTAGCTTCTGCACCATTTGTTATATTTGAATGAGATTAATAGTTGATTTCAGGGTCTCAAAGGTCGAAACACACCGTGGAACATGAGTAGTGAAATCAAAACTCAGTATCAGTTTTGATTGACTATTCCAGGGTTAAATAGTCAAAAAATCACTTTGCAATAGTGATTAGAAGGTAGCCTGTATATCGTTTATGATACAATTGTGCAGATTTTAAACAATATTAGCGTATTTCAAGTCGAAATATATCAGCAGCCTAAAAATTTCAGACACGGTTCAGTGTTCATCCATAATTCAAGTAAAGAATTTAGGGTTAAGCTGTCATTTAGCCACATTTTCTTTATACACGTTTTGAAGCTACTTTATTAGACAATAGTTTGATATATCAAAACATACAGATTTCAGGGGATGAGAGGTCTTACTAGAGGTTTGTTTCCTAAAAAATGTCTAGGTTTTTTTTGGTTCATGTACTTTGGGATGTTTTATGGTCAGGTTGGCATTTAGCCACCATCTGTTAGCATTTTTATAGTAGCTTGTGCACCATTTGTTATATTTGAATGAGATTAATGGTTGATTTCAGGGTCTCAAAGGTCGAAACACACCGTGGAACATGAGTAGTGAAATCAAAACTCAGTATCAATTTTGATTGACTATTCCAGGGTTAAATAGTCAAAAAAACACTTTGCAATAGTGATTAGAAGGTAGCCTGTATATCGTTTATGATACAATTGTGCAGATTTTAAACAATATTAGCGTATTTAAAGTCGAAATATATCAGCAGCCTAAAAATTTCAGACACGGTTCAGTGTTCATCCATAATTCAAGTAAAGAATTTAGGGTTAAGCTGTCATTTAGCCACATTGTCGGTATACTCGTTTTCAAGCTACATTATGATAGAATAAAATTCGTAATTCAAACTTTCATTTTTCAGGGGATAAGAGCTCTAACTAGGTGCGTGTTCCCTTAAAAATCTCAAGAATATATTTTATTCATATTCTTCGGGATATATTTTTATAAAAATTTGCGTTAACTTATTAATCAAAAGTTTTTTATATTATTAAACAATAATCATTAATTAACAAATAAGAGTTAACCACTATTATAAAAAAAACCTTCTTAATTTAGTCGGATTTTAGGCTGCTACATTTTGGCTGCCAAGTTCACACCGGTTCGTTAATGAGTCATCGTTTGTTGTCCTCGGGCTGTCATAAGCCTAATTAAATACGTCATTAATAAGTACCACCATTATAGACAAGCGAAAAATAATTGTTAATTTAACCGCTTGACTATCGGTACCCCGTACGGTTTAAATGCGTAAATATACCCGAAGTGGATAAAAATAACACTAAACTAATTATCATGATAATTTCCTGGCTGGATAAAAAGACGATACGTATATTGTATCTTGACCGAAAATTGACCTGAAATTACCATGATCTATCTCAGCTTTCAACAGACATTAAGAACGAAAAAGCAATAAGTACGAAAAAGTCTGTATAATGAAGATGATTAAAAAAAAATGATCTAGGGTACTTGAAATGAGCTACTGAACAAGAATATAATATTTTTTTTAATTCGTGTTGTCTGTTTGTTTGTCTGTTTGTCTGTATGCATGTTTGTTCGCGCATCACGTATAAGCTACTAGACCAATTGCTATGGGGTTTTCACTGTTGGATAGCTTAGGGGTTTGGCTTAAAAAAGGGGTACTTGGTATCTCAAACCATTGAGTAGAAGCAAAGCAATCGATAAAAACTTTTGGACGGCTAAAGGTTTTTTTTAATCAAATGTTGTTATATTGGTATTATAGGTCTTGGAATAGTACATAGAGTACTTTTAACCCACAGAAATGATCACGCGTGGGAAGACGCGGGTACAGCTAGTCAGAAATTGAAGTGTTAAAATGCCTTGAATAACTTTGGCAGCATTGCTTTGTTGTATTATTGCAGTGCTGTTTCGATCAGGCAACATAGCTTAATACATTAGAATTTAAGATAGATAACTTAGACACGCACGAGTTTGAGATACATATGATACTTAAATCTGGAACTGGAAACCGCCTTTTTGGAACACGTCTGCCCAAATAAGGACTGAAATGTTTTAAGGGTTCATGTATGTTTGTATGAAGGTATGTGAGTTTCTTTATTCCATCATACCTGAACAGATTTGGATATAAGCGATACACCATATTATGGTGTATCGCTAGAATCCATACATCATCCCGAATAACATATTCTACATACTTTTTTGAATATAAACTATGACTGTGCCAAGTTGCATCAAAACCCATGCAGTAGTTTCAGCGTGGTACGTTTTCTTTTAAAAAACTTTCAATCCCTATCCTGCGGGAACCGTTTAATTTATCGGGATCAAAAGTACTCAATGTCCTACCTCGTAGTATGAACTCAAATTATGCCAAATTTAATATGAATTTATTATGTGGTTTCAGCGTGATGCGCGGCCAGGATACAGACAAACAGACAGAAAGACAAAAAAATAATTTGTACTGAAGTCAAAACTGTCTTTATTTATTTTTTGTCTTTTTTCCGTCTGTTTGTCTGTCTGTATCTTGGACGCGTATCACGTTGAAACTACTTATGGAGTTCAAAATGAAATTTGGCATGATTTGAGTGCAGGATAGGGGTTGAAAAAAAACTTACCACTGAGACTACTAGTCGGATTTTGATGCAACTTGGCACAGTCATAGTTTATATGATGGGTTAAAATTGAGGATATTTTAGGGTACATAAAATAAGCTACTGAACAAGAATATAAAATTAAAAAAGACGTGTCTGTCTGTCTGTTTGTCTGTATTTTTGTTTGTTCGCGCATCACGTAAAAACTACTTGACCGATTGCGATGCGAATTAAAAACTGGTGTACTTATTATCTCAATATGATGAGTAGAAGCCGAGCAATCGATAAAATCTTTTTGACGGCTGAAGGTATATTGGTATTTTAGGTCTTTGAATAGTAGTAACCTTCTTTTAACCTACAGAAATGTCCACGCTTACGAAGCCGCGGGTACAGCCAGTCGAACATATAACCATCTCCTTTTGTGAAATCGCTTAAAAACAGCCAAGAGTGAGTTGGACTCGTCGGATTGTGTGGAACGGCATCGATGCAAAATTTCCTTTTCAAACTCAAAGTATGGTTTACCTAATTTATAAAAAATGACAAGCGGCGATAAACTATGAAATGAGGTATTATAATGTTGTTGAAAATGGATGACATCGTCACAAACTCTTTTACGTAGTTGGTTGATTTCTTGAAGGCCTAGGCCCATGTAACTTAAGTTACTAGCTTTCGCCCGCGACTAGGCGCGGGCTACAGTTTATAGCGAAAAAAAACATCCCATGCTTATCTACGATATTAATAACTAGCTTAAAAGCTAAAAAAACACATCTGACCTGCCAAAAAAAATAGCTTTTGCAAATAAATTACTGTTGAAATGTGCTAATCAAGACCTTCAATTTGATACCCATATCTGTGCCCATATTGGAAAATTCGAAGTTTTTTTTTTCTTATTGTAAGTGGAGCCATACACCACCACCACCACCACCATATTGAATGTTTAAAAAAAATAGCCTATGTTACTCAGGGGGGCGAAAGCATTCTGACGATACCCCATACGTCTAAATCTGTTCAGGCAATTAAGTTATGGTGGAATAAAGAAACTTACATACATACAAACATACATGAATGCTAAAAACAATAAGTACACTCCTTTTTTTGGGCAGTCGTGTTAAAAACAATGCAAAAGTATAGCACCAACGCTCATGATGCTTTTTATTAACATACTTGTTTTTATTTCGTTTCCAAGGCAACGTCCGTTCCTAACAGCGAGTAATCGACATTTTCCAGTTTTCCCAAAGCAAATTACCATTTTCCGGGATAAAAAGTATCCTATTTTAGTCTCTTTATTGTGCAGTACAATACCTATTTACAAAGTCTCATCAAAATCAGTCGGATCAGTTAGTATGGCGTGAAAGTTCCCCAAAGAAACAAACAAACAGATAACTCTTTACTTTTATATATTGGTATGAATTGTTAGAAATAGTGATCTTTGTTAAGTACTGTGACAACAAAGTTTTATTTTTGTAACTTTCCTTCATAGTTGAGGATGATAAAATTAACGAAAATATTTAGATATTTAATATTTTATTTTATTTTATTTTATTTATTTAGTAATCCAACAGCGATGTTACAGAAATATTAAACATAAATAGACTTAAAATTAGGCCAAAACAGGATTACATAATAAGTTTTAGACATTAACAATAACAAAATAAGAGAAATACAATAAGTGAAATACGAGGCTATATATTTTAATACTTATGCATTTAAACGTGTGTGAGGGTTTGTGTGTGTGTGTGTGTGTGTGTGTGTGTGTGTGTGTGTGGGTGTGTGTGTTTGTGTGTGTGTGTGTGTTTGTGTGTGTGTGTGTGTGTGTGTGTGTGTGTGTGTGTGTGTGAGAGATATACACAATATAATAATAAATAAACATTATATAGATAAAGAAAATAAATTAGGTTTATTAAATATTATTCCACTCATAATAAATTTTAATATCATAAATATTAATGATAATCTGAGAAGTTTTATTATATGAAGATTATAAAATTAAATCAATTGATTGAAATGGTGCAACTTCTTAATTTCATATTTAAGGGTATTTTTGGATAAATAGAACAGGTCCAAGTCAGAATAATGTTTGTTATAAGTTCGGGCAGCGCGACATAGGACAGAATTTTTAGCATAATTAGTGTTGACATAGGGAACATGGAGGAGTGGAGTATGCCGTGTTCGGTAAGATGGTACTCGCAGCATTATATTAGACAACAGTTCACAGCTGTCCATTTTCCCAGATAATATATCGTGGAGTAGAACGACGTCATACTGCTTACGCCTTTGTTCAAGTGAATCTATACCAAAATGTAAACAAGCTTCAGAATAAGAATCAAAAATTTTGTGGTCTTTAAAGCTCAGAAATTTTATAAATTTATTTTGAATGGATTCTAGTCTTTGGATGTGGACAATATAACATGGGGACTGCAAGCATATTCTAAGATACTTCGGACATAGGTAAAGTACAAAACTTTGATGCAGTCTATGTTTGTAAAACAGTTGCATACCCGCTTGATAAATCCTAATTGCTTGTAAGCTTTACCAACAATGGTATCAATATGTTCAACTAGCATCATCTTTGAGTCTAATTTTATGCCTAGATCACGCACAGTGCTAACTTTGTTAATAGGAGCATTATTTATTTGATAGGTAAAATGAATAGGCTTAGATTTCCGTGTGAATGTTATTTGTAAGCATTTTGCTGTGTTAACAGAGATTCTATTTAGAATATAGTAAAGGTTAAGATTGTTAAGATCGTCTTGAATCTTGGTACATTCTTCAATATTGTTAACTTTTAAAAAAACTTTTTTATCATCGGCAAACATAATGTATCTAGAGTTGGTGAAGCAAGTATTTATGTCAAAAAGGTAAGCATTATATAACAAGGGACCTAAAATAGAACCTTGGGGGACTCCAGAACTGATAGACACATAGTCGCTACGTGCACTACCAATTACCACCGCTTGTCGCCTATTGATGATGTACGAGCTGAACCATCTGTGAAGGTCTCCCCGTATTCCCAATGCATGTAGTTTGTGGAGCAGGATGATGTGATCTACTCTGTCAAATGCCTTCTCAAAATCAGTGTAGATCACATCAACCTGTGTCCTCTCATCCATGCTGAGAAAAACATAGTTAGTAAATACGGTCAAGTTCGTCACAGTAGAGCGTTTGTTCATGAAGCCGTGTTGTTCTTCTGGGATTGAATTGAATACAGTTCTACTAATAGTTTGATAAATAATCTTCTCGAAAATTTTACTGAATGTATTTAATATTGATATAGGACGATAATGTTCAATTTGGCTTCGTGAACCACTCTTGTGAATTGGCACGATCCTTGCTTCCTTCCACATCTCAGGAAAAGCACCAAATACGTTGACTGATAACAAAAATATTCTGTGCAATGGTTTGGACAAGGATATAGCACATTTTTTAATAAAAATTGGCGGAATACCGTCACTGCCAGGGCCTTTGTTGGTTTCTATTGAATTTAGTAATTTGAGAACGGATGATTCGGTAATATGTAATTGATGCACTATATCGCTTGGCTCTGTATATGATAACAAATTGCTGTTATATGAAGAAGCTGGTTTTTGAAATACACTCTCAAAAAATTTATTAAAGCCACTGCTGGCATCTGAATCATTCCTGTACACTTTATCACCGAATGTGAGAATGTTAGGGTATCCAGAGTTATTATTACGCAATGATTTTAAGTAGGACCACAGATGTTTTGGTTTGTTTTTTAGAAGTAACTGCATTCTTTCCTTATATGAATTATAACATTTACTCTGCATATTCTTCTGTCTAGATCTTAAAATGGAAAATTCATCATAGTCTCGCGGGTTACCGAGGGACTTCCAACGAGCGTGCGCAGCAAATTTATCTTTAATTATATGTATAAGTGATCTTGAATACCAGATAGGATAACTACTCGAAGATGTACAACGCTTTTTTGGCACATAATCATCTATTACCCTACGAATCCGGGAATAAAATATTTGTACAATTTCATCAATTACCATCCAGCAGAGTGTCCCAATCGATATTCATAAGGCAAATATTTATATTATCATAATCGGCTTTATAAAATCTAAATTTACTAATTGTTTGATGTTTAAAACAGGGTATCATAAGATCTGACACGTCTAGATCTAAACAGGGATGGTATGTGTCTTCCCTTACAAGAGAAGCAGAAGAGCGAGAAACATTTATGGAAGTATCACTGAAAACTAAATCTAAAATATTATTACAACTATTTGCATGAAAGTTGTACTGAACCAAACCAGATAGACTGCAAGCATCGATTAGGCCAGTTGTTGCTTCTCGAAGCTCCGCGCTACCGCGTTTACAAGGTGTTGGTCCCATAGATGACCAAGATACACCAGAAAGATTAAAATCACCCGCTATTATGAAATGATCGTCGGGCCATGAAGTGAGAACACTTAACATTAAGTTGGTAAACGTTAAGAGTCGCGATGGCTGTAAGTTGTCGGGTGGTATATAGACAACACCTATATGTAGGTTTCGCTTATCACCGGTACCGAGCGAGCGCGCCGGCACAGTGGCCCAGACGCTCTCGACGCCAGCGCACGCCCATTCAGGCCGCTCCCGCGCATTCAGTGCGTGCCGCATACATATCATAACTCCGCCACCTGTTTTTTTAGTCGATGTGTTTTCGCTGCGATTGCATCAAAAAACATCATAGCGGTCATCACACAGTTCGCCTTTATAAAAACTATCAGAAATCCACGTTTCAGTAATTAGAATGCCGTCAAAATTATGCGTAAGTATATTCTGTCTAAACTGCAATGTTTTTGTGCGCAAGCCGCGAACATTTTGATAAAATAAATTCAACTTATGGGACGCCATTGAGCTGACTTCCAAAAGTACATAAATAAAGACGCAAGTATATTATAATATGAACAAAAAAAAACTATATAAGTACCCTGAGATATAATAAGAATATTTGATATCGGTAAGTATATATAAGAAAATAATATTATTTTAACAATAAGTATACTGTTGTGACATCTAAATAGTAATAAAATAACAAATATTAAGATTAGGTTTGTGTAGGGAGTTGGAATGAGTGGACTTTTATAGTGTTTTGTAGTGTATTTGTTTATGGTAATGTGAGACATACACGCTTGTGAATGAATAGTGACTGAGAACATAGCCAATGGTTGGCTTATAGAACTTATACAACCCTTTGTAAGTCTTTTAAAGAGCCCACGGTAATAACAGGAGACTCCTCGTTTCTTCTTAAAAAAATTGTACAGTTTCTTACCCAGACAAATTTGAAAGACTTTTCTTTAGCACGAGATTTCGCCGCATTAAGTAGCTGTTTATTTAATGGCGTGAGGTGCTCATTAACGAAGAATCTCCTGTCAGTGCCACCTACGCCAACGTCACGCGTATTTATTCCCTTGGTTTTACGAAGTCCAGAAATGATTTGATCCTTCAGCATCCTGGTTTGCAGCTTCACGACGATAGGTTTTGGTCGACCTTCTACCTTTTGCATGGGCTGAACGCGGTATGCTGATTCCACCTGAGCGTGCTGCAGCTGGACTCCGGCATGGTTGGCAACCTTCAACGCAAGCTCGACAGTTGACTCGTTCGGTGTTTCGGGGAGGCCCACAATCTCAATATTAGACATTCGTGCCCACTGTTGTTGTTTATCAAGCTGCGCTTGCAAGTCCGCTATCTTACCTCCATCTTCTAATATGCACCCATGTAGCTGTTATATATATATATATCCAGAATGTGCCCAATTTCAACTTTGTAGTGTTCATATTTTCTGAATAAAATGGCTGTGACATACGTACAGACGGACATCCAGACGGACAGATGAAATGACAGAAGAGCGAACTATAAAGGTTCCTTGTTTGACTACGGAATCCTAAAAACGTAGGTAAGCAACTTAAAGTACAGTACACATGCCTATTTCCCTAAGGTCAATATTATCACAGTACATAAAATACATATCCAAAAAAAAATGACTTCATATTAAAAATGTTGTTTTGTAAACAACCACTAAAATGAATAAAATAATTACATATGAGCCAGAATAATGTCACTTTTTCGAAATTACCAACGTAATAATAATGCAAGAATACAACATAAGACATGAAATAGTTTTTTGAAGGCGGTGCCAAATCGAGCCATCATTATTAATATGGTTGAGCTTATTCAAAAAGATGATGTCTTAAATCGCTTGACATGCTATATAAAATAATAAGCGATTAAAGTAATTATTTATGAACACTTTATCATTTACTAGATTGCTGTATTCATGTCAATCGATTTGTGAACGTGGGAAAGTCAAAATCTGCTCGTGTGAGTCTCTTGTTTTGTCTCTTCTGCGTTTCGTGTTTTCTACGAGGGTTGCGTCATATTATTTCGTGGGTGCGTAGATAGGTATTAATAATTATTGATTTATTATTATTTTTGTAAAGATATTAGATTAAAATAATGCCTAGGTTTGGCAACTCCTTCAAAAAACTTTCTTATCTTATGATGTATTTTTGCATTATTGTAACTCGTACCTAGATAATTTTGATAAAGTGATATTATTCTGGCTGTAATTAATGGAATGTAATTATTTTATTCTTTTTACTGGTTATTTACAACATAACATTTTTAAAATGAAACAAATTTATTTTTTTGGAAATATTTTTTATATATTGATTTTGAGTAGCTTATGCAAACATCGGAAAGAATATATGCCAAAGAAAATAGTTAAACTCATTTTAGACTCAAAGCGTTTGTAAATTAAAACCAAGGATGAATAAACCTACAATACTATTGACGAAATTATCTATGATTTCACTGGAATATAATGGAACTTTTTACAAAAATGGTTACATATCTCGTAAATATGAGGAAACATAATCACAAAACAAATGGATTTATAAGTTGTAAATGCTGTAATGATGTATGTGTCCTATTTTAAAGCAATCTTTAACGAGACACCACCAGTACCACTTAAGACCTGAGAACTCATCGAGACCAATCAAATAAGCCTAAACTCGAAAGGGTTCATTTGATTGTTTACTTCCCTTGACTACCATCCGGCTCCATCATCAGACCCTGGATACCACATAACACCAGAGAACTCATCAAAACAAACCAATGAGTCCAAAATCGAAGGGGTTCCATCATTTTGTTGTTGAGTTCATGTGATTACCTTCCGGCTTCATCAACAGACCCTGGATACCACATAAAACCAGAGATCTCTTTAAGACAAACCAAATGAGCCCAAACTCGAAGGGGTTCCATAATCCAATTGTGTAGTTTCTTTGACTACCTTACGGTTCCATCATCAGACCTTGGATACCACATAAGACCAGATAATTCATCAAGTGAATCCAAACGAGCCCAAACTCTAAGGGGTTCCATCATCCGATTGTTGAGTTTCTTTGACTATTTTCCGGCTCCATCATCAGACCTTAGATACAACATAATAACAGAGAATGCATCAAGACCAACCAAATGAGCCCAAACTTGAAGGGATTCCATCATCCGATTGTTGAGTTCTTTTGACTATCTTCTGGCTCCATCAACAGGTCAGGTCAATAGTACCTACCATAATTGTCATCAGAACTACACCCATTTGCAAAACTTCAGCATCTTTGGACGTCGTTAAATGGTTCAAAATTGACTTGCAAACCAGTCCCAAGCATAATAAAACAGTGAATTTAATTAAAGCTCGTTTAAAGCTACTAAACCAATTTTGATAAAATTTATACAGTACCTAGAGGTCTTCTTTCTCAAGTAAAACAATCATCTAGTTCGGTTCAGAAATTCCAAGATATTTGAGAACATAAACTATAAAACAAATAATTTTCTAAAAAAACTACTGAAACAATTTTGATGAAATTTATATGTGACTACACTGAAAGTGTACCCTTTTGAATAAAAATACAACCATCTAAATTGGGGTAGAAATATTAGAGATAAACACAAAATCAAGGCAATATAAACACAAAATGAAATGCATTTACTAAAAAAACTATTAATACTCGAAAAACTGTTAAACCAATTTTGATACAATTTATATAAGATCACCTGGAGAGTATACACTTTTACACCAAAAAAAAATATTTCAAAATCGGTCCGACGGTCCGGTTGACGGAGAAATTGGCAGACATATATATAAAAAAAAACAGCATACATACATCCGATTCCGAACATAATATAACCGTCTCCTTTTGTGAAATCGCTTATGTATATAGACGGATATGTAATGTCGAATCGAAAAGTTACTATCGATACCAATGATGTTATATATAAACATCGATACAGGATGAACCAACCCAATGCCCCCCCCGGAGGGAAAGTATCCTAAATATTGTAGTTAGCCAATTTTACTAAATTTATTTTAAGAAATAAGAATAACAGCATTCAAGATTTTTTTAAATCACTTGCTTGAGCCGGGAATCAAACCCGCCAAATGTAGAAAATAAACATTCTGTACTTTTATGATACCGATCGAAAGGGTCAATCCTGAGGAACATAATATCTGTTTTATAAACATTCTATCTAAAATCAAAAGAAGATAAAGAAATAGTCAAAGTAAATACAAATGCATAGTTTTTAATAGTAATCTAAAATTTTACGAATTAAAGTAATATCATTAACTTAAAAGTTGTTCAAAATGCGAATCGTTTGCCGCAATACAATACAGATGGTTTTTTTTTCAAAAATTCATTGCCTGTCACTTTGTATATGGTATTATGATGAATGTTTAATTGAAATCACATTTCGGACATCATGGCGTAATTCGTCTACAGACTGATACGACGTTTTATAAACTTCACCTTTTACAAAGCCCCAAATAAAAATCACGGTGTAAGGTCAGGAAACCTGGCAGGCCATTAAATTAGCGCATTTGTAGCAATCCAGGTTCCAAAAGGATTAACATAGTCACTTGTCCATTCTGTTATGAGCTGGAGCTACGTCTTGTTGGAAAATGATATTTCGTCTGTCGTCTTTGGACAAGTTGTGGAGTTCATTCACAAACTGGTCAGAATTTCAATGCACTTAGTAGTGTTTAGGGTTCCTTTTTATAAGTGATAAAAGATCACTTTATTTTCCAAAATTCCACTTCAACAAATAAATGAAAATGTGTCTTGGTTACAATAGAGGCAATCAATTTGATAGCTAATAGAAGTAAATAAACTCAACTAGTTTTTCTATGCATTTGGATTACATGGTCTTCCTCAAATTTTAGATGCAATGTTTATTATAGAGATGTGTTCTATATGATTGACCCTTTCGATCGGTATAACAAAGTGCAGGATATTTATTTTCTGCATTTGGCGGGTTCGATTCCCGGCTCTGGCAAGTGACTTTAATATTTAAAGTTTTTCACTCCGGGGATTGGTTTGGTCCACACACACTGGTAATGTGTCACGGACCACGGCATTGGCTGATTCATTTGGTCTGTAGCTCGTTAGTTTTAACTCGTTACGACCTTATTTGGTTGTCCACAAGCTCTGACAGTAATTTTAATATAATTGACAGAGCGAGCGCGAAGCGCCTCCGTTTCAGCTTGGGCAAAAATGCTTTGCGTATGTCCGGATGTCTGTCTGTCCTGTTGGATCTCTGTTCTTCTCTACAGGTCGCATTTCTCAACCGATCTAGATGAAACTTGGTATACAAATTAAATTAATTTTTAGAATTTATTAATCGTCAGGGATTTTTGATTTGGTGAGAAGGAAGGTGGGAAGGGGGAGGGCGGGGGGGGGGGGTACTTCCCCCAAAAAGAGGCACAAAGGGGGTTACTGAATATCTCCGCCTTATTAAATTCGATTTCGATGGTTGTTTTTTAATTTGAAAGGTAGTAATATAGGTCCTTGGTTACTATTGTTAGTGTTACAATAAGGTAACTAGATGGCGCTACTGTGCACCGCTAGATTATTTGTAAAAAAGTTTGTACGCGCGAGGTCTACAGCTCACAAAGCTACTAGTTTGTAAATATATACGAGTAAGTTAAATTCTTAATCTTTGTTTGCGGTAACCGTATCTATGTGCCTGTTTTACTTTCTGTGTTTCATGTATTTTAAACTAGCTGTGCCTCGCGGTCACATCCGCGTAAACGATTATGATTATTAAAAAAAAAAACTGTCGGTTTGATACCTGTCACTTTAAAACCTGTAACTTCGACACCTGTCACTAACATCTGTCACTTTGTCATCTGTTACTTTGATATACCTGTCACTTCTAATGGGTTTCTGCTCGCCTAGTACTTGGAAAGACTTTTTAGAAGTCCAATGTCACTTCTCCCAACATTAATTCTAGCTGCGCCCCTCGTTGATGATGATGACGATGATGATGAAAGTATTCTATGAGTTATTCCAGGACCTAAGGTATCCACATACCAAATTTCATCAAAATCCATAAAGCCGTGCAAGTATGAGCGTGAAGGAGTAACAATCACACACAAATAGACTATATCATCCTCTCGCACACACACGCACGCAAACACACCCTCACACACATTATATACGAACAAATTTTCGCCTATATAATATTAGTGTGATTTCATTTCTTATGAATTATTTTCTTGTTATACTTTTTTTACTAAGGAAGGATAATATATATCCAAAAATACGCTACGGTAAAACCCAGTGACAGCGTTTTTTTTCAGAATTACGGGAATATTGGGGTAAAAATAGCTGTTGCTAAAAAAGTACCTATTAAGAGTTCCCCATTGAATTGCTAACCTTACTACTTCGTTTCGAAACGAAGTAGGTTAAATACTCGAAGCAACACCTAAACCTTCAAACGACATGCTTGCTTTCAAAAAAGTTGTTGGGTTAAGTAGTCCTTAACTTTTAGGGAATATTGATGAAATTAACATTTATTTGTTATTTCGGTTCCGTAGTTTCAGCATGTCCGCCATGTCTATCTTGTCTATCTGTTCATCTATACCTATATCATAGCCATTTAATAACATACAAATTTACATGGCTCAAATTTGGCACGATACATATATGTGTAATTAAATCCTAAAAAATAAACAAGTGTATTAGAAGATACATTACGTAATTTCCGTCCCCGCATGAAAATTAGGTAAATAGTAGATTACTGCATCGAGCGCAAAGTGACTTATTGCTGCACTGAGTGTGAGATTGGAGTTCAAGCTTTAGCGAGGGCTCTAAAACACGAGTGCAGCAAGAAGTCACTTGAGCGAGTGTCAGTAATCTTCTATTACATTCAATGCAAATTGAATGGCAAGCGCGATAAGGGAGCCGAGGGTGTAATTATGAATGCACACGCGTGGCATATGACGTTTTTCAACACACTTGCGAGGTAAAAAGCAAACTTTTATTTTTATTAACTTTTAATTACACATTGACAACAATTAGTGAAAGTACAATTCTCAAAATGGTACCGAATATTCAGAACACTTTTTGTTGATACTTCTCTCTAGATTTTAGTGGCAACAGGCTATAACTCCTGTTTTGTGCCTCGATTAGTATTTCCGGTGGGGTAAAATCTACGTATTGCTCTTCTTTCCTACGTGAAGTCTTCATTTTTGATAATAATTAACATGGAAAATGGCGCGCTGGTTTTGTTTTTCCCGCGTGCCGCGTGCCGCGCTAGTGTAAATCAAGGCACTGGCGAAAACGCCAAACAGCCTATTGACAAATGGTCAATGGATCCAAAAAAGATAATAAACACAAAATAATGTTTTGAATACGCAAATTAAGGTGGAAAAAATGTAGGAAAACAAATATATATATGATGAAATGATGCTAATTTTGATGATTGAAAATAAACAACAACTTTTTAACGTAAAATAATTTATTTATTCACATATATATTCATTGTTTTTAGACATAAAAAGTCTTTCTTGAGATTGACAAAAATAATTGTAAAGTAATAATCACTAGTGTGATAATGTAATGTGTAATATAACTATGTAAACTATGTAATATAATGTGTAATGTAACTTATGTGTAATAAGCTGAATTATGAACCTAAATTCGTTGCCTTAAGAGTCACTTTACGAGAAAGTGTGTTGAAAAGTAATAATCACCATTGTTCACCTAAATGTAAGCAGTACAATTTTCAATCACATTGATTTTTAAATTCGCGCCAATTCCGTAGCACTCATACCTATTTACTTTAAAACTTAGTAGGTACATTCTATTTCCAAATCTCTATTGGACGAATGCATTCAATTAATACTAACTGCGCTCCGTAGTTTCGCCCACGTGAGGGATGATGATGATGATGATGATGATGAAAAGTATTATATGTGTTATTCCAGGGTTTAAGCTATCTCCATTCCAAATTTCATCAAAATGCGTTCTGCCGTTTGAACGTGATGGAGTAACAAACATACACACACAAATACATACTTACAAACTTTCGCCTTTAGAATATTAGTGTGATGAATCATGAAACTAAACATTGCAGTAATGTATCGCAATAGTTACTTTCCACACTGTAAAACTGTGCACTAATGGATTTACTTTTCTGCACTGTGTCGTGTAACGCAGGGTTTAAAGGTGGTATCTACGTGTTACGCCGTTGGGTGACGTAACGATTAGGTAGATAGGAGGTTTTACCTCTTTGCGTTATATTATGACGTAACGCTTGGAGGCAAAATCAAAGCTTATCTAGAGTGAGATAGATCTTACATCTTTGCTCTACGCTATGACGTAATGTTCAGAGGAGAGATTGTAACCATAGAAGAACGTTATATCCCTCAAGGAAGAACTGGCTGGTGGGGTAAGACAAGATTATGAATTACCTTACTTTCAGTTAATAATGGACCGTAGAGGTAAGGCGCTATCTTACAGTATGTAAGATTGTGAATTACGCTTACCTCTATGTTAAGGCCACTAGAGGGTATGAAGTCCTTTATGTCAATGGTTTTGCCACTCTAGAGAAATAGCCGTAAAATGATGGATGGGGATTTATGCTTTTTAGGGCATAAAACCTCATAAGCATGAGACATTAACCTGGCTATTGCATACGTTACGACGATTAAAATTAAAGAATAGATATTATGTATATCAATACTCTTTGATTTTAAATTTAATGACAAGACACGAGGGTCTTTAAGATATGTTGAAGATCTGTTTATTAAAAATGACAGAATTACTCCAAGATATCTTTATAGATTAACCAGAGGGAAAACGGGAGGTTTACCTCTATGTACTCTATTAATCAGAGACTATCTTGAATAATCTATAGATAATTGAGGTAATCTATAGAATTACCCAAATCAGTCAAAGGAAATAAATTTTAAGACCAAACTCCTAAAGGTTAAAGAATTTGGACTCTAAAGACTTCCTATCAGATTTCCCTAAATTTATTAAGTTGAAGGCCTACCTATCCTATAAGGGGAGGCTTCCTATATTTAATTATTTTAAATAGGCAAATATTAATATGTTAGTGAAGTAAATTTTCTATCGTAGTAACAGGAACTGTTCGGGAGGAAGGCGGCAACTCGGCAACTCGGTGAGGAGGACGGCGACTCGGGGAGGAGATCAGCAACCCGGAGAGAGAAGAAGGAAGGCAGCAACTCGTTCTCAACTGCCTCGAAGTAGGCTCACGGTCCGATGAGGAGTTTCGGTCTCCAACTTCAATTTTCGGCGATGTGGTAGAATTGGTCCTGGAGTCGTCTTAATTTTCGAAGATCTGTGAGATGAAGCAGGTGCCTAAAGGCAGTTTAACTCCCATACCAGATCAGACGAGCTCCCTTCGAACTGAATCTGTCTGGATGTTCGGTAGATGTCTCTCCTCCGAAGATCTTCAGGGTACGGTGATGTCACCTCCCTGGCGAAGCCATTGTAGCTGGAGGAGTGTGGTTGAGCTGCAGTATATACTCTTATATATAACTCTTCTAAAATCTATGCGTTTAGGGAGAATAGTTCATTAACTTTCAAAAATTCTTCACTTTAATAAACGAATATTTTTAAAATTTTGACTCTGTTTATTTAATTAAAACACTTTATACATGAATTTTAGAAAAGGTCAAAATATTTTAAATGTAATTTCTTTTATATATTATATTTATATCTTCATTATTAGAAGTCTGGATCTACACTGACCCCCAATCTGCTTTCATTTAAAAGGAAGACTTTCAAAGGCTTGAAAAAATAACTTTGTAATAAAAGTCATATTTATCAATGAGCAGTAACTTGATACAGAATTAAATGAGGTCAGTTAAGATTTATATTCGAATTATAAAATTTAAGAGAACAAAGTTGACAACAGATGCCTATTTGACGACTTCTGTCAAAATGAAATAAACTAAAAATGCAATTTTGTCAGCCTGTAGCCGTCCTTCAACAATAATAATAAACTCAGAAGAATAAGAAAATTCAGGACTATATTTATGATTAAAAATATCATTTTCAAGAATATTAACAAATTTAATTTATAAATCAGGATTTACGCAATAAACTAACAAGGTAAGATAAGAATTACAGACAATAATACCTCATATATCAAGTTATCTAAAATCTGACTCTGAACGTAACCAATTTTGGAAATTATTTTACCTACAAAAACTAATAGTATGAACAGATAATATGTTGTTCTATGAAAATACATAATACCGAGGTACGTAACGTGTTTTAAGAGTATATCTGGAGGTAGTTATATATAATTTCGATAATTCTGATTCAATATTCATACTATTTCTAGTTAAAAATTATACATTACTAAAGTAGGTCAGACTATATTGTGGCAAAATACTTGACGCCGATTATAGGATATTTACAAGAGTTATAAAGGATTATTCATCAGATAACTACTCCTATCATCTCACAATCAATTTTATTATAATATTGTGTAAACATAAATGATATTTTTTACAGAGTTGAAGAGAAACGTAAGATAAATCAATCATTGTAACAGATACAGCTTTAAAACCCTCAAAAGGTAAAATTGGAGGTTAAGAAGAGTTAGATAGAAGGATAATTGATAAGATTATAGCTCCACAAAAGAATCGTAAGTACTTAAACATAAAAAGAAGTACTACAACTGTTTTTATTGAGCACAAATGAGGTAGGTTTTAGGTGATCAATGGTGCTACTCGTATTACTGTTTACAAGGTACCTTCTGTAACATACCAGTGGCGCGTAGGTATCTACGAGAAGTTTCCAGCGCAACGCGGCAAGATCAAAGGTGGAGCTGGCCTTGCAGGTTCACGTACCTACCGACTACTGCAAGTACATACCAGTACCTTCTAGAAATCTCCGTCGCGGTATAAATAGGGCGTGCATCGGCTGCCTGGAACAGTCTTGACTTGGCAGTCGGAACGAAACGATCATAGTGATTCGAAGCGAATTAAGTGATCATGAATTAGTGTATACCACAGAAATCTTGCTATTATTATTCCGATTTCTATGGCGTGTACAGTCAAGTTAAAAAATATTTGAGTGTTATTTGTTGGTTTAATTAATTTCTGTGAATTTTCGAATAAATGTGTTAGTTTTTGGTTAAATTAATTTTATTCGAACCCCAGCTCGTAAGTAACAATTTAGTGTCAGAAGCGAGGATAAAATAATGCCTGTCACACCAAAGCAGGACACTGACCGCATGAGAACGAGAAGCCAATGAGAGAGGAAGATGAATGAAAGGTCGGTTTGCCATTACGAGTGCCTGGTGGTGGTGATAATCAACCACTACAGAGTCGGACGCTGCCGCCGCCGCCGGACCATCCATCAGTCAATCTGAAGGTTCTTCACCTACTGTGGCTCCATCATCACTTGATCTCTAGGGCTTAATGACAATGCTCCAAAAGTAGTCTCGTCGGATAGTAGAACAGTTGCAGCGTGACAAAGATAAACAGGGGCGCCGACAGGAGGAGAGGCTTGCAAACAGGAGTTGCAGGCACGACGCCTGGAAGAGCAGTTGCAACGGGACAGAGAGGAGCAGGCTCGTTGGTTGGAAGAACAGTTGCAGCTAGGCAGAGAGGAGCAGGCTTGCCGAAGGAGCAGGTTCGCAAACAGAAGGAACAGTCTTGATGCCTGGAGGAACAGTTGCATCGTGACAAAGAAATTAAGTAGGAACAATAGAAAAGGAAAACAAAGAAAAGGTAAAAGTAGATAATTAAAGTGGTGATGAATACGAGCGAAACTGACACCCGCATCTCTGAAACTGAAACCCTGATCGCGGACACGAAGAAAGCTTTGGGTGTCCTGAAATCTGGAGGTGGAATTCCAGTCCCAGTGGTTACAATATCTTCAACGCGAGGTTTCAAGTTCCGCCTTTCGAATAAAGCTCTTTGTGGTCTGCATACAACATCCAGTTGGAGGCCGTTGTCAAGGCAAATGGGTGGAGTGAAGCGCAGGCCATGACTTTACTCACTCTGAGCCTTCGTGACCAGGCCCTAACTATACTCGAGGCCCTTGGAAAGGGTGGCACCTACGAACAGCTGCGTGAACCACTGGAATCTCGCTACGGGGACGCACACCTGGACGTGTTACCTACGTGTTTCAAGTTCAGTTAAAGGACAGGGCTCAGCGGAATAGTGAAAACTTATAACAGTGGGCTCTCGAAATTGAAAAGCTGGTTCGTAAGGCGTACCAGTTGTCACCTGCGCTCATCGACAGGAATTTGGTCCAAGCATTTGTCGATGGGATCCGCGACCTGGAAGTGAAGGCTGCCATCTGTGAGACTAAGCCATCACGAATCCCTTGGCCCATTCTTTGGAGGTGGTGGCCGTACGGCAAAATCCACGAGATCACAGATCACGAGATCCAGATACTACGAGTGTAGAGAGAGGGGCCACCTGAGGTCCAACTGCCCAAAACGAGTTGTTGGCAGAGAAAATCGATCACAGAACTGGCGGGTGGTTAGCGCCGTCACCGAACAAGACCCAGGGAAACAAATAGGCGCTAGAAGCGCGGAGCGGGCGCAATATAGTATTGAAAAAGATACCAGAATTTTGACCTCACAAGCTCACGAAAGGAAAAACCTGAAAAATGAAGATCTCACAGTAAAGCGGAGGCGCTATCCAGGGGACCTTGTCCGGAGAATTGTAAGCATTCTGAGAGGCAAGAGGCCATAGAAGTGGTACCTGTTAGAATGTTGAGAACGGATCTTGGTAATGAGTGAAAAAAAAGCCTTGTAGCTTGTACAGAAAAATTACCCAGATAACAAGCCAATTCTTGAGTGGATAAAAACTGGTGCGCCTAAGCCTAAATGAAGGGATGTTGAAGGAATGACCGCAACAACGGGAAGTTATTGGGGGCAGTGGGACAGTTTGGCTATCCACGAAAGGGTATTGTGCCGAAAATGGGAAAATGCTCGAGGAGACCACTGTTATTTACAAATGGTTGTTCCTAAAGCAAACACAACTCTGTATGTTCTACAACTCTGCTAAAGACAAGCTATTCAATCATTAAAAAATAATTTCTGCTAAGACGGGTGTTCAGGAGATCATATGGGAATTAAAAGAACCCTGGCAAAGATACTTGAGTGATTCTTTTGGATCCACTGCCATGATGATTGAGGAACTGGTGCCGCAAACCTGCAGACCTGATAACTGGCATTCCAACGGATTCTCTGCGCAGCGTTGCAGATTGGATGAAGTTGGTAGGTATGTAGAGCTGTTTGGACACAGGATGTCTTAGAAGATGAGGACCCAATGTGACAAGAAATTGAGTTCACTGGTTGGGTTGCATGATCAAGTGCGCGGCAGAAAAGGGTCTCCAAGGTTGCAGGCGGAAAGGGGCGGACCATACCTACCGCGTTGTGAACAAAATCAACGATGTATTTCTTTTTGAGAGCTGATGTGATCAAGATGGTTCTAAGCTATAATGGGGGGCGGGGGAAATTTGTGTTTTTACAAGGAATATCAATAACTTCTGTTTTTTATTGCCTCGACGCTCTATGAAGACACAGTTCATCGAAACTGCGCAAATAATAATGATTAGTGTGTCCTTTATACTCAGATTTATATATAGCTGCACCCCGCAGTTTCACCTGCGTAAGGGATGATGATGATGAGAAGTATCCTATATGCTATTCCAGGCTAAAAGCTATCTCCATTCCAATTTTCATAAAAATCCGTTTAGCCGTTTGAGAGCAAAGTATGATGATGATGATGATGATGATGAAAAGTGTCCTATGTATTATTCTAGGGTATAAGCTATCTCCAATCCAAATTTCATCAAAATACATTCAGCTGCTTGAGATAGAAGTATGATGATGATGATGATAAGTATCTCATGTGTTATTCCAGGGTATAGGCTAACTAAAAGGAAATTGCTCTTATTCCGAAGTTAAATATCACAAAACACTGCACGAGCTTTCAAGCGAAAACTGATTTATAGTCATCATTGAATTAAAAATTGTAGAATGTCCAAATATTTTTAGGGTTAAGGCAACTCCTGTTTAAAGGGTGTTTCTACTCAATGCATGAATTGGACGGCCGGTTGGTCTAGTGGCTAGTAACCCTGGGAACGAAATCAAACGGTCGCGGGTTCGAAGCCTGCAAGGTGCAATCATCTGTGTGATGAGCAGAAATGTTTGTTTCCGAGTCATGGATGTTGATATTCGTATTTATGTATATTTATCCGTTATCTAGTGCCCATATTACAGGGTATCCTAGTTTGGGGCTAGGTAATTGGTGTGAAATTGTCCCGAATATATTATTATTATTATTATATTACTTTACTTTACTTTACTTTATGAATATCTAAGAAGTAATAAGATCCTGACTTGGCTTTTTTTTAATTATATTTTTATTAGTTTGACTATCTACTGACTATTACTGCTACTATTTGCCATTTTTTGTGTATTTTTATGTGTTGATATATTAATTTGCTTAATTTTATTTTTTGAATTATTATTATTGTATAAATTCAGATATGATATTATATTCTTGAATAAATGAATTGAGTTGACTTCATTCAAAATTTTATCAAAATCCGTTTAGCCGTTTGAGAGTGAAGTAGATGATGATGATGATGATGATGATGATGGTGGTGGTGATGATGATGAAAAGTATTCTATGGTTATCAAATGAAAGGGCTTAACTACTAAAATATAGTACACCATGAAAAAAAACTAATCCAAGATGGCCGCCACCACAAAAAGGCGTTTTTTTAATTCTTTCAATACGGGTATCAAATGAAATGGCTTCACAGTACACTTTAGAAATAACTAAATAAAAAACTTGTTTTATATTTATTTTTTATTTTAGTCTGTTTTATTGTTAAGAATATTACGAATTATGCAGTTAATGTACTAAAAGCTAAAAAATAAAATAAAATCGTGGGGTTTTATTTATTTTTTTAGCTTTTAGTACATATTATCTGCATCATTCTTAAGTTTCTTTACAACAGTGTAAAAATGTTTTTAATTATTTTATTTATAACTGAATGAGACGATCCGTTGGTCGTACCAATAGAAATTTTAAAATAAAGTCCAGAGATCGTGTCGCTATCGCTAAATGTGTAACCTACATCGGAGCGCGCGTCATGTCAGCCGGCAATCGGCGTCGCACTGTCGGGCTTGGCCTCCCGATTTTCTCATTCCGTCCATAGTATCGCCAACTCGACGCCCGAGCGCGCCCGTCTGCCGTGTTACGATATAAACGTAAACAAAAACATAAAACTAATAGCCATGGCCCGAAGTGTAGTCGCCAGCCTCGCCGTTCTCCTGGCCCTCTTCGAACTTGGTAAGTTTACAAAAGATTTCATTTGTAATCCCTCGTAGTAACTAATTATTTAAAGTTCCATAGAATTGCAACTACATTGAAAATAATTTAAACGACTGAGTGATTCAAATATTATTACATAGTGATTCATAACAGCTCATTGATTATTTTTAGCGATTTTAACGTGATTCTTCGCGTTGTTTAGAACAAAAATAGCGATGGGAGTGTTGCAGTGTAATATCGATGGTGGTCGCATTAAAATAGCTCTTAGCATGTTTTTTCTCACTTTTGAATCCAACGTAAACATACAAAAACCTTAGTAAGAATACTAAAACTAAACTCAGACAGGAATCACTCAATACTTACCTACCAATGTACCTACAACGGTTAGTTGAAAGTTGTATTGTAAATTGTAGCTATAATGTTGCGCCTACCTGTGCAGGTGCATACCTAAACATGCCGTGCCTACCAATATCGTAAACCAAAACAACTCAACTTTATGAGTCAGCGACATTGAGGTATTATTACTACATAGGTATTAATAATAACTTAATGGTCAGCAGTGGACTCGATAACAAAGAGTTGTACATATTCTGTGCTAGAACTGAGACAATGGATGTTAGTTATTCATCACTATGACTACTTTTTTATGAGTTGATGTGGGATTAACGATGGTACATACTCATATATTTATTAATATGGTTGACTTTAGTTTGAACTAATTGACCCTAGATAGTTGTGATACTTTTTATTGTAATTCCAATTTTGTACCTACCGTCAACCGTACCGTATGTGGTAATAGTTTATATGTCATTGAATAAAAAAAAGTATTGTCATTTTCGAGCCGAACAATAATTAATAATAATCCGGCCATATGCAAACACCCATAGACGTTCCGTATAGGGCATACTGGTCAATTTGATTACATGCAAATTTACCAGTGATGAAAAAATTATTACCGGTTAACCGGTAAATACAGTAAAAACCGATAAAAACATAACAAAGATATAAAAACTCACAAAATAGCAGCTCAAAATTAAATAAAACTTCATAAATGAAAAACAATATGAAGTGTCAAACCGTATTATGATGGTATTTAGAGCATGCAATTATCGGCCATACAAACTGTACATACTGAAAAAATACATGTAACGTTGAATAAAACGCTTAGATAGTTTGTATATTTTATGATGGTGGGTTTTTATTTATATAATAATACGAGGGTTTCCCCATGGACCCACAGCTATGATACATTATACGTAAATAAACATTAATTCAGAGCCATGACTCAGAATAAATGTTTACTCTCATCATTACTAACAATTTTCAAATATTGAAAGTATGATGCAGAATGCAACGCATAAATTGAGTCATATGAGACATTCAGAACTAAACTAATAGCATTTTGGCGGTAGTGGGAGGTTTAAAAAAGGCACTTGATCTATGAAATTACAGATCCTTTGCATTCCTAAACTTGAAAGTAATGAGGAAGCCCGATCGCTACCTGATGGCACATTTGATCTATAGAATGCCTACACATATTGATAAATATCTGGATGCCTGGTCCTATCCTACCACCATCCTAGTCACTTACTTTCCATTATTCATTATTTTTGATGAATCGAGCATAATTTATAACCTGTCTGACCCTAAACACTACAAGCCGAGTTGTTGCATATTCAGGAGATACTGAAACGAAACGACTATAAATTGAACAGAACACTGTTTAGACAGATATCAGTGGGAATTGACTGCATAGGCAATAGACAACCGGTGTTTATGCTCTATGTGAAAGGGATAACGAACAACATTTTAATAGATA
This sequence comes from Alsophila aescularia, assembly GCA_946251855.1. Classification (NCBI taxonomy): domain Eukaryota; kingdom Metazoa; phylum Arthropoda; class Insecta; order Lepidoptera; family Geometridae; genus Alsophila; species Alsophila aescularia. The sequence continues at coordinate 44,621,205 of OX276380.1, forward strand.
ATGCTAAGACACTGCGTTATCTAAAGTAGCAAGGGAGGTTAGGATAGCAGAAAACATTATCCGTTTCCAAATACCCAATGTACATAAAAATGACTGCAGCTGTGGTATATCTTACGAGTACATTGAACAGGCGAAGTGAAAACTCGCGGAGAAATCATAGAGAGATCCTTAATCAATAAAGAGAGTCAAAGAACATGCCGACATTTCTGGCTGTCAGAAAAATATGTGATCTCCAGCGGACTGCCAGTGGCTCAGAGGTAGAAGCCAACTAGTGACGAGTAACTCTGAACCCCAAACCTACTACCGCCCGTGTTGAAGAGCAGTGACTGAGTTCTTCAGGGCTTGCTCTGAGCCAAGTAAGCGGTAGAAAACAGAGTTAAACGTACTCTAGGTTACTGAGCTTACGGCACAGAATAAATAATAGTACAAGCTTACTATTATTTATTTTTGATGGTTGAGTTTAAGGTTGTCAAACACCCTAATAGCTGATATGCAAATTTGCATAAAAAAACTGAAGTTGGTATTGATGCGCAATACTTCATACTTCCACTTTATAGACCAAACATTCGCAGTTTTGGACTGAAGTAATCGCCTCTCATAATAGGTAAGATGTTCCAAAATTGTGGAGTAACAATTGAGGGAATATTTTAAGCAGCGATGTGCTTAAGCCAAGTTTTTTCTAGATCATAAACAAAACACTAATGCATTTGTGAACTATTTAAGGGAAAACTGTCAGAAAGTTTGTTTAAAATTATACATGTTATTCAAAATTAAATGTAGGTACTGTATTACTCAGTTGACTTAAATTAATTAAAAATGGTAGTAAATATGATAAAACAATATTTAACTGAATTATTTGTCAAATAAATACGCTGAACTTTATCACGGTAGATTACCGGTAATTATTTAAATAACCGATAATTTGCCGGACGCCAATACGACTGGTTAACCGATATAAACCATTACCGGTAAATCGGTAATGCATGCCCTAGTTTGGTAGCCAGGATCCTAAGCTACCCAACTATGAAAACCGCATTGCAATCGGTAAAATGATTTTCGTGATAAGCCAACAAGTTGTTCATAAAAGCATTTATTTAACTTGCAATGTATATATGTATGTATATTTAGGTCAAAACTTGTAAGCTGAATTAGAAACACTTCTTCTTATCCTACGGGGTTGAATGTTTACATGTTCCGATAAATGCATTTTTATGGTAAGCATAACCTGAATCGACATCCAGGACTAGCTCCAGATAATGGAACTCTTCAACGGTTAACAGCACAAATACCGGATTTTGATGAAATTTAAAATGGAGACAGCTGATACCCTAGAATAAAACGTAGAATACTTTATATCCCGGAAAATTGAAAGTTTCCGCGAGTAAACGGGAAAATGTTGATTACTCACTGCATGGAACGGTTGCCATCACAGAATGGTCTGTGGTTGGAAACGAAATAACAAGTCTGTCAAAAAACATCAAGAGCATTGGTGATGTACCTACTTTTGCATTGGTTTTTAATATCCTAAAAGAAAACAGGATACTTTTTTTCGCGATAAACAGTAGTCTGCGCGTACGAAGTCGCGGGCGGGAACGAAAACTAGTATTACTTATTAATTGAAATTATTTTATTTTACATCTAACATTGACAACTAAAAACTTACTATATAGTTATAGCTTCACCTAGTGGTAGGTATAATATACCTGCTTAAGGAAATACCAGCAACTCAGATCTATGTTATTGGTGTTATTAACACATTTACTATTATGTATCTACATGTACCCCTTTATTATGTTAGCACATAGTGATGTCATGTCACAGAATAAATAATAGGTCATGTCAAGTATTTGTATTCTGTTCTCGTAGATTTATGTTCATGTTTAATGTCAATTCTTACAAGCAACCGTTAATAAGAGTTATGAGAATAATTCCATTAGTTTCATGGTTGTTTGGTTGTTGGTTATTTATTGTAGTAATAGGGATGTTGACTAATGAGTTGACTAATATAATAAGTTTAACCGTTGTTTATTATGTGAATTTCCTGTCGTGTTTGATATTGAATTCCCCAGTTATATTTTTTCGGCGATGCCGTTACGGTGCCACACGTCGGCACCATAACGGCGTAATACTGCGTTATTCGATACTAGGTTTCCCGCCCGCGACTTCGTACGCGCGGACTACTGTTTATCGAGAAAAAAACATCCTATTATCTTATTTATTAAAAACCAATGCAAAAGTAGGTGCTCCAATGCTCTTGATGTTTTTTGACAGACTTTTTACTTCGTTTCCATGGAAACCGCAGACCATTCTGTGATGGCAACCGTTCCTTAAAGCGAGTAATCGACATTTTCCAGTTTTCCCGTGGAAACTTTCAATTTTCCGGTATAAAAGTATCCTATGTTTTATTCCAGGGTATAAGCTATCTCCATTCTAAATTTCATCAAAATCCGTCCTGCCGTTATCGCGTGAAAGCTCCCCAAACAAACAAACAAACAGACAACGTTTCACTTTTATATATTAGTATGGATAGTCGTACGTCACACCCACTAATATTTATTCTGTGCACACTCTAAATGTCACGTGACGCAAATAAATAATAAATGAATATTCAGGGCAATTCACACTAATTACCTAACCCCAAACTAGGATATCCTGTGCTATTGTGTTCTCCTGTTATAGACATACATAAATACGAATATATACAACAGTGACTTGTAAAATACGGGATTTGGACCCTTTGAATTTGAAGTCAGGTTCACTAACTACTCGGCCAAACCGGTTGACGTAATATAATGAATGTAACGTGATTTATACGGATTTTTTATTAACTAGAATTTAATAGAAGAATCTAAGCCTTATAAAAATAATTAGGTCGATCGCTTCAAACTACAGCTATAACAAACCCGCGACGAAATGATGGAACGAAGAAAATAAATAGTTGTATCAAATAAATTGAAGTGGCAATGGGCTGGTCACTTTTTCCGAAGAACCGATAACCGTTGGGATAGACGAGTTCTAGAGTGAAGACCGCGCTGCAAACGTAGTGTAGGATGCCCTGTGGCCAGGTGGAGTGACGACCTGCGAAAAGCGGCTATAAGAAAGATGATGAGGAGAGCTGAAGACTGAGCTCAGTGGCGTGCATTAGGAGAGGTACAGCAGTGGACAAATATAGGCCAATGATGAATAATAATGTGCAATTAAATTTGAATGATGTCAAAATTCAAAGCATATATTAGAGTACTAGCTGTGCCCATGGCTTCGCACGCTTGGTCATTTCTTTAAGCTAAAAGTACTCTATGTGCTATTCCAAGACCTAAAATACCAATATACCAACATTTGATCAAATTTACTTCAGCCGTCAAGAAGATTTTTATGTATTGCTCGGCTTCTACTCATTGGATTTAGATACCAAGTACAAGTACCCCAGTTTTCAAGTATAACCCTAAGCTATCCATTAGTGAATAGTATCGCAATCGGTCCAGTAGTTTTAACGTGATGCGCGAACAAACATACATTCAAACAATCAGACAAACAGACAGACACGATTAAAAAAATAATTATATTCTTGTTCAGTAGCTTATTTTAACCAGTACCTTGCCGCGTGTTTTTTTTATATTATCTTCTTTGTACAATCTTTTTTGTACATATTGCCTAATTATAAGTATAGATGTAGTATGCAATATAATATAGCACTTGTAATAGTAAATAAATAATAGTTTAAAAAAAATAAGAACACGCTTTATACAGAAAACCAAACTAAAAAATAGAAAATAATTTTTAAGAGTGTAAATAAGAAAGAAATGTTTTTTTTTTTTTAAATATCTTGGGGTGCTTTTTACTACTAAGTATTTTCTACTTTTAAGTTTAGGCTTTTTTTTCGAATTATTGCATTGTCATCGGTCTTTGAAAGGTGTGCAAACTTTGAATGAAATCTGACCGTTCAAAGTGGGTCAAAATAGCGTCCAAAGGAGTCGGTTACAAACATACAAACATACAAGTGAAGCTAATATAAAGCGTATAAAAACTTAAGATTACATGAACAAGGATAAAAAAAATACTAACTATACATACCTACTATAATTTAAAAACGAAATTCCCTGTTCACGTGTCGATTCATAGTTGAATCACACACGTCGGTTTTTTTTTTGTAAAGATTTAATAGTTATATTCGCGCTAATCAGGCGCTACTGCTTAAAATCATATTAACATTATATGTTTTTTTTATTTTATCATTAGATGCATTAGTCATTACAGACTGTAAGGCCCGGTTCTAGCACTTTTAGCAATTTTCGATCATTTTTGATCGTCTGTATCTTGTTTTATAATTAACCCAGAACTATGAAATAGGTATCACAACAAAATTTAACATATTATCTCGTACTTTGTGAACACAGAAACATGATTAGTATCAATTCACTCGATAGAAAATAAAATCAAAGGTAACACTACTTTATGCTTAGAATATTAATTGGAAAGAGACGCCGTCACTAAATGATATCAAAGATATACCAAAAGAAAGAGATTATTATGATTGAGAAAATGGCTACACACTTTTTAATTCAAAGCTTTAGTTTTCCTACAAATAAATGAAAACCTCAAATTTTACTCCGGAGGCGTATCATCTTTCCCGCTCTACTTTATGACGGATGAAAGGGACATAAAATTCTCTGACACCCGTCAGAGAATTTCGTTATTTTTTTGTGTAATTGGCGTACATTAATATTATCCGAACCCCAGCTCGTAACAATATTTATTGTCAAGTCTCCTGTTGGATTGCATTTCCAGAAAGTGTTTTTTTTAATTGACACCGTCATCTAACATATTGGCACATGAATATGGACAAATTAATTCAACGATTTTATCATCATCCAATAATCCGTCTGGGCTTGTCTATATATGGCGTGTTTGGGTCTACACATAATCCGCACTTTTTTATAACACATGGGGACCCGTCAATACTTCTCAAAAAAACTACAAACTGTTCTAGATCAATATTTTCGTGGTCTTTACCATGCTGTGTCAATTTAACGTGTTCTAAATTCGATTCACGAAGCAATTTTTTTACAAGAGTTCCACATTTTACAAGACTTTTGCAAACTTTCCCAAAACTTGACGCTATCGTCTTTCTTGCATCATTTGTCTATCCGTTTGTCTCACGATTGAACCAAAAATATTTAAAAATACAACAATGAAATAGCATAAATATTCCTAATAAGAAAGGTCGATTTCGATGATTTTGATCAATGTTGACGATTTTTTTCTCGAAAGTTAAGAATTATTTTAGCAGTATCACGCGGCGTAAGTGTAGACTCATCTATTAAGAAATTGATTTATTTTTTTATGTCATTAAATGAACCGAGTTCTTTATTTATTTTTTCATATCGTAAGTGCCTGATCGCACGTTTTTAGGGACCGGCCTCTTAAGTGCCAAAGATAATTTATAGGTACTATCATGAATGATGAGAATGCGAAGCTTAATATAACGGATAATTATATACTTAAGTCGATATAAATTTGTCAATGAATACTTATAAAGCAGTAAGTACGAAAAAGTCTGTACAAAGAATATACCTAATTAATTTTTTTGTTAATAAGCTAATGAACAAGAATATAAAATATTTAAAAAAATCGTGTCTGGCTGTTTGTCCGTTTTTTTGTCTGTATGTTTGATCGCGCATCACGTTAAATCTATCGGCCCGGTTGCGATGCGGTTTTCACTTTTGGGTAGCTTAGGGTATGACTTAAAAACTTACTAGGGTACTTGGTATCTCAACCCGATGATTAGATGCCGAGCAATCGATAAATATATTAGACGGCCGAAGGAATTTCGATCAAATGTTGATAATATATTGGTAGTTTAGCACATGAGTACTTTTAATATAGAGAAATGACTACGCAAGCGAAGCCGCGGGCACAGCTAGTATTAAATAAAGTAAGTGACAGTTAAGTGCCTACTTACTTACTTTAGAAAGTAGGCACGTTAGGGTTTGGGCGTAGAACAGACCCCCATTTTTTTAATGATTTATTTCTTTTAAATTTTAGACGAAATTAAGTAGCATTTAAAAAAAAAACTTATTAGTTTCGTTAAAGTAGGCATAAGAAAATGAAATACTCATTCCGTTCGCTAAAATAAAACCCATACTGGAAACAGTTAACAGTCTATAATATCTTCTAAACTACTGAACGGGTTTTGATAAAACTTAAACTAATCCCTAAGTTGAAAAATACTGTAACTATTGTAAAAAAGAATTAATGCAGTTGGACTTATAGTTTCCGAGAAAAACGTGGACAAACATACATTCAACGAAATTTGGCATATTTGTTCAGATACTCATATGACTAACAAACATGAATATTACGCATTTTCAACAATACATACACATCAACTTAAGAACCTTATTTTTTTTGAAGTCGCTAGAAAATAGTAAACAAAGTGAGACCACCTTACACATCGACTGAAGGTCGCCAAGTCGCCATCCATTAAACGTAACTAAACGATGACTTCATCATGGTACCTGAATGAAGGCCTGATGATGTCATCCTTATTTTTTCCTTCCTAAAGTAACGACGCACGTTATCGTATTTTTTTTTCGACACGAAATGTCAGGTCGCTTAAGTCCAAAGTAACTATTAAATAAAAATAGTTAAATTGAAAATTATGAGAAAAATAAATGATATGATTTAAAAACATTTTCCTATATATAAGAACACTGTAATCCGAGTTGGTACTTTTTTCAGAGTACTCCGTCCTACTCGGTCGAGTTTGGCGATATATTGCCAAAAGTGTACTGGGAATCTGGTTTGAACCGGTTTATAGCAAAGTACGTACTACACATTTTTTTAAATTAGGCTGCGTTGTGCTCACAAGAATCGCAGCATGCATATCTTCATCTTGAACCGAACATTTTATGGCCCGAATGCTTGCATGATCAAGAGATTTATTTGCAGGAAAAATCACTATCTATAGATATACAGGGTAAATATTCCGTTTAATAATGTTAATTTTAGTGAAAAAAAATTGAGTTCTACACCCCGCAAACAGAACTTAACAGGCACATCCGAACACATAGTTATGATTATATATTTAAACGGGACTTGATGCAACTTGACCGAAACGTCGAGGTAAATAAATATAAAGTTTTCAGCGCGATTAAGTCCCGTTTAAATATATAACTATGTCAACAGTCACAGTTTACATATATAATAGTTAGTACTTACTATTATTATTATTATTGATTTAAGTAAATCAAACGAAAATAGAGAGACTTTACTATTTCAACTACGTCGTAGATTTGCTCGTAACGGTGACACAAAGGTCATTCACGTTGCTGCGAGGTTAACAAGTTCTAGCTAGACGTTCTAGAGTTTAATTTGCAATTGCTAGAGGTCACTGCTTGCCGTCACTGTATCTCTAGGCAGGCGGGTTGTCTCACTCCCTCGAATGTACTTGATGCAGGTGAATTCTTGTCCAAAGAACCCTCTACAGAGACACCATCGAGAATATAAATTTCGAGTCTCACATAAACATGTACAATCATGAAGTTTTGTTCTGGTTGTTGAAGTTTTTTGTTAAATTTAAACGTATAACAATAAAACTGGGTATCATCACATATCGGTACGATTTGGAGGTTGAAAAACTTTTTTTTTAAACACCAATACGGTTTGAAGATAAATTATTTAGATAATGAGGCTAAGTAGTCACTTAGTTTCAATACAATACAGTAATACCACGTAATATACCGCTTTACGCGACCCCGTTGGGCGCGGTTTCGGTTTTACGCGAGTTTCAAATTTCGCGCTAAAATGCCTCGCTTTACGCGGATTGGTTACATGTATGTAGTAATTTAATTACCTAACTTGTCTTTGGTTGCGAGAATTTCCAGAATTCCCTCTTTCTCTGAGCATGCTTCCCCTCAGAGTTGGATTTTTTGTCCTTGGGTTTCCGTCTTTTGTTTCGTTTGTTTGTCTTAAGGTGGCGACTGACATGATCATTTGCTCGATGTGAATATTCGCATCGAGAATGTGCAAATGCTCATGATACTTGTATCTTAGCGACGAATATATTATTAGGATTGACTGTGCTCCATCCCCAGCAGTTGTAGTCAAAATAGCGGACGTAGAGGTAGTATGTGCTGCGTTCCTTTTAATCCGTTATTGCTACGAGTATTTAAAGAAGAAAAGCATATTTGGACAAATTTGTTCAAAATGAGAAATAAGGCTGGCGGATTGATCTTGATGAATATTCAGAAAAATCAAGAAATCAGCGATCAATACAAAAACTTTGTGAGAATGTCTTCGACTGAATTTGAATGCCTAGTCAATTTAATTGGATTTTTAGTGTGCAAAAAAGACACTGCTTCGAGAAAAGCTATAACGGTGACAGAAAGACTATACGTAACATTACGTTTTTATGCTTCTGGTGACTCATTTACAAGCTTGCAGAATCTTTTTGAAATTTCCAATCAGCAACGACAACGAGTGCGAAACGCCGGCGGTGCTCGCACTAGCGGCTGAATTGTTAATGTAACATTTAAAGGGATTCGCCAAGAAACTGACAGCCGCTCGTGCACTCGGTGCTTGTCATCAAGCTGCTCGGCTCGCTGTACTGACATGCCGAATATTCGACTTGTAACATCCTCACATCGAGCGAATATTCATGTCAGTCGCCACCTTTACGTACACATTTTAATCTACACAATGTGGTTTTAGAATTAAAGTATTGAATTGCATTTCGTACTGACTTTTGGCTGTGTTCAAACGCAAGCCCCTTTATGCGTCACATAATGCGAGCTTTTGCGGAACGTATCCCTCATGTAAATTACAGTAGGTACAATAACACTTTATTAAACACATTGAAAAAATACGTACTTAGCTACATAATCGCTATAAAAAACCCGGAAAAGTGCGAGTTGAGCTCGCGTGGAGAGTTTCGATTGTCGTTAATGATTGGACTATGGGGACGTTAATGGGGCAGTTGGAATATATATCTTTTATAAACGGTCTATGCCAAAGAGTCTAAAAAAAACTGTTCGTTCATTCAACGCCCACCCCTAATCTGAAATGATTTCAATAGAAGATACAGATACAATAGAAGACAGGTTTAAGGTTAGCTCGGTTATGGTTCGAAAATGAGGAAACTCCTGACAGTGAGGTAAGTGCTGTGTCAAGGAGTACCTACTGTATCCTTGATCCAAACAACAAGCGGTGAGAGCCTTGGTGGAGGCTCTTCGTTATGAGGTCGACTTAGCCGAAAACAGGAAAATATTAATTTAATATTAAGATTGTTGAGTCAACATCCCACATGTCTTTAATATGTATTTTTTTGTCATCCTTACTATTAAACACAGCCACGGTGGAGCCGACCGGAACGGAAATAAATAGTTTGGTGGATCAGACCGGAATATAATTTTAATAAATAGTGGTGGATCAGTTCGGGGTATCAGACCAGAATAGACCGCAGTATAATACCTCGGCCAAGTCAGGATACCTACTTGGTGATCATGTCCTCCACATTGTTGAGTCCAGAATAAAATATTTTTATTTCCATAAGTAGTAGGTGCTAAAACTTCTGTACAATGAAGATAATATAAAAAATATTGGTCTAGTTCTAGGGAACTTAAAATAAGCGAATTAACAAGAATATAACATTTTTTAAATCGTTTCTTTTGTGTGATTTTTTAAATCGTGTCTTTTTGTGTGATCCCGTAAAAACTACTGGAACGATTGCGATGAAATTTTTACTGTTAGATAGCTAAGGTTTTCACTTAAAAACTGGTGTATTTGGTATCTTAGCCCAATCAGTAGAAGTCGAGCAATCGATAAAAAAACTGAACGAAACGGCTGAACGAAATTTGGCATTTTATACTTCAAAGGTACTTTTGTTCCTGGAATAACCTAGTTTGCTTTTAACCCACAGAAATAACCACGCGGGCAAAAGCGCGGGCTCCGCTAGTTCTTCATAAACGTGGCAGGCCTACTGACTGACTGACTGACAGACAACGCACAGCCTAAACTGGTGGACTTAAAGATGTAATATTTGTAGTCAATGTCCCTTTAGTACCCTAGAGGTGCACTAAGGAAGGTTTTTAGATTTTTTTTAGAAATTTCGTCTATACATAAGTAATAGCGAGAAGATTTAAAAAATACGGAGTCTACACCGCCAAAAAAACGAGTAAAGCATAATGTATGCGTAAGTGGATAATTTGTGGTGTTTTGTGGATGATACATAATTTCATCACAATAACATTGCTTTTTATTTTCCGTGTGAACTTGACAGAATTTACTCAACTATTTGTGGTTTTTTTTTTTTTTGAAGATTGGGCTCAGTGGCGTTCACAAGTGAGGCCTAGGTCCAGCAGTGGAAGAATATGGGCTGATGATGATGAAGTAGCAAAGTTTGCACGCGGGCAAAGCTACAGGAAGTAGCTAGTTGAACATAAGCCCCCGGTCGGGCTACCGGAATTCATCTTCCAAATCTAAAGTTCCAAACTCGATTTCGTGTTCCCAGAGCTCAAGCAAAAGTGATGTCATGATCCACACATAGTGTTGCCGTCCTAGTCGCTCATTCCCGCGTGGGATATAGCTAGGTCACCAATGTAGATGCGTCTGCATATAGCATTTTATGATAGGTTATGGTGTCGATTCTCTTGTTCCCAACTAGACTAAACTACGCTAAATTCAAGTTTAATCCTGTCAAACAGATTCTATTGTTAAAAACTAGAAATAATTTAGCTTACCAACTAAATTGAAGTTCTAAATGTAAACATCAGTGTGATAAAACTAAGGGACTTGGGGGTTGGGGGTTCCCAACCGTACCTCCCCCATCTGTATCCCCCAACCCGCACCTCCCTCTCACCCCCTTCCCCACTCTAAGCCGTGCATAAAACAATACCCCCTCCCCCTTCAAGTCCCTTAGTTTCGTTGCACTGATGTTTACATTTAGTTGTTAAATGATTTTAAGAATCTCTTAAACGAAATTTAGTTTAGTTTAGTGAGTGAGAGAATTGCTTTCTGAATACGTGATCCGAAAACTTGGTCCGCTTGATCGGACGACGTGAACTTTTTTCCTGCTGGTCTGATTCATCGAACGACGAGGATTCTCTACTTCTCATAGTCCGACTCGGGACCAATTCATTGGACGACGAGGTATCCTGGGGAAGTAGAGAGAAGAGTGGGGGAGAGATTAGAAAAACGAGGGATTGCGGGGAAAGGACGGGGGAAGTGTGGTAGGGGTGAAGCCTGACGATGGGAAGATGGGAGAAGTTTGAAAATTGGTAGTTTGTGGGAAGTTTAGGGGGTGCAATGGGGATGCAAGTGGTGGGTGCAATTGGTGCTTCAAATGAATGGTGCAAATGTGGCGTGCAAGTAGGATAAACAAGTGGAGAATGCGGGATACAAGTTGGTGGTGTCAAGTAGGGGCCCTTTAAATGATTTTGGAGCCATCTACATTACAAAAAATTGCGTCACACAACTTTGACCCCTACTGACATTAATCAGATTTAGTCTGATTCGGCATTTACTGTGTTAATTTACCCCACTCTCCTTCCACTAACCCTTACCCACTTAGGGAAGTGAGAAAAGGGTTCCTCTCAGTTCTTCTCTACTCTTTCCTAACACCCCCTCAACTTTCCCCATCCTCCCCACACTTTCCAGCCCCCCACCCCACCTGTGATTTGTGACATGAGTCTTGTGTCTTGTGTCTATTAACTTTTGTGACTTGTAACTTTAACTTTATTTGACTGACTGACTTCATTTTCACTTTGACATTGACTTTGACTTTCACTTTCACCTCCAACTTACCCCCACTTCCCTACAACTTTTCCTCTACCATCCTATCACTTACTCCACCCACCCCCGTACTTCCCCCACCTTACCCACCTCACTCTTGCTTGCTCACTTTTGCCCAAATTCCCATTTTTTTTGCCCAATACCGATTAGCTTGCAACTCTGTGTAGCCTTGCCTAGTGTTTGACTCTTATTTCAATCGATTCCATTGTTTCTGGTTTTGGCTGAACTATTCCAATTTTGGGGAGGCCTATGTTCAGCAGTGGACTTCTAAAGGCTGACATGATGATGATGATTCCAATTGTTTCTAAATGAAGACGAGAGCTGTACTCCAAACATAAGCTAAAGGAGATCTCCAGATCAACTTAAATTAACTCTAGGACCTTTGATCCCATCTTCATTAAATTTGATAGGTAGGTAACATTAATATAATTTTTAAGTTCGTGTATGAGCTAAATTAGTCGGGTGGGTTGTTGAGATACCTGCCGTCAGGTTAAGTTTATGTCATTATGAAACGTCTTTATACAATTCAAAGCTAAGTATTTGGTGCACTGTCCTGATACTCAAATAAAGCATGCTCAGTGATCGGGTGGAAAAAATATAGAATAAAGAAGGTTTTTTTAAAGAAATAGTGAATAAAATAAAATAATAAGAATAAGAAACCCATAAATGTGAAACAGCCTTGTCCTACGATGTCCTATGTTAAACACAATAATGTAGGTACTTCGCATTTGGGTCGGCGCCAAAAAAGCTGCAAGATGATGGTGCTGGCAAATCACGCTGAAAGTTTGGCTAATGTAGTTGCAGAGTCCACAAGTTTTGGTTCCGTGGATAAACTATACAATTTAAAAGAACGGGTCTTTTGTATCAAGTCAACTCATTATTGCTACGTACTTGAATTAGTTAGGTACTTATATGTACTTACATACTTTAGAAATTAATCCTTGAACCAGACATAATCCAAAGTGCTAAAAACCAGACAGCGAACAAAACTAAAAAGAGTCAAAAATATAAGTGAGAATACTTGCTAAGTTTCAAATATATATACCCCACTTAAGGTGCAAGGTTTCGCTCAACGCACCAAATTTAAATCTTCCACCCTTTTTTGTCAATTCTCATCATGGACTTATTGTAACCAATTTTGCACCAATAAATAGATTATGTCAAGAAATTATATTGGTTTGACTATAAATGCCAAGCTGTTTTTCACCTTGATTTTAAGGTTGGTGTAATTCAATGGTAATTCAATTCAGAGACAAAAAACAATGGTGCGCTGAGCTAAAAGTTGCACCTTAACATAGTTTGCCAACTTTATTTTTTCTTTTTCTTAATGTGGCATCTGGTCTTCGCAATATTGAATTTTGATTACTGTCATGTCTATTCGCACTCGCAAGATAAAAATCTATTGACGTAAGAATCATCAAAAATATAGACCAAAGGCATGAACCGATTTTGATGATATTGATAGACTCTATATAGTGCCTCAAAGGAACATACCTACATAGGCTGATAAACATAGTTGTTTATCCTTCCTTTGCGTTACTCAGTTTGGTAAAAACATAGATTAGTGTAAATAACTAATGTACCTATACTCTATTTGCCTTATTGCCCTTTGCAGTTATTCTGCCGAATTTCAATGATTCTCCTAAAGGTTGACAAATCAGTTGAAATGAAAATATATCCAACCTTTAAAACCTGGAGTCTGCGAGGAAGCATCCAACTCTGGAGATGGTATTTGCTCAAAGGTTGAATGGAATTCACCAGTCATCCACAATATTTAATTGCACATTAGGTATTATTTTAGTAGGGAATGCTATCACACGTAGTATTTGTATACTCTTTGGCTATCACTACAATGACATGTAATATTATTTAATCTGTGGTGCGGTTAGAGTCATAGTGATAACCATAGAGCACAAACCAAGATAGCAATATCAATAAAATTTGCGAAGCGAGAATCGAACTCACGGACAGAAATTTCCAAACCAGAAATGAATCAATCAATCGGATTTGTATACTCGTTGTTCCAACCAGTGACAACCCAGGTAGATAATCTAAGAGACAAACCACAAACTAAATAGGTATGGTCCAACACTGAAAGCAAGCTTCCAGTGTACCACAGTGACACAGTGAAATATTAACCATTAGGCGTTCATTAACGTGCAAGAGAGTAGGCAAATTATACAAACGCAACAAAATACGTGCCATTTCGTGTTCTCTCCGAAACTCCCTATGAAATTTCAGTTAAGCTCCACCACTTTACTGAATCGTGACTTTGATTGTAACTTGACTAGACTTTTGACTACCAGCCTGACTAAGGACTCTTCATTTTGTCTACATTTAAAAAAGAACATACACCAGCCTGACTGAGGACTCTTTATTTTGTCTACATTTAAAAAAGAACATCTTGACTAGACTTTTGTCTACCAGCCTGACTGAGGACTCTTCATTTTGTCTACATTTAAAAAAGAACATACTAATCAACATACAATATCTCTGTACATGACACTGGCCAAATGCACTAGCCGTCGGAGCCAACAATATAAAAAAAAACTGCAATCATATAGAACAACCTATGTAATTCAATCAACCGCTTTGACTTTGATGCAATTTAATAAATGTGTCGTACGTGTATGGAGGACCAAATGGATTGGCTATTTTTTATGATCTCGGCGGTGAAACCTTAGAATAACTAATAATGCTAACAAAAACAAGGAAATAAGCCAAATAAGTTAAATTAAAAACATAAAAAGAAGCTTTTATGCAGTAGCCAATGTCATGGTTAAACTTAGAACGGGTTATCATAATTAAATATGTATACAACATTAGCCCCCTTACTTATAAAAAGTTATGTAATGGTTAAGCAAAGATTAATAATTCCGCGCAGTACAATTTTGTACTGCGCGGAATTTCTAATCATTGCTTAATCATTGCATAACTTTTTATAAGTAAGGAGGTTCATGTCTATGCTGTTAACAGTTGAAGTACATACATACATAAAAAAAAAAAAATTGAAGGTTAATGAGTTTAACAGTCTATGTACTTACAGTCTATGTACTTACATAGACTGTTAAACTTAACATAGACTGTTAAAATTAACCTTCCATTGTTTCACCGTAGTCGGGTAAAAATAGAACCCTGAAGTACCTACTGACTGACAGACAATGCACAGCCTAAATCGGTGGACCTAGAGATTTGAAATTTCTAGGAAATATTCCTTGAGTATCTTAGAGGTGCACCAAGGTAGGTTTTATTTAAATTCCTTCACTAAGGGGGTGGACTGGGTTGACAAAGTTTGAATGCACGCAAAGCTGCCAGTGCATCTAGTACATAAAACAAATCGCATGCGCTCTAGCAAAGAGTTGCGCCTCAAGGTGAATGTGCTCATGTCCTAAATATACATACGAGTATATGGTAGGTGGTACCGTGTAGCTACCGAATGACATCATTGATCTATGTATGCTGTACCTAATTTGGTGTGACCTTTTCGGTGATGCGAAGCCATTGTGAACTAACAACCACACTAAAAATGTTATAGATATGAAGTTTCGGTTACCACACTGAACCACTTTTATTTTAAACTAGCTTTTCCGCCCGCGACATCAACCGCGCGGATTACTGTTTATCGCGAAAAAAAAACCTTTGTTCTTCTAGGATATTAAAAACTAACGCAAAAGTAGGTATATCACCAATTCTCTTGATGTTTTTTGACGTACTTGTTATTTCGTTTCCATGGCAACCCTTTCTTACAGTAATCAATATTTTTCCAGTTTATCCAGTTTTCCCGTGGAAACTTTCCATTTTCCCTAATACAAAGTATCCTACGTTTTATTCCAGTGTATAAGCTATCTCCATTATCCAAACATCAAAATCCGTCCAGCCATTATCGCGTGACAGCTCCCCAAACAAACAAACAAACAGACAACGTTTCACCTTTATTTATTGGTATGAATTATCTAGACATTTTTTATACTACTACATGAGCGATTCATAATATGAATGTTTAAAAGTAATTAACTGCCACTCTCATAATCGTCAATTTACGCTAATCAAGCATTAAGACTAAATTAATAAACTCATTAAGTTAAGTTAAACATAGTTTTTCACCAACCGAAACTGTTATATCGTATGCTGTCATTTCGAAGATCCGGTAGTATCAGAATATGGATATCCTATGTACTATGAATTAGTTTTGGATTGTACTTGACTGAAAATTTGAAGTCGCGAGAAAGTATTAGGATTAAAATTTGTTACTCGTAGTTGTCTCACCGCTAACCGGTTGTACTGTTCGTGACATCATTACAAAAACTCACGGTAGTGTGTCAGTGTCACCACCAGACCATCACGCAAGGTTATAAGCAATGCTGCAGCTCTTTGTTAAAACCGTTACAAATAAATGTAGGTACCTAGGGTACTTTTGTACCTTACAGAGTATGAAAGACACTGTGCTTGTTTATGTAGGTACTTTATAAGTTTCATTATTGTTATTTTCATTGTTTAGAATTTAAATATTATTAATAGTAGATTACTGCATCAAGCGCAAAGTGACTCATTACTGCACCGAGTGCTAATTTGGAGCACGAGCTTTAGCGAGGGCTCTACAAACACGAGTGCAGCAAGGAGTCACTTGAACGAGTGTCAGTAATCTGCTATTCTTTCCACTACAAAATAATATCACAATTGTTCACCTAAATGTAAACAGTACAATTTTCAGTAACATTTACTTTTAAATAAAAATATAAAATAGCGCCAATTCCTTCGCGCTCATATTTCAATTTTAAATCTCTATTGGACGAATACTTTCATTCAATACTAGCTGTGCCTCATGCTTTAATGCTCGCGTGATGGATGGTGATGTTGATGATGCTGATGATGATGATGGTGACGATGATGAAAAGTATCCTATGTGTAATTCCAGGGTCTAAGCTATCTCTATTCCAAGTTTAATCAAAATCCGTTCAGCCGGCTGAGCATGAAGGAGTAACACACACATACAAACTTCCACCTTTATAATACTAATGCGATGAAACTAAAAAAACAGTGCAGTAATGGATTTAAATACTTACTGCACTTCTTCTTTTTGTGTCGGTTTTTCAGCCTCCTAATACTAAAATTAAATTTGTTTGGCCCAAAAGGTGGCCACATTTACCGCATTGTCTGAGGCTTCCATTAATTCTATATTGGCGCGCAGGTGTAGGGGAAAAATTACTCGATTAAAACTAATGAATTTGTTGTACAATCTACTATTTTCGATCATTTTTTTTCGCGGTTTTATCACCAGCGTATTGTTGATCGCAGTACTTGGTGGTAATACACAGGAGAATGCTGCTGTCAATTTTCTAAATACCTATACTTAGGGGAGACTAGTACAAAATGGTCAAATGGTTTTAGAGTAAAACAATCCCTCTTAGTTTTGACGAACCAGTCAACGCTATCTAGGAAACTACACTTGTGTCTTTTTGTTGATGCTACGCTTATACAAGCGCAAGACTGACCTATATGGTCTACCTACTGGTCCATAGAGGCGATGGAAGCGGCTTTAACGGAAATTGAATAAGGTACTCCCTACAAAACCGCTGCAAAAAAATATGAAGTACCCGTTATGGCTTTGAAAAGAAGAGCAAAGGGGACCAATAACAAAACAAGATATTTTGGACCCTGGTGATGTAGCTGATGATGAAACTGAATGCATTTATTGTAACTCAAAATATTCTAAAGATAAGGTAGGAAAAGGATGGATCTAATTCTCAGTATGCAAGAAAAGGGGCCACTATGAATGCGCTGGCGTAGATGAAAGTGTCATGGAACCATTCGTGTGCGAATGGTGCAAATGACGCTGTGTATGATTTGCAATGTTGTTTTTGTAATAAAGAACTTTGTTACATGAATATAGTTGTTCAAATTTATTAAACACTGTAGGGATTATTTTCCCCATAGGTGGGATAATTTAAAACACAGGTGTGTATAAAATGATCCTTTTTATTGTTTCGCTGCAAAATTAATAAACATCTAGATAATAATAGGACATAGATGTTTATTTCTATGAATTGTAGGTAAAATACCATAGCATCAGCACGTGTTGTCGAAATATATATAACTGGATATTATTGTTACAAATATTAATTTTATCCTTAAAGGGATCATTTTATACCAGTCTCCCCTAATATCATTTGTTACTTGTCCGCTTCGATATTTCGATTCGTTTTACTCTGTGATTCTTATATCTACATGTCAAGTATGAAGGTTATAATGATTAACGTGTTCTGGCTCCATACTCCACTATTTGAGTTTTAGCAGTGAATCTGCTTAGCGAAAGCATACATTGTAATATTTTTTTTACTTAAATTATGAGGTAGTTAGTGACTACTGTAAAAGAAAAGTTCAGACGGCTCAATTTATTGAGCCACGCAGTAGAGCCTATGGTCCGAATTGAGCCTTCGAGTTTTTTTCTAATCTACACAACTATCGACTACGGAAAAAACGTCCAAACGGTTCTAGTTTAGCCTCGATGTAGAGCCTAGGGTCCGGTATTAGTGGTTATTTTCCTTGCGTCAAGTAAATTCACAGCAAAAGGGCTTTACGCACAGCCCATCCTGCTGAGCATCGTTCAAGGTTATATATCATCCGCATATTATGTCCCACTGTTGGTACAGCCTTCTCTTAGAAAGGGATGGGCCTTAAATTTCAATAGGTATCCACCAAGCAGGCCCGGTTCAGATTGGTGGCTGTCACAATTCCTTGAATTATGAGATTCTTACTTCTTGACCCTGCTGGTTTCCTTAAGATATTTAAGGGTTTTTCCATAAATTTTCTGGGTAAACCACAAACCTGATAAATGTGAAACTTAACATTTATGTTTTTGTGATTTTTATCTCTCCGTGATCAAGACAAAATCGTAATTAAAAAACTTCATTCGATACATTTTCTTATAAAAAAATACGGTTTTTTATTTAATATTTTAATTTATCTAATCAACGGCTTAAGCTTTATCACTAAAATAAATTTCACAGAAAGAAAATATAGTTTATTATCTACCGTCAAGACAAAATTTACCTAACTAAATTATTTGCCTGCCAATAAAATAAATAACTTTTGAGACTTACGATATTTATTTCCGAGCAAAATTATGTGTTCAAACAGCGCTCGCGATATTCAACTTTATTGAGCAGGCACTTGCTTCAGTGCTTGCTGCGGTTAGCGGGTGGCAGCACTCTGCCACACGCTACCGCGTGGCAGAGGTGGCTAGAGATGGAGCTAGCGTAGGAAAATGTAATAATGGCCATATGTTCTCCTAACTTGATTAATTACTTATCATTTTCAGGATCCTGCGTTCGCTGCTATCAATGCAACAGTCAAAGCGATAAAACCTGCGGGGATCCGTTCACACCTGGAAATCAATTAAAGGTGAGTTGAGTCGAAAATGTACAGAAAAAGTCCGTAATCAAATATTTCTGCACATACGATACTTTTAGATACGAAGTATTGTTTTCCCGAAACCAATTGCTGTTAACAGAACTGCTTTCGAGGTTGTTCAGGAGTATGTTTATGTGGGGCTACTTTGAAACTAGGTAAAAACAACTTCGAGAGATCCGCAAAAGAATACAGCTGCATTATGCATTAGCTCAATTAAATTGAAAGTTAACATAGGTTTGTGTTGATTCCAGGATTGCAATGACAAGAGTACTGTGAGCTACAATCAGGTGAACCTCTATGCGATTCTCCCAATAGAGGTCTTCGGCAGCGTCGTGGGAGCTCCCAGATATTGCCACAAGATCGTCATGGGTCAGTACACACATTATGTTATACAGTTATACAGCTGTTATACAGCTTTAATACGACACACAAAATGTCCACACATTACGCGTACGATATTTTATTAGATTTTAGAGTTCCATCCAAATGAATCCGATTCTATTGTTTATTTAGTTTTCGATCTAAAACTAAAATGTATCATTAGAATAAAGATATTTAGTGACTTAAAATTAAATTATATGGGCAGAAAATTGCCGTTTTGGTCAACTTTAAAACAAGATGATTAGTCAGAATACAGGGTAGCTCTTAATTTATTTGTTTAGCTTATAGTATATTTTTGCAGCGGACTTAATACCAATATAATAAAGTACGAGTATAAGACCACCCATTGGCCGTAAGACTTTTCAAGTAATGTACCATATTGTTTTTTTTTCGTAAACAGTTGGTTTTAAGAAATAGGTACAAAAAACTAACCACGACTAAAGACAACCTCGACTAGAGGTAGAGTAACTGGAGATAGCCTTCTAACCTATATTATATGTATAACGTGGAAATCGGGGAAAATAAATGATATAATTTGTAAAATATTAGGATTTTGATGCTACTCTATTTTATAATTCTGCTGCTCGATTAATTATTTTGCTGCCTACGTTAATCATATTTCTGCACAAAAATAATTTGTTTGCATACCTGACACTACCATATATAGAGGGGTCCGTTCTTTATGCCCCCGGTGTCCCATGCCCCCGGGCTGTATGCACCCGATTCAAGTATATTTTTTGCAATGTTTTTTGTCAGTTTTGGGGTAATTTGCTCTAAATAATGTAGACAACTAAAGTGTTTCTGAATTTAATAATTTATTGATACGTATGTATAATACAGTTATGAATTAATTATATATTGTTAATAAACACGTATTGGTAAAATAATAAGAGAATACGTAAACTAAACTGCTAATTATTAACTACTGGCTCTGTGAGCTGTAGACTGTAGACCTCACGAGTCTGTCTTTGCATTGCTTAATAACTAGATTAAAAGCTAAAAAAACTTTTAAAAAAAACCTATGTTACTCGGGGCGATGTTAGAATTCTAACAATACCCCATACATCTAAATTTGTTCAGGCATTTAAAAGTTACGGTAGAATAAAGAAACTCACATACATACATTCAAATATACATACATCAATTGTAACTTTTAAACTTTCGCGATTCGAACACATAGTTAAATATTTAAACGGGACTTAATCGCGCTGAAAACTTAATATTTATTTACCTCGACGTTTCGACCTAATGGCTCGTTATCTCATTCAGTTTATAGGAAACCAACGCACACTGACGCCTCAACGACTTTTCACATCACCACCCGCGGCATTTACAATCAGTAGCCAGATTGTACTTTGATTGATTGACTTTTAGACAGAGCTCATGCCCTCTGTGACCCTGAACATTTGGATGCCGAAGTGTCTCATGTTCAGGAGGTACTCAAGCGAAACGGATATGTGGTGACCAGACGTTGGCGTCCTAGACGCAGATATAATAAGAGTAGGTCTGATGTCGATAGACAGCCGGCTTTCAGCCTTATGTAAAAGGAGTGACGGATAAAGTCGGTGCTTTATTAAAGGACTTATCTATCAAGACCGTTTATACTCCTTTTTCCAAGTTAGCAAGGCATGTTAGAACACCGAAAGATGTCATACCTTTTCAAACTCTTGGCGTATATAAGATAGATTGCAGCTGCGGTAGTTACTCCATTGGACAAACCATGCGTACTATAGCGGAAAGGGTCAAAGAACACATTGCAGCTGTAAAGAACCGCCAGATAAATAATTCTGCAATTGCTGAGCATTTGCTCGAATCAGGCCCTAATCACTGGATTGAACTCCATGACCCGAAGATCCTCTCCACGGAACGTCACTACTACTCCAGGATTGTACGCAAAGCGGTTGAAATTAAAAAGTATCCCAATTTCAACCGAGAGGATGGTTTCAAGTTGGCTGCGTCCTGGAATCCTGTGATAAGCAAGTGTTCGCGTCGCGGTTTATGTCAGAAGATATCTGCAGATGTCGTTAGTGTCCTGTGTCGTGACAATTCTGAATTTTTACAAAACCAAATGCGGGTAGTTGGAGACAACGCTCGCCCTTCTCGACGCTGACACCGCTACTTCAGTCTTCTCGTGACCACGATCAATGCAACTTGATCGAAACGTCGAGTTAAATATTATATTAAGTTTTCAGCGCGATTAAGTCCCGTTTAAATATTTAACTATACATACATCAATCCTAAAAACATTACACTCCTTGTTTTGGGCAGTCGTGTAAAATGAATATTCACTGCGTACTTTTTCATTGTTTTCCACCCCCTCCTTGAAGTTTATGCGTTTTAATAAGAGTATCAAAGTTTTGTGACATATATAAAAATATTTCGAAATGGCTTTAATATGTGTTTTTTATGTTTTCAACCCCCACATCACAGCTATTTTGAGAAAAATAACGAAAAACTGAATTACAAAAAACACAAAATTATCGAACCTGCAGTGCGAGCATGGATCTTATCGATCGATAAATTTACCGATTTTTTAAATCAAGTTTGACGTTAATATTCGATAATACGAGTTCGGTAGCACGGAACGTACTTTATCGACAACGACATAAATTCGATAAATCATATTTAATATATAGATTTATATCGACAAAAGGAAGCATGAATCTTATTTTTGACAATTGTTGTCGATATAATGTCGGTAATTGTACCGAATTTATCGAATTTTATCGGCTTTCCAAAGTTACACGACAATTTTTTTTTTTGTAAATTCCTTTTCGGATTATAAGCCAAAACGTGGAGGTGTCAGAACATCGTGAGGCAAGTTTCAGGGATGCCAATGATCCTTTCGATCTGGAACAGCATTTTAAGATTCTTTTTAGAATTTATAAGGAAATTGCCCTTGCCCTCATTCAAGATGTTGAGGGCGTTTGAGAAGGAGTCGATCTAATGGACTGCCTGCGCATGTTGTAGTATCTACTTTACATAATAATACCAAAATACTTAGTTACGTTTTTCCTATTTCCAGAAATTATCTTTTGTTGTGATTGTGTCTAATGTTGTGATTGTTCTATCAGCTGTACGCTTTTTCACCGAGGGCAGTTGCACCAACGATGCATCGGCCAGGAATATAATATAGCACTAGGACAGCGCACTGTCAGATTTGTCAGGGAGGTGTCTCAAGCAAATGTGCAACGAGTTATGGCTAGTTATACATTAGGTTAGGTTCAAGGAATATACTACTTTATGGTAGTTAGGTAGAATTCCAAATGACAGTTTCTCCGTAACAACTCAAAATAATAAAAATCTGCCAAATTGTGTCAAAAAATATTTTTTTGATTATTAGTCGTCTGTCTGATATATGGTATAGTCCACGTGTCGCCATTTTTTAAATCGATAAACTCACGACGTGTTATCGAATCAATAAAATTTACCGAGAGGCTAGATCCATGCTATCGCATTTTGATAAAATTAATAAAAAAAAGAACTGTTTACTGATCGATAAATTTATCGAATTTTATCGATCGATAAGATCCATGCTCGCACTGCTGCTTACAAAATTTCACGAGAATCGTTTGAAAAATGCAACCTGTAGAGGAAAACAGCCGTACATTCGCCAGCCAGCATTTTTGCCCAAGTTGAAACGGAAACACTTCGCTCAATTAGTTTTATTTGTTGTTTCTAAAATGGCATTGCGATGTGCAACAAGCAGTAGTTTACCCTTCCCATTGTCTAGCTCTTACTTAAACTGAAACAGGATATTGTTAACAATAGTCATGCCCGAATGGACATTATTTTGTCTTTGTCTTTTGTGTGCAAGTCAAAATACTAATTGCAATATGCAACTCATAAAAAAGTTCAGTATGAGGTCTCAAAATGACAATTGAAGTTCCTTTGCAAAGGCTGGTGCGAAGTAATTACGAAATTATTAACAATGGACATAGCGAAAAAACGACACTAATAATTTACACAGAAACAATATTTTATAATTGTACGTTACTGCTGTCATTTCGTAGTAAATGATTCATTCAATAGTTTTCCCCGAATGCATACACCCCCTTACTTAGGGAGTAAGGCGCTTTACGCTCTCATATTTTTGTCCTGCTCGTCCAGGTCAAGGTTGAGCAGGAGAGGTTTTAGTTTTTCTTTTCTATCGATATATAAAAATCTATTAGAAAAAGTGTTCGGTTAATTGTTTGGTGTAATAATAAAACTAAATAATTTAAACAAAAGTTGCTGGCGCTGAAAATAACGAGAATAGCGAAGCAAACAATTTTTTTTGTGTTAGTTCGTGTTTTTTTTTTCAAGGATACCAAGCCATTTCGTAAACGCCTGTCAATGGTAAAAGCAACTGCTAGACGTGTACCTACTAAATTAATAATAAATTGGTTTAAAATTACATAATAAATACGTTTACTTTTATTTTGCGTATCTGCGGTCGCTCTCATGGTTGCACATCCAATGTTTTATTATTTTATTAAATTTCTTTTGGGTCTGCAGTTCTTGAATTAAATTTCTCGTACCTAAATTGGGTGCATAACACCCGTGGGCATGGGACACCGGGAGCATAACGAACGGACCCAAGTACACCAGGGTTTCCAAGATGATCCCTGGGGTATGGACAAGATGACCCCACATGATTTCCAATGATAAATCAGTTAAAATCATGATTATAATATATAACAAAAATAACAAATAATAATATATAACAAAAATTATATTATCGTTTATAAGGTTCAAGTTTTTCACTATTGGGTACGTTAATTTTGACTTAAAATCTGGTGTAAATTGTATCACAATCCGAAGAGTAGAAGCCGAAAAATTATTGAATTAATTAGGCTGAACTAAGGGAAGGTACTTTTTTCCCAGAAAAAATTAAAAGGAATCTGGGGATCAGTTGTATGTAAGCCCGAAACATGGCTCAAAAATGTTTTAAGTGAGACATAGTCAAGAGAGATATCTATACTTAAAATAATGCAATAAGAACGAAAAAGTCTGTACAAAGAAAATAATTAGAAAAAAAATAGAAATGGTCTAGGGTACCATAAATAAGCTACTGAACAAGAATATAACATTTTTGATAATCGTGTATGTCTGTTTCTCTGTTTGTCCGTATGTTTGATCGCGCATCACGTAAAAACTACTTAACCGATTGCGATCCGGTTTTCACTGTTGAATAGCTTAGGGATTGACTTAAAAACTGGGGTACTTAATATTTGAATCCCATGATTAAATACCGAGCAATTGATAACAAACTAGTTGACGGCTGAACGAATTTTGAAGAAATGTAGTATTTGTACTTTACAGGCACTTTTGGTCCTGGAACATATGAGCTAATTTTAAATGAATTGCCTACGCGGGCAAGGCTGCGGGTACAGCTAGTATAATAATAAAATTATAATAGACCTTTGTTCTACATTCAAAGTATGATTTTTGTTTCATTTTAATTTTCGTAATTTTTAAGTTATCAGCCAAAATGTTAAACGAACTAATGTAAAAAATATATTATTACTACATTGCTGGGTGAGTAATATCACAGTACATAATATATACTATATATGTACTGTGCTAATATTATGAAGAAGTTATCGTCGTAATAATACATGCCAACACTAACACATACGACCTCGCTTCACTCGGTCATTTTATTTATACGTTATCACAGAATATAGTACTTAGGTAGGTATAGTAGCATGCATAATAATAATGAATAATAATTGCAATCTACCAATTATAGCAAATGAGGGTAACTTCGGATTCGAAGTTATGTGCGGTTTTCCATCGCTTTGGCTGTGGGTCCCGGCTATTATTGATTAATAGCAGCCGTTAAGTCACATTAAAGGCCATCGGGCTGCCTGACAAACTCTGACACCAGAGGCCAGCAACAAACAAGAGACACTTCAGAGAATATGTGACGTTACGGTTTTCCAACCAACCAATTACGCAACCAATTCCGTTTAAATGGAGTTGGTTGCATGGCCGAAGCGTTACGGTAATTAGAAATGAGGGACTCTAGCCGACATTAAGATCAAATTAATACCAATGGAAGGAAATCAAAGGAAGATAACAATAATATGCCTATGTAGAATAAAGTATGTAGTTCGTGCGACCTCTAGTCGTAGTACTAATATTGATTCTGTGCTCTAGTGTCAGAGTCTGCCAGGCCGCCCAAGGGCCATTGCCATGGCTAACGACTGTTTTCAATCATTGTTAGCAAACGGGGCCAAACGTGCCCTCCGAAGCATGGAACGAGGGGGCCGAGAATTGGCCCTGGTCAATGAAAAAATACACAAAAGTGCTCGTGGCTGTGGGGGTGAGACGGTTTGAAGAAATAGCGCTTTCTACGCGCCCGAGATTCAAGGAGAGCTAACTCGCCGAAACGAGGTCATCGGGCGCGCGGTCTCACACGTACATACATGCATGTACCGCTCGGCCAACACCGCTCATAGCAATAGCAATAATATGGATAGAGCTAACGATAATTATCCATAGACCATGGATTTTCATTTGATAATTCTTGTGTGGGTGACAACTGCATTACAGGACCCTCGACAATTGTCGTTTTAAAAGTCCGGGCAGTAAATCTGATTCATCGCAGTCTAGCTGAGTAATCCTGTTAACATGTTTCTATCAAAATAACCCATCTCTGAATTGAACTAATATTTATTCGGTTTCCTGTGCATAATATGTTGAAATAATTACACAAATATATTGTTTTCTTTAAACATCAAAAAATATATCTCCAAAAGAGAGGTTATGGTACTTTCGGTAATGCTCTAGGCCTAGTTAGAGCAACCGCAACCTATTAGCTAAGAAAACTCGTCCGCATAGAAACTCAAAAATGTTAGTAAGGTCACCCCACGCTCAATTTTGTTTTGTCTTTGTGAGGTTTCCTTTGACTTCGAGTATTTCATATGAGGAAATCGAATATGATCCACCCCTAGGTACCTAGAACATAAATTATACTTATTCACTCACACACATAAAATATGCTGGTGTTGAAGAGACTTAAATTGTACATACAAAATTTTGGAGCCAATCAATTTTTAATTTCAGAGAGCGGCACTGTCATCCGCACCTGCCTGGACGGGAACCCCGCTGACATGAACCACACCTGCCGAA
Organism: Alsophila aescularia; assembly: GCA_946251855.1. Classification (NCBI taxonomy): domain Eukaryota; kingdom Metazoa; phylum Arthropoda; class Insecta; order Lepidoptera; family Geometridae; genus Alsophila; species Alsophila aescularia. The sequence goes on from OX276380.1 coordinate 44,647,902, forward strand.
CGATGGAGAGGACCTCACAAACTTCCACTTCCGATAAGAAGATCAAGTACTGCAATGTGTGTGACAAGGACAACTGCAATGCGGCCGGCTCGCTGAGCTCTCTGCCCCTAGCCGTCGTGGCTCTCATCGCCTCATACGTGCTTTACAAGCAATAAGCAATCGCCAGGATTGCTGATACGTTCGTTGTTCGCTCGGGGAGACGAGAGAGGGTCGCGGTAAATTATATAAAAGATAAAAGCACTGCAGCGCAAAAACCCATCTACATTCTAAGATCTTGTAACTAATCGTAGTTCTTTTTCTACGACAAATTTTTGCTTTTTGCCATTATCCATTGGGCTACCAGCTTTCAAATATCTGTGGACCTATAACCCGCTTCCTCGAGCTTGCCACGTGTGTATCGTGTTCAAAATTCGAAATCGACAGCTTCATGTACATGTTTAGAAACGTAGTCATTTTATCAAATGGAAATAATTTATCAAGCGGCAATAATTTGCTAGAAAAGCAACGGCCTTTAAAGTGAACGTCCATGTGTTTTGCTTCATTGAGCGAGCTCTTTTATAAATGTAAAATTTTAAATGTTAATAGAATAGGGAAAATGATTTGATTAATATTATTGTCGCCTGCTTATGACGATGAGAGCACTGTCTATATCATTATTGTCGTTGATTTTGCTAGCATTTGTGTCACTCTGCTATGCTGGGCTGTCTAACTATTTTTAAGCAGTTTACAATAAAATTCATTTATATTATAAAGATTTTAAAACAGCTGATAATGTCATCGAGTAAAATGTTTAAAATAGTATCCAAAACGTTATAGCTTCATATAAACTTAATATTCATTTATTTTAAATGTAAATAACACATTTATTTATATTATAAGCATCCATTATTTAAAATTCTCCATGTTTATTGTTTATTTTAATTTTATAAATATTATTATCAATTAAATATAAATATTATTTTTGCTTTTGTTTCATCTTGTGATCTTTTACTTATTTAGTTGCGTTACTGCACATAAATATTGAATTGTGGGAAAATAATATTACGTGAACTTCTAACTTATTATTTATTTAATTTTATTAATATTATTATAAATTAATTATAAATTTTATTTATGTTTTTGTTTCTTCTTGTGATCTTTTAATTATTCAGATAAATATTGAATTGTGGGGAAATAATATTACGTAAACTTCTGACATACAATACAAATTCATTTCTTTCCTCAATTTTTTAACAGGGAAAGATGAAGAAACATATGTTTTATATCCAAAAGCAAATATTCGTAAATAAGTAATCATTTATTAGTATGACATATGTGTTTAATTTAAACAAGAACGATTAATTCATTAAATTAAATAACTAATACAAAATAAAATGTAAATACAAAGTCTATTTACACAGTTTTTGTTTTTTGATTTCAGTATTATAATAATATATTGTTTGAAGAGTTAAGTTTACTATGATATCAGTTCTGACATTGATACTTATACGAATCTCAATAATAATAATATACAATAATAGATTACATAATTAAATAAAAGAATTATTGAATAATGTAAGACATATATTTAAATTTTGCTACATAGATTAGACACGAAGTTTTACATGTATACTTACCTTATAAAAACAGCATTTTGAAGTACATTTTTAAGTAAATTATATACATTTTATTAATTTTAAGTGGGAACCCATTATTTGTAACAAAGCTAATAAATACGTGTTTTTATAATATTAAATGAGTTTGATCTAAGTAACGAATATGTAGATGACATTGTATTTAAATTATTATTTATATTATTGACTCATTTTTCTGACGATAAGCTCCACTCGACAAACGATTGTCCATAATTGGAGTATTTTATTAATACCTTTGCAATAATTACACTGATACAGCTACAGCAAGTAATTATAGTTTATTCGTATCTATATAATGTTTATCCGTTGTCTAGTGCCCATATTACAGGGTATCCTAGTTTGGAGCTAGGTAATTGGTGTGAACTTAGCAGAAAATACAAGATGTTATCATATTATAACGATTACTTACTATGTTACCACAAAAAGAAAATAACACAAACACAAACACTCAAACAACACAAAACACAAACACTCAAACACTCTTTAACTCTGCTGTAAACACTAATCAATTATGACTGAATACTCGTTTTGAATCACTTTGATCGTTTCGTTCCGAATGCTAAGTCAAGAATACCACAGGCAGCTGATACGAGCTCTATTTATACCGTGATGGAAGTTTCCAGAAGGTACTGGCATGTACTCGCAGTTTTCGGTAGGTACGTTGAAGGTCACATTCAAGGCTGGCGCCGCGTTTGATGTTGCTGCTTTGCGCCGTGCCCGTAGGTACCTAAGGCTGGCGGAGCCTTTGAAGTTGACGCGTCGCGCCGCGCCCTTATGTACCTACCTACCACGCGCTCTGGAAATTTCTGTAGGTACCTACGCGCTACTGGTGTGTTCCAGAATATTCCTTTAAATGTAGGTATCGCGTTATCCAGCCACGCTTCTCGAACATTTTGTTACTTTCTGTTTTTCTAAGAATCGACATGAGTAACACTAATTACTCTGCATTGACGTTCACACTAAATCTTCTCTGTAAGGATTTTGCTCTCTTGATACGTGGATTCTCATGTTTCGGGGACCAATGATGGTCATTGTAAGTAAAAATCCTCTTCTTGGTAATTTGGGACTCGTCCGTCCACAAAATACTTTAAAAAAGTGATCAACGTCCACATCCTTGTGTAAACGGAAAAACTGGAACAAATAAAACACGCCTCAGAATTCATTGCAAAAGAGTAATAAAACCTAAAAATAATAATGGAAAACCAACGTTTGGATAAGGCCAAACTAAATGAGAACAAACTGATTATTTATTATCAATCGCAATTACTGTAAATGATCGATGGTGCTTAAATTTAAACTTTTCTGCAGTAGTCTAAACAAAAAGTTACCTTGCACTGGAATGTAGTGGAAAGGATACCTGCCATCTACACGAACAACTGACCTCACCTTCCATATGTTAAAGCCAAAAATCCTAGCTACGTTTCTAATGATCCTGGTGGTATCCTGGTCAAATAGTTCAACTATTCTTTCAAACACCGAAACAGCATGTTGACTTACATTTATTATTCTAGGTTCTTGAAACTGAAAATTACCGGTCTTCCGTGAAAGCCGGTAAGTGTTTGAGAAGTGAGAGTGTGGCTATCGGGTAAGCGCCTGTTTGGATATTGCTCTCCATAAATGCTTTGCACTTCATGTGCAATTGAGTTCTTCCTTGGACCATCAAAATATCTGCATATTCTTTGTTGGAGTAAGTCGCTATTGTAACAAGAACAACAAAACAAAAAAACACTAACTAAACTCAACGAAAACAATTTAACTAAATCAAAAAGTTCTTAAGTTTGGCTTCAAGGGCACATCACAGACACTTATGAACGCAGAGACAGCCAAATCTTGACTAAAACAAACGATTAACGATAACAAAAGGCCTTTGCCCATAACAAAATTTCCGGCAGCTGGCTTTATGTCAGAAACAAACAAAAGACCTACTTTGAAGTGTGTAAGAGTAAGAAAGCATTTTTTACCTGTCTCACGAAAGGTACCTCACACAACAGTGCCATTTCCACAAAGTCGTATGCCATTGAAAAGAGCTCTAATAGGAGAAGTTGGTTTGAAGATTTTAATAACTCTTTTTTTTTAAAAGTAATGGATAGATGAACTTTGAGTTTATTATTAGCTCAGTAAGAAACTTTGATAGCTTGTAGTGTATTTTTTAGTACACCAAATATCGTTTTAGTGGTTATACATACTTTTTTTTAAATTTCAGTTTAAGGTATAAATTTCGGAGAAATTACTAAAAATAAAAAAGCCCTTAACGGGGAGGCCAAGTCCGGGTTATTGGGACTGAAAAAGTCGGCAATGACCTTCCCATGGCACCTATTTCGTTTAGACAACCATATGTCTAATAACCTGTATTTATTTTACTAACCCCCGAACTCGGGAATAGAGGGGTGTTATAAGTTAAGGGGGTACTTGTATGTAGGTATCATTGTATCCATGTGTCTGTCTGTGGCATCGTAGCTCCCAAACTAATGGACCGATTTTGATGCGGTTTTTCTGTATGAAAGCTGATGTGATTGAGATGGTTCTTAGCTATAATAGTGGGAGGGAGGAGGACGGGTGAGGATCGAACACCCAAACGAATTGACCGTTTTTGATGAGGTTTTTTATGTTTCAAAACTGATGTGATCGAGATGGTTCTTAGCTATGTGGGAGAGCGGGGAGTTGAGAAATGGGGGGTGAGAAACGTATCTTTCAAACGAATTGACCAATTTAGCTGCGGTTTTTCATGTTTCAAAGCTGAGGTAAACGAGATGGTTCTTAGCTATAATGGAGGGGAGGCTGTCGACCGTAGCTCTCAAATGGATGGAACGATTTTTATGTTTGAAAACAGATATGATCGAGATGCTTCTTAGCTATAATGGGGGATGGGAAGTCGGGTTTTTTTTTTTTTTTAATTTGTTCTTGTATTTTTAGCCAGACATTCGAGGCGACACTAATATAGCCAATGAGGAACAATGAGGAAACTTCGTGGTGATAGCCATCCTTTTGGCTTTGGATAGTAGATATATCTCCCTTGGAAAAACATAGGCTCACATCTGACATAGCTTTAAGGAACACTTCTTCGAACCCTCAGTAAGGAAAACATTTGTAACCATGGTATTTCCAATTAGAGTAATTTTACCGTCAGGAAATAATAAAAAATAGTGCTATATAATATATGTAGGTAAACAACAACAACAACAACAAACAACAACCAACAACAACAACAACAACAAAAAAACAAGTAGTAGTTTTTAACAATCTATCTATCTATACTTATAATAAAACTGTAACGGGTCCAATTCTGTACATTGAAGATATTTTGTTTTTTTTTTTTGGAATTTACTCTAGATTCGATACTGAAGCCAAAACTGTATTTTTTTTCATTTTTGTCTGTCTGTCTGTCTGTATCTTGGCTAGGAATCACGCCGAAACTACTGAATGAATTTAAATGAAACTTGGTATGATTTGGGTTCATACTACGAGGTATGATTTGAGTTCCTAGAACATAGGCTACTTTTCATCCCGAAAAATTAAAGGGTTCCCGCAGGATTGGGGTTTAAAGTTATTTCAAAAAAACACTTACCACTCTGAAACTACTGGACGGATTTTGATGCAACTTGGCACAGTCATAGTTTATATGATGGGTTAAAATTAAGGACATTTTTATCCCGAAAAATAAAGAGTTCCTACGGGATAATGTCCCACATTCTGAAAATTAAAGATATCTCGTAATTTTTTTTGGGGGCCGTTATATATTCAAAACTAAAGCCAAAACTGTATTTTTTTAATTTTTGTTCCACTGTCTGTCTGTCCGTCTGTCTGTCTGTACCTTGGAAGTGCCTCACGCCAAAAATACACAATGAATTCAAATAAAATTTGGTATGATTTGAGTTCATACTTTGAGGTAGGACATAGGATACTTACTATCCCAAGAAATTAAATGGTTCCTGCAGGATAGGCGTTGAAAGTTATTTAAAAGAACACGTATCACGCTGAAACTACTTGACGGATTTTGTTGAAACTTGGCTCAGTCATAGTTTATATGATGTTTAAAAATTGAGGATACTTTTTATACCGAAAAATAAAGTATTCCTTCGTGATAATGTCCAAAATTCTGTAAATTGAAGATATTATGTAAATCTTTTTTCGAGGTCGTTCTATATTCAATACTAAAAACACTGCAAGCTAACACTGTATTTTTTAATTTTTGTCTGTCTGTCTGTCGGTCTGTAACTTGGCAGCGCACCACGCCGAAAATACTTAAAGAATTCATATGAAATTTGGTATGATTTGAGTTCACACTTCGAGGTAGGACATTGGATACTTTTCATCCCGAAAAAATTATGTGTTCCTGCAGGATAGGGGTAGAAAATTATTTGAAAGAACACTTAGCACGCTGAAACTATTGGACGGATGTTGATGCAACTTGGCACAGGCATAGTTTATAAAATAGGTGAAAATTTTGGATTCATTTTGTCCCGAAAAAATAAAGGGTTCCTGTGGGATTATGGGTCCAAATTCTGTACATTAAAGATATAGTGTTTTTTTTGAAAATTACTCTATATTCGATTATGAAGCCTAAACTGTATGTTTTTTCATTTTTGTCTGTATGTCTGTCAGTCTGTATCTTAGCCGCGCATTACACCGCCGGAACTACTGGATGAATTCAAAAGAAACTTGGTATGATTTGAGTTCGTACTACAAGGTAGGACATAGGATACTTTACATATCGAAAAATTTATGGGTTATTATTTAGGGGTTTAAACTTATTTAAAAGAACACATACCACGCTGAAAGTAATGGACGGGTTTTGATGCAACTTGGCACTGCCTTAAGTTATATGATGGGTTAAAATTGAGGACACGTTTTATCCCGAAAAAGTAAAGGGTTTCTGCGGGATAATGTCCCAAATTCTGTAAAGATTATTTTGTAATTTTTTTTGGGGGCCGTTCTATATTCAATACTAAATTCTTCTTTTCTTCTTCTTAAATTAAATGATGTGTTAAAATTAAGGACACGTTTTATCCCGAAAAAATAAAAGGCTTCTGCGGGTTATGAGTCCAAAGTTATGTTAATAATTAAGTAAGAAAAATATTTTTTGGATGGTTCTCTATATTCTATACTGAAGCCAAACTGTTTAACTTTTTAATTTTGTCTGTCTATTTATCCGTATCTTGACCGCGCATCGCACCCAAACTACTAAATGAATTCAAATGAAAAAAATGCTCTTGGGTGCTTAAAAAAGGTATAGAACATTTTTTTTTTGTTAATCTTTTCTTTCTTTCTGTTTGTCTGTATGTTTGTTTGTTCACGCATCACGTAAAAACTACAGAACCGATTGCGATGCGGTTTTCTTTGTTAGATTGCTTAGGGTTTCATTTAAATCTGGTGTAATTGGTATCTCAATCCGGTGAGTTAGAAGCCGAGCAATTGATAAAGTAGTTTTGACGGATGAAGAAATTTTGTTCAAATGTTGGTATATTGGTCCTGGAATAGCACATTATGGTACCTAATTTGAACCTATAGAAAAGACCACGCGTGCGAAGCCGCGGGTACAGCTAGTACTTATAATAAAATTGTAACGAGTCCAATTCTGTACATTGAAGATATATATTTTTTGTTGGAGTTTGCTCTATATTCGATACTGAAGCCAAAACTGTTTTTTTTTTCATTTTTGTCTGTCTGTCTGTCTGTCTGCCTGTCTGTCTGTCTATATCTTGGCTAGGCATCACGCCGAAACTACAGAATGAATTTAAATGAAACTTGGTATAATTTGAGTTCTTACTACGAGGTAGGACATTGTATACTAATATTGCCGAAAAGTTAAAGGTTCCCGCAGGATATTGGTTAAATGTTATTTAAAAGTATCACGCTGAAACTACGGGCCAGATTTTGATGGATTAAAATTGATGATACTTTATATCCCGTAAAAAAAGGGTTACTGAGATATCCAAAGTTCTATTAATTTTGAAGTAAGTAATATCAATACATAATTATAATAAAGCAAAAAGTACGATAAAGTATGTAAAATGAAGAAAATGGTCTAGTGTACTTAATATGCTTATACTTCTCCACTTCATCCACACTTTCAAGTAGAGTGGGCAAAAAGTGTGAAATTGAAAAGGAGTAGGGGAAGTGGGGAAAGAGTGAGGGGAAGTAGGTAGGGAAGAAATAAGGGAAGATTAGGAAGAAAGAGGGAAGGGTGGGGGAAAGTTGGAGAAAGGTTGGGAAGTGGGGGAATTAATTTTTTTAAACCAATTTGACGGACATTTTGCCACACTGAAAGTTAACGATCACGTTTCAGTATAGGTTAGATTTTCTAGCAGAATCGCACTGTTGGGATTGTGACTGAATAGGAATAGTGTTCGAGAGTAAGGGGGCAGAATGTTTGTTTGTTCACTATCAAGTAAAAAGTAATGAACCCATTACGAACACGCGTGCGAAGCCGCGGGTACAGCTAGTCATAAATAAAATTAATAATAAGCATGGAGAATTTAAAATAATAGCTACTTACGAGTATAATATAAACAAATGTGTGATTTACAATTATACCTAACTAGTAGTGCCCGCGGCTTTGCCTGCGTGGACATTTCATTTAAAAGTAGACCACACGTGTTATTCCAGGACCAACAGTATCTATTAAGTACAATATTACATTTCTTAAAAATTTGTTCAGCCGTCATATAGTTTATTATCGATTGCTCGGCATCTAATCATCGGATTAAGATACCAAGTATCCCAGTTTTTGAGTCAAACCCTAAAATATCAAACAGTGAAAATCACATCGCAATGAGTAAAAACTACTGTTTTTACGTGATACATACAGACAAACGGACAGACATGATTAAAAAGTACCCATTACCCATTAGTACATTTTAAAGTACCCTAGACTATTTTTTTAACATCATCTTTTTACAGACTTTTTTCGAGCGAGAACGAAGCGCGAGCGAGGCGTTTCCGTTTCAGCTTGTGCAAAAATACTTTCGTATGTCAGTCCGCGATGATTAGGAGGGTACTTCCCTCAAAAACGGGGAAAAAGGGGGCTACTGAATATCTCCGTCTTATTAAACGGAGTCCGATTTCGATTGTTCTTATTTTATTTGAAAGGTCCGTTGAATGAAGAAACTTTCCGTTGGTGTCATAAAAAAATGGTGAAAATTTGATGAAGATCTTTGCCGTGATTTCTTTTTCTTAATAGCTCCTCAAAATGCAGTAAATTTCTCACTTTTAGGTTTCTTCTAGAGGAGTCAGCCCTTTACCTACTAGGTAGGGATTGATGGAGCACCTTGGTTATTAATGTTAGTTTTACAATAAGGTAACTAGATGGCGCTACTGTGCGCTGCTAGATTGTTTGCAAAAATGTTTGTAATCGCGAGGTCTACAGAAAGTATATTATCAATGTTGGCAATTGCTTATTACTTGTAAAGCACGTATGAGGCGATGAGAGCCACGACGGCTAGGGGCAGAGAGCTCAGCGAGCCGGCCGCACTGCAGTTGTCCTTGTCACAAACATTGCAGTACTTGATCTTCTTGTCGGAGGTGGTAGTTTGAATTGAGATACCCTCTCCATCGTTTTGCAGGTCATGTTCATGTCAGTGGAGTTCCCGTCCAGGCAGGTGTGGATTACAGTGCGTGCCTCTCTCTGGAATAAAAAATTGTTTGGCTTCAAAATGTTGTATTTACAATCACGTCTCTTCAATACATGAGTGAATATCTCTTCAATACATGGGTCTGGGCCGAGGCGCATGATTACGGGACGATGGTCCGAGTTTAAATCCTGATATACTTGAATCGAGCGGAACTTAAGGGAAACGTTCATTAGTAGTGGTAAGTCCAGTATGTCGGGACTGTGGTTGACATTAAATGGATAATGACTCGGTTCCAGTGGTGGGATGACGTCAAATCCAAGCGGGTTGACAAGGTTGTAAAGTGCCGTACCGTTAGGGTTGGTGGCTGCGCACCCCCACATAACGTGCTTGGAATTGAAGTCACCCGCCAGGATGACCGAGCTACCTAGGGAGAAGGGCGCCTCGAGGTCGCTCCTGAGTAATTCTTTCTTGGGAGAGACGTAGCACGAACCTATAACGACCAATTGATGATCGGTCATTGCTAGTCGGCAAACTGAGGCTTCTAAGTTGCGTAGAGGAGGGGTTATTAACGGGACGCAGTGGAGAGACTTCTTATGGTAAATGAGAGAACCTCCGAGAGCGGAGGTGACTCTGTCGTTTCGTAACCCGGTAGTTCGCAATCCCGGGATTGCGCTTACTCGGCTTAAGAAAGGTCTCTTGCACTAGCATAAAGTCTGTCTGATAGGTCTTACAAAATTCGTGGACTTGATCGCATTGGTCTGAGAGGCCGCTAGCATTGAACCATGCTAACGTGATGTTACGGGGTTTAATATTAGTTTCGTTATCCATCATAAAGTTATTATTTGACGTTACGGAGAGAATCCATGAGCACTTTTTGCTCAGATAAGGCTCTGATGATCTGGACGCCGTTCCTACAGGAACGAAATTTCGACGCGAGCTCATCAACTTCGCTCATGTCTATATTGATATACTCGAGGACTAGGGACAGATTGTCCTGTTGCCCTTCTTGTTGTTGTTGGGGACGGGGCGCGGGCCCTGGGGTCGGTATTTGAGCACGTGCCTGAGGAGGCCGATAAGGTACGACGGGGGGATAGGGGTCTCACGGTCTAAGGAGAGGCTGGGGCGCGGCCGGTGCCTTGGCCCAGGCGTTCGCCTTGGGATGGGGAGCCGGGGTAAAGTCCTTGTAGGGCATCGGGGGGGGGGGGGGGGGGTGGCTAAGTTTACCTTAGGGGTGTATCGTTGCCAGCGTGAGTTGATGGGAAGGGGAGGGCGCGTAAAGGGACGGCGGCCGGGCCCTTTTACGCTCCTTGGAGCTTTTGGCGGTAAGTCCTACCAACTGACAAAGAACGCAAGCGGGCGGTTCGGGGGTGTCGCGGGGGCGTTTGCAATCAATCGTGCCGTGATCGTCCAGGCATTTCACACAGCGCGGTTTGCAGTGGCAAGACCGCGCAGCGTGGCCATAGAGCTGGCACTTGTGGCACTGCGAAAGAGTGCCTTTTTTGTCGGGGGTCTCGACTGAGAGTCCCGAGAGGTTGATGACCTTCTTCAAGTTGAAGATGGCCTTACCCTCGGGGCTCTTATCTGAGATGACGATGACTAGGTCGAGTGGGACCCTGTTCCGGCTATGCATTCGATGGACTGCATGTACGGGGTACCCCTGGGACTTAAGGTCCGCGAGGAAGAGACTGGTCTCGACCTCATTAGGGATTCCCCGTATGACAACGCGGAGAAGTTTCTCCTCGTCAGGGGGTACGGCCCTCGGCTTGGACGGCCGTCTGATTACGGGGGTATCGAACTAAACACCCCTGGATTGCTACCGTTAGGTAGTGATCGAGGGGGCCCTGAACAATGGCTAGGTGCCCTTTGATTGACTTTTATAACTGACCGCCGATTCATTATACACCTTCGAGAAGAATCGGCAAGAAACTCGAAGGCGAATAATATCTGACTATGTGTTGTGGGACCTTCGACCTCGCCGGCGAGGTCGGTGTCTATGTCTAAGTGTGTTGATACCCTCTGGCGGGTTGCAGGGGGTGGTCGGATTGGGAGAGGCCATCGCTGCCAGTACTTTGACTGCGATGGGCGTCGTCCGGATCGTCCAGGACATCGCGGGGACGTCTACGGAGGGCAAGAATTTCGGGCTAAATCGTTCCTATATTTATATGGTCGATTCGCGCTTTCGTCTCGCGGCGGTCGGCCGCAGCGCGGGTGGTGGGAGTGGCAAGCGGTATCTCTCGCTCTCATGTTCCCTCTCTCTCTCTCTCTCTATATAGTCCTACTTTAGCCTCTCTAATTCTTAGTGTTTTTTAAGCACCCAAGAGCATTTCTTTGATTTGAATTCATTTAGTAGTTTGGGTGCGATGCGCGGTCAAGATACGGACAAACAGACAGACAAAATTAAAAAGTAAAACAGTTTGGCTTCAGTATCGAATATAGAGAACCACCCAAAAAATATTTTTTATTAGTTTAATATTAACATAACTTTGGACCCTTATCCCGCAGAAACCCTTTACTTATTCGGGATAAAACGTGTCCTCAATGTTAACCTATCATATAACTTAAGACAGTGCCAAGTTGCATCAAAACCCGTCCATTACTTTAAGCGTGGAACGTGTACTTTTAAATAAGTTTCAACCCCTAAATAATAGCCCATAAATGTAAAGTATCCTATGTCCTACCTCGTAGTACGAACTCAAATCAAGTTTATTTTGAATTCATCCAGTAGTTCCGGAGGCGTGATGCGCGGCTAAGATACAGACTGACAGAGATATAGATAAAAATGAAAAAACATACAGTTTAGGCTTCATAATCGAATATAGAGTAACTTCAAAAAAAACTATATCTTGAATGTACACAATTTGGACCCATATCCCACGGAAACCCTTTATTTTTTCGGGACAAAATGTATCCTAAATTTTAACCCATCATATGAACTATGACTACGCCAAGTTACATCAAAATCCGTCCAGTAGTTTAGAGTGGTAAGTGTTTTTTGAAATATCTTTCAACCCCATTCCTGCGGGAAGCCTTTCATTTTTCGGGATGAAAAGTACCCTATGTCCTACCTCGTAGTATGAACTCAAATCTTACCAAATTTCATTTAAATTCATTCTGTAGTTTCGGCGTGATGCTTAGCCAAGATACAGACAGACAGACAGACAGATAGACACACAAAAATGTAAAAAAAATACAGTTTTGGCTTCAGTATCGAATCTAGAGTAAGGTCTTTGAAAAAAAAACATAATATCTTCAATGTACAGAATTGGACCCGTTACAGTTTTATTATAAGTATCTTCCAAGGTGCAGACAGACAGACGGACAGACAGACAGAAACATAAAAATAAAAAAAATACAGTTTTAGCTTTAGTATTGAATATAAAACGGCCCCAAAAAGAATACAAAATATGTTTAATTTAAAGAATGTGGGACATTATCCCGCAGGAACTCTTTATTTTTTCGGGATAAAAAGTATCTTTAATTTTAACCCATCATATAAACTATGACTACGCCAAGTAACATCAAAATCCGTCCAGTAGTTTAGAGCGGTAAGTGTTTTTTAAAATAACTTTCAACCCCAATCCTGCGGGAACCCTTTCATTTTTCGGGATGAAAAGTAGCCTATGTCCTACCTCGTAGTATGAACTCAAATCATACCAAATTTCATTTAAATTCATTCTGTAGTTTCGGCGTGATGCTTAGCCAAGATACAGACAGACAGACAGACAGACAGACAGACAGACAGACAGACAGACAGACAGACAGACAGACAGATAGACAGACAAAAATGTAAAAAAAATACAGTTTTGGCTTCAGTATCGAATCTAGAGTAAGGTCTTTGAAAAAAAAACAAAATATCTTCAATGTACAGAATTGGACCCGTTACAGTTTTATTATAAGTATCTTCCAAGGTGCAGACAGACAGACGGACAGACAGACAGAAACATAAAAATTAAAAAAATACAGTTTTAGCTTTAGTATTGAATATAAAACGGCCCCAAAAAAAATACAAAATATGTTTAATTTAAAGAATTTGGGACATTATCCCGCAGGAACTCTTTATTTTTTCGGGATAAAAAGTATCTTCAATTTTAACCCATCATATAAACTATGACTACGCCAAGTAACATCAAAATCCGTCCAGTAGTTTTAGAGCGGTAAGTGTTTTTTGAAATAACTTTCAACCCCATTCCTGCGGGAACCCTTTCATTTTTCGGGATGAAAAGTAGCCTATGTCCTACCTCGTAGTATGAACTCAAATCATACCAAATTTCATTTAAATTCATTCTGTAGTTTCGGCGTGATGCTTATCCAAGATACAGACAGACAGACAGACAGACAGACAGACAGACAGACAGATAGACAGACAAAAATGTAAAAAAAAAACGGTTTTGGCTTCAGTATCAAATCTAGAGTAAGGTCCTTGAAAAAAAAACCAAAACATCTTCAATGTACAGAATTGGACCTGTTACAGTTTTAATATAAGTATATAGATGTTGGAGCACTGAGGAGACGACAGAAATGCTCCATTATTTATGTAGGAGCACCGCAGTCACATTGTATCCTGTCGGGTTCGATGAAACTCCAATTGCTCATGTTGCTCCTACAGCAGCCCACTTCGACGTGGACCATGGGAGGCCATGACCAGCGGGGAGATCCGAAAAGTGGATGTCTGCTGTGGGACCCTTGTTTGCGTTCCTCAACTGAGCAAGCAACACTTCTGCGTAAGTCTGGTGGAACTAATAAATTATTACATTAATCAATTTAATAAACGATTATATGTTTTATCTGTATACGTATGACTAATGGCTCTGTGAGCTGTAGACCTCGCGAGTCTGTCCTTTCATAGTTTAAAACTGAATAAATGTTCACAACGCAAACACTAATTCATACAACCTCGCTACGCTAGGTCATTTTATTTATACATTATTACAGAACATAATATATAGTACTTAGGTAGGTACATGTAGCATGCATAACCATCATCATCATCATTTCAGCCTTTAGAAGTCCACTGCTAAACATAGGCCTACCCCAAAGAGCGCCATGACGAATGGTCTTGTGCCACCTCTATCCACCGACTCCCTGCGATTGCTACAATGTCTGCCGTCCATCGTGTGGTGGGTCTCCCTACACTTCGCTTGCTTATTCGTGTTTGCCATTCGAGAACCTTTATTCCCCGATTTTTAATAAACTGTTACGGCTGTTCCCCTTGTTTCTATATATTTCCCCTTTTTTCAATTCGATAGAATTCGTGCTCTGATCTTGGAGACGCACAGTTATGGTGGCCTTGCTATACAAACACTTCAACACTTCGATGTACCTGTAGTCAATCTGGCACCGCGGTAATGACTGTAACACTGCCCAGGTCTCGACTGAATCAATGTTTTTCTCGTAGTCCACAAACACTAGACATAGTGGCCGATTATACTCTTCGGCCTTCTGTGTAATCTACCGGAGCGTATAGATGTGGTCTACGGTGCTAAAGCCCTTCCGGAATCCAGCTTGTTCGGGAGGCTGAAAGTCGTCGAACCTACAAGCCAGACGGTTTGTAACTACTCTTGAAAACAGATTATAGACGTGGCTTGGCAGCGAAATGTGCCTATAAATCTTCAAAAGGGTGTTATCACCTTTCTTGTGGTGTTGCCACTACGTTCCTGTGCCTGTGGCGTAGTACCCTCGAGGAGGATGACCGAGTTAAAGAGCCTCTGAAGGACTTAAGTACCGGTGTTCCACACGCTTTCAGTACCTCTGTCGTTTCATCCGCCCCTGGTGCCTTGTTGCTCTTAAGCTGTTTGAGAGCCATTCTGACCTCGTATAAGCTGACGTCCGGGATATCTTCGATATAATGTCGGGTCAAATAGGCTCTTGCATCGCTAATCGTGCTAGAAGGACTATGTGATGAGCTGTATAATTGCCCATAGAACTTCTCGAGCTCAATCAAAATCTCTGGCTTTGACAAAATGATGCTGCCACTGTCTGTCTTCAGCTTCGTCAACAAGCTTTGCCTAATAGACAGATCTCTTGCAAACACCTTGGAGCCGTAGTTCTGCTCTATTGCGTTCATAATACATTTAGTATTTTTAGAACGCAAATCGTGTCGCATCGACTTGGAGATCGACGTCGGAGTTCTTATTAATCACGTAGTTTAGTTCTTCCACTGTATCGCATTCGGTAAGGATTTGGAAGCAATTTTGGAATTCCAATTGAAAGCTGTCGGGGTTTTTGATTTGGGCAGGACTTGGGCGAAGAGTAGATCTCATCAAACGATACCTTTCCAGCTTCACGTTGTTATTCAATAAACCTCTTTCCTTGCGGTGATCAATGCTGGTCTTAACCATGTTGATCACAGATACATAATTAAAAATATGCCTATTGGTCTTCAAAATAAAATCTATCTCGCTCTCATGACTGCCGGGGTGTAGCCAACTCCATTTCCTGGACGGGCGCTTCTTGAAAAAGGAGTTCTTCATAAATAGTCCTTCCTGCTCCATGAATTCAGCCAATCGCTGACCCCTTTGGTTCCGCTATCCAAATTCAAACTTCCCCACTCTCAGTTCATCGTCATTCCTCATGTCTAGCCGTGCGTTTAGACCACTGTGAAGTGTGTTTTTGGGTCATGTACTGTTCGCGACAACACGACTACATAATGTTAATACAATAAGACCTAGAATATATGTTAAAAAGATTAAGTAGATTAAGTTTAGCTATAGTTATACATATGTTTTATAAATTTTCCTACAAGTAATAAAGCCGATTTGGGACTGATTGGTAGGGTCCTTGAGAGCGAGAAATAGGTAGGTATTTAGATAGGAACAAGACATAGGAATTAGAAAGGCTAAAGTAGGACTCGACAAAAACACTAAGAATTAGAAAGGCTAAAGTAGGACTATATAGAGAGAGAGAGGGAAAGTGAGAGCGAGAGACACCGCTTGCCACTCCCACCACCCGCGCTGCGGCCGACCGCCGCGAGACGAAAGCGCGAATCGACCATATAAATATAGGAACGATTTAGCCCGAAATTCTTGCCCTCCGTAGACGTCCCCGCGATGTCCTGGACGATCCGGACGACGCCCATCGCAGTCAAAGTACTGGCAGCGATGGACTCTCCCAATCCGACCACCCCCGGCAACCCGCCAGGGGGTATCAACACACTTAGACACAGACACCGACCTCGCCGGCGAGGTCGAAGGTCCCACAACACATAGTCAGATATTATTCGCCTTCGAGTTTCTTGCCGATTCTTCTCGAAGGTGTATTATAATCGGCGGTCAGTTATAAAAGTCAATCAAAGGGCACCTAGCCATTGTTCAGGGCCCCCTCGATCACTACCTAACGGTAGCAATCCAGGGGTGTTTAGTTCGATACCCCCGTAATCAGACAGCCGTCCAAGCCGAGGGCCGTACCCCCTGACGAGGAGAAACTTCTCCGCGTTGTCATACGGGGAATCCCTAATGAGGTCGAGACCAGTCTCGTCCTCGCGGACCTTAAGTCCCAGGGGTACCCCGTACATGCAGTCCATCGAATGCATAACCGGAACAGGGTCCCACTCGACATAGTCATCGTCATCTCAGATAAGAGCCCCGAGGTTAAGGCCATCTTCAACTTGAAGAAGGTCATCAACCTCTCGGGACTTTCAGTCGAGACCCCCGACAAAAAAGGCACTCTTTCGCAGTGCCACAAGTGCCAGCTCTATGGCCACACTGCGCGGTCTTGCCACTGCAAACCGCGCTGTGTGAAATGCCTGGATGATCACGGCACGATTGATTGCAAACGCCCCGCTTGCGCTTGCGTTCTTTGTCAGTTGGTAGGACTTACCGCCAACTACAAAGGGTATCCGAAAGCTCCAAGGAGCGTAAAAGGGCCCGGCCGCCGTCCCTTTACGCGCCCTCCCCTTCCCATCAACTCACGCTAGCAACAATACACCCCTAAGGTGAACTTAGCCCCCCCCCCCCCCCCCCCCGATGCCCGACAAGGACTTTACCCCGGCTCCCCATCCCAAGGCGAACTCCTGGGCCAAGGCACCGGTCGCGCCCCAGCCTCTCCTTAGACCGTGAGACCCCTATCCCCCCGTCGGACCTTATCGGCCTCCTCAGGCACGTGCTCAAATACCGACCCCAGGGCCCGCGCCCCGTCCCCAACAACAACAAGAAGGGCAACAGGACAATCTGTCCCTAGTCCTCGAGTATATCAATATAGACATGAGCGAAGTTGACGAGCTCGCGTCGAAATTTCGTTCCTGTAGGAACGGCGTCCAGATCATCAGAGCCTTATCTGAGCAAAAAGTGCTCATGGATTCGCTGCGTAACGTCAAATAATAACTTTATGATGGATAACGAAACTAATATTAAACCCCGTAACATCACGTTAGCATGGTTCAATGCTAGCGGGCTCTCAGACCAATGCGATCAATTCCACGAATTTTGTAAGACCTACCAGACAGACTTTATGCTAGTGCAAGAGACCTTTCTAAAGCCGAGTAAGCGCAATCCCGGGATTGCGAACTACCGGGTTACGAAACGACAGAGTCAGAGTCAGACAGAGTCTCTCATTTACTATAAGAAGTCTCTCCACTGCGTCCCGTTAATAACCCCTCCTCTACGCAACTTAGAAGCCTCAGTTTGCCGACTAGCAATGACCGATCATCAATTGGTCGTTATAGGTTCGTGCTACGTCTCTCCCAAGAAAGAATTACTCAGGAGCGACCTCGAGGCGCCCTTCTCCCTAGGTAGCTCGGGCATCCTGGCGGGTGACTTCAATTCCAAGCACGTTATGTGGGGGTGCGCAGCCACCAACCCTAACGGTACGGCACTTTACAACCTTGTCGACCCGCTTGGATTTGACGTCATCCCACCACTGGAACCGAGTCATTATCCATTTAATGTCAACCACAGTCCCGACATACTGGACTTACCACTACTAATGAACGTTTCCCTTAAGTTCCGATCGATTCAAGTATATCAGTATTTAGACTCGGACCATCGTCCCGTAATCATGCGCCTCGGCCCAGACCCATGTATTGAAGAGATATTCACTCATGTATTGAAGAGACTTGATTGTAAATACAACATTTTGAAGCCAAACAATTTTTTATTCCAGAGAGAGGCACGCACTGTAATCCGCACCTGCCTGGACGGGAACCCCACTGACATGAACATGACCTGCAAAACGATGGAGAGGGTATCTCAATTCAAACTACCACCTCCGACAAGAAGATCAAGTACTGCAATGTGTGTGACAAGGACAACTGCAGTGCGGCCGGCTCGCTGAGCTCTCTGCCCCTAGCCGTCGTGGCTCTCATCGCCTCATACGTGCTTTACAAGTAATAAGCAATTGCCAACATTGATAATATACTTTCTGTAGACCTCGCGATTACAAACATTTTTGCAAACAATCTAGCAGCGCACAGTAGCGCCATCTAGTTACCTTATTGTAAAACTAACATTAATAACCAAGGTGCTCCATCAATCCCTACCTAGTAGGTAAAGGGCTGACTCCTCTAGAAGAAACCTAAAAGTGAGAAATTTACTGCATTTTGAGGAGCTATTAAGAAAAAGAAATCACGGCAAAGATCTTCATCAAATTTTCACCATTTTTTTATGACACCAACGGACTTTCCGTTGGTGTCATAAAAAATGAAAAATTCTTCATTCAACGGACCTTTCAAATAAAATAAGAACAATCGAAATCGGACTCCGTTTAATAAGACGGAGATATTCAGTAGCCCCCTTTTTCCCCGTTTTTGAGGGAAGTACCCTCCTAATCATCGCGGACTGACATACGAAAGTATTTTTGCACAAGCTGAAACGGAAACGCCTCGCTCGCGCTTCGTTCTCGCTCGAAAAAAGTCTGTAAAAAGATGATGTTAAAAAAATAGTCTAGGGTACTTTAAAATGTACTAATGGGTAATGGGTACTTTTTAATCATGTCTGTCTGTTTGTCTGTATGTTAGTTCGCGCATCACGTAAAAACAGTAGTTTTTACTCATTGCGATGTGATTTTCACTGTTTGATATTTTAGGGTTTGACTCAAAAACTGGGATACTTGGTATCTTATTCCGATGATTAGATGCCGAGCAATCGATAATAAACTATATGACGGCTGAACAAATTTTTAAGAAATGTAATATTGTACTTAATAGATACTGTTGGTCCTGGAATAACACGTGTGGTCTACTTTTAAATGAAATGTCCACGCAGGCAAAGCCGCGGGCACTACTAGTTAGGTATTAATGTAAATCACACATTTGTTTATATTATACTCGTAAGTAGGCATTATTTTAAATTCTCCATGCTTATTATTAATTTTATTCATGACTAGCTGTACCCGCGGCTTCGCACGCGTGTTCGTTTCTTTAGGTTCAAAGTACCATAATGTGCTACTCCAGGACCAATATACCAACATTTGAACAAAATTTCTTCAGCCATCAAAAATACTTTATCAATTGCTCGGCTTCTAGCTCACCGGATTGTGATACCAATTACACCAGTTTTAAATGAAACCCTAAGCTATCTAACAATGAAAACCGCATCGCAATCGGTTCAATAGTTTTTACGTGATGCGTGAACAAACAAACTTACAGACAAACAGAAAGAAAGAAAAGATTAACAAAAAAAAAATTCAATACATTTTTTAAGCACCCAAGAGCATTTTTTTCATTTGAATCCATTTAGTAGTTTGGGTTCGATGCGCGGTCAAGATACGGACAAACAGACAGACAAAATTAAAAAGTAAAACAGTTTGCCTTCAGTATCGAATATAGAGAACCATCCAAAAAATATTTTTATTACTTAATTATTAACATAACTTGGGACCCATATCCCGCAGAAACCCTTTACTTTTTCGGGATAAAACGTGTCCTCAATTCTAACCTATTAGTGCCAAGTTGCATCAAAACCCGTTCATGAGTTTCAGCGTGGAAGGTGTTCTTTTAAATATGTTTCAACCCCTAAATAATAACCCATAAATTTTTCGATATGTAAAGTATCCTATGTCCTACCTCGTAGTACGAACTCAAATCATACTAAGTTTCTTTTGAATTTATCCAGTAGTTCCGGCGGCGTGATGCGCGGCTAAGATAAATACTGACAGACAAAAATGAAAAAACATACAGTTTAGGCTTTATAATTGAATATAGAGTAATTTACAAAAAAAAAACACTATATCTTTAATGTACAGAATTTGGACCCATATCCCACACGAACCCTTTATTTTTTCGAAACAAAATGTATCCATAATTTTCACCCATCTTATAAACTATGTCTGTGCCAAGTTGCATCAACATCCGTCCAATAGTTTCAGCGTGCTAAGTGTTCTTTTAAATAATTTTCCACCCCTATCCTGCAGGAACACTTAATATTTTCGTGATGAAAAGTATCTCATTAGATACTTTTCATCCTACCTCGAAGTGTGAACTCAAATCATACCAAATTTTATTTGAATTCATTAAGTATTTTCAGCGTGGTGCGCTGCCAAGGTACAGACGGACAGACGGACAGACAGACAGACGGACAAAAATTAAAAAAATACAGTGTTAGCTTTAGTATTGAGTATAAAACGGCCTCCAAAAAAAACTACATAATATCTTCAATTTACAGAGTTTTGGACATTATCCCGAAGGAACACTTTATTTTTCGGGATAAATAGTATCCTCAATTTTTACCTTTTATGTAAATTATGACTGAGCCAGGTTTCAAGGAAATCCGTCAAATAGTTTCAGCGTGATACGTGTTCTTTTAAATAACTTTCAACGCCTATCCTGCAGGAACCCTTTAATTTTTCGGGATGGTAAGTATCCTATGTCCTACCTCAATGTACGAACTCAAATCATACCAAATTTCATTTGAATTCATTGAAAATTTTCGGCGTGATGCACTTCCAAGGTACAGACAGACAGACGGACAGACAGACTCAGGACCAAAAATTAAAAAAATACAGTTTTGGCTTTAGTATTGAATATAGAACGGCCTCCAAAACAAATTACAAAATATCTTTAATTTACAGAGTATGGGACATTATCCCGCAGGAACCCTTTATTTTTTCGGGATAAAAGTATTCTCAATTTTAACCCATCATATAAACTATGACTGTGTCAAGTTGCATCAAAATCCGTTTAGTAGTTTCAGAGTGGTAAGTGTTTTTTGAAATAACTTTAAACCCTGATCCTGCGGGAACCCTTTCATTTTTCGGGATGAAAAGTAGCCTATGTCCTACCTCGTAGTAAGAACTCAAATCATACCAAGTTTCATTTAAATTCATTCAGTAGTTTCGGCGTGATGCCTAGCCAAGATACAGACAGACAGACAGACAGACAGACAGACAGACAGACAGACAGACAGACAAAAAAATACAGTTTTGGCTCCAGTATCGAATCTAGAGTAAGGTCCAAAACAAAATTTCTAAATATCTTCAATGTACAGAATTGGACCCGTTACAGTTTTATTATAAGTATAGATAGATTAATTTGAACTTGTGATCTTTTTTTAATTATATTAGCGTTAATCATTTATTAATTTGACACTTACTCTTAACTTAAACAAGAACGATTACATATTTCATTACATTAAATAATTAATACAAACTATAGTGACAATACAAAGTCTTATATTTTTTTCTTAATTTTAAGTGGAACCCATTAATTTGTAAAAAGGCTAATAAATACGTTTTTTTTATAATATTAAATGTCATTTTTCTAAATTACGTATATGTTGATGAAAATGTATTTTAATATTATGGACAAATTTTCCTCATTGTCCATAATTTGAGTATTTTATTAACACCTTTGCACTGGGGAATTTTCCAACAGCCAATTAAATAAATAAAGTTTACAAAATTACCCAATAGATTGCGTTAGAAAATAATGAAGTGATAAAAAGCGAGTAGCCAACTGCCATCAAGTCAAGTCAGTCACTGTCACCATCCTCCTTGACTGTCACAGACTACTATCGGTACGAATGCGCATATAGTTACCGTCAGTGACCTAGTTTAGTGTTCTGTGACTACGTACTGTTATACCCGGTCCCTGTAAGGGTAAGTGCTGCCCATGGCAGTCATCCCTTTTCCGCTGAATTGGCATTTTGAATCATAATATTAGGCCCTCGCGCCCCGCGCTCGGGCAGTCGTTCTTAGTCCGCGTCCACGTTCAGAAGTTATCCTTATTTCAATAATATATATCTTTTCCAGTTCTAAATAAAATAGTTTTTTTTTAAAAAGGATAACCTGAACCTTGTCGTAACATTTGGTGGCAGCGGTGGGATTTCGAAAGATCCTTTCCCCGAATACGCTATCCGGAGAAATCTAACCAGTGTGGTGTTCCAAAGATCAGTGAAACACAGGTCAACCTGTAAAGTGAATAGTAGTGTAAATCGCAACGCACTGTCGCGAAGGAATCTTCAGCGACCCGATTGCGTCCTCATTCAACTCCAGGCCGACGTGTATCCAGCATCTCCATCGGCGCCAGCCGGTGCTGACGTGGACGACAACTCACCCCCAACTCCAAATCCAGCCCCGGGTGCCAGCCACAGCGCAGTTCACCCTACACATCTTCGAGTCGTCGCGAGGCAGAAGCCGCGCACGGTGCAAATTCCAGTGCGCTAGACGGCGCATTTCTACGAAGTTCGCCCGCCAGACACGCGTGGGTGTTTCCGTTAGCAGAACTCTGACTATGAGTGTAGTGTTCTTCGTATTTTTATTACTGTAAGTTATTTTAATACCTTATCACTGCTTTTGCTTGATTGTATATCCGTTCCGACATCATAATGTCATCTAGTGACAAAGTGCCGAAAATTCAGATCGATCTGCCGATATCCATCGGTGGAAACGAGACGGAAGACGAGGTGACTACCCCGTCAACCGACAAACCTAGGGCAAAGAAAGGCTCCAAATCAAAATCGGTCGCGGAACCTACAGTGGAATTGGACATTAATGTCCTGCTTAAATTTATCAGCACATACGACGGGTCCCGCGAGACCCTGAATTCCTTCATAATCAACTGCAACAATGCATTTGAACTAGCAACAGCAAACCAGGAGCCCATCCTTTTTAAATACATACTTTGCCAATTAAAGGGCCGAGCAGGAACCGCCTGCTCAATAAAAGAATTCCCCAATTGGGAATTACTTAAAGACTTCCTCAAAACCCAATTCGCAGATCGTAAACATTACACGCATTTGCTTATGGAATTACAAGAATCCCAACAGCAAAAAGATGAGGCAGTGAGTAAATTCGCTCTCCGAATAGAGACCATTTTATCCCAATTGCTTACAGAAATATCTTTGAGCAATAACAAAGTTAAGGAATTGCCCGGACGCACCGCGGCAATGGAAGATTTAGCTCTTCACCATTTCCTAATAGGGCTTTATCCCAGGTTGTCAAATATAGTGAGGTGCCATGCACCAAAGTCGCTGAACGAAGCGATAAACTTTGCGATATCTGAAGAAAAGGTCCAGCAGAGCCTTTATCAAAATCGGTCCGACGGTGATTCGCGTAATGCGCAAAATAACCGCTCCTTCCCTAGGCAGAATTTCCAAAATCTACCACGGTCTAACCAATTTTCACGGCAACCAGGTCCTTCCGGGTTTACGCCCAATAGGGCGACCTTTAATAACCAAAATAGGTTCCCATCCTTTCAAGCGCAAAGCAATAGCGACGGTAATTTTTGCCGCTACTGCAAGGCCAATGGCCATGAGCTCCATGATTGCAAGCTGAGGGAGCAAAACAATGCTCGCCGTAACCAAAATTTCATGCCCCGAACTCCAGCACGAGTTAACAGCTTCGAAACTGATGAAGGTCGCGATGAAGTCGACAATCAATCTCCCAGTCAAAATAATTTAAATGGCTAAACGCTCCGCATGGGTGTCGTGTGGAGCCTAATATAAAAAAAAACGGCACCGCTAATCCATATCCTTATAAAAGCAATCCAATCCAAAGAGTCACACAGCAGGGTAACCAGCCCCAAACCGGAGACTCTCAATGTTCGGAAGAACACATTATTAAAGGAATCATACGACAGGGTAACCAGCCCCAAAAAGGAGATTCCCATCCAATTCCAAAGAAATCCAATTCTATCCAATCTCAATGTTCGGAAGAACAAATATATGAAGTCCAAGTATCCGAAGCCTCTGAGCTTCCTCATATCCTTGTAAAAACTCAAGCATCCAATAATCCTTTGTGCCTCCTAGTAGATTCCGGAGCGGCCGTCAGCATCATTAAGAAATCTTCAATAACCAAGCGACTTTCCTTTGCCAACGAGAAAATCAAAATTAAAGGAATTGACTCAAATGATGAGGTTATCCATACATTAGGGCATTTCGAACTGAAAATTACCCTAAGTAATTCCAAAGTAGTCGAACATCGATTTCATGTCATTGAAAATATCAATATTAACTATGATGGCATTATAGGATCCGATATGCTTAATAAAAACAAATGTCTCATTGACTTCGAGAAAGACATCCTCCACATCGGCTCATCAGAGGAGAAGTTGATTTTCAGAGAACCCGCTTATATCATTCCACCTCGATCTGAGGTGGTGATAGAAATCCCTACTTCAAATCCGAACCTCAAAGAGGGACTTATTTTGGATCAGCATATTTCCGAGACTCTACTCGTTGCTAATTGCATTGTAAAGGTCAAATCAAATAATAGAGTCAATATTACAGTTATAAACACTTTAGAAGAACCAACAAAAATCCTCAAAAACTTTAGAATCAAACTTGACCCGTTCGACAACAGCTCAGCCCTATATGTTCCTGATAAGGAATCATCCAAGACAACTACAGAAAGAACAACCAAAGTCCTTCAGCGATTAAGAGTAGATCACCTCAACAATGAGGAAAACAATGCTCTTATTGATCTATGCACTAGATACTCCGATATCTTTCACCTCCCAGAGGACAAGCTCACTTTTACAACAGCTGTCGAACATGAAATCCGAACTACTAGCGAAACATTCACACATACACACACCCATTCACACTAAATCGTATCGTTTCCCAGAAATCCATAAACCTGAGGTTGAAAAACAAATTAATAAAATGTTGGACCAAGATATTATCACCCCTTCCTTGTCACCATGGTCCTCCCCTATTTGGGTCGTCCCGAAAAAGAATGATGCATCCGGAGAAAAGAAATGGAGGGTCGTAATAGACTACCGCAAACTGAACGACAAAACAATAGGCGAAATATATCCAATTCCTCAAATAAATGAAATTCTTGATCAATTAGGTAAATGTAAATATTTTTCCACTCTTGATTTGGCTTCCGGCTTCCATCAACTGCTCGTCGCGCCTCAAAGCGCTGAGAAAACTGCATTTTCCGTCCCACAAGGCCATTTTCAATTCAATAGAATGCCTTTTGGCCTTAAAAACGCCCCCACCACGTTTCAAAGGTTGATGAACACCTGCCTGTCAGGACTCCAGGGTACTCGGTGTTTCATATATTTAGATGATATAGTTATTTATTCATATGACCTGGAAAAACACATGGAAAATCTCGAAGCCGTTTTCAGCCGAATCCGTCAGTTCAACCTAAAATTGCAACCAGATAAATGCGAATTTCTCTGTAATGAGGTAGCATATCTGGGACACATAATAAGTGATGAAGGCATAAAACCTAACCCAGAAAAAACCAAGGCTGTAATAGATTTCCCTGTTCCAAAATGTGCCAAAGACATAAAGTCATTTATTGGACTCGTTTCGTATTACAGACGTTTTATTCCAGACTTTTCAAAGCTTGCCAAGCCCTTAACGGCTCTCCTCAAGAAGGATGTTCCCTTCCTGTGGGCAAACGAGCAGCAGCTCGCATTTGAAACCCTAAAAACAAAACTAGTCACTGCTCCAATCCTAATCTATCCCGATTTCACAAAACCCTTCGTCCTTACCTGCGACGCTTCTAACTACGCTATCTCAGCTGTCCTATCCCAAGGTCCGGTCGGTAAGGACCTACCAATTGCCTTCACTTCAAGAACTCTAAATCCAGCAGAATGTAACTATAGCGTGATTGAAAAGGAATGTCTCGCTATCGTTTTCGGAACAAAAGCTTTCCGCCCTTACCTTTACGGCCGCGAATTCACTATTGTGACAGACCATAGGCCTCTCCAGTAGCTTTTTAATTGTAAAGATCCTGGTTCCCGACTAATCCGGTGGAGGCTCAAGCTCGAAGAGTTCGAGTATCAAATTGCTTACAAGAAAGGTGCAATGAACACCAACGCCGACGCACTCTCCCGATATCCAGTCCATCCCGTCGTACCTGAAACAGAACAAAATCAATTAGTAAATCCTAACGAAAATGAAAACTCACCTGCTCTCCCCGATGATCTTCTAGATGTCGTCCCTCTTGATATGAGTCCTCACAGTGACTTACTTAATCCTGACTTTGACTCCATCAGTCTTCCATCACCGATGCAAAATGATGACTTACCCCAGTCCGTAGAGCCGATTGCTAACCCCAGTCCATGTCCATCAAATTCCTCCAATTCCAGCTATTCCAAATTCCTGAAAGAAATAAGTGACAAAAACACATCATTCAACACATTAATCGACGAATGTAATGAGAGCCTATTAAAGTCAAAACATGAAGTACTCATCATTCCTACCTCTCTCGATTTAGATGAAAGTAACCCGTACATTGAGGAATTTCTAGGAAACCTTAATGACGCACAAGAAATCATCGACAGCGAAAGGACACTCCACTCTTTCAAGAAGATAGAATCCAATGGAAAGGTTGTTTATCTACTTTTCTACAAAGTACACCATTTCGATGAAATCAGCTATAAAGATTTATTTAATACCTTAGAGACACTCCGAAATGAATTAGTAATTTCTGCTTACATTACAAATGTTGCTATTTCTGACATGAAAAACGCTTACGACAAGATTTCTTTTGCCAAATACTATAATATGCTCACGTACCTGTTCCATGACACCGGAATTAATGTTCACATTTACCACAATCTAATAGTCTATCCTACCTTATCCGAAATAAAGAAAATCCTACATGACAATCATGACATCCCCTCGCTGGTCATTTAGGATCAACAAGAATGTTGAGTAGAATCAAAGAACAATTTTATTGGAAAGGAATGCGTAGTGACTTCGAAAACTATGTAAAGAATTGCTCTCAATGCCAAGCAAACAAAGCTTTAAGACGGGTTCATAGATCCCCTATGCAAATTACAAGTACATCCACGGCCCCTTTCCAAAGAGTAGCTCTTGACATTGTAGGTCCCCTTCCGGAGTCCGGATCCGGAAAATTAAAATACATCCTTACACTCCAGGACGACTTAACCAAGTATTCAGTAGCCTATCCAATTCGTAGCACAACTGCCGAAGAGACGAGTGAATGCTTAATACATTTTATCTCTCTCTTTGGTATACCCAAAATGATATTAACCGACCAAGGAACAAATTTCACTTCCGACTTATTCAAAAGTACCTGTGAATTCCTGAAGATAAAGCAGCTTTGGGCTTCACCCTATCACCCGCAAACTCAAGGGGCTCTCGAAAGATCCCATTCAACCTTAAAAGAATATCTAAAGTCTTTTGCGGACTCAAATGAGAATAACTGGCCGAAGTATGTTTACACGGCCATGTTGACCTATAACACCACAGTGCACTGCACTACAAAATTCACTCCATATGAGCTGTTGTTTGGACACCCAGCTTTTCTTCCGAACTCTCTGTTCGATATTTCGTCAACGGAGGGCACTTATTCAGACTATGTCAAGATGCTTCAGCATAGATTGAAGTTCTCTCGTGACAAAGCATTAGAAAATATCAATGCTTCCAAGGAAAGGTCAAAGACCTACTATGACCAACGTACTAGATCAGTTAAATACAAAGTCGGTGATTTTGTCTAACTGAAAAATCACGTCCGATTGGGCAAAGCCCTTTCACCCCTCTGGAAAGGTCCCTTCAAGGTGGTTAAAATACATGGCAACAACACCCTATCTCTTCTTATAAATAGAAGACACGTGAAACATCATTATGATGAAGTTAAGCTTGCTGAGACCAGCAACGATTAAGTTTAGTTAGTTTTAATCCATTTTTATTTTAATTTTTACATTATTCCATTTACTCCTTTTATTCGTTTTATTGATTATACACCTATACTTAAGACTTTATTACCTTTTTTATCATTTTTATCATTAGTCCTATTTCTTTTTATTTCCAGCCCGGCGAACATGCTGGCCGACTATGTTCAACCAATTACGTCCAGTCCCGGAATTTATTTTGATTACTTAGGGAAAATAAGAATTAAAAATAATCATTTGAATTTAATTGTCCCCATGGACATTTCTCATATTCCCACTCATCTTGATAATATTAATGCTGCTATTGGTACCCTTAGATTTTTATGTAAGCAACCTTCCTTGGATAACGTTGAATGTTATGATATGATCCAACCTTTATCCTTTCGTTATTATAGTATGGTTGAGCAATATGCTTCACTGTCTCATCTTATCGAATCCCGCTCAAAACGCTCTGCTTGGTTTGGCGGGGTAGGCATTGTCTTCAGACACATTTTTGGCACTTTGAACGAAGATGATGCTATTAAATATGATTCCATTATTAACGATTTACAAAATAATGATAAGAAGATTGTATCCTTGGTAAAACAAAATATTTTAATAACCACATCTGTAATAGCAAAGTATAACGAAACTTTGCATCAGTTAAAATTAAATGATGGTAAGCTAGGTCAAGCGATCATCAACCTGTCTTCAGAATTAAGCAATGTATCCAATACCGTAGATCAGTTAACTATTAAATCTAAGATTAACGATGTCCTTAATAATTTAGAAACAGCTATTATCACTTTGTCCTTTCAGCTAGAAGATATTACGAATTCTGTGTTGTTCAGTAGTCAGAATGTTTTACACCCTGACATACTCACCCCTCGTGAAATGTTTCATGAAATTATAAATAATAAAAAACATCTACCTATCGGTTTAGACTTACCTTTAAATGTTGAATTAAGCACTATACATGTTTTAATTAATCTCGTGGATGTGTCGAGTTATTTTATGAATAACAAATTAATTTTCATAATTAGAATTACGTTAGTCATGCAGGCCGAGTACAGCCTATTTCATAACATAGCTCTTCCTACACCCTATAATAGTTCTAATCCAAAATCATTTAGTTTTATAACTCCAACTATTAAGTACATAGGGTTAAGCCGGGATAAATCACAATATTGTAAAATAGAAAACCTTAGCCAGTGTAAAAACATAGTATCTAACAATTTTATATGTGATGTTAATGACATTTTCTCAATTAATGCAAATCCTTGTTGTGAAGCCGAATTGTTAACTAAGATCATTGACCATTTGCCAGAAACATGTAAACCCAAGTTTATAAACGGGAAAGTAGATATCTGGAAACCACTGTCAAACAACAAGTGGTTATTCATTCAATCAGAACCCACTAAACTAATAATCGAATGTTTTTCACCTGAAATTGTAAATGATGTTACATTATTAGGTACCGGGTTGGTCTTTATTCCCGGCCATTGCACAGGCCACTGTAAGGCCACAAAACTAATTCCTTCAAGCCATTCTATTAACATTTCTATTCCCGTTAAAAATGTAGACTTTAATTTAATTAGCGACGCTTGTTGCAACATAGATAAGTTTAAGAATAGGTTTAGAGATGAGTGCCCTATCCATATGGAAAATATAGATTTAGACGAATTTAATTCGGAATCAAAAATCAAACTTAAGTCTTTACTTGAAAATTCAGAAAATTTAGAAAAACATTTATATGAATCGCACATCATTCGATATGGGACTCATTATTCAATTTTAACATTAATTATTATAATTTTTATTTCTTTTGTGATAGTTTATAAGTTTGTAATATTTTGTAAATCTGATCGTGGTCCCGGAAAAGTAAACTTACCTAAACTTACCTTAGAATCTCCTCTCGCGCCTTCTGCTACCGTAGAAATTGAAGACATACAAAACTTACCTGACGAACCTGAAAATCATGAAGAATCCATACCCTTACCAACAATCCGTAGACATCTGTAATAAAATTTAAAACTACCCTAAACTTCGATTTTACCCCGAAGTTTCGTCTTAATCGGGGGGCTGTTATACCCGGTCCCTGTAAGGGTAAGTGCTGCCCATGGCAGTCATCCCTTTTCCGCTGAATTGGCATTTTGAATCATAATATTAGGCCCTCGCGCCCCGCGCTCTGGCAGTCGTTCTTAGTCCGCGTCCACGTTCAGAAGTTATCCTTATTTCAATAATATATATCTTTTCCAGTTCTAAATAAAATAGTTTTTTTTTAAAAAGGATAACCTGAACCTTGTCGTAACAGTACGTATTACCATATTTTCTAATCATCAATCCAGGCTTCACATATTCAATTGCTTGAATCTACTTTGCTCGACGAGTTTCAGCTTTGGGGAAAAATAAGTGATTCTATTTTAGTGCAGAAAGCTACAACACATGGAAGTGGATCCAAACAGTATTATTTTATTTACTTACTTTCAAGAAGGGCAATAAACAGATCGTAAAATTATAATGAATGACATTTGACTATGATTTTCTAGTTTGGATCTTTATTTTGACTGTGACATTAGACCATGATGTCGTAGCAAAAAGTTATTTATTGTAAACGTCACTCACGTCAAAAAGATAAGTACCGAATAGGTTAAATTTAATACTTTATGGGTCACACTGACTTCATTATTTGTCAACGCCATCTACTTTAATCTTTTTGTAATGTTTTTTGGAGCTGTCAGAAAATCCCCCTTTACACTAATATTATAAAAGCTACGGCAAGTAATTTTAGTTTACTTGTATGTATGCAATGTTTATCCGTTGTCTTGTCCCATAGGTGTCCTAGTTTGGGGCTAGTAATTGGTGTGTCCAGAATATATTTATTTCATCAACCTCCGAACTCAAGAAGAGGGGGGGGGGTATAAGTTTAGGGTGCGGTGTGTATGTATGTATCATTATATCCGTGTGACTGTCTATGGCCTCGTAGTTCCCAAACGTATGGACCGATTTTGATGCGGTATTATGTTTGAAAGCTGTTGTGATCGAGATGCTATAACGGGGATCAGGTAAATGCTATAACAGGGGCCTTTTTTTGTTATTTATGCTTGTTCTAGTTCAGCTTTCGTAGTGTAGTGGTTAGGTCAGCCTATAAAACAGAATATGTTGGGTTTGATTCCAGCCATGAGAAAAACACCGCCGAAAGCTGGTGCAGTATTCGTCTCATGTGTTGAGTGTTGAATCATAGTCCTCTTAGTTCCCGAAAAGAATAATTATAAGTAGTTAGCTGCAAACTCACCCCGCGGTTTCAACCGCGCGGTTGATGATGATAATATAAGTCACTCTCCGATCCTTGAAATATACCTGTAGTAGGTACATACTCGCGTCTACATTCAACTAGAAGGTGATCGTGCACCTGAAAATTTTATCAACGGTTTGATGGAGCGTCAGTGTTGATAGTAGGCGTTTTTTTTACCAACTTTGTTTTTTTTTGTATTAATCGCGCTAGCAACTTGACCTGTTTAATATTTATTGTTGTTTTTCATCCGAGGAATTATTGGTTAGTGTATTTTATCTATTAAGTAGGTTTATTTTCGTAGGAAAAGATAAATGAGCTTCCAGATCCTGGAGGTGGTATGGATGTAACTCAGCCGCCATCTCCGGGATCCTATACTATGGTGATGACCACTGAGCAGGTTGATTCCTCATGTGCTCGTAAGCGCAGAACCTTATATAGTGAATTTATTAGTCGTTCTCGTTCGGCATCACAATCGACGTTGACTGGTGATGAAGTTGATCTCCAAGCAGGGCAGAGTACTCCTCCAACCTCCTTCTCTGGTGCCTCAACGCATGTAACAGCTACTTCTCCTCCCCTGCTTTACTAAGTCCCAGCTTCCTTGTCCTCTATTCCTGCAATAAAATCGCAAGATCTAGGTCAAGTTTTTACTCCTATGGTTTGCTACTTGTATAAGCATACAGATCGCGAGCCTTTTACGGTTCATGTCGAAAGATCGCAAAGTTCTCCATCAGATGGCTCAACATTACACCCAATCACCTTTGGTTGTTTCTTGTGTTGTTCTTGATACAGGGAGTTTCAAGGCATTATTGATGGTTCAATAAAAAGTATCGGTCGAAACAGAATCATCATCATCATCATCATCATCATCATCATCATCATCATGTCAGCCTTTAGAAGTCCACTGCTAAATATAGGCCTCCCCCAAAGAGCACCATGACGAGCGATCCTGTGCCACCTCCATCCACCGAATTCCTGCGATGGCTACAATGTCGTCGGTCCAACGTGTGGGGGGTCTCCCCACACTTTGCTTGCTTGGTCGTGGTCGCCATTCAAGAACCTTTATTCCCCAACGGTTGTCAGTTCTGCGAATTAGCCAATTCAGTTGGCCTGCCCATTGCCACTTCAACTTGCAAACTCTGAGAGCTATGTCGGTAACCTTCGTCCTTCTACGGATTTCCTCATTTCGGATTCTATCACGTAGTGAAATACCGAGCATAGCTCTCTCCATTGCGCGCTGCGCAACTCTTGAGCTTGTGTATGAGACCAATAGTAAGCGACCACGTCTCAGTGCCGTATGTCATCACTGGCAACACGCATTGATTATAAACTTTTGTCTTGAGGCTCTGCGGTATCTGTGACGAGAAGATATGGCGTAATTTCCCGAACGCTGCCCATCCGAGTTAGATTCGTCAGATAACTTCTTTGTCGAAGTTGGGTCTACCCAGTTGGATCGCCTGACCCAAGTAGACATAGTGATCAACAGCTTCGATTATATTGTTCCCAACATAAACCGGCATGGGTGCGACATGGGCATTTGACACGATGTTCGTCTTGCCCATGTTCATTTTAAGACCCACCAGTTGGGAAACAATATTGAGGTCACTGAGCATTGTGCTTAGGTCTTCCAGGGTTTCAGCCATGAGGACTATATTATCAGCAAATCGAAGGTAAGTGATGTATTCGCCATTGATAATGGCGAATATTCGCCATTGAAATAACGTCTCCCTATCTCACCCCTTTTTGCAACTGGATAGAATTCGTGCTCTGATCCTGAAGACGAACTGTCATGGTGGCCTTGCTGTACAAACACTTCAACACTTCGATGTACCGGTAATCAATCTGGCACTGCTGTAATGACTGTAGCACTGCCCAGGTCCCGACTGAATCAAAGGCTTTCTCGTAGTCCACAAACGCTGGACATAGTGGCCGATTATACTCTTCGGTCTTCTGTATAATCTGCCGGAGCGTATGGATGTGGTCAACGGTGCTAAAGCCTTTCCGGAATCCAGCTTATTCGGGAGGCTGAAAGGTCTTGATGAAGGGGATCTCAATCATATTTTCTTTTCATGTCGGCTACTGAATCATTTCTCATTATTTCAGTGTCATATTTCGCTTGATGTTTCCTTGTCAACTCAGATAACTGAACATTTATCATCCAATAGTGGTAATATTTAAATGTCTTTAGTTCAATTACTTTCATTAAATAATCTGAATCTTTATTAATTATTGTTTATATTGTAGTTTTAAAAATTATAGTGGATATGTATGTATATATATTTAATTCATTTATGTAGTGTCAACTACACTACATAAATGAATTAAATATATATCCTTAGTTTGTAAAATTCATCTAATATGACAGATAGATAGATAGATAGATAGATTGATTAACTCTTTATTGGACACCACAAGTACAACAAGAAATTAATTATCTAAAAATAAAGTATAACAATGAGTGTCACAAGGGGCGGTCTTATCGCTCAGAGATCTCTTCGATCTCTTCTAGACAACCGTGCACGGAGAGGAATAACGTGTGGTAAGCGGTAACGGATGGTGGTTATCAGTAAATAAATGAATAACCAATAAAATATATAAATGTAATGCAATATACAAAAAATAATAAACATACTTACTAATATCAATAAATACATATAAATATAAATATACCGCTAGCTGGGGTCCGGAAGCACGGGGTTTTGTCAGGGAGATGACCAGACGCTTAGTAGAAACTACAGGTGACCAAAGAGCTGTCGCTTACCTCGGTCAAAGAATTAGCTTAGCTATTCAACGAAGTAACTTCGGCGGCTTTTTGGGCACCTTACCTGCAGACGGCGACGTAAATTCCGTTTTTTATTTGTAAATAGTTGTCATTTAAGGTTTTATATATAATTAGTTTTAATTGTAAATTAGATTTTTAGTTAAATGACTTTGTACACAATAAATTTAATATAAATATACCTACACAAATAACAATAACAGAATTTGAGACGTAGCAGCTCAGCTAGTGCGATAAATTTAACATGATGTTTAAAGACGTTGAGTGGTGGAGGTGAGTGTCTAATATCTACAGGTAGGGAATTTACTAGATGAATTTTAATTGTCTTATCTGGTCTTGTTTTGTGTTTCAAAAGAACAACGGCAAAATTATGTGTGGTAAATCTTGCAGCGTGTTGAAAAATAATTTCTACAGAACTTAAGAAATTATTTTTCTACGTTTTTTTCAATAGCATGGCAATAGCATGTGAGCTAGGAAAAGTCTGGTTAACAAATCAATTTAAAAAATCATGAAATTGAAACTTAATTTCCTTCAAGTAATGTTTTACCGGCCTCGTTGCCTGTCCAACTGGTGAAAAATTATATATTATACAATAACGTTTCTGGTTCGAACGTCAACACAGTATACTTCCAACCCAGTTTTTTAAACCAAAAGAGTTTGAATTACGCTTACTTCCTACCCAGTTTTTTTAACCAAAAGTGGTTGAATTACGCTTACTGCCGTTAAACCTTTTAACAGTAAGCTAGAACCACAGTACATACATAGTCAGTAAGGACGATATATGTACTGTCTATTATTTATTATATGGTACAGTGCTAGAACCCTTTACAAAAGCCACGTTTTAAGTACCACACAGACAGAGTAGATACACACATGTCGTTTTGTACACGCGCAATTGTTTCCGTGAAGTCTAAGGTTATCACTGTATGAACTATTATTTTACACTTACCCACTTTTGACACTTACGTTATTGCATCCAAACCATATATAAAAGCGACAACGATTGTTTGTTTGTTTGTTTGGGGAGTTTTAACCAATAACGGCTGGACGGATTATGATGAAATTTGGGATGGAAATAGCTTATACCCTGGAATAAACCATATAATACTTTTTGTCCAGGAAAATTGTAAGTTTCCACGGGAAACTGGAAAAGTATTGATTACTCGCAGAAGAAACGTTTGCCAAGGAAACGAAATAATAACAAGTCTATCAAAAAGCATCAAGAGCGTTGGTGCCAAAGAGAGAATACTATACGTTGATGCTATAGTTTTGCATTGGTTTTTAATATCCTAGTAGAATATAGAATTGTTTTTTCACAATAAAATCGCGGGCAAAAGCTTGTAGTTACTATATATTTACAACATGAAAAAAAACCTAGTCAAAATCAGTTCAAAACCAGCGGAGAAATCGGTGAAAATACCCACATAAAAAACATACATAGAGACGATCGTATTATAGAACCTTCTTCTTTTGAATTCAGTTAAAACTTGCAAAGGTATGGTTTCAAAAGAATAGAATAAAATTATTCCCATTCACTTTGCTCGATACGCCGTTCGTTACAAAGGCACTCGTCTCACTGCAAACGTAGACCGATATCCACGTAAACGCGTGCGAGTGAGATAGTTGCGAAATTTTTTGCAAACGTAAATATTCTGAATTGGGGTGCGATTTTTGAGTGTCACCGGTGATTTCGAAATCAGGTTTTCGCAAAAGTGGCATTTTTGAGTATCATACCCTGTCCACCAACATAAAAATACTGCTCAGCTTTGCAAATAGACAATCGTATAATACGTAGCATCCTACGCAGCAAATATTTTTATCGGTACTAAGTACCGCTTTTTATTTTTAATACGAATTGACAGTAAAACGTAAAACGGAACGTATCTGCCAAATCCTAATACCACATATGGTCTAATCTGTGGTCTAAATCAGCTGTTATTGAAGTCGAGTTTTCGTTTCTTCGAAAAATTAAGTTTGTTTTACTTTTATTACGACGGACGTGATAGAGAAGTGAATAATTATAACAAAGAGAATAAAACGCTATATGATGGCTACAATACCATAAAGAAAGGTTAGGGCCCATATTCTGGACAAAAAGACATTGCTACATTAGGTCATTGTTGGATCTCAGTCAGAATAAATTATTATAAGAAATTACAACTTTACTGCAACATTCACAACGAAGGAATTTGCCAGCCGTCTGAATGCCATTCTGAGCACTAAGAGAGCATGTATACAAAGTCAAGGAACATATTACAAAGTACTCTGTACGAGAAAGATTAAAAAAAGAGGAGGTAATTATCATTTTTACTACCTACCAATTATGTAAATTTGTAACAATTGTTTTACCATTATAATATTTATCTTGTCAGATAGTACTTTGACTTCGCTAATCGTTGCTACCAAGCACATAAGGACATGTAAATCTTCCAAAACATGTGGATATCAACACTTCAAGCCACATTGGCTTGATCTGGTGTAACAACGGCTTAACATTCCCTCTGAAGCATGCATTGATGGCAAATGCACACTTAACCTGGATGAAACCCGGTGTTGTTGAATTTCAAGGTGCACATATTACAACTTGACTACCACCGCTCTTCTGTAGTGACATAAATCTGCTATATAATTTAACATTTAAAACTTGTTTTAGTTGAAGATGACCGAATCCAGCAACCAGCACCTGATCGGAGAGGCCCATGTTCTGCAGTGGATTGTAGAATCCACTGCAGAACATGGGCCTCCCCGATGATAGGGGTGATTTACCATATACACCACTTTTGGAGACAGCGCGGTGACCGCAGTACATGTTGATACTTACAGAAAAAAGCATTTGCCCATTTCCTGAACTCCCTATGCACTCACAACAGCACCGACGGGGTTAGAATGAGTGCACCTATTATGAAGCTGCCTA
Source organism: Alsophila aescularia (assembly GCA_946251855.1). Classification (NCBI taxonomy): domain Eukaryota; kingdom Metazoa; phylum Arthropoda; class Insecta; order Lepidoptera; family Geometridae; genus Alsophila; species Alsophila aescularia. The sequence goes on from OX276380.1 coordinate 44,685,098, forward strand.
CATGGCAATTATTTTGTAAATTGTGACATAAATATGATACGACGTTTCTACAAAGTATCTACTATAAAAATTAAAAATCAAATGATGTTTTATTTCTTTATTGTAATTTCAAACAATCAATGCACAAAGAGATTGCAGATAGGTAAGTCACTGACTGGTCATCCACACACAGGAACACATCATAGAGGCTAAAATCATCTCGTATAGAACATCAGTCCTCAGATTACCTATAGATTGGGAATCAACCCCTTCTAAAACAACCACCACATTCTTTTTAATATTATGAAGCACAACCACTTTATTTTTTGAAGCCCTCCTCTATTAGAGCACTCCGGAACTGTCCTTGATAATATTGTATTGCACGGGTACTTTTGAAGACATTATACCTTTCTTCTGAATGACTTTTGGCACAGGAACTGGCACTTGTTATATACCAAGGCTTTATAATTATCCACTATCATCTGGAAAAAATTAAATGAATAGTTAAATAAGTAGGTACATGAGCTAGACCTCAGATTAGTCTGAGCGTTACCATAAATACCTACCTAGGTAAGTATTTATGGTAATCTGTGTCTACAGGTAAGAATCAACTGAGTGTTGGCTGCTAGTGCTAGCTAATAGGAGAAGACAATAAAACATTGACTTACCATTGTTTCTATAGAGAAGGCAAGCCCCTTGTCCTATTAGCACTGAAAAAAAGCCTCACATCCTCGAAAGCCTTTGTAGCTTTGAGAGGCAATGTCTGAGCGGACATTGAGAATGCCTCTTCATGCATAGCATAACTTTAGTCCCAGTATCTTAATCTGACGAGTCATCTTTAGTATTGCTACTAGGCTTGCTGCTAGAATTATCTCCTTCGTTGTTCGTATTTTAGGAAAAACAACATACGAAAAGTAGGTGAATTTAAGAAACTATGAACGAAATTTCAAAAATATCACCGGGTGATTTCAGAACGAGTGGGGGGAGGCACTCTTAAACGAAATCATACTAATGATATTTTTTATCACCCAGTGAAATTCAAAAATACTGCTTTTGGGAAATCGGTGACTTTTTATCATTTCGCTGATAATATAATCACTCGGTGATACTCAAAAATCGCACATCGGCCTTTTCTATAGTCGAACAAATAGTAGAACAGATGGGACTAACCCGCTTAATCTATCTGCATGCTATATTTTATTAATATCGGATCAGCCTTTAAGTTGTGAAAAGGTTACAAACATTCAGACAGATAGAGTTATTTTCGCTTTTATAATTTTAAAATAGCTGTTAAAATAGCTCCAAACACCGTCTTTTGTTTCAAATTCTTTGCAATCGCGCGTATTTATTATTTTTTCGTATTCTGCCTATGGTGGCCAGTTCGATTTTCAAATAAACTCTCTTTACAATGCCCGTATCTATGCTAAGACTGGACTGACACAGGTTGATGTTGATGATGATGATGCTAAGAATCATACGAATATTGGCGTTCCAAATTCAATACCAATAACCTTGGAAGTTTCATGTAAAATTATATCCCTTGGGATATAATGACTTACTTCACGTTGAGATAGTGTGATATGTAATTAGCGATAAGACCGCCGATTGTTTTACCGCAATATCTATTATTGTTTTTGTGATTTATGATGTACAATGTACGATTTAATTTTAAGTGGTATGCAATAAAGAGTTATCTATCTATATATCTATCTAACACATAGGATACTTTTCATCATCATTAATATCATCATCATCACCATCATCATCATCATCCCTTACGCAGTTGAAACCACGGGGTGCAGCTATTATTAAATGAATGTATTCGTCCAATAGAGATTTAAAAATAGAATGTACAAATTTTTAAATATGAGTGCGACGGAATTGGTGCGAATTTAGTCGCGCTCATATTTAAAAGTCATTGTGACATTTGTGACTGAAAATTGTACTGGTTACATTTAGGTGAACAATTATGATATTACTTTGTAGTGGAAAGAAAAGCAGATTACTGACACTCGCTCAAGTGACTCCTTGCTCCACTCGTGGTTTTAGAGCTCTCGCTAAAGCTCGGGCTCCAATCTAATCACTCGGTGCAGCAATTTGTCACTTTCCGCTCGATGCAGTGATCTACTATTTCATACCACCTGCTCGACAATTTCCAATTACATATCACACTATCTCTAATTAAGTTATTGTGTTCATTTACTTTGTTTGTATATATATATTATATTATATTATATTATATTAAGTCTATGTAGATGTGTGTATATATTATATTTTAATATATTTGTATATGTGTAGTTGTTGTTTAAGTTAGAACTAGATTAGTTATTTATTTATTTATTTAATGATTAACAATTGAAAACTTACAGCTACAAGCCAAAACGTTCACAAAGTTATACTATATGCGTAAATAAAATAACACATACATAGAAATACGAGCAATGGGGTCAGTATGTATGTCAGCATCATGGATCTCGTTAAGAAAACGGTTGATGACTGTTACAGCTCTCGCCGTTGGTGCATTATGCGCATGCTGTGTGCGTAACGCGGAAGGGGGCGCTAACAGTCGATGCTGGCGTCGTTGGCCGGCGCGGATGTAATTCTGTGGCACAAAATAACTTAATCTGCCTAGCACAGAGGGATTGTCTACTTTGTTTCGCATCAACAGGCAGTAATGCGTAATTAGTAAGAGCTTACGTTTAAGCTCTAAGGTGAAGAGCCCTACCATTCCTGAAACAAATAATGAAGGGAAGAGAAAGGGATAGCAAACGTATGTTCTTTTATAGAGGTACCTTGCAAACTTGAGCTGTATTCTTTCCACCCTACTATACTACTACTACTATACTTACTACACTTACTATACTTTATACTTTTTGGCTTTAGGATCCCACACTATAGTGCCAAATTCAAGGGAACTGCGAACATACGCGTTATACAGTATAACGGCAATGTTTACATCTTCAAACTGAGAGGCAGTTCCAGCTATAAACCCCAAAGTTTTGTTCGCTTTTTTGCATATACTTGTAATATGTTCTACAAAGTTAAGCCCATTATCCATGATGACACCTAGGTCACGAATCGAGACTACCCTCTCGAGGCTATTCTCCTCTAAGGTATATGAATAGCTTACAGGCACAAGAGATCTGGAATAAGTGACCACTTTGCACTTAGAGACATTAAAATTTAGGTTATTTATTTTAGCCCATTCAAAAACTGCATCTATATCGCTTTGGAGTTCTACACAATCTGAGGCACTGCTAATTCCATGAAAAAGCTTCATATCGTCCGCGAACATTAAACACTTGGCTTTACTTAGGGCCTTGGGAAGGTCATTGTCAGAAATAGAGTCGGCCCCAGTGTAGATCCCTGACTGACACCCGATCTCGTGTTAAAACACACGCACACGCACACACTGTGCGTTACACGCACTGGAGAAATATCTATCCAGTTGCACATATTGTCTTCGGTCTCAATCAAAATTTGATACCTTGGGTTTCGTTATTGCCATTTTGATGAACAACTGTTCACAGTAACTCGTTCGAACATGTACAGTTCAGTGGCTAATGTTTTCTAGTAACTGATCTCAGGGCGCCCAATATACAGGCTTTGCCTAGTTTGGGGCCCGTTGCAAATTCTAATGTACATACCTACAACCACCTAAATGTTAAGTTAAATTTTATTGTTCAATCTCCACTGTTTTGTAATGTGTACCTACTATTATTTTTGATAATAAATTATTCTTATTCTTATTTTCGAAGGGAATTATAATTTTATGAAAAATTAAATCCTGCTAGTGTTACTCGCTGATAATTTTGCTTTTTTTATGTGAAAGGATTTTTAAAATCGGGTCTGTATTTTTTTAGTTTATCCATTACAAACAACCAACAAACAATCAAATCTTTCCTCTTGATAATATTAGTATAGATGTAGACTAGCTTTCCCGCTCGCGATTTCGTCCGCGTGGACTACAGAACATCGTGAAAAAAAAACATCTTATGTTCTTCTAGGATATTAAAAACCAATGCAAAAGTAGGTAGTATAGCAGCATCGCTTTTGATTTTTTTAACAGACTCATTATTTCGTTTCCATGGCGTTCCTTACAGCGAGTAATCAATTTTCCAGTTTTCACGTGGATACTTACAATTTTCCGGGATATAAATTATCCTATGTTTTATTCAGGGTATAAGCTATCTCCAATCCAAATTTCATCAAAATCCGTCCCGCCGGTATTGCATGTAAGCTCCCCAACAAACAAATAAACAAACAAACAGACAGCGTTTCACTTTTATATATTGGTATTGATATACTACCGGAAAAAACAAAATATAAATTCGAAAGATCATATTGTAATGTATATTTACCTCCTTTGCCATACCATAGAGATATATATGACACAGAAAAATTAATTGTCTTACCTGTATTAATTTACTTGTCATAATGATATGTATTATTTTTATTGATAAAAAAAAACAATATTTTGTTAGTTTTGGCTATCTATTTTATCAATTTATTGAACAATAATGTTTTAAAATGACTAGAATCAAGCCAAGCAGTTCTTCGGTGAAACAAATACTATTGATAAATTAAATGGAAAAAGATAATCGGCTTTTAGTAATAACTATATTTTGAGAAATTAATTTACACGGAACAAAATATACTACACCGTTTTGTGACACAAGGTAGACAGCGAACACATTATTGCTAAGCTTGTAATGCTTTAAAATGTAGTTCAACTTTTCCTGTTCATTGACAATAGCTCCAGCTTGCTTAAGTTCATTCACCAATTTATCAGAATCATCAAAGAATAAGCTGACATCAGTATAATTAGCTAGTTCGACACTTTTCCATTATTGACATTATTGATTGGATTGTTCCGACAGACAATTTGTAACGCTGTCGACTTTTTCAAATACATCAAATTTCGTCAAATTTCGACATAATCTTAGATGCTGATTCGTACCCACTTATGTATTCCAGCTGTTTATTCAAAATAGCGCTATAAATACAATTAGTAGCCTGTATGTCTTATTCCTCCCACAAGGTACTATCATCCTTATCACATTTTTCTCGTACTGCAACAAATTTGCATATTTTTTAATTGCAGGAATTTTAGTATTCCCACCTTCTATTTATTATAATAGCATCCTTCAAAAAATGGAATCAAAATATCATTATTTTTCAATTTGTAAATAAAATTCTTCGACTTACGTACCTTTATTTCACATGCTTATTTTTCTAAACTATAAAACTACGCTCTGCTACCATCATGATAAATTAAATGGAAAAAGATAATTGGCTTTTAGTAATAACTATATTTCTTAAAAAAATATTTACACGGAATAAAATATACTACACCATTTTGTGATACAAGGCCGACAGCGAACACAATATATTTTAAATGTGCCGCCAATCTAATAATACGAAACCGACTTAGGTGCCAACAATAGAAATGTAAATGTACCATAGATTAACAACTATAGCTAAATTTTTTCAACCAGATCGCTTTGACATCTATCCCGGAGCACCAGCAGCAGAGATAAATCGCAGTCACTGGCAGTACACCTTTTAATTTTTTTAGTGCAAAGACGATTCAAAATAGATACCTGATTCAATTAAGTTAAAATTACTTATTAATCATCTGACGTCGACAGTCTATAACTTATTCGTGACTGTCCAATCTATGCGACTGCTTATTGAATTAGTAGACAGTATTTATATCAGGGCTAAAAACGAGATACACGCATGACACATTCTAGCTATTAGAAAACAAAATCCAGAAGAATCAGTAACTGAATATATCCTAACCCTCAAACGGCTTAACATTGTAATTTTAAGAATGTAACTGCGGAACAAAATAAAGATGAATATATTCGCGATGTTTTCATATCGGGTATATTAAGTCAAAAGATACGAGTAAAACAAAGACTTCTAGAGAATTTAACATTGACATTAAATGAAGCTCAAAATCAAACTGTATCTTTAGACAATGCCGTAAATAATCCATTAACTCATACAGTCCTTTTCCGCGTTCCATTATAGTCCCAGTGTCTTTTCGCTTGTTTCAAAACCCGAGAGAAGCTGTGGATTCGACTGAGCTCGGAGTTCCTCAGGTATCGCGTTCAACACAAGCTTACTGTTCGAGTTCCATCCTCTAAGCTTGAAACCACACTTCCTATGTACCGTGTCTACTTGAGGTGCAATTTCGACAGCATCTCGTTCGTTCGCATAGCTGTCGACGTAGTTGTCCATATAGTGGGCTTCAGTAATAGCTCTCGCCGCTTCCAGATACTGTGCGGCGTGAACTCGTGCGTTCTTATTCCTAACGCTGTGGGCAAGAAATGGTGAACTCGATGCTCCGAATATCAATAATGTCATCTTGTACAACGTCGGAGGTCGTTCACGATCTTGTCCCCGCCATAAGAATATTTGAGCGGGCTGATCCTCTTTCCTAATCTTTATCATTTAAACACGTATTGGATCTAGCCGCTGCATCAAATACAAGTCTGGAGCGCCCTGGCTTGTTCACGTTTATTACAGGAAAATGCGGTAAATACCTCATTTTTGAGCTATCACTTTCCGTTTCATCGCACTGTTCGGCACATCCCTTGTCAAACAGATTTTGTATTTGCTTTTCATATTCCATACCTACGTTTGTTTGAACGTTCTCTTTCTTCAAGGGTTTGCTGGAAGAAAACTCTTTTTAGGGTTAAGCTCGCCTTTGTACATCTGCTATAAAATTTATTTACTGTTTATGTGATTTATGTGTACAATAAAGAATATGATATACTTAGCTCACTTGACTTGTCTAGTTTACGTTCTAGATTCTGTACTCGTTTCCACGCTGTCTTGTAGCTAGTCGACATCTTGGGGTCATCCTCTTTCCAGGGAAGTCCGACCTCATAACGTCCATCGACTTTCCTCGCTGTTTCGTTAAAGATGGCGATGGCTCGTTCATCTGTCTGTCTTACCTTAGACTTGACTGCCACTCCAAGTGCATCTATCTTAAAGTGGGTCTCTGTGAGCTCGTCGAGGCGTTCATTGTCCCGTGCCTGCGCGTTTACGACATGTAGCACTGAGTGTCGGTCCTCCTTCAGCGAGGTTATCGGTGTCGTCCCATGTATTACCCAACCTAAATAAGTAAGCGAAGCAGCGGGCTCGTTCCTCTTGCCGGTTCGTAGCTCTCTTGTAACTATGAGCTCCCAATTATCAGTTCCAATCAGGAAGCGCGGTCTGCCTTGCTCATAACACAAGTCCTGGTTCAAGTCCTTTAGGTGATCTAGACATAACAACTGCTCCGGTACGGTCTGTGGTGTCAACTGCATACTCGTAATCGTTCTAGCCTTAATTCTAGCGTTTCTGTCATTCGTACTTTTTATCTTGAATCGGACAAGCTTGCTCTTTATGTCCTGCTGGTGCATGTTTACGCTACGAATGTTCAGGGGCCTTTGAGGACATTCAGCACCGATCTGTCGTACTACGTCCTCGTCCAGTAGTGACACTGTCGATCCTTTATCGAATAGGGGTATATCCGCATATGCTCCTTTGGACCGGACACTGTAACTGGGCAAATCTTTAACATTACTTCTTTTGTTGTCTTAGAAGTCGTTGACGTCACAATCTCCGCACTTTCCGTAGAGGCTCTACGCTCCTCACCGTTCGTAGAGGACGTTGACGCTCTCTCTCTCTGTATGAAGTAGATCGTGATGTGGGTGATGACATCCATCATGGCCATATGCCTTGGCGCGACAGTCAACACGTCGATGACGACTTACTATACACTTTAAGCAAAGTTTTTCTTTCTTCACAAGTTCCCATTTGTCCTCGATCTTCTGTTCTTTGAACTTAGGACAGTTAGGTAGCAAGTGGTTTGCTTTGCAAGCAACACATTTATTTTTCTGCTTGATTCATTTTCTATTGTGGCAAATACCGACCTTTGTCTGTTCGTAGAACTGGACTTTGTAGCGGCCATTGTAGCATTGGTGCCTTGGCTGGCGCCTGTCATTGCTACGCTCGCATATCCGTACTTCAGGGCTCGATCGGCTTCGCGAGTCTTTCTCCCGCTTCGAACTGTGCTTGTCTAATTTGCGTAGCAACACTACTCGTCGATCTGTTCGACGCAACCGATCGAGAAAGCGATGCAGCACGGCCTATTCTATTATCGAGCTCAGCTGTCGGAGCGAGCATCACGGTGGTTTCAAAACGCGCATTCGCGGACACGGAGGTCCCCGCGTGAGGGTTACGTTCGCCCTCAACTCCCATGGACTCGATCTGTCCAGCGACGGGAACGTCTGCCTTCGATTGGCTTCGCGTTTTCATTTTGTTCGAATATAACGGAATTTACACGAATTTAAAGTTTATTTAGCAAATAGTGACAATAAATAGCACTGAATTTAGTTTCACCGTGAATGTCTTAATCTAACACTTATGCACAAACCTTAATTACTTATGTCCTCGCAAGTTGTGCTCTGGTCCACTAATCTAATCACGTTAACTAGATTCAGTCACTATAGCTAAGACTTATTCACTATATTGTCTCGCAATTTCACTGAATGTACACGTTGAAGATTTAACTGAATTTAAGTCTGAAAATCACTGAATTTATAAATCTAAAAACTGTTCAATCTCTGGGTCAGAGGGACCAATAACTATTCCAGATCCATGAGAGAATTACTAACAACTGTTCATGAACCGCGCGAGAAGAATCAAACTTTTGACGATCCGCGCGAGAAGGACCAAACTGTTCACTATCCGGTTCGAAGGACCAAACTGTTCACTAACCGCGCGAGAAGGACCAAACTCTTGATTATCCAGTTCGAAGGACCAAACTGTTCAGAATTACTTTTTCGGAAGAGTGGACTGTATTACAATTTTAAATCGCGTATTCACTTTTTCGGTCATAAGTCGCTGGTTTATATTAACTAACAGCAATAACTTATTTGTGGTACAAGAGCTTCGAGGATTCAATGAATGAAAATACTACGACGGGTATAACAAACTGACTGACTGCCTTTATTTACAAAAAATCTTTAATATTTATACAATACAATTTAGGTAACGGTACCTGCTCGGTCACAGGGAGAGCTCGGGAGCAAGGGCAATTACAACTGTTCTCGTATTTTTTGCAACAACTAACTGGCATCGTTCGTTAATTGTTTTACTACTTACGGCCTTTTATTTTGTCGGTGCATTGCTCTTGTTAGTAACAAGAGCAATGCAGATCGTGAGAATGTAGCTGTACTTAGTCTAACGGCAACTACCCTACCTGAGCTACCTGCCTACCCTAGCTGGCTCCTGTAATAAACACATTGCGCAATGCATTGTCTAACAAGCTCAAATCATAAAAATTTGGGGCTTTTATCTATTTCTTACCTAACGGAGGTTTTTTTCCTAACGGTAACTTTATTTTTATCTTCCTTAAATCACACGTTAAATCTACCTACTTACTCTTACTCTAGGTGTACTATTATTTAATCTTATTCTAGTTTTATACAAAATACCTGAAGCGAAGCCTCGTAGCCGAAGTGCTGTCACGTCGGTCGGTCGGTCGCGGTCCCTTTGCTCTGGCCGGTGATTCCCAATGACTAATTACACTTCGCAGTCACGTGATCTATGATCGCGGGGTCACGTGGCAACTGGGAAGCGGACAAGCTCGCTGTCCTCAACAAACGTATTAAAAGCTAAAAAATAAAATAAAATCGTGGAGCGTAGCTTAGCGTAATCTGAGTAATAGAAATTCATATATATTATCAGCATCACAGTTTCTTTACAATAAAACCGTTAAAATTATTAACAATTTTTACTTGTTTTGTTTATACTGAATAAGACGATACGATATTGGTCGTACCTATAGAAATTTCAAAATAATATTTAGAGATTGTGTCGCTATCGCTTAATGTGTAACCTACAACGGAGCGCGGGTCATTTCAGCCAGCAATCGGCGCCACACTATCGGGCTTAACCCCCCAATTTTCTCATTACGTCCATAGTATTGCCAACTCGACGCCCGAGTACGCCCGTCTGCCATAAACAAAAATTAATATAAAACTAACAACCATGGCCCGAAGCGTAGTCGCCTGCCTCGCTGTTCTCTTGGCCCTCTTCGAATTTGGTACGTTTACAATAGATTTCATTTTGTAATCCCTCGTCGTAGTAACTAATTATTTAATCTGTAATACTATGCAACTACATTGAAAATAATTTAAACGACTGATTAATTCAAATAATAATACATTGTGATTCTTAACAGCTCATTGATTATTTTTAGGGATTATTATGCGATTCTACGCGTTGTTTAAAACTAAAATAGAGCTGTTAGTGTTGTAGATAGATAGATAACTCTTTATTGCACTAAATAAACTTAAATTATGGCACATTAACAATTTTGAAAATTTTGATTGAGATAAACTTCAAAATCGATATGGAGTGCAAAAAGGTTATTTTTTTATTTTTTGTCTGTCTGTCTGTCTCTTTGAACACGCATCACGCGGAAACTACCAGACGAATTTTGATGCAACTTGGCAGAGTCATAGCTGATGTACTGGATTAACATTTATTTTATTTTATTTTATTTTACACTTATGGAAAACAAACAGCCTTAATCAACACTTTAATACTTTTTATCCTGGAAAAATCAACGGTTCCCGCAGGATAGGGGTAGAAAGTTATTTAAAATAACACGTATCAACCTAAAACTACTGGACGGATTTTGATGTAACTTGGCACAGTCAAAGTTTATATAATGTGTTAAAATGTTGAATACTTTTTATCCCGAAAAATTAAAAGGTTCCTGCAGCCTATGGGTCCAAAGTTGTGTTAAAGAACATAGGCGGAATTTTATGCGATGAATCTTGCAGTGTCTTGACATATCATTTCTTCAGAACTTAATTAATTATTTTTACGTTTTTTCAACATAGCCTGTAAACTAGAAAACCTCAGGTTAACAAATCAATTAAAAAAATCATGAAATTGTTACTTCATTTCCTTCCTACAATGTTTAACCGGCCTTGTTGCCTGCCCAACGGGTGAAAAAATATATATTTAATACAATGATGTTTCCGGTTTGGACGTCAAAATTGACAACACAGTATACTTCCCACCCAGTTTTTTAAACCAAAGGAGGTTGAATTACGCTTTCTTCCAACCCGGTTTTTTAAACCAAAGAAGGTTGAATTAAGCTTACTGGCGTCTTGCGATAAACAGAATAATAATATAGACTGTTCTATAGACAAAATGGTACGTCAATATAAAACCTCTATATAAAACATTATACTCGTAGCAAAGGGAATACAATGCATTATAGTTTATGGAGGAAGTGTAGAGAATTGTTGTTAGAATAGGGTATGTTAATTTATTTAATTGTTTTGCACAACAATAGTGTAGGTACAAGGAAGGACTTAATGCTAAATAGCATTATGTACCAGTCGTCCAGGTCGTGAAAGAAATAATAGTACATAGGGCGTGTTAGTTAAAGTATTGAACAATAAATACGAAAGAAACAATAGTTTGTGTAAATAAAATATATAGTGTAAGGAATTGTTGCAAAATATTTGTTTGCACAGTGAAACAGCAGCAACATATCTAAACATATCGTTTTGTAATCTCGCCAGGCAGCAACAGATTGAAAATAATTCTTATTCAAAAGCCTAGTCTGTTACACCAGATAGGTAATTGAATAGGTAGGTACCTACAATATCTTGAAACATTATATTTATCACGCATAAGTACTTACTTGCCTACCTAATTAGGCGGATAAAATAATTAAAATCTCTAATACTTGTTTTAAAGGTCATTAACAGTAACATAACCTACAAAACTTTGAAGCCTAATAACAATTATACCTGGCCTCCCCAAAAAAAAAACTTAGACAAACAATCTCAGGAAATGATGCTGAATTACTTGCAATATTTTTTTGTCTAAATACACCGTGAATTTCACTGACATAAAAGTATGTATGGGAGTTCGCCATAGTTCTTTAAAGTGATCATAGATCCGTTTATAAACTGGTACCGAATTTCGTCATTCTGCTACGAGGCTCACCGGCCCAGTTGGACAGATGCATGGGTATGTAATCCAGACGTACGTGGATCGCAATCACGCGCCGTAGAAATATTTTGCTCCATAATTAAAAGATTTTTACATTATTCATGCGTTAATTTTTACATTTTCCTTGATTGTTTTAATAAAGTCATGGTAAAACGCACGCACCACGCTGAAACTATTGAATGGATTTTGATGCAATTTAGCACAGTTGTAACTTATAATAAGGGTTAAAATTCAGAATACATACTGAAAAACTAGAGGGCTCCTACGGGATAGGGGTCGAAAGTTATATTAAATTATGAAGTAATAAATATAACGTAATAAAATGAAATAAAACAGCTCAAAGCTATTATAATGCATTCGTTTTCGCGCGATGTACCTACTGTATCAGGGTGCTATTATTATTTATTCTGTACTTTCTGCGTGCCGCCGCCTGCGCCGCCCGGCCGAGTGCCAAGGCAGGGGCCCCGGGGGAATAAACGTGCGGTGTAGCGGGGATCGGAACATCGCTAAGTATTTGGTTGATCCGAAGGCAGGCGTTGTTGACAGTCGTAGCACAGTATAGAAAAAAAAAACAGGAATGTGTTTATTTTATTTGTAGTTATTAGATATTATTATTATCTATATTCTATATTTTCTACATCTATATAAGGGGGAGTTATATTGGGGGAGAATTTAGCTGCTGTTTTTTATGTTTCAAAGCTGAGGTAAACAAGATGATACTGCTATAATTGGGGGCGGGGGGGGGGGGGGGGGAGCGGGGAAGTGAGGATTGTAGCTCCCAAACGAATGGACTGATTTTGATGCAGTTTTTTATGTTTGAAAACTGATGTGATCGAGATGTTTCATCATGGTTCTTAGCTATATAGGAGGGGGGAGGAGTTGAAAAAAGGGGGGGTGAAAATCTTTCAAACGAATATCAATTTAACTGCGGGTTTTTATGTTTCAAAGCTGAGGTAAACAAGATAGTTCTTAGCTATAACCCAAGTAGCATTTTGTTATCTTTAGTAGTTCACATTCAGTTCACTGGTGATCTCTTAGCATTAACATTGGCCACACATGGTTGATTGGCTATATTAAAGTGAATAAATTCACCTATACATGTAAAAGGCATGCATAGAAGTGCAAAACTCGCCTTTTATGTAACTATTGGTGTTATATTAGTCAGCTTTTATTTTAAAAGCTGAACAAGAGCATTTTAAGAGGGGGGATATACGGCACGGTCTATTTAAAGGTCCACATTTACGGTGTTTATAGTGCTGGCATTTTAATAAAAAACATGTGAACATTAATGCAGACAAAAGCTGCTACATAGAACTTTTTGTGGAGCGTTATTCAGCTTGGAGCTGTAAGCGGGTCTATTTTGTGATATATTAATCAGCCTTTATATTATTCTGTAAAAGAGCGTTTAATGAGTTCACATGTACGTGTAAAGTATATTAGAAGCACCACTATTGATATCTAGTAACACTGAGAGCTGTTTATTTGTTTACGATTACCACATTATTATTCTCTGAGCTGAATAATTATGTGAACGTGGTTTTCTTTAACACTTGGACGACGTTAATAAAATCACGCATTGCACGTTATAAACCAAAATAATAAAAATGCATAAAACTAATTGGAAAAAGAGAGTGAGGACTGGAGGATTCAGAAGAAAAATCTAAAGAATATTTACAAATAATAAGACCAAATAATCAATCTAATCAACACATTGAACAGCAACCTGTTAGTAATACGACGACGCATGAAGCCATCGAAACCATTTCAAGTGCGACTTCAAACTTTATTAATGACGGTTCCGTACATGATACAGAGGAAAAAGTGCCTGAAGCTGAGACCAGCAATACGATTTTAAGCGTGAGTCCAGACTTCATTTGTGACGGTTCCGTACCCAACATAGACGAAACCGAGTGTGGTGGTTTCAGTTCTAGTGAAAGTGAATATGAATGCGATTACGAAAAACATGTATCTTTTCGTGAAAAATTAAGTATATGGGCTGTAAAAAATAATATAAGTCATGTCGCTCTAAATGAATTGTCAGTCATTATCAACGAACTGATTCCAGATATACTACCTAAAGATTCTAGAACAATTTTACGTACTCCCAAACAAGTTATTATTAAAAATATTGAAGGCGGTCAATATTGGCATAATGGAATAGCAAAACCACTTGTTTATTTTTTACAAAATTGGAATGATGTTCCAGATACAATTTCAATAAACATAAGTGTGGATGGTTTGCCTATATTCAAAAGTTCTTCTAATGAATTTTGGCCTATATTGTGTAACATCTTTGAAAATCCTAGAATAAGACCTTTTGTGGTTGGAATATACTTTGGAAAAGGAAAACTAAAAAATCCAAATGTTTTTTTTGGAGATTTTGTACATGATATGAATACATTACTAAAAGAAGGACTCCAAATTCCACGTTTAGAAAATAATATAAAAAATAATATAAGGTGTTTCATATGTGATTCACCAGCTAGAGCGTACATAAAAGGTTAGTTGGACTCGTCTAACATTCTCATTGTATGGATTAATATCTCTCATATCAGGTTAAAACACTTAACATAAATTATTACGCTCCAAACGAAATTATGAACTAAATTGAAAGTATAACGCCATTTATATATGCTTCCATCTGACTTACAATAATACAACGATATCCATTTTTTTCGCAATATAAAGTATCTCATTGTTAATCCAGGTAATAAACTTCATTCTAATTCGTTTATCCAGTCTAACGTTATTGAGTAATCAGAAAACATATCGTTCTTGACCAAATTTTAAGTGAGAATAAACTTTTTTTGTACTTACTTAATTCTTATTTACAGGAGTCTGCAACTTTAATGGGAAACATGGATGTCATAAATGTACCACGGTCGGAGAATATTCTCATACCACACATACAGTTACATTCTCTGAATCAAGGTGTCCTGAACGGACTAATGAAGGATTTCGAAATAAAATATATGGCTTACATCATAAATATGACTCATCCTTATTAAATCTTCCAATTGACATGGTAAATCAATTTGTGGTCGGTGATTCACTTCATTTGATCGATTTAGGTATTATGAAGAGGCTGTTAACTGGTTGGCGTGACGGAAATTTTGGAAAATATATTACTAAATGGCGTGCACATGACATTACAACTATTTCATTGTTTTTGAACGAGTGTGCGTTGCCTTCCGAAGTGCATCGAGCAGTGCGAGGCCTGGATTCATTAGCACATTGGAAAGCGTCGGAATTCAGATCTTTTCTTCACTATTTAAGTATCGTTATTTTGCCAGAAGTGATGAACAATGATGCCTATAATCATTTCTTAACACTCTATTGTGGCATAACAATTTGCTCAACTGGAACCTACCAACACTTGTTACATTTGGCAAAAAGCTACTGGAATATTTCGTAGAACATTATAAAGACTTTTACGGATCAGGCTACATTATAAGCAACGTTCACAACTTACTGCACTTAACTGACGAAGTTGAAAAGTTTGGTCCACTGATGACATTCAATGCATATCCCTTTGAAAATAAATTATTTATGATCAAAAGAATGCTCAGATCAGGAAAAAAGCCACTGTTGCAAGTTGTCCACGCGAGCAACGCTGCGGGCACAGCTATAAGGCAATAAGAACGTAAATCTATACAAAGAAGATAATTTTAAAAAAATGGTCCATGAATAGAACATGTTTTAAATTCATGTCTGTTTGTTTGTTTGTCTGTATGTTTTGTTCGCGCATCACGTAAAAACGTATTAGACCGATTGCGATGCAGTTTTCAGTGTTGGGTAGCTTAGGATTTGACCTAAAAACTGGGGTACTTGGTATCTTAATCCAATGGTTAGAAGCCGAGCAATCGATAAAAAAACTTTGTAACGGCGGAAGGAATTTTGATCAAATGTTTATTTTAGATCTTGGAATAGCATAGAGTACTTTTAACCTAGAGAAATGACCACGCGAGCGATGACGCGGGCACAGCTAGTATATTTATATATTCGTTGCCAAGGAAACAAATTATCATATAATACTTAATTTAATGGCCAAACTACTAAAGAAACCTAAATATTTGTAGTTGAATTCATATATGTAAAAGTATATCGCACTTGCCCCGACTGACCTTACATATCTAAACTTATATAGCAATAGGAACGAAATAGTCTGTACAAAGGAGATAATTGAAAGAAAAATGGTCTAGGGTACTTAAAATTAGCTACTAAACAATATTATAACATTTTTAAAATTCGTGTCTGTCTGTTTGTCTGGCTGTATGTTTGTTCACGCATCCACGTACAAAATACTGGACCGAATGCGATGTGGTTTTCACTGTTGGATAGCTTAGGTTTTGACTTAAAAACTGGGGTAATTGGTATCTTAATCCAATTAGTAGAAGCTGAGCAATCTATAAAAATATTTTTGACGGCTGAAGGAATTTTGATCAAATGTTGGTATATTCGTATTTTAGGTGGAATAGCACAAATAGTACTTTTAGCACAGAATAAAATAAACACGCGTGCGTAGCCGCGGGCATCAGCTAGTGTACATATATTTTTTATTAATCTGTTTGACTTTAGCTCTTGAACTAATTGACCCTAGACAGTTGTGATAATTTTTATTGAAACTTGTACGCTCCGTTGGGGGGGGGGGGGGGGGGGGGAACGATGGGTCCGTGGGCTTTTATTTCGCACAGAAATTGAGCATTGCAATTCAACGTGGCAATGCCGCCAGCATTCTGAGACCTTTCCCTCCACTAATGGTATTTTAGTTTAAGTGTTTACACAATTATTTTTTTTAGTTTTTGATTTTATTCAGTATTTCAAGTTTTCGTTAATTTTCTGTTTTATAACCGTGTTTGATGTTCAAAATTAACGTTTTTTTTATTGTAATTCCAACTTACCCTTTTTACCTACTACTTATGCTAATAGCTTATAATATAATTGAATAAAATAAAATAGGAAAGCTATTTTCGAGGCGAACAATCCATACGAATATATAAATATGTAAATATAAAAATGTTCGGGACAATTCCACACCAATTACCAAGCCCCAAACTAGGATACCCTGTAATATGGGCACTAGATAACGGATAAACATACATAAATACGATTATCAACATCCATGACTCGGAAACAAACATTTCTGCTCATCAGACAAATGATTGCACCTTGCAGGATTCGAACCCGCGACCGTTTGATTTCGTTCCTAGGGTTACTAGCCACTAGACCAACCAGCCGTCAAAAACAAAAGTGAAAAATTAAAACGTTGTCTGTTAAAATTTGGAATGGAGAAATATACCCTGGAATTAAACATAAGATACTTTTTATCCCGGAAAATTGTAAGTGTCCACGGGAAAAGTGTAAAATTTAGATTATTCGCTGTAAGGAACGGTTTTCATGGAAACCAAATAACAAAAGTTGTCAAAAAATCAAGAGCTGTACCTACTTTTGCATTGGTTTTTAATACCCTAGAAGAACATAGGATGCTTTTTTCCGCGATAAACTGTGCGCGGACGAAGTCGTGGGCGGGAAGCTAGTAATTAATTAAAATCCGGTCATGTGCGGACACGCAAAGACGTTCCGTAAAGAGCATATTGTTCAATTTGAACTAAGATAACTAAGATACAAAACTCACAAAATAGAAGATCGGAATATCTTAATATGAATTTCACTCATTGTTCATAAATGAAAAAATATGTAGAATCAACCCGTATTATGATGGTAGTGCTAGAGTATCCAATTATCAGCCATACAAATTTTTCATACTGAAAAATACACTTTACGTTGAATAAAACGCGTAGATAGTTTATATACCTTATTATGACGGTTTTTTATTTACGGAGCTTTCCCCATGGACCACTGCTATGATACATTTACCTATACGTAAATAAACATTTATTCAGAGCCATGACTCACACGACATTGAGAACTAAATTAATACCATTTTGGCGGTAATAGGAGGTTAAAAAAGGCACTTGATTTATTGAAATTGATAGATACTTTGCATTCCTGAAATTGAAAGTTAGCTTGATCGCTACCTGATGGCACATTTGATCTATAGAACGCCTACTCATATAGATAGATATCTGGATACCTGGTCCAATCCTACCACCCCAGTCACTTACTTTCCATTATTCATGCTTTTTGATGAATCGAGCATAATTTACGACCAGTGTGACCCTGAACACTACAAGCCATGTTGTTGCTACACAGACAGATATCAGAGGGAACTGACTGCATTGCCAATAGACAGCCGGTGTTTATACTCTATGTGAAAGGGATAACGAACAACATTTTAAAAGATGCGCGCGTGCAGTAACCGTTTTATCTACTCATATCGTAAAATCCGGATTAAGAACTCAAAAATGGTGGCATAATGACATACATTACGCACGGCACGTCCCTAATAAGAAAAATAATTACATAATAACACTGTTTTTTGAACTAAACGTTGTTATAATATATTTTTTCCCATAAAAGCACCGATTGGCTCCGCACCTACGAGGGTTTTCGTCATTTATTATCTATGGCGGTGCGTGCTAGACCGGTAGGCGCGCGAATCCGCTGTGGACTGGATTTTGGCACCATAATTAACATTACACTTTATTACACCAATTTAATGTGTTTTTGGTTATCTAAAGTTGTGTCCTGATTACAAATGTCCGACAGCAGTGTTAGTGAGGAGAATTTGACTCCACCTGACATCACGGAAACAGGAACGAGCATGACGGACGATGTTTTACCAGAAAAATCAAGAAATAATACGCCATAATTGATAGATTCAGGCGTTACTTTGCGGAAATCCATATTTAAAATGAACAAAATAAAAATATGTAGCTTACTTCCGCCAAAACTGTAAGTCAGACAAATGATAAATGGTAAAATTAACACAAGTAAAACCCCACGCTAAACAAAACCCTACCCCAGATTGAACTAATGAAAAATATAAATGAAAGAAAAGCTAAGGCCTGGAGGCCAGAAAAAACACTCATGGCTTGTTTTATGAATTTGTATATTTACGCTAAGCAGGCGTTAACTGCTATAAAAAAACATAAAAATATAGATTTGGGAGGCGTTATCTTTCAGACACGGAGTTAATCAATATTAGCCGTGTTTGGTTGGTAGTTCGTAATACGACCAATAGATAGCGTTACCGTCCCTATAAGACGGGTTCAAAGAAGCTAGTGGAAAGATTTTGATGACGACGCATAGGTCTCGGTGGCCGAATTGTTAAAGGCTGTGCTGAGCTGAGGCATAGTGTGCGAGTTCGAATCTCGTCCGTGACCTAAATTTTTCCAGTAGAAAATTATTATAATCCTTATAAGTTTGTGAAATAAATATTTTTCATTTAGAATCTCCATTTCATGTGCAAGGTTTCTACAAAGATGTTTTCTTTACTTTTACAATTTATCAGTACATTATGAACGGTCAAAGTTCAGGTAAAATTCGTGCTAAAAAGCAGATTTTTGCAGGCTTATACTGAATTTGTTAATCCAATTTTTTATTTCTTGCTTTTCTAGAAACCTAGAAAATTCAAAGATAGATGGGTTACAACGCCATAATCACGTACGAGCGTTTGTATGAAAAGTATGACAGGTTGGCCGCTCATAATATTATTTGTTACTTGTCCGCTTCGATATTTCGATTCGTTTTACCGAGTCTTTTAATAACCCCCAAACAAAGAGACGGGGGTTATAAGTTTAGGGTGTGTATCACTGTATCACTTGTGTGTGTGTGTGTGTGTGTGTGTGTGTGTGTGTGTGTGTGTGTGTGTGTGTGTGTGTGTGTGGCATCGTAGCTCCCAAACGAATGGATCGATTTCGATGCGGTTTTTTTTTGTTTGAAAGCTGATGTGATCGAGATGGTTCTTAAATATATGGGGGATGGGGGGAGAGGTGGGAGGTGAGAAACGAATGGACCGATTTAGATGCGGTTTTTAATGTTTCAAAGTTGAGGTAAACGCGATGGTTCTTAGCAATAATGGGGGAAGGGAGGGGAATAGGGGTGAGGTTCATACATAGCTCCCAAACGAATGGACCAATCTTGATGCGGTTTTTATGTTTGAAAACTGATGTGATCGAGATGCTTCTTAGCTATAATGTGGGGGTAGGGGGGTTGGGGGTTATATACATTTTTAATTTGTGCTTGTCTACATAAATGTCAAGTATCAAGGTTATAATGAAATGATTAGATTCTGGCACCATATTCTACTAGTATTTTTACCAGTGACGTCTGCTTAGCGGAATCATACCTACATTATAATTATCTTTTACAGAAAATGATAATGATATGTGAAAAGAAAAGTCCAAACTTATCAACTAACTAGCTGTACCCGTGGCTTTGCCCGCGTGGTCATTTCATTTAAAATTTACTCATGCGTGTTATTTCAGGACCAAAAGTACCTATAATATACAATAATATACTACATTTGTTTAGCCGTTGAATAGTTTTTTATCGATTGCTCGGCATCTAATCATTAGATTGAGATACTAAGACCCGTAATATCAATAGCAGTTTAATCTACAAATCATAGTTTAAACTGTCTCTGTCGATTATCTCGTAATATCAATGATGGTTAATCTGTAAATGAGAGTTTAAACTGCCACATAGTTTAAACGGTCAAGCAGGGACGGTTAAACTGTTGTGTAGAGTTTAAGCTATTGTTTCAAAATGCCCTCTTTTAAACAGATGTTTGTTTGTCTTTTGAAGATTGCAAACAAGTAACCTTAGAATGGCTTAGGATTCCTATGAGTTATTCCAGTACCAAAAGTACCAATTGGCGCTCGGCCGGGCGGCGCGTGGCGTTTCGGCGGCACGCAGAAAGTACAAAATAAATAATATATAATAGCACCCTGATACAGTAGGTAGGTACATCGCGCGAAAACGAATGCAATATAATAGCTTTGAGCTGTTTTATTTCATTTTGTTACGTTATATTTATTACTTCATAATTTAATATAACTTTCGACCCCTATCCCGCAGGAGCCCTTTAGTTTTTCAGTATGTACCTATTCTGAATTTTAACCCTTATAAGTTACACCTGTGCTAAGTTGCATCAAAATCCGTGCGATAGTTTCAGCGTGGTGGGTGCGTTTTACCATAACTTTATTAAAAATATAAAGGAAAATGTAAAAATAACGCATAAATAATGTAAAATCTTTTAATTATGGAGCAAAACATTTTTACGGCGGGTGATTTCGATCCACGTACGTCTGGATTACGCACCCATACATCTGTCCAACTGGGCCAGTGAGCCTCGTAGCAGAATGACGAAATTCGGTACGAGTCTATAAATGGATGTATGATTACTTTAAATTTAACACAACTTTGGACCCATAGGTTGCAGGAAACTTTTATTTTTCCGGGATAAAAAGTATCCTAAATGTTAATCCAGTACATCAGCTATGATTGTGCCCAGTTGCATCAAAATCCATCGGGTAGTTTTAGCGTGATGCGTGTTCAAAGAGACAGACAGACAAATATACAGACAGACAGACAAAAAATAAAATAATAACCTTTTTGCACTCCATATCGATTTTGAAGTTTATCTCAATCAAAATTTTCAAAAAATACTTAATGTACAGATTTAGCCCAGTTACAGTTTTATTATAGTATAGATATATAGATAGAAGATAGATTAGCCTTCGAGTTTTTTTTCTAATCTACACAACTAGTTGCGACTACGGGAAAAATAGTCCAAAGACTCAACTAGTTTAGCCTCGCAGTAGAGCCTAGGGCGCGAAACGCTTACCTACACGTCATTATTGTTTTATTTTTCCTTGCGTCAATTAAATTCGCATCAATAGGGCATTATGAACAGCCCATCCTGCTGAGCATAGTTCAAGGTTATATACTAAGCACAATAGGGTTTTATTCACAGCCCATCCTGCTGAGCATAGTTTAGGGTTATGTACTATCCACAAAAGGGCTTTATGCAAGGCCATCCTGCAGAGCATAGTTCAAGGTTATATACTATGCATAAAAGGGCTTTATGCACAGCCCATCCTGCTGAGCATAGTTCAAGGTTAAAATCTATAAATAAAAGTGCCTTATGTACAGCCTATCCTGCGAGGCATAGTTCAAGGATATATACCATGCATAAAAGGGCTTTATACACAGCCCATCCTGCTGAGCATAGTTCAAGGATATAATATGCACAAAATGGCTTTATGCACAGCCCATCCTGCTGAGCATACTTCAAGGTTATATACTATGCACAAAAGATATATAAGTGTCAGTCAACACAACGTTCCCACTGCTGATACAGCCTTCTTTTAGAAAGGGGTGGGCTTTAAATTTCAATAGGCATCCACCAAACAGGCCCGGTTCAGTTTGTTGGCTGTCATATGTACTTGAATTATGAGTTTCTTACTTCTTGAGCGTGCTGGTTTCCTTAATATGTTCTCCTAATTTGATTTATTACTTCTCATTTTCAGGATCCTGCGTTCGCTGCTATCAATGCAATAGTCTAAGCGATAAAACCTGCGGAGATCCGTTCACACCTGGAAATCAGTTAATAGTGAGTTGAGTTGATATACAGGAAAAGCCCGTAATTAAATATTTCAGCCCATACGATACTTTTAGTTTACGAAGTATTCGTATACGAAATGTTTTTCCGGAACCAATTGCTGTTAACGGAACTGCTCTCGAGGTTGTTCAGGAGTATGTTTATGTGGGGCTATTTTGCAATTAGGTAAAATAACTTCGAGACAGAGACCCGCAGAAGAATTAATGATCAAACGAACTTACCTGTACGCGAAGTTTGATCATAATTATATGATCAGCTTCATTCTTAGCGATTTTGTTTACATATTGTAGTCAGGTCCCCACGTCTCAGCCCTCGCATGGTTTGTTTAAAGAGTATTTTTCATATGGAATTGCAAACCGTCCCTGCCAATTTCAGGTACCGCTATCTTGTTCTCATTTTGTATAAAGATGTACAACATAACAACAAACACACAAACAAATTTTGAATTTTTGGGTCGGGATTATAGCTAGATCTGATGAGGATCTAGGGCGTGATGAGCAGAATAGCTCCTCAAAATGCAGTAAATTGCTCATTTTTAGGTTTCTTCCAGTGGAATCAGCCCTTTATCTACTAGGTAGGGAATGATGGAGCACCTAGGTTATTAATGTTACTGTTAGTTGCCGCCGATCGATGTGAAATTATACATTAGCTTAATTACATTGAAAGTTAACATAAATTTGTGTTGATTCCAGGATTGCAATGACAAGAGTACTGTGGCCTACAATCAGATGACCCTCTATGCAGTTCTCCCATTGGAGGTATTAAGCAGCGTAGTAGGAGCTCCCAGATATTGTCACAAGATCGTCTTGGGTCAGTACACACATTATGTTATACAGTAGCTTTAATACAACAAACAATACATCCACACATCTAACACGCGTGCGATACTTTATTAGATTTTAGGGTTATCGTACCAAAAGGTCCAAATGAATCCTATTCTGTTGCTGTTTAGCTGGGAGAAAATGTGTTATAAATAAACTAGCTTTAAAGCTAAAAAAAACACGCCTAGCCTGCCAAAAAAGAACTTTTGCCAAAAAATTATAGATTGTTGGAATGGGCTTATCCAGACCTTCAATTTGATACCCATATTGTAAATTTCGAAGAAAAAATATATTTTCGTAAATAGGAGGCGAGGTCACTGTCTGAGTCTAAGTGAGATGCCAGATGGTGAGGAGGAATGGACGAGGCCATCGCTTTTTGTACTGCGGCAGAGATTTCATTGTCCGGATCGCTCCAGATGTCTCTAGGGCGTCTACGGAGAGGCCGTGCGTCTATCGCGTCTGTCGAATAGTCAGATGCAAGCATCTCACCCCAACCCTCTCGTAGTTCAGGCACTACGAGAGGGTGATGGGGTACCGCGACTAGAACGTAAGAATTTAGACCAGTCTTTCGTTCTAATAAATATGTAGCAATTTTAATTTAAACAAAAACTGTTCAGAATAACTTTTTCGGAGGAGTGGACCGTATTACAATTTTATCCCATATTCACTTTTTTCGGTCATAGGTCGCTGGCTTATATTAACCAACAGCAATAACTTATTCGCGGTCCAGGAGCTTCGAGGATTCAATGAATGAAACTACTACGACGGGTAAACAAACTGACTGACTGCCTTTATTTACAAAAATGCTCATATATATTTATACAATACAATTTAGGTAACGGTACCTGCTCGGTCACAAAGAGAGCTCGGGAGCAAGGGCAATTCCAACTGTTCTCGTATTTTTTGGCAGCAACTAACTGGCATTGTTCGTTAATTGTTTTACTATCAACGGCTTTTACTTTGTCGGTGCATTGCGCTCGTTACTATTCTAAAGATCGTGGGAATGCAGCTGTACTTAGTCTAACGGCAACTACCCTACCTGCGCTAAGGCTCCTGTAATAAACACATTGCGCATTGCATTGTCTAACAAGCTCAAATCATAAACATTTGGCGCTTTCATCTATTTCTAACCTAACGGAGGTTTTTTCCCGTAATGGTAACTTTATTTTAATCTTCCTTAAATTACACGTTAAATCTAGCTACTAACTCTTACTCTAGGTGTACTATTATTTAATTTTATTCTAGTTTTATACAAAATAACTGAAGCGAAGCCTCGTAGCCGAAGTGCTTACACGTCGGTCGGTCGGTCACGGTCCCTTTGCTCTGGCCGGTGATTCCCGATGCCTAATTACACATTCGCGGTCACGTGATCTATGATCGCGGGGTCACGCGGCATCTGGGGGGAGGCGGACAGGCTCGCTGTCCTCAACAAATACAATGAGACTTACATCTTTTTATTTGAACATCGTTAACTTCGGCAATTATGTGACAACCACTTTAAGTCATCAATTCTCAATTAATTACGTGGGACCACGTAATTAACTTCAGCTACTTATGTTTCTAAAAAAATAAAAATAAAATCTCATGTAATTCCATTATTAGAAATTATACACTGAGTATTTGCAAATTTAATTAAGACTTTTTCTTCAAATTGCATGCCTACAATTTTCTATCTCATTCCCATACGAACATCACAATTTGTGCACTTACATTCTTTAAATCCGCTTCCATTCAAAACCAAAAAAGTCCTTAACTTTTAGAGAGAATAAAATAAGGTATTATCAATAAAACTGTACAAAATTAGAATAACCAAGACCTGTACCAGAAAGATGAACTGTAAAAATTCTAGCATGTTCTACACATGTTTTCTATTATAAACTGATATGATACACTAATGTGTCGATTGCTAATTAAAAGTTTTAATTATCAAAAAAAATAAAATTCTTCTTCTTTGCCTTTTTCTTATACTTTTTATGGTCTGCCTATGGTGGCCAGTTCAATTTTCGAATACACTCTCTTTACAATGCCCGCATCTATGCTAAGAGATATGCTAATAGTCATACAAATTGAAACGTTTCAAAATGACATTATATCCCTTGGGAGTTTGATATAACATTATCTCCCTTAGGATATAATGACTTGCTTTACGTTGAGGTTGCGTAGTATGTAATTGGACATTTTCGAGGAAGTGGTATGAAAATCTTCACTTGTATGTTATGTCCTGAAATTTTGCAATCAATATTTCACCCACTTCCACTGAAGCTATCAGGCTGAAATTTGGAAAACACGTTTGGTTCTCGTGACAATGCAAGATAAATGCCATCATGTTTAATCCAATATGGCGGATGTTACAAAATGGCGATTTGTCATTTCCAATGTAACCCCTATGATATGAGTATCAAATGAAAGGTATCATTCTAAGTTTCATGGTGACATGGCTACTGCATACAAGCTTTATTTTTGATTAAATGTTTTTAAATAACTTCTTCGTATTTATCTTTTGTTTTTTTCCAGTAGTAAATTATTAATAATCCCAAAGCGTCTGATTTCATAAACTCCGGAGACAAATCACTATCGCTCGACGACATATTTGTGTCAAATTGAAAATGATAAAAATATGGAACTGTTAAAATAACACCAAACACACACTCTTATTTCACAATCTTTACAATCGCGCCTGTTTTTGTGTTCTTCCTAATGTGGTCAGTTCGATTTGGAATAAACTCTCTTTACAATGCCCGTATCTAATGCTAAGATTCATACGAATATTAACGTTTCAAATTCAGGTCCCATTATATCCCTTGGGACTTTCATATAACTTTATATCCCTTGGGATATAATGACTCGCTTTACGTTGTGATTGCGTCATGTAATTGGACGTTGTAGAGCAGGTGGTATGAAAAATATATTATTCACTATGAGAGTTGAAGAGACTTAAATTGTACAAATTCTGAAGCCAAACTATTTTTAATTTCAGAGAGCGGCACCGTCATCCGCACTTGCCTGGACGTAAACCCCGCTGACATGAACCTTACCTGCCGGATGATCGAGAGGAACTCTGAAACTGCCACCTCCGAGAAGAAGATCAAGTACTGCAATGTGTGTGACAAAGACAACTGCAACGGGCAGTAATGTCGGCCCACGCTCTATTTTGTTTTGACTAAAAAGTGTGGTTTCCTTTTACATAGATTGGATTAAAATTACCTTTAACAAAGCAGCGTTTTTAAGTATGTTAATTATACACATTTTATTAATAATAAGTGAGAACTCATTAATTTGTAACAAAGGTAATAAATACGTGTTTTATAATATTAAATGAGTTTTTTTTATAAGTTTCGAAATACGTAGATAATTATTTTTTTAAATATCTTTGACACATTTTTCTGATGGTAATCTCCACATCGTCGATCCTTAATTTGAATTTTTTAATAACACCTTATTTAGCGGTGCGAATCGTAGCTTTCGAACGAATGAACCGATATAGCTAAGGATTTTATGTTTGAAAACTGAGGTAAACGAGATGGTTCTTAGCTATAACGAGGGGAGGAGGGGATATGGGGGAGGGGGAGGGGAAGGGGGACCGATTTTGATGAAGTTTTTTATGTTTGAAAACTGATGTAATCGATATGGTTCTTAGCTATAATGGGGGGTGGGGTGGGGGGAATGGTAATCGTAGCTATAAAACGGATGGAACTATTTTTATGTTTGAAAACTGATGTGATCGAGATGCTTCTTAGCTATATGGGAGGTGGAAAGTCGGGGGTTATATAAATTTTTAATTTGTGCTTGTTTTAGTTCTTCTTTCGTAATGTATATAATGGTTAGGTTGACCTTAACTTGAAGTGGGGTTGGAGGTCGCGGAGATGTGTACATGTCTTCAGATCTTCCCCGCACACCTGTGGCGTCAGTCGTAGCTGATTAATAGTGCGAAGCTTCAGTGGGTGTGGCTCGCCCGTGTGTCCGCATAGAGTGAGCGAGACTTGACGTGAGCGTGTCGCTTCAATCTTCTTATTCCCGATGGCAGTGATGAAGAGGGGGTCTATGGGCCCCTTGGCGTCGATTTGTTCGACGAGTCCCTCGTCGATGAGTGAGACTGTTGATTTGTCTTCAAGTAAGGCCCAAGACTCAGCCTCTCCCGCCGGTCCGGTCACCGTAACCGGTGCTATTTTCAGGTAGGCCGTCGAAGTCGTCTTCCCCCATGTCGAGCCGACCGACTCTTCAGTTTTGAGTTCTCGCTCCTGTGATGTAGGAGCTCATGGTGGGTGTATGTGCACCCGTCAATGCCGCATCTATTTGTCTTGCAGCGATGTTCCTTATTTCGGAAGCGTAGGCAGTGGAAGCACAGTTTGGAGCGCTTCGCCATGTCCCAGCGGTCGTTGACGGTCGCCTTTTTGAAGTCTGCGCAATCGGGCGGGTTGTGGCCCGGATTGCGACATGTTGCGCAGTTCTCGGTTTTGGTCTGCGTCACGTACGCCCTCTGGTTGGGTGTTTGTCTGCGCCGGCTGTTGAACTCCTCTCTTCCCTCAGGCTCGGGTTGTGCATAGGGGCTGCACAGGTCTGCTTCGCGTTGGAGGAAGCGAGCCATCTTAAGTAGGTCAGGTTCACCCACCGGTTGAGAGGCGGAAAACTCGAACCATCGGTGGCGTAGAGTCGGGGGCAGCTTCTCAGATGTCGCTGCTGTTATGTCGGGGTTGTACAGGTAGTACAGTCGGTCGAGGGCCTTCAGTGCTGCGACGATGTTAGACACTTTGTTGGCGAATATGCAAATGTCTCTCGGTGTCGAAAAAAAAACTCGGTCAAAGTTACGTGCCCTGCCCAGACTAGCCAATTCCGTTGCTACGATGGCTTCTGGTCTTCCGAAGCGTGCTTCTAGTGTGCGCATTATCTCCGTCGGCTCGGTGTAATGTAGTAGGAGGTTCTCTACTGCTTCTCGCGCTCTTCCTTTGATGTTGCGACGGAGCCTGGCTGTGTTCTCTGTGGCGCTGAAGCTGTCTGCCGATTCGTTGAAGGCGGCTTTGAAAGATAGCCATTCCTGATGTGACCCGTTGTAGATGGGTAGCTCTCCGTAGTAACGGTGTGGTGGAACGGGCTTCGCTTGCCGGGTGGCCATTGTGATGGCGGCGGCTAGTTCCACGATGTCGCTTCTTGTAGCGGCAGGCGCGGCAAAGCCCCCAGTGACTGGTGCTTCAGTAGGGGCGGGCAGTTGCAGCTGTTTGGTTGGAGCTGTTATCTCCCTCAGAGGCGGTGGTACCAGCGGCGGGGCTGTGAGCTCGCATCGGTCGTTCAGCGAGATCATGTTATGATCGCTGACCCACGTGCCCACGCGCTGGGATTGTCCGCTTCGTCTTCTGAGAGTGTCGTTCGTGCGTCTTCTCGTCTATATTACCTATTTTCGCTCTCATAGACCCTACCAATCAAACACAATCCCAAATCGGCATTTATTAGTGTGTAGGTAAACTTAAAGAACATATGTACAAACTATAGCTAAACTTAATCTACTTAATCTATTTTACTTATGTTCTAGGTCTTAAATTATTATATTGAAACATTATGTAATAGTGTCGTCGCGAACAGATTAGTTATATAAATGAAAGGGCATCTATACATATCAAAAAGGATAGTCGCCCCAATTTTTTGGGGTATAGGTATATATAAGGCATAGGGGCATATTCAATCGATTCCAAAAGATATGTAAAAAAACGTTGGGGCGTCTATACCCCGATAGTGCTAGCTGTATGAGCTATATGTGTATTTTTTATTAATGCATACTGTTTTCAGGTGAACCATGCCACGAAAATACAAAAGAAAGGAAGGAGTACGAACTCGAATACTTTCTTGGAATTGAGAAAACAAACAAAGGAACCAAGGATATAATTATAACTTAAATGTATTAGAAGGTCGAGGAACATGAAAAATACAAATTATACCTAGACCTATTATACACTAAGCACAGCTCTGTGCATTCGTACTGCACCCGCAATAGAGACAAGCTCTTAGCCGTTTCTAGATCACTCGTGAAGTCTCTAAGTTAACGCATGTTATGGGTCCATCAACTGTCTACAATAAGCTGCCAGAAAGCGTCACCACAGCTACCAGCCTACAGTGTTTTAAATCGAGACTAAAGTGCTGGCTTATCGAGCAATCTTTCTACAGCTATGACGAATTCATTAAGTTTAAATAGTGACATTGTTTTTTTACTACAGTTATGGCATTTTTCAAATTTATGTTTTCATTTTGACATAATAATTTTTATTTTTTATTGTCTTATTGTACTATTTTTGTAAATTTTACTTGACATTATTTTTATTCTAGTATTTTGACTTTTTCAATTATTATTATTTTGTTATGATATCTGTATACTTGTTATACCACAATCATCATCATCATCATGTCAGCCTTTACAAGTCCACTGCTGAACATAGGCCTCCCCCAAAGAGCGCCATGACGAGCGATCCTGTGCCACCTCCATCCACCGACTTCCTGCGATGGCTAGAATGTCGTCGGTCCATCGTGTCTTGAGTACCTCCTGAACATGAGACACTTCGGCATCCAAATGTTCAGGGTCACAGAGGGCATGAGCTCTGTCTAAAAGTGATCTGGCTACTGATTGTAAATGCCGCGGGTGGTGATGTGAAAAGGCGTTGAGGTATCTGTCAGTGTGCGTTGGTTTCCTATAAACAGAATGAGATAACGAGCCATTATACTACAACAGTGACAATTCAGAATTTTTACAAAACCAAATGCGGGTAGTTGGAGACAACGCTCGCCCTTCTCGACGCTGACACCCGCTACTTCAGTCTTCTCGTGACCACAATCAATGCAACTTGATCGAAACGTCGAGGTAAATAAATATTAAGTTTTCAGCGCGATTAAGTCCCGTTTAAATATTTAACTAAATTGATTATGATTATTATTTACAGTTCGAAAAGCGCAAATTAAGTAGGATAGGTTTTGTGTTGTGTTGATTTTTTGAAAAGTTTTTATAATTACTACCTCATGTTGTTAAAAATCATTCGAACATTATCCACGACGCGTAGCGTGCGGGCGCCGCCGGTCGTCTGAGCTCCTCGCGAAGTTGCACGAGTGTATGTATAGTCACACACTTCGGACTTCAGTCAATTTCGACCAGTACTTCGTCGAAGCAACTTGTGGTGAGCGAGTGGTGTAGTGCAGACCTCGATTTTGACAAGCGAGGTATCATTCGATTCGTCTTCATCGCAAGAGTGTCATAGACTGTTTTTTACCTGACCGTAGCCAGGTTTTACTTTTTGAACTTATTTCTTGTTTACCATCGGTTTAATTGAAATATTTTATTGGTACTTACCTACATTTATTTAAAAAAGTTTACCAAGACATATTAGATAGTAGATATAGTAGATCCAAAATTATCCGAAAGAGCCGGGATTAGATGAGAATTAAAAAAAACATTACCATAAAGGATAGTAATTTAAATATTTTTTAGCTGTTTCCGGGTTTTACTTTTTAACCGTTCTTGGTCTTGGTCTTGGTCTAAATATGCATAACCGATCATTATTTCAGTACTATCTTATCAGTAATTGAAACTCTAAATTCACACCAACCAAGCAAAGTCAAAGTGCCGGGTATTCACCGCCACGTATTCCAGGTATCAGATGTTGAGTCATATCAATTAACAACCTTGTTTGTTTCACTAAATGTTTTGTTATCGCAAGAAGACAAACAAACAAAGATATTATTTCATCATCACCCAATACAGGCCAAAAACCTCCTCTTTCGTAGACCCCTGTCGCGCGAACACTAACGATTAAAAGACAAAAGATTTGCGTAAACAAGACATAAATTAGTGGCTACCGGCTACATAATCATCATTTACAGGCACTACTGTATTTTCACCCAGCCATTCGCTGTTGTCACTCAGGCAGCCAGTGGTAGCACTTACAAATAAATCTATTGTACTAATATTTTAAGGAGAAAAGATTTGTTTTTTTTTTTGTATGTACTGTTTGTATATAATATGTTTGTTTGTAATGTATAAAATCAAAAAATATTTAACCGATTTTAAAAAAAAACTGTCACTGATATAAAGCTATTTCAGATGGACACAGGCTTCAAATTTTCCAATTTATTTATTTTTTGTTTACTTTTTTGACTTATAAAGGGATAACGAGAAAACTATGTTTATTTATTTAAAAATAATCACGAATAAAAAGGTTGTTTTTATATATAGATCACATACAGGAAAAGATATATAACATGTTTCGATCCCATTTCCGGTATAGGGATTATACATGGAGAAGTAAAAAACTTTTTGTTCCTTGATATAATATAATTTTAAATATATTATTTTCCGTTTTGGGTCATAGAAATATTATAATAACTCGATACGTTTTTGCCTCGTGTCGTAGTGTGACCACGAGTAATTAAAATATCTCGTGGTCACACTAGTATGACAAAACGGTGTGACCACGAGTCTGTCGCCGATTTTCATACTATTTATGCCGATTTTAATTTCAAGTCCCTATTATATTTCGTTTAGGCTCTACAAGCTTTTGACAGAGGGACGGACAGACACACGATCAGACAGAAAGCGTTGCTGCAGCAATATTGATCCATTAAGTACTTTTTGGGTACGGAATTGAACTACAATGCAAATTGATCACGTCATGGGATATCAAATATGTGCAGCTTTCAGTGATAAAATTGTATCGGAAGAATTTATGAGTAGGTACTTTCCACATTATCAACTAGATCGATTATTTTAACACTCAGGCGCTGATAGGAGCTTGGAATAGGTTATAACTGGTGTGCATTTTATATATACTTAGTACTTACTCATTCGATAGATGTTTTATTTCAAAGTATTTGGTAAGTATCTGGATTCGCATTTTTTCCGAAGATCATTTTTTGTCAGATTGTTGAAAATCACAACTCCGTGATTTTCATCAAAATTGTACTTAATAGTCTTTTAGGCTTGGTTGAACGGTGGCTTTATCGCCGTCTAGTATTTGTCATGTCCACACAAAATTAGAAGAATCTTCGCAATAAATATACCTTTAAAATCTGTATTCCTCGAATTAATAATGTATTACAAAAGTTCCTTTGTTGCCATCCGTATTTACAATCATTAACCAACGCATATAAAATCGGAAGGCTATGTCCATTACAGCTGACTTCTTTGATGTTAACTAGATATCTTATTAATAAATTTACCTATAATGTGTGTAGCTTTAGTTTTACGTAGGAGATGGTATAATAGTTACCTATCTGTTATTCTTTGCTTAAATTAAAATATTGTACGTCCGGAATTAAGATCTCAATGTACAGTTTTATACAATAAATTTATCTAAATCATATTTGAAAAAACTAGGACGTCGTGGTCTTGAATTTGATCTTATCGGGGATGACTATGTTTAGCAATGAACGTCTTCCAGTTCAGCTGATTATGACATATATTTTTTATCCCTTTTTATGAAGGATAAGTGCTTTTGGCTTCTATCGGCATCTACCGCTTCACCGGACGGGGGGTGGAGCGCTTCGCTCGCGTCGCAATGCGTGACGCAGAAGGCGCACGCCAAAAATTTTGGCCACCGGCACATGGGCATCCAGGGTTACGAACATCGGCTTGGACTCGATCTTCTAAATAACAAAACTCCGTTACATTAATTTTGTACTGACAGTAATGCTCACCCTGGTGAATGTTGTACATACTGATCATGCAAACGCTCTAAGCTCATCTCGAAATATATCCACTGTTTCAGAAAGGCAAAGTTAAAATGTGAGAACTGTATAATTTACATTAAAAGTGAAGATTTAATAAAGTCTCGCCAACTACCAAAATCGGTCAGGCGCAAGTTTCACTGACGCGTCAAGGTTTCCGCGGTCATCCATAGCGAAAACCTTAGCATTGGTTAGTCTTTTTCATTGCCAGCGCTAGTTTTAATTATGTGGCTATCACAAGTCCGAAGTGTAAAAACCACGATAACCTGAGGCGTTGCTATAGGTAAACCCACGGAATAGAAAAAACAAGTGGAATTGTAACGTGTGTATCTGTGGGTGTGGGTGTGTGTGTGTGTGTGAGTGTGGGTGTGTGTGTGTGTGTGACAGACACATACACATATGTGTATGTCTGTGGCATCGTAGCTCCCATACGAATGGACCGTTTTGGATGCGGTTTTTCGGTTTGAAAGCTAATGTGATCGAGATGGTGCTTAGATATATAGGGGATTATATGCCAAAAATTGGGATTGCGGACGGGACTTTAACGCGCATCATCCGTGCGCCTGGGTGCTTGCCAAATAAGCCACCGTAACCACTAGGTAGGTATATAGCACTCAAAAATTCTTCTTTATTTTTCTTATTATTCACCTTAGGGGACGGTAACGCCATCTACTGATCTATTGGTGGCTTAATTGGCAAAAAGCATGGGCCGCGCAGAGGCTCGGATGTTGCAGGTTCAGGTGCGTCTGTTTTCACGTATTTCCCAACTATTTGAAGTACTTAGTAATTAGGTAGTTGTATTTTGTAAGTAAGTAAACAAAGGCCCTTTTAAAAAACAGTCTTAACATTTATCAAAATATTTAATCTACTAGGTATTTAATTTTATCAGTGACGCTGCTTTGTGAACCAGTCAACCAATACAAGAAAAAAAAAGTTTCCTTTAGTACATTGGTAAGTTACAAGGACAAATAAAAAATGTATATAACCACCGACATTATAGTGAAGAACCATCTCGATCACATCAGCTTTCAAACAAAAAAAAACCGCATTAAAATCAGACCATACGTCGGGAGCTACGATGCCACAGCCAAACATACACTCACACACAACCATTATAATTAACAAAACCAATTTGTTCTGTCATTTCACAGCAATAAAAATTGATATGAAAACGAAAATGTTAGCAATGGTTATTATTATTATTCAGCCTGGTTTGCAGAGCAAAGGACTCCCTACCCTCCTTCCATGAATAATAATCTAGGGCTTTGACTTGCCAGTCCCTCCAGTAGAGTCCAGTTCATACCGCCATCTCCTTCTGGGCCTGCCACGACGTCGTTTAACTTTGTGTGGGCTCCACTCAGTGGTGAGTTTAGCCCACAGCTCGTCCGACATGCGGCAGATGTGTCCAGCCCAGTTCCACTTTAAACTAGTAGCTTTTCGACCAACGTCGGTGATTTGGGTCTTGGAGCGCTGTATGCTGTTTCTGATGCGGTCAGATAGTCTGACTCCAAGAATGCTGCGCTCCATTGCTCGCTGGCAAACCCCTATATTGTGCTTTTGATGTTCTGCCAAAGACCAAGTCGGAGCATCATAGGTGAGGATGGGGAGAATGCATATCTCCATGAGTTTCTTTTTATGGATTAATGCAGTGGTTAGCGTAACAAAAAAAAATCTAATATGAAATACTAAAATTGTATGTTACGCTTAACACTGGGAGGGTTCAGTGTAGTTACAAATATATCTATGGTCTTCAAAGCCTGCAACGTGAAGACCCAACACGATTATCATTACAATTGCATCCAGTTGACTTATTAGCCCTTTTATTATGGCTATATACCAACATAATTTCAAGTAAGATAGAATCTATCTTCTATACTTATATATAAAAGTGAAACGTTGTCTGTTTGTTTGTGTGTATGTTTGTTTGTTTGGGGAGCTATCACGCGACAGCGACTGGACGGATTTTGATCAAATTTGGAATGGAGATAGCTTATACCCTAGGGATAAAACATAGGATACTTTTATCCCGGAAAATTGTAAGTTTCTACAGGAAAGCTAGAAAATGTTGTTAACTCGCTGTAAGGAACGGTTGCCATGGAAACGAAATAACAAGTATGTCTACTTTTGCATTGGTTTTTAATATCCTAGAAAATGCCTAGAGAGCATAGGATGCTTTTTTTGCAATAAACAGTAGTCCGCGCGGATGCAGTCGCGGGCGGGAAAGCTAGTAAGTACTAATATAATTTCATGTAAGATATAATCTATCTTCTATGCTTATAATAAAGCAATAAGAATGAAAGTCTGTACAAAGACGATAATTGAAAACAAAATGGTCTAGGGTATTTAAAATAATCTACTGAACAAGAATATAACATTTTTTTTAAATCGTGTCTGTTTGTTTGTCTGTATGTTTGTTCGCGTATCACGTAAAACCTACTGGCCGATACCGATGCGGTTTTCACTGTTGGATACTAGCTGTACCTGCGGCTTCGTACGAGTGGTAATTTCTCTAGGTTAAAAGTACTTTAAGTACTACTAGTTGTACCCGCGGCTTCGCATGCGTGGTCATTTTTGTATTTTTCCATGTCCTAAAATACCAATATACATAATACATTTGTATTCAGCCGTCAAAAAGATTTTTATCGGTTGCTCGGCGTTTACTCATCGGATTAAGATACCAAGTACTCCAGTTTGTAAGTCAAACCCTAAGCTATCAAACAGTCCACCGCAGAACCACATCGCAATCGGTCCAGTAGTTTTTACGTGTTGCGCGAACAACCATACAGACACGATTTAAAAAAATGGTATATTCTTGATCTAGTACCTTATTTTAGGTACCTTAGACCATTTTTTTTATTATCTTGTTTGTGCAGACTTTTTCTTACTTATTACTTTATTATAGAAGTATGGATAAAATATTTATACTAGAAGTGATTGAGTTATCCAGGTGCTACGTTCGGAAACAATAAATGTTTGTGAAAACATGACTCACTTTTTTTTTGTTAATAAAGCTGTGCGCCTCTGGAATGTCCTTCCAGTCGCCATCAAACGTACACAATCTATTGATAGTTTTAAGACCCTAGTCTTTTTTTTTACCTCTCCAGCTCCTCACAGGCTTTAACTATGTCCTAGCACTGACTTGATATGTATTTAAGTATGTATAATTATACATGTATATGTATGTAAGTTTATTATTACTTATAAAACATCTACCTGCTCTTTGGCTCACGGAAGAAATTAAATCGCTTATAAATAAAAAGCTCTCTGCCAAGGCTAAGTGTAATGTAAGCCAAATGATCACAACAAGCTTAGATATGTTGAACGTCGAAATCAATGCAACAAGGTGTGTAAATGAAGATTCTGCAAAAGTATGGAAGTTTCTAAGATCTTTAGGAGTTGGAAAGTCTCGTCAAGACAAAATACCTAAAGATTTAGATATTGATAAGCTTAACCAGCATTTTTCCTCTTCAGCTAACTTTGATGGGCCCACTAAAGCTGCTACATTACGTCATCTCTGCTCACTTCCAACTCCTGACCATCCTGAAATTCTTTCGTCTTTAATCAATTTTCCGATTGTGATGTTAAGAAGAACGTAAACGCTATTTCGTCAAATGCAGTTGGTAGTGAATGTATCAGTCGTAAAATGATCGTCCTCATTCTTGATGAATTACTGCCTGTCATTCAGTATATCCTCAACACTTCTATCTGCAGCGGTATGATTCCTTTCGTTTGGAAGGAAGCCCAAGTAACTCCTCTCCCTAAAAAGAGTAATCCTTCCTCATTAACGGACTATCGTCCTATTTCTATTCTACCTTTCCTTTCAAAGCTGCTTGAACGTCTTGTTGATCAGTAACTTACTTCCTTCCTTATCCGAAATAATCCATATACTGAATCCATTCCAATCCGGTTTCCGACCTGGTCATAGTACTGTCTCTGCACTAGTCAAGATTACTGATGATGTTCGTTGTGGTATGGATGATGGACAATTACGCTGTTTAACAGCGAAGACTTTGACGTTTTATTAGGACTTTTGCGTACTCTTAACATGTCTCCAACGGTAATTGATTGGTTTCATAGTTACCGGAATGGTCGCCGATGTGTTCGCATTGATGTTCGCATTGATGAGAATTTCTTCGCAGAACGTGTTCGCATTGATGAGAATTTCTCATCTTGGTGTAATACGACTGCTGGTGTACCTCAGGGCGGCATCTTATCTCCTCTTCTCTTTTCAATCTTTATTAACTCTATCTCTCAACAGTTTTCTAGTTTCTATCACCTTTATGCGGATGATTTACAAATTTACACTCAGGCTCCTTTGGATAAATTATCTGTGGCTATCGAAACAATTAACGCTGACCTACGAATGATATCCAACTGGAGTAACTCGTATGGCCCCAGAGTCAACCCAGCGAAAACACAAATTATTGTAATAGGCAGCTCAAGAATGATTTCAAAAATAGATTGGTTTCGCCTACCACAGGTTATTTTCGAAGGAACACCCATTCAAATCAGTGATACGGTTAAGAACCTTGGAATACTAATTGATGGAAAGCTTTCTTGGGTACCACAATTGGCAGAAACTAGCCGCAAACTTTTCACCTCCGCTTTTTCTCTTAAGAGATTACGTAATTTCCTACCTACTACCACTAAAATTTCTCTTGCACAATCCCTTTTACTCCCAATATTAGATTATGCTGACGCCTCATACCTAGATTTAACCGAAGAACAGCTCAATAAGCTTGAACGCTTACAGAATTTTTGTATAAGGTTCATATTTGATCTGCGCTAATATGACCATATTTCTGAATATCGCAAAAACCTGAAGTGGTTACCTATTCGCCTTCGCCGGAATGCTCACATTCTTTCTATTCTATTCAATACTTTATTTATTCCTTCTTCTACCTCTCCCTCCTATCTCAAAGAACGTTTTGTGTTCTTGCACATGACCCACTCCCGATGTTTGCGTTCCTCAGAAACTCTTCAACTCAAGACACCTCCCACACTACACAGTTCTATGAAAAGTCATTCACAGTAAAAGCTATGAAACTGTGGAATGCACTTCCGCTGGATATCAGACGAGATAAAACATTACCTATATTTAAAAATATGGTAAAGAATCACTATCTCTCCAATCTAAGCACTGCTACGTAAAAGTATGTATTTAAACCTAATTTGTAATATAAATATGTATTAGTTTATTGTAATAATAACATGTATTAATTTATCGTATAAATAGTTATTGATATATTTTATTTTACAAAAGTATCTATGTAATAGAATGTTATTTTAATGCACCGCCGACTACTCCTTGTTCTTCCATTACTGTCCATCCAAAGGTTGTCTGGAAGAGATCGCTCTTAGCGATAAGACCGACCATTGTACTTATTTTAAATAAATATTTGTAAGTGTAATAATATATTTTTAGGTGCACTAAAGTGTTATCTATCTATCTATCTATAGCTGTATATTTTAACATAATATTTAAGTAACTGTTACTGTGTAGTTTATTTTACATTTTATTTATTTCTTTATATTTACATTGAATTTGTATAGAAATGTAATATTGCCACACTACCGACCCGTATTAGCAATTAACTTCTTTCCATCCTAAGGGTGTCTGGAAGAGATCGCTATGAGCGATAAGACCGCCCAATGTACCTATTGTTTACGTTATTTCTATTTTGTAATTTGTTTAATTGTGTGTCAATAAAGTGTTATTGTATT
Source organism: Alsophila aescularia (assembly GCA_946251855.1). Classification (NCBI taxonomy): domain Eukaryota; kingdom Metazoa; phylum Arthropoda; class Insecta; order Lepidoptera; family Geometridae; genus Alsophila; species Alsophila aescularia. Next base: position 44,723,888 of record OX276380.1, read on the forward strand.
GTATTGTATTTAATGAGTAAATACACTGAAATGATTAAGCTAAAGATTAGAACAATTAACACAACTTAAGTACACATTGTAATAGTGCAGCGGTAATCATATCAATGTGTACTTTCTTGTGTCATAGAGAAAGGTAGAGTACCTCAAGTACCTACCTAGCCACTTATCGCCCGCACCACTAATTGCCATATTTATTATCATTTCTTTTCAAGATAACCTGACCGTATAAAGTTAATATCAATATCAATCTGCATTTTAGATAGACGCGTCATTACGCGCGAGACTGGTCACCACGGTGCACCTAATAGCCATACCTAAACAAAAGAAAATTAAATCGGGCGTTAAAATGACGGTGAATTTGAAGTGTGCTGTAGTTTTTCTCGCTGTCGTCAGCTTTTATGGCCGAAGTGAGTATTTTTATTTTGTTTTAAAATAAGTGTTCTTGATATGTTGTGATGCAAGTGAAATTTGAGTTCGGTGAATACTGTACGGTGGAAACTGAAATTTGAGTTCGGTTTAATGTAGAGTGTTCGTCAATATCTATACCTATCCTTTTAATTTTAATTATTGTCTGCTTGTAGTACCATAGAATACATAATAACGTCAAATCTAATAAAACTTTGAAAGTAATTTCGAAAAAAAAAACGTATGTTGTGACGTCTGAATTATGCGAAAAATATGACCGCGTGCAACCTTTGTCAATTCCGTTTACAAAGAAAACATCCATCCGTTAAGTATGGAATTTCCAATAATATATCCTTATTCCAATTTCAAATCTGTAGTTCCACCGGTTTTGGCTGAGCGTTGTCTGTAGACCTGCAAATTTCAAATCTGTAGTTCCACCGGTTTTGGCTGAGCGTTGTCTGTCAGTCAGTCAGCCAGTCAGTATGTGCCTGTATTGTTTTATGGGTACAGATTAGAAAAAAATAAGATACAATACAAAAAATACAAATAATTAAGAAAATTGTATTCAGATATTTATAAGATACTTCACTCCTCTATTGACAGAGTTCGTCTACACGGTCGAAATGATTGAGTGAAGAAAACTTTTTAATTCCATTAAATCGAGCCATTAGCAACTGAACCAAAAGAAAGTTCTGAACAGTCAACAGACTAGAATCTATACCAATATATAAAAGTGAAACGTTGTCTGTTTGTTTGTTTGTTTGGGGAGCTTTCACGCGATAATGGCTGGACGGGTTTTGTTGAAATTTGGAATAGAGATAGCTGGATAAAACATGGGACACTTTTTATCCCGAAAAATTGTAAGTTTTCACGGAAATACTGGAAAATGTTGATTACTCGCTGTGAGGAACGGTTGCCATGGAAACGAAATAACAAGTCTGTCAAAAAACATCAAGAGCATTGGTGCTATACCTTCTTTTGCATAGGTTTTTAATTTCCTAGAAGAACATTCGATGTCTTTTTTCGCGATAAACAGAAGTCCGCGCGGACGAAGACGCGGGCGGGGAAACTAGTATAGTATACGAGCTCGTAATAATGAGCTTGTACCTTGCACTGATATTCTCATAAACAGTTGTTACGTTAAACGTCTTCATCCTACCGCGAGGCAGTGCAGGACGGTTATTAGGTGATCACGCTTTAAAATGAATGCTAGGCGAGTTCCCTTACGCTCCACCTCATTTCAGCCAAGCAACCTCATGAAAGCTTATTATGATAACCTATATAACAAGGTATTGCACGAGAAGAACGCGACATGACTTGCTGGCGAGCAGAGGCAGATTCGTCAAGTGACCCGCATTGGATCGCCTAGCTGAAACCGTCTCGCACTGCCTCGCGGGAGGCTGAAGCCGTTTAACATAATAACAATTGAAGAAAATCTCATTTTAATTAAATAATAATGAGCTTGCTCATAATAATACTGGAAACTTCGTGAAATATGTATGGGCCGTGGAGGTATCCTTTCAAATAAAATGTAATCCACAAAGAAGGACATAAAAAAAAAATTATGCTAACCTAAAACCTTACCTATTTAATAATAAATCTAGTCTAACAAGCCTCAACCAATGGGCAAAGTTTAATTGTAAATTACAAGCACAAATTAAAAATGTATCTGACCCCCTACCCCTCATCCCCACTATAGGTAAGAAGCATCCCGATCATATCAGTTTTAGAACATAAAAACCGCATCAAAATCGGTCCATTCGTTCGGGAGCTATGATCCTCACCTCCACTCTCCCCTCCCCACATTATAGCTCAGAACCATCTCGTTTACCTCAGCTTTGTAATATTATAAAACGCAGCTAAATCGGTCTATTCGTTTTCTCCCCCCCCCCTCCCCCCCCCCCCTCACCCCCCCCCCCCCCCCTTTTCTCAAACTTTTTTTTTTTATTAGGACCAAAATAACAAATAAATTTTTCTATATGTCACCGGCAGATAGCTTGATCCGCCGTTTAATTAACTGCTGAGGCTTTTGATTGAGTGGATTCAACTAACGGCCTGAATTATATTCAGCCATTCAATCAAACAGCTATAGGCAAATATATATGATTTGGATCAATCACGTTTAATTACTTGCGTAGGCTATTCAGTTAAATTTAGTTCCACTGTCTGCCACCTGGCGCTGAAGTCCATATAACGATCATAGTCATACAGAAACGATCACTCGTCATTTGAGGAAAAATAAATTTGATCCTTTTTACAACTGAATAACGTTATTTTTTTAATTCAATGTAGTTATAAGGAAAAACGGTCTTGAGAGAGACTTAATTTTCAGTCGCTGTGTCCCTTTCACACAGATGCTAGCATATTATCAGTAGTGTGTACATTCAATTTATATTTCTGGATTTTCACTGTGTATTTCATTATGTGACGTTCATATGTTTCAACTCATTTCCACCTTGTTAATTTTTTTGTGTTACTGATTGCCTGATAACGAAGATAAGAAAAATAATCCACAATAAATGGAGGCATTGCAAATTTCTGGAAATTTGTAATGTGAGGTAATGTGAAGTAATGTGAGGAATGTTTTCGAAATCCTCACCAGACCGTCTCCACAAGTGGGGATTTCGGGAAAGAGCAAAAAAATATTTTTAGAACTATACCTACCTTTGGGGGCTCTATGGAAAAACGACCGTATTTTTTTAACGAAAAATTCTTACAATTTTGAACGAAAAATTACTTTGTTTTTTTTTAAAGTTTTTTTAAATTATTTTTAAGCAAGTAATTATTCACAGAAGTAATGGATCTCATCGATATCTTTGTTTCGGATGACATCTGTCAAACTTAAAAGGGCTATTACTCTAAAACTGTTGATCCTAGACTACTAGTTTCTTTACAAAAGTGATAGATCTTATCGATATCTTCATATTGGATGACAGTTATCAAACTTAAAAGAGCTATAACTTTGAAACAAAACAGCTGATCCAAAAACAAGATATCGATGAGATATATCGCTTCTGTAATGAAACTACTAGTCTAGGATCATTAGTTTCCAAGTTTTAGACCTTTCAAGGTTCGATAACTGTCATCCAAATCGAAGATATCGATGAGATCTATCACTTCTGTAAAAATAATTCAAGTGTGGGATCAATAGTTTCAGTGTTATAGTCCTTTTAAGTTTGACAGCTGTCATTCAAAATGAAGATATCAATGAGATCTATCTCTTCTGTAAAAAACTACTGAACTATGATCAATAGTTTCAGAGTTATAGTCCTTTTAAGTTTGACAGCTGTCATTCAAAATGAGGATATCGATGAGATCTATCATTTCTGTCTAGAAACTACAAGTCTTGGACCAACAGTTTCAGAGTTGTAGCCTTTTTAAGTTTGACAACTGTCATCATATCGATGAGATCTATCATTTCTGTAAAGAAACTATTCGTCTAGGATCAATTAGTTTCAGAGTTATAGTCCTTTTAGGTTTGACAACTGTCATTCAAAATGAAGATATCAATAAGATCTATCATTTCTGTAAAGAAACTCCTAGTCTAGGATCAATAGTTTCAGAGTTATAGTTCTTTTAAGTTTGACAACTATCATCCAAAATGAAGATATCGATGAGATCTATCAAATATGTAAATAAACTACTAGTATAAGATGAATAGTTTAAGAGTTTTAGTCCTTTTAAGGTTGACAGCTTTCATTCAAAACGAAGATATCGATGAGATCTATCACTTCTGTAAAGGAGTGAGGAGGATATTAGTTTAAAAAATCCTTTTCCCATAGGGGGGCCCTATGGGAAAAGGATTTTTTAAACTAATATCCTCCTCACTCCTTTACAGAAGTGATAGATCTCATCGATATCTTCGTTTTGAAAAATATCGTTTTGAATAATACAAAGGCAGGTATAGTTCTATAGTAGTTGTGGTCGGGAAAAAGGTTTTCTTTTGTTGTTACCATAATCCCCACTCCTGACAACTAGTGGGGATTTCGGGAAAACATTTTTAGCTTTTTTAACGTAATCCCAAAAAAAAAATTTTGATCGATGTGACATCACTGAAGTGACTTTCAATTTGATTAAATATTTAAAATAACAATTGACACTACTTTGAAATCCTTTAATCACAGTGGAATTTATAATTATTGATAACAAAGTTTTTATTAGACAAGTACGTTAGGTATACTAATAAAAAATAATGATAGGAATGTGTCTTAAGATCAATTTCGTGTGATAATATACAGGTTGTAGTTTTCCATCCCCGCCGTATTCGCAGAGTCGATTGTAATAGGTATACCTTAATCAACTAACAATACTATTTAATTCCTACATTTAACTGGAGGTGGAATTTTTAATAAAATATTTTATTGATAAATCGTAGTAGGCCCAACTTTATTTTGGAGTAGAACCCCACGACACACACACACATGTATGGTAGGTATGTGTGCGCGCTCCTATAGACGCGCCGCGCGCCGCCGCCCGCGCCACAGAATAAATAGCGAACCTTTAATTATCAGTTGGTATAAATAAACTTAGGCCCGTATTAATAAATCGCTCTTGGTTGAGCTCTCAAGTGCGATATCAACTGATACGCTCTCAAGTTGTGATCAGCATCTTAAGATCGTCTCTGATTAATAAATACATTTCAAGAGCATCTCAGATCATGTCGCTTTCAAGATATAGCGTAAGGTTAAAATTTATTACTTCGATTTAGTTGAATTAAATTAAATGCGATTATATTAAACGTAATGTTTATTTTCTACATAATTATCATAACCTTACTTTAGTTTTTTGTAGAAAGGATGTAAGCCATAACATTTGTCTATATTTTTAAAGTTACACTATCTAATAAAGAACTTCCAACTACCAAATCTTCAGATCTTTTCGCAATCATGCCAAATAAATTTGTTTATTCCCAGAGGAATATAAAAATATTCTTATAATGATGGTTAATATAATTATAATTATCAACATCTGACATAATATTTTCGAAATCCTTGATACTAGCAACTGGCAATCACGCTCTCAAGTCACGGATCGACTGCACTCAACATTCTGCATCTCAAAGCGCATCTCAAGTGCGCCCTTGATAGTCGAGATTGATTTATTATTAAACACTAACTCAGCTGATTACGGCATCTCAATCAACAGCTTAAGATGTGTTTATTAATTAGATTCGCACCTTGAGATCGCTCTAAAGAGCGCTCTTGGAGTTGAGATCGGTTTATAGGGGGTATCTATGGGAAAAGGATTTTTTAAACTAATATCCTCCTCACTCCTTTACAGAAGTGATAGATCTCATCGATATCTTCGTTTTGAAAAATATCGTTTTGAATAATACAAAGGCAGGTATAGTTCTATAGTAGTTGTGGTCGGGAAAAAGGTTTTCTTTTGTTGTTACCATAATCCCCACTCCTGACAACTAGTGGGGATTTCGGGAAAACATTTTTAGCTTTTTTAACGTAATCCCCACTGATGGGGGCGGTCTGGTGGGGATTTCAGGATTAATCCCTCTTTGGTATGCAGCTTACATTTCAATGACGAAGACTTTCTAACGATAGGCTAAAACCTGAAGCATGAAAGCTGTTGTCCTGTTTAGTACATAAATTATGGTCGCCCTTTTGGAACGAGACACAGGTCCTTAGTAGTTAGTCTCTGTCGGACCGCGTTTCTTGTACCAGTGATCCTTCTTGTTACATACATAGTTTACAACTTGCTTGATATACTGTCAGTATACATAGTATCGCTTCCTAGTCTGTGGTCAATATGGTGTCGGCAAGGAATAATATTGTTCTTACAGTTTGATTGCGTTAACGCAAAAAATAGTACAAAGTAAGAGTGTCGTGACAAAAATAATGTGAATCTAGCGTGACTGTTCTGTTTGCAAGCTAAAAATGTAACAACATTTTTTTAAAGAATTGCGCCATTTAGACTTATTATGCTAGTTAGGTTGAACGTGAAAACTGTTTACACACATTTGTCTGTTTGCAAACTACTATGTTTGATACAATTACGCCTAAAGCTGAGTTGAGGTAAACGAGATAGTTCTTTGCTATAATGGAGGGGAGGTGGGAGAGGGGGGGGGGGGTGAGTTGGGGTTTATATACATGATTAATTTGTGCTTATAAATAAATATATGAGCTGTAAAGTATCTACAAGCGCCTTTTATTTCTTTTTCTCATAGAGGCGGATGAAAAGTAGAGTGTATCACTCGGGCACAAAATTATTTTCCCTCGGGCGACGTATATTTAATCCCTCGCTACGTTCAGGATTCTACTCTAGAATCCTTCACTCCGCTCTGGATTCAAAATAGCGCCCTCGCCGGCAAAATATTAATTCGCTCCCTAGTAATACAATCTACTATTAAAATCGGTTCAGTAATTTTTGAGTTTATTTATTACAAACAAACATATATGATAATGAACTGTAAATAATCACATGCTGTTAAGATACATACCTACTAATTGGCTTGAGTTTGATTGACTTGATAATTTTAACTAACTGTGACTAATATATCTTAAATATATTTTAACTTAGTGACAGTAACTACGTGAAGTCATTATAGTAGGGTTAATTTTATCAAAAACACAAAGTAAATTAAGAAACTAAAAACCACAATTTTTTGAGTTGATAAATATCAAACACCAATATGTCCTTGATAAGTGAATAGGCGATAATAGAGTGTTTTCATTTGCATGACTGTGTTTGATGGTTTTCCTAGACGTTAAGTATTTTTGGTATGCATTGGTAATTAATTATCGCATTAATAACAATTTAAATGTTGGTTGTTGTTAGTCAGGTTCAACAATTTTAATATCTGAGTCCATTATCAGTAAATTAAACCTTTTATGTTGAATTAATACTGCAGAATGACATCAAAATATGATCAGTTTTGAAAACACAATGGCTCCATAATGACAGATTGATTGATCTGATTGTTTGATTTGGACGTATTGGATTTTGATGTAATAGTTTCTGGGTACTTATTATCTATTGAAACGAAACAGAGTTTTTACGCATGATTTTCGTATAAAAACGTGGATTTATTAGAAATTGAAACATATCGCAAAATACATCATTTTTGTAATTTTATTTTGGTATAAAAGTATATTTTTTTATGTGAGGTGGACATATTGGCGTTTGATATTTATCAACTCAATTTTAACATATGTTGTTAATTAAACTATTTATTGTATAAATACAGAATAAAAAAAACATACCAAACTTGTGTTGCAGAATTCTTTGAATTCAGGGCTTTTTCTTTTAGAGAACTAAGTTTTCACGTGATAATTATCATAAAAATACAATATTATAGCTATTTAAACTTGATAAGAATTTATCTAATATTTTTCTTAACGATCAATTTGGATCACGGATGGGGGATTATAAGATATATTCTCGTTAAGCAGGCGTTAATGCTAAAAACATATAAACATATGACAAGAATTATTTTAATCTATAGGCACTTATAATAAGGCAATAAGAACTAAAAAGTCTGTACAAAGAAGATAATAAAAAGCATGGTCTAGGGTACTTAAAATAAGCTACTGAACAAGAAAGTAATGTTTTTTTTTAAGTCGTGTCTTTCTGTTTGTCCGTTTGTATGTATGTTTGCTTGGGCATCACGTAAAAACTAGTAGAATGATTGCGATGCGGTTTTCGGTCTGTTGGATAGCTTAGAGTTTCACTTAAATACTGGAGTAGGTACTTGGTAATCTTAATCGGATGATTAGATTCCAAGCAATCGATAAAAAACTATGTATGACATATGAAGAATTTTAAAGAAATTTAGTTTTTGGTCCTGGAATAACACGTGTGGGCTACTTTTAAATGAAATAACCACGCGGGCAAAACCGCGGGCACAGCTGGTTGTAGTTTTGCATCCCCGCCATATTTGCGGAGGTAGGTATACTCCACTTACAAAACACGAATCATTAATAAAAGAAATACAAAAAAATATGAACTAAAAATAAGTAAAAAAAGTTTATAAAAAGCGATATGTGTATGCGATCTTAATTTGAAATCACCCAGTGTGGCAAGAGCTTGCGCCCACACAAACTAATGAAGCCTTGTCGCGTGTATTGGCTGTTTCACGCACACTACGCGCCGGCCGCGGCGTGCGGCGGCGCCCCAAGGTTGGCGGTACCCTCAAAGAAGGCGGCGCGGCGTAAGCGGCATTTGATAAAGGCAAAACGCGCGTGGGTCATTGCCCCGGTCGTTGCCCGAGCAATCAGCTGTTCGATCACTCACAGTCGGCAGCGGTACACGCTCGCCGCGATACGCTCGATGCTAAAATGAAGCAATTTTCTAATGTCTAACTTATGGAGATGGTTCATTTGTTTTTTTTTTGCCCACGCCCATGCGACATTTTGCTGGGTGCCACACAGAGCAATTCCAGGTGTCAACTCAATGTGAACGTGTTAAAAAATACACAAAACATTAAGACATCGTGCTCAATTGTGCATTGAAAATTAAGGAGGATACTGAAGAGTATCAAGGTAACGTAAATTGTAAACTAGTTCATAATTTTTTACATTCCAATCGAACTGTAAATAAGCTGATTCCAATTTTTTTACCACGCCGGAAATTCCTAACTAATGTCAACTTTGATGATACATTCTCACTTGCATTAAAGGCCGTATTAATAAACCGATCTCAACTCCAAGAGCGCTCTTTAGAGCGATCTCAAGGTGCGAATCTAATTAATAAACACATCTTAAGCTGTTGATTGAGATGCCGTAATCAGCTGAGTTAGTGTTTAATAATAAATCAATCTCGACTATCAAGGGCGCACTTGAGATGCGCTTTGAGATGCAGAATGTTGAGTGCAGTCGATCCGTGACTTGAGAGCGTGATTGCCAGTTGCTAGTATCAAGGATTTCAAAAATATTATGTCAGATGTTGATAATTATAATTATATTAACCATCATTATAAGAATATTTTTATATTCCTCTGGGAATAAACAAATTTATTTGGCATGATTGCGAAAAGATCTGAAGATTTGGTAGTTGGAAGTTCTTTATTAGATAGTGTAACTTTAAAAATATAGACAAATGTTATGGCTTACATCCTTTCTACAAAAAACTAAAGTAAGGTTATGATAATTATGTAGAAAATAAACATTACGTTTAATATAATCGCATTTAATTTAATTCAACTAAATCGAAGTAATAAATTTTAACCTTACGCTATATCTTATTTGGCAAACACCGAACTTTCAATAAGAAAATAAATCGTTAATTTGTAGTTCATTCAATCTTGCTCGTTCTTTCGTCTTACGAATCTTGATCGTTGCAAGTTCTAGTTCGTGACGTAGCATCTTGAGATGCGGCTCTTGAAAGCGACATGATCTGAGATGCTCTTGAAATGTATTTATTAATCAGAGACGATCTTAAGATGCTGATCACAACTTGAGAGCGTATCAGTTGATATCGCACTTGAGAGCTCAACCAAGAGCGATTTATTAATACGGGCCTAAGTTTATTTATACCAACTGATAATTAAAGGTTCGCTATTTATTCTGTGGCGCGGGCGGCGGCGCGCGGCGCGTCTATAGGAGCGCGCACACATACCTACCATACATGTGTGTGTGTGTCGTGGGGTTCTACTCCAAAATAAAGTTGGGCCTACTACGATTTATCAATAAAATATTTTATTAAAAATTCCACCTCCAGTTAAATGTAGGAATTAAATAGTATTGTTAGTTGATTAAGGTATACCTATTACAATCGACTCTGCGAATACGGCGGGGATGGAAAACTACAACCTGTATATTATCACACGAAATTGATCTTAAGACACATTCCTATCATTATTTTTTATTAGTATACCTAACGTACTTGTCTAATAAAAACTTTGTTATCAATAATTATAAATTCCACTGTGATTAAAGGATTTCAAAGTAGTGTCAATTGTTATTTTAAATATTTAATCAAATTGAAAGTCACTTCAGTGATGTCACATCGATCAAAATTTTTTTTTGGTTTATCTGATACTAGCGACCCGCCCCGGCTTCGCACGGGTAGATAATATATAGAAAGATAAAATTAGTAGGTACTTTATTTGTACAAATAGAACAACAACCATTTCTTACACAAAATGTTTACCTATGTTTAACGCGAGGAGGTTGAATTACGGTTACTATTTCGTGTATTATTAGCATAGAGCATTTCCTACGTCAATGATTATTTAGATGTTCTGTGATTTCGTTTCCATGGCAACGTTCCATATACAAAGACCCGTATCTCCTTCTTAGTTTGTGATCCTACGTAGTATTTATATACTCATTGATTCGTGATAAGTAATCGAGATTTTTTGCAAAATTTAATACCTCGGGTTCCATTATTGCAATTTTTGAAGGGAACTCTAATTTTTTGAAAAATAAAATCCTGTTCAGTGTTACTCGTGAATAAATTAGCTTTCTTTATGTGAAAGAATTTAATAAATCGGGTCTGTATTTTTTGAGTCTATCCATTACAAACAAACAAACAAACAATCAAATCTTTCCTCTTTATAATATTAGTGTATATAATAATTTTCTAATAGAAAAATTTGGGTCACGGACGAGATTCGACCTCGCATACTGTGCCTCAGCGCGGCACATGCCTTTACCAATTCGGCCACCGGTATCTACGCATCGTCATCCAAATCTTTCCACTAGCTTCTTTGAATCTCGTCCGTGATCCAAATTTTTCCATTAGAAAATTATTATATACATTTACGCTAAGCATGCGTTAACTGCTATAAAAAAAACATATAAATAATAGTGTAGATGTAGATAAGGTTCTGCGTGATTAATATTTTCGATACGGATGCACATTGCATTTTATTACAATAACACACAAAATTCTGATGTTTTAGCTCATCGAATTAACATTGGAACTCAGCGGGGTAATACCGTCAGCATACTAGGTACGCTGCCAATTGGAAGGTTATAATTGTATTTTGCAAATGTGGTATTATGAATGAATGGTGTCTTGTGAATGTGATATCTTGAGAATTATGGTGTTTTGCGAACATGACTGTAAATTAAACATTAAATAAGAATAATAAAATCAATTTTTCTTGTAACAATTTTAAGATATATTGTTTTAATACATTTTATTTTTTTGTTTCATTGTCATTGGTTTGTGAGCTACCCTGAAAGTTGCAGCCAGATAGCTAATCGGGAAGTGCTCGAAATTTGAATTGCAAGATTCCAGGACAGACAAAATACACAGACTCATAGATACATACATAGAGTATATAAGTGATAATATACAAGTGAAGATATACAAGTGAAATTAAATGAAAGCTTTTAAAAACACGTCTGTCCTGCCAAAAACTAAATGCCAATAAATTATATATATTTGGAATTTTCTCACCATGGCCTTCAATTTGATACCCATATTGTAAAATTGAAAGAACAAAATTGTTTTTTGCATTTGAAAATGAAGCCATAAAGAAGCAATACTGATTTCTTTCACAAAAAACTAGCATAAGTTACTCGGATTAATGTAAGGATCTAACGATACCCCATACATCCAAATCTGTTCCGGCATTTAAAAGTTATGATGAAATAAATAAACTCACATACATACATATAAAAAGTCTCTATTCGAAGTTTTTTTTGAATAATATATAATAAAAACTTTATAACTGTATAGTTCAATGAGCATTTGGCAGCCTCCGTGGTGTTTATGGTTGAATTGGTCAAGAGGTCACAGAATAAGTACCTAATTAACTACGAAGGTTTGATTCCCGCATTTTTTTAATGCATAAAACATTAAACGGAGTTCGAAACTTAACGGACGTCCATGTTTAATAAGCAGCCTGCTACTGCTGTAGCTGGGCCCGAGGCTTCGCCAGCGTGGTTTATTTCCAGTATAAAAAGTATCTGTTATTCCAGAACATACTTTTTATAAAATTACTAAGTTTCATCAAAATGCTTTCAGCCGTTACTGAGCTATCAGACAGAATTACACAGACTTTTCCATTTACACTACTAGTTAGGTAGATAGGTTCGCGTTTGACCACTATCTGGAATGACGGTAAACGATGCGGTCGAGAAATTTCGAAATAGGGAAAGTAGCGTATGAACCAAAGTGTCCACCCGTTGCTGGACCCGAGAATGTTACACGCTAGCCTTAGGTATATTTTTTTTTAGGTTTCTGTACCCAAAGAGTCCAAACGGAGGCCTATTACTAAGCCTACGCCGTCCGTCCGTCTGTCTGTCCTACCTTTTACGGACCTACCTTTTAACATAACAATTATTACGGTTCATAGGATAAACCTATGAACCGTAATAATTGTTATGTTAGAATGTTTTTTGGAAACATATCAATTAATTTTGTAAAGGAAAAATTTGGATCACAGACTGGACTCGAACCCGCATCATCCGTGCCTCTGTGCGGCACAGCCCTTAAACCAATTCAGCTACCGTGATCACTACATCATCATCAAACCCTCAGTGTCTAAATCCGTCTTACAGAGACGGTAAAGTCGTCTGTTGGCAGAGGCATGGTTTGAATCCCGTCCGTGATCCAAATGTTCAGAAAATTATTAGATATCCATATTAGGATTACCATTACTGATTTACCGTTAGATATAACAACATGGCAGCAAAAGCGAAGATTGGGCTCAATGGCGTGCTTTGGAAGAGGCCTATGTATAGCAGTGGACTGACACGGGTTGATAATGATGATGATGTGAATGATGATGATGATACCAACATTATTTCCGAAATCAAGTCTCATGTCCAGTCTCTGGGCCTCGTTACGAACTCATTTCGTCAACACAATGGAGAATATCTTCTACAACTTATCACTGCCGGTATCAATTGTAGAATTCGCTATATTATTTTATTTATTTATTTACATATTGGGAAAATTTGTTTACAGACTTATGAATAAGAATTAAGCTAAAAACTAAATTGTACAATGGCAATGACCCTGCTAGGCATAAAAGTTAGTTTATCTTTTTAAATGGAGTCTTTTTTATTACAGCGGATCTACAAACTTTGATCTAAACAGTCTACGTTACATTATTTTTGTAGATATAGCTTTTTTTCTTATTTTCTTTATCTTATTATTAGTGCAGATACTTACATTTATGCCACAAAATCGTGGAAACCATTTGTAATCGTATTTATAATAAAACTTTAAAAGTAATTATTTATTATTTTCACAGCCAATGCACTGCAGTGTTATGTTTGTCGCAACTGCATGGAGGTCACCAGTGAACACATCGAAACATGCAGTCCCCTGCAACCGACAACTGTCGAACCTGATCCTATTACAGAAATGGAAGATCCAACTACTGAAGATCCGACGACTATTGAATCACCTACTACTGAAGATCCAATGACTACTGAGACAACAACGGTAGTCCCAGACTTAACTACACAATCTACAATAACCACGCCGGAAACAACTACCACCCTTGAATCAATTTCAACTATCCCAGAATCAACAACTACAATACCGATATCAACTACAGAATCAACAACAACAACTCCAGAATCAACAACAACGACCCCAGAATCAACAACTACAACACTGGTATCAATTACCGAATCAACAACAACTACCCCAGAATCAACAACAAATACTCCAGAATCGGCAACAACAAGTCCGGTGTCAACAACGATTACTCCGGAATTAACAACAACTACACTGGAATCAACTACAACTACCCCAGAATTAACAACAACTACTACTACATCTGATTTAACAACAACAACTATGGAATCGACAACGACTACCCCAGAATCAATTGTGACCAACCCAGAATCAACAACGACTACTTTAGAATCATCAACGACAACTCCGATATTCACCACAACTACCACAGAACAGATTACAACTACCACAGAATCAATTACAATTACCCCAGAATCAACAACGACAGCACCGATATTCACCACAACTACCACAGAACAGATAACGACTACCACAGAACCAATTACAATTGCCCCAGAATCAACAACGACAACTCCGATATTCACCACAACTACCACAGAACAGATAACAACTACCACAGAACCAATTTCAACTACCCCAGAATCAACCACGACAACTCCGATATTCACCACAACTACCACAGAATCGATAACGACTACCACAGAATCAATTACGACTACCCCAGAATCAACAACGACAATTCCGATATTCACAACAATTACCACAGAATCGATAACGGATACCCCAGAATCAACAACGACAACTCCGATATTCACTACAATTACTACTGAATCTATCACTGCGACCTCAGAATCAACAACGTCAACACCGATATTCATCACAACAACCACAGAATTAATAACGACTACTCCAGAATCAATAACGACTATTCCAGAATCAATAACGACTATTCCAGAATCAATAACGACTACTCCAGAATCAACAACGACAACTCTAACATTCACCTCAACTACAACAGAATCGTTAACGTCTACCCCAGATTCAACAACGACACCCTCAATATTAACCACAACTACCACAGAGCCAATAACGAATACCCCAGAATCAACAACGGCAACTCCGATATTATCCACAACTACCACAGAATCGATAACGGCTACCACAGAACCAATTACGACAACTCCGGTATTCACCACAGAATCGATAACGAATACCCCAGAATCAATAACGGCTATTCCAGAATCAACAACGAGAAGTCCAATATTCACTACAACTTCCACAGAATCGATAACGAATAACCCAGAAACAATGTCGACTACCCCAGAATCAACAACAATTCCTATATTTACGACAACCACCGAAGAATCGATAACGAGTAACCCAGACTCAACAACGATAACTCCGATATTAACCACAACTATCACAGAAACAACAGCTACATCTCCGGAATCACCTCCATTTGAGGTAAGTCTTTCGTTTTGGTTCTGCGTGAATACTTTTTTTTGCAGCTTGCGTCAATATAGACTAAGTAATCAGAGCCCACCTTTCCACACCACTGTTTTTAGGATTACCTACGTAGCCAGGCATAAAATAAACCATTACAGAGACGTGCCCCTCAGCACAGAATATATATTAGTATGCCTTCAGTCGGTCTATCTGTTCGTCCGTTATTTGGTATAGATATACATGGTATAACTGAAATACTCCTTAAATTTTAAATATTATTCTAATGGTATAAAGACCAGGCATAGAATCAAATACCAAAAATGAAAAAAGTTTAAATATACTTCAATTATACAAAGGCCGCAAGTCGCAAACACAGATAACTGTGATATTATATCAAATTGTTCTATTGCTCAATATCTATTGTATGTATATATATAGCGAAGCTTATGCTGTATAATTTTATGAATGAGATTCTAATCTTGAAATCTAATTTCAATAATTTCCTGTAATCATTTAATTTAGTAATAATATGATAAAGTTTGATTAGATTGATACTTTAGCACCCAATATGAATTCTAGGAATGATTACGTTATGGTTTTTGAAGTATTTGATAATCAGGAAATCAATTACTGCAATAAACTTATGTTTAATCCCTTATTATTCGACTTTCGAATATCGACAAATAAGAGGTGCACCAGACAAATATATTTTGAAATTCGACAATCGATTTTTACCGACACTACAAACATCCAAATGACACGGTGCAAATGTATTTTGTGGATATATCGTCATGGATCATACAATGCAAATGCAAAATAATCAAACCGTATGAAAGGTCTTTCAATCAAAGTTTAATATTTCAAAATAGGTAGGTATTAAACACATGTGCTTACAACCAACATATGTAAATATGTGCATTTGCAGTAACTAAGTCACTGATAATCAGAATTATGTGACCTAAGTCTTATTATTTTTCTGTTACAAGCCCACGAAACTTTTAAGAAATAAGGTGATTAAAGTACGAAATTTTACAGTCAAATATTTATTGTACTAATTATTCACTAACTCAGCTCATATTTATATGTTAATTTACTACTTTTTTTTATGTGTTGAATAAACGATTTTTCTTTCTTTCTTTCTTTCTTTTATATCAATTAAGTGACGATGATATCAAAGATAAACGACAGGATAATCCTATGAATCCTTTAATGGTAACTCAAATAATGACACCAGGACCCCCTGAAACTGGCTTATCATGCTCAACTGCAGCATTAACACCACTACTATTAACTTTATAAACGTTTTTTTAATTCTACATTGCAGACATTTGGCAGTAGACGACGAAGGTTTGCAAGGGACGTCACGGGACCAGATTATGAACCTCGCTGTGTCGTCACGTATTATGAAGGTAAATGACAAAAAGAGCGAAAAACAGACATGCAGTGTAGGCATCATCATCATTAGCCTATATTCGTCCACTGCTGGAAGAAGCCTAAGGCTCTTCTAGTGAACGCAACTGAGCCCGATCTTCGTAAATCCTCACCCAGTCACTTCAAGCCGCCTTTCGCAAGTCGTCACTCCACCTGACCGGCCGAGCGTCCCACACTACATTTGCCTTAATGTGGTCTCCAGTCTAGAACTAATTTTCCCAAACGGTTGTCAGTTATCTCCGAAAGTTGTGACCAGCCCATTGCCATTCGGCTTGCTTATTCTTTCATGCATCAAAATCTATAACATGATTTAAACTGTGTTTTCGGGATATTCTATCGTAATTTTTGATTATAGTTAAAAAGACTGACGTAGGAAAGGAATTTGGCCACAGTGCAAAGAATGAAGGCTGCGAACTCCTAGGTGGAATGAACTTGCGCGCTCGTGTCCTTTTGCACTCTGCTTGCAAGAACTTCAAACCAGGCGTTATCATGCAAAGTTACACCATCTCCAATGGTATTTTCAGAGGTTTCGGTCCATCGCGATACCCTCTCAGCTTGTCTCAGTTTAATCTAGTCTAGTAAGTCTAATCTTCAATCAATTAACGGACAACTTCCTCTTCATCTATCAAGTTGATATTTCGTACACATCTAGAGACTAAATGAAAAAGCAATATATTGCCACTTATGGCCTTATGGTGCAGTCACTAGTAACAGTATCTTCACATGGAAATTCCTTGTCATTAGGATTACATTATAGTGGTAATATACCCCTATAATATGTAAAAACCGTGCTTAGGCTCATTTTACTAAGTTAGCGACCACTAGGCGGTTCTTTAAAAAATTGCCTGAAAAATACATATATTTTATTTACAAGAAGGTTTGACCGGTCACATAAATCGAAGAACCGATAACCAGTGGGGTAGACGAGTTCTTGAGTGGAGACCACTATAGGCAGTACAGGACGCCCTCCGGCCAGATGGAGCGAAGATTCACGCAAAGTAGCTGGCAGCAATTACATGAGAAGAGCCGAAGATCGGGCTCAGTGGCAAGCATTAGGAGAGGCCTATGTCCAGAAGTGAACCAAGATATGCCGATCCGATAAGAAATATCTATAATTTTCTGTCAAACATTCGACAACGCATCCAACTACGAATAAATGTCAAACATTTGTGAATATTTTCACATCATTGCAATTCTGTCGGCCCGTTTTTTTTTCTTCGGTCGTTCTTGCGTTCTTCTCTCCATCAGTGGGTCTGATATTATAAACGCGAAAGTTTGTAAGTATGGATGGGTGGATGTTTGTTACTCTTTCACGCAAAAACTACTGAACGGATTTGGATGAAAATTAGTATGGAGGTAGCTTATACCCTGGATTAACACATAGGCTACTTCTTACTCTGAAATATGAGAAAAAAATATTATCGTTATCTGTAAAAAATGAAAAAAAAACTTCTTTTTTTTTTATTCTAAGTACCAGGAGAGCATAAAAGAGAGCATAAGCACTTAAGAAGTTGGAGATACGAATATGACAAATAACAATTTTTTTGTCCAAGTGACATGGCGGGGGTGGAAGTTGAGGGTTGTTGGTAGAGGTTTTAAAGGGGACGGGGCCAGTGGGAGGAGTATGGGACCAAAATAAGGAAGAAAACGGAAGCTTTGAAGGAATTTTCAAAATGATAAGTGTCAAAGTGACAGGTGTCAAAGTAGCAGGTGTCAAAGTGATACACTAGGGATGCAAAAAGGAGGGATTTTATTAAATGTGTTTTCTAATGTGGTGGGTGTGGCAAAGATTGACCGCGGGCGAAGCTGCGGGGCGCTAGATATGGATATAGCTATGGATGGATGGATGGATGTTTGGATACTCTTTCACGCAAAAACTACTGAACGGATTTGCATGAAATTTGGTATGGAGGTAGCTTATACCCTGGATTAACACATAGGTTACTTCTTACCCCGAAAAAAATGCAGGGTTCCTGAGGGACGCGGGTGAAACCGCGGGGCGCAGCTAGTGTATGTATATATGTATGTATGTTCCTTTGTGGCACTCTAGAGACCAATGGCGAGAGCTGATTTTGATGGTTCTTACGTCAATTAATTTGACTTAATCTTGCAATGCAAGTGTCATAAAGACAAGATTGTAATCAAAAAACAGACGTCATATTAGTGAAAAAATATATGAAAGTCGACGAAATATGTGTCAAATAGGTATCAAGGTATCATTGAATAGGTATTTGAAAATTATCTTTAGGTTTCTCTTATAATTTTTCATTTCTAATGACCATTTATGTTTATGATCTATAACGATTTAAAGTTAGTTAGATTAAGTTATTAACAAAAAATTACCAAAACCTGTCGAATGAGGTATCAAAATCAAGGCCTATAAATTAAAATACTATTCCTAAAATATGTTTTTTAAAACATTTTTTTTAAATAATCAAAAATTCTATTTGCTTCCTTTTAGTTTTGTTTGCAGTCGGCTTTTTGTTTTTTTAATAATTTATTCCGTCTGACACCGAAAGGTAAGATAAGAATAAACTCAAATAATCTAGGTAAATAGGTATCTTCTGCGGCTTTGCCCGAGTAGTCATTTTTTCCGGGGAAAAGTAGCCTATGTATTCCAGGACCAAAAGTAAATACATAGTACAATTTAACGAATTTAATTCAGTGGTCAAATATTTTTTCATTGATTGATCGGCTTTTACTAATCGAATTTTGATACAACGTAGGTATAAAACCTAATCTAGCCAACAGTGAAAACCACATTTTAATCGGTCCAGTAGTTTTTACGTCTACGCAAACGTACAGAAAGACACCTTTTAAAAAAGTGTATTCTTGTTCAGTAGCTTATTTTAAATCCACTATAGACCATTTAATTTAATTATCTTTTTTCAGACTTTTTGTAACTGCTTTATCTATCTCTATGTATCTAATCAGCCCGTATCCACCCACTGCTGATTATAGGCCTCCTCTCGTTCACGCTAGTCTTTCCGGTCCTGTGCTTTCTCATCCATTGGCCTCCAGCTACCTTACAATATCGTCTGACCATAGGGCTGGTGGTCTGCCTCGAGATCTCAGCCCATCTCTTGGACACGGTGACTGCCTTTGTCCACCTGTTTTCCTCCCGTCTTGCCAAATGTCCTGCCCATTTCCACTTTAGTCTGGCAATTCGCATACCTACATCTTCAACTTTGGTACGATGAAGAATTTCGACGTTTGGTATGCGATCTACCTTAGGCGGATGCCTAGCATGGCGCGCTCTTATTTTGTACATGTGCTGTTTGGTGAGGGGCCATGTTTCGGCACCGTATGTGAGTATGGGCAGGACACATTGGTTAAACACCTTGCTCTTTAGGTTTTGGGGATATGAGATTTAAAAACGTCCTCAAGTTTTCCAAAGGCACCCCATCCAAGTTAAACTCGCCTAGCTATCGCCTTCAGCTGGGAGCCCTGGTTGAAGGACAAACAATGACCAAGATAAATGTACTCGTCTACTATCTCTAAGGGGCAACTGTTGACGATTACATTAGGTCTTCGTGACGGAAGGTTTGTCATAACCTCGGTCTTGGACATGTTCATCCTTAAACCAACGCTCGCAGACGCTTCGTGCAACTCAGTTAGCATGAGTTGGAGATCAGCAGTGGTCTCAGCTACCAAGATGAGGTCGTCAGCTAATCGCAGGTGTGACATGTGACGTCCGTTTACTGTGACGCCTCTCTCGCTCCACCTTAAAGTCTTCATTATATCTTCCAAAACAGAGGTAAATAGCTTCGGAGAGAGTGTCTCCTTGCCGTACGCCTCTCCTAATTGGTATTAGATCAGTCAGTTTGTGCATTATAGTAAATAATAACTGTGCTGCTGCAGCTTTGCCCGCGTGGTCATTTCTCTGGGTTAAAAATAACCTATGTGTAATTCCAGGACAATAAATACCTATAAATTACAAAATACCAAATTTAATTAATAATTCAGTACATTTCTTTAGTAAACCATATTGACTAACAAATATGAATAATTCGCATTTTTTACAATATTACATACAAACCCTAGAAGTTCCCATTTTTCTAGTCGTTTGAAAACTCTGGTTTTACTAATAGGAGATTCCTAAAAATTTAAGGTTGGCTTTAAATAGTGCCACATGCATAAACCGATGAAACATACATGCATGCATGGTTATTCTGATAAAATCATAACCCTCCCTTTTTGTAGCCGGGTCAAGACCTGCCAATGGCAACCCTCGGTCCCCGACTGACAGAAACAATGTTTTGATACACTACTGTCCGTAAGGACTATATATATATATATATATATGTAGGTACCTACTGTGGCTATGGTTAGAAGCACCTTGAATCTACTTCTACGTGATCCGACTTTATCTTATCCCTAGATCATTTAAAAAGCGACAACCAAACCAATTAAACACGAAATCCTCGAGGTGGCCATTTTATTTTATAGAACTTAATCTCAGCAGCCTTTAAAGGTACCTGTAAAGTGCACTTTAAAGTGCATTGCGCTATGATGAGTAAGGAGGACAACGTTTTCACAACAGTACTAGCTAACTTTCAAGTAATTTTATTATCAGATAATAAATAAGTAGCTATTGTTTGTACCATAATAAATCCATACTTATATTATAAAAGCGTAAGGAGTTCTGTCTGTTACCGTTTCAGGTCTAAACGCAGAACCTTTGATAAAATAATATAGTCAAAGGGCTGAACCGATCTTGATGAACTTTCGTGTAGTTTGAACCCTGGGGAACCAACTATACTTTTACTATACTTTTTTTACTTATTAACGTTCACTTTTATTGCAATATACTGTGGACGAAGTCGCAAGCAAAAGGTTCCTAAGATTGCGTGCTTCAAGAATGAGCTCCCAAAATAATTTTGATATGCACGTTTTTGAACGTTTTGAGTATTTTTTGTAGGTGCATACAAAAAAGTTATTGTAACCTATAAACATTTAAGATCAACTGTTTAATTTTGAATTAGCTAATGTATTAAAATCTAAATCAGCACATCATGATATGGGATCTTGTGATTTTGAATCATCATTGTGATCACATAATGATGATTCAAAATCACAAGATCCCCAAGTCTTATGGTAGCGCAGGCAGTACCACAGAAGCATCGGAATTTGAGGATAAAAGGTTAAAATGACCATAATGTTGTAGGTACATATTACTAATAATTACCAAGGGGATTAAATTTATGTGAAGTTACAAGAAGTAGTAAAAAAACCAGCCATAAGATTTGAAAAGAACAATCAAATATCAAGACAAGATAAATGAAGCTGTTTAAAACAAAATGGGTGCTTTAACATGCTTTTTATCATGTCTTTTCACATCATATTTATGGTTTCACGTCTCGTAAACAAAAACCTGCAGCCTAAACCTTAATTTCCTCTATAAGTCATACCTACCTATCTTCTTCTTTAGCCTTCTTCAACCAGTTGATTGGTGTAGGCGTCCATCAAACTTCTCCATTTCTCTCGATTTTGGGCATTTAGAGTCGAATTGCTGCCCGCCACTTTCTTGATATAGTCCTTCCACCTCATCTGTGGTCTTCTCACTGGCTGTGTATGGCCATATGGTCGCCACTCCAGCAACATTTTGCACCCTGCAGTTTGGTTCCGGGCTACGTGTTCTGCCCACTCTCACCTAAGTCTTGCTATTCGTGTACATAAGTACACGAACAGCAACCACGCTTATATCAGACACTACGCTGTTTCGCCTTAGCCACTCATTGGTTATTCTGTTCCTCAATGTAATACCCACCGCTTTCCTTTCCATCGCTTTTTGGGCCACTTGCACCTTGTGAACCCAAATTTCAGCACATATGGTCTGGTAGGATACACTGGTAGGATACACTGGTAGGATACACTGGTAGGATACACTGGTAGGATACACTAGTAGGATACACTGGGCTTCAAAACTTAGTACCACACTTTTAATATCTGTCTGTTCGCGCATCACGTTAAATCTACTGGACCGATTGCTATACGATTTTATTTGTTGGTTGATTTTGATTCTTTGGTTTTATCTTAGATTTTGTCTTACAAACTGGTGTACTTGGTATCTCAATCCGATAAGTAGGAGCTAAGCAAAGTATTAATTTTAAAAGTGTGGTACCTACTAAGTTTTGAATAAAACTACTACTGGACCGATTGCGATGCGATTTTCACTGTTGGATAGCTTAGGTTTTGACTTAAAAACTGGTGTACTTGTTATCTCAGTCCAATGAGTATGAGCCAAGCAATTTAATAAAAATACTATTTAATTTAAAAGTGTGGTATTATAAGTTTTGTGTACATGCACCTTTTGTGTGGTAATTAGACCCAACTTAAATGCAAAATCAAGCTTCGAGAAGGCTGCCCATCCAAGTCTTATAATATGTTTATCAATCTCATTCCCTTGGTTTTTACCCATTTTGATCTTCTGACCCAGATATTATTGTTTATGAATAATTCTTATAAATTTTAAAACTAAATAATATCTTAAATCTTTTATAGATGAACAAGGTGAAACCAACGTCGTGCGCGGCTGCGCAACCGCTACAGAAAACCCTGAAGAGACATGCTTACAGGCCATCGGCGGAGGCTACAACGGGACCCTTACTAGTTGTGTCGTTTGTACTGGGGATCTGTGCAACGCTTCGCACAAAATTACTGTAGGATTTACCTCTTTAGTCTCAATATTACTACTGCAATTTATTAAACTAATACTGTAAACGTGTCACAAAGAAACAGAAATGTGTGATTGACCAGGGGATTTTTATATGATAAACAAAAGAGCGTGTCAAGTACTGGATATGTGCATGATAACGCCTTTTGCATTGCGAGAAATCCTGAGCCATTCAGTGGAAACATTATCAATGTTTTTTTTTTGTGATAAGTTCCACCTTTGCACACAAAGGTCCAATAATGTTTAAAAGGTTTACGATAAAGAAGGATTTGCACGCTAGTAGGGTTTATACGAAAGATTAGTATAGTATTATTTATTTTGTGACATTAGATACTTTCTTTAATTTGTATTTTTATGTTGATGGTTTGTTTCTGACCAATGAGTTGCATCCGCAATCTTCGTCATCTTATTAGATAATTATTATAAGTGTTGTTCAAGAGTGATAGACTACCTATATACCCAATAAATAATCCAGTGTAGTTGAATCTTTAAGAACCCTGCAAACACGTACACACGAAAAAATAAAATCCTATAAATTATTTGTTGTTATATCGTTATCTGTCTTATTGTAGGACATTTAAATTCGTCGTCGTAAGCGGAAATAATTCTTGGAAATGTGATAAAAATAATATCAAATGATGTATTAGTTTCTCAAAACTTATTTATATTCTGTAATATCATGCTTCGAAGTTGGATATCTACCAAGTATGTGTTATTTGTATAAAGTTTCCGATATTACGGTAACGTTGTAAGAGTCATTTGAATATATAGGGATGTTCTAGAAAGTAGCGATGCACCTTTGCAGCTAGTAAGCAGCTCTAAGACGAAGGTTTAGGCTGAGTGATGTATTGTGCAATTTATAATGTTTAATATAAGTGTTAATTTAAATAAATGACAAATTAATTTACCACAAGACATATGTACCTATTTATTCAATCATAAACGTTTACAAAATGTTTACAAAGTCTTATTAGGATTTGGTAGTGCTATTATATATATATATATATATATATAAATACTAACACAAATATATATATACTAACTTTAAGTCACATCTCTATATATATATATATATATATATATATATATATCTATAAAGTTAGTATATTTACCAGATACCTACGTCTGTACAACTGCAGTGACTCCCAGAACAGAACAGAACAGAACAGAAAATCCCCACTGGTGGGGATGGTCTGGTGTGGATTTCGGTAATAATCCCTTTGAATCACACAAGTAAAAATTATTTTAATACAAAAAACCCGACAAGCGTGCAGGAGTGGGGCGCATAACGTACGACGCAAATATACTACTGCACGGGTTTACGGGATTTTACGTTTCATATTTACTTACATAGGTACTTAGCTTTACTTTAATAGTTGCTATTGCCTTGGACTATTAAATCACATGAATAATCTAAAATTTAAAATTTTGTAAGAATCTTGAAAGACAATGACTTCTGTCTAGGTAAACGAATTATTTTTAGAATGGTCTTTTAAAGATCTTCATTTTTATACCTCACTCGATAGGTTTTGATCATTTTTTGTTCCAGCGGAAAACTTCATATAACCTATAGCTCTCTCGTGTTTAATACGAATCCAATGATATCTCATTTATAAAAATCCATCTAGCCATTTAGGCTGTAGGATGCGCCTAAGAAACATACAAACAAACATACATACAACCCAAATACATAACCCTCCTCAGTCGGGTAAAAATCTTGCGCGGTACTGCACTACGCTCGTCGCCCTGAGTTATTTGTTTTTCAAGTCTCAATCCCAGTAATTCCGCTGAAAACATTGCCCTCTCAACCGGAACACAGTAGCTTATGTTTGCACCCTACTGCTTGGTGTTGTTGCTACAGAGGTGTGGTACTTCCCCAGGCCGACTCTTGCAGAAGAGGCCTACCACCTACCACTACCAAAATGAAGTAAATTTATGTAAAACGGCAATCACACTAATATAAAACATGCAAAAGTGTGTTTGTTTGCTGGTTTTGTAACTCTTTCACGCAGCAACTAAGCGTCAGATTACGTCACTTTTTGGCAAACGTATGCTTCAAGGACTAGAGAGTGACTTAGCCTCATCATCATCATCATCATCATCATCATCATCATCCAAGCATGTCGGAAAATCACTCCGGTCCAGATATACGACAGCTGCACGCACCTGCAGCTCTCGTCACTATGTCAAAGTAGTCAATTTTGTCAAAATTTTGATCGCCTCCTTCTGAAATCTTCTCCAGTAAGAGAAGATCAAAATTGCCCGAAACACTATTAGAGAGATTTCCGACATTATGAAGATTCCGTGACCAGATCTAAATTCGAGATTATTATTCCTACAAATAAAGTTTGAAACTTAAATAAATTATAGATTATTTTCAACGATCGATTGTATTGATAATGATTATAATATTTATATTGATAAAGGTACGATGATAAAATAAATTGTTATTTTGTAGGTACACCAGGCGTTCTTTGATCTTCCAAAAAATAATCATTCTAATGACTTTAATGAAATGATAGGAACAAGTTATCAAACTTTCCTAAACGGATATAGCAATTCACATTAAAACTGGTTTATCTGCCCTAGGCATCGTTTTATAAATTGATAAAAACAAAATACATACGTTATCAAGTAATAATTTCTTGAAAAATAAGCTACTGTTTATGTCTAGATCTAGATACTCTACGTACCTAATTATATTAGGTATTTACCTATGAAATTGCCGTTATGAACATGACGCTTTGAAATGGAATATCTGAGGAAGTCTTCGGTTTGGCTTGAAATTTTATATTACTTGCTTGTCGTATGAGGTAGTGCTGGCATCTGGTGTCAGAGTTTGTAAGACTGCCCTAGGACCTCTCACATGGCTTAACGACTGCTTTTAATCAGTAAAAGCCGGGACTGACAGCTTAACGTTTCCTCCACAGCACGGAGCGACGGAAAACCGCACATAACTTAGAAAATGGTGCGGAGTCAAGGACCGAACCCGCGGTATCGTTAGATTCTAATTTGCACCAGTATAGGCTCTCTATATTTGCTCTAGGCTACCATCGTTCTAACTTTTTTTTAATAAGGCTCTTATAAGATAATTTTTAGTTAATAATATACCTTTTTATCCGGGTACGGCGCCGGCAAGGGAATGGTAATAAGTTTAACAGTCTATGTAAGTATGTATGTATGTGGGTATGTCCACCATAGCGTCGCCCCTATGTATCCGACTTTGAAGCGAGGTATCAATCGATTTGTCTTCAGGTATAGTGTCATAGGTTATTTATTATTATTACCGACTACGGCGAAGCAAAGGTAAGGCTACTCGTATCTGTTCGAACTAAAAACTTGGTCCGCATTAGACAAGTGAAGTATCCATCGAATCGTCTTCATCGCAAGAGGCTATTTAGGCTTTTTATTACTCGACCGTGGTCAGGTTTTCGTTTTTGAACTTATGTCTGGTTCAATGTAAATTTTTTATATATTTTTTTGCCTTCTCATCATCATCATTATCAGTCTGTGTTCGCCCACAGCTGGAGATAGGCCTCTCCCAAAGCACGCCATTTGGCCCGATCTTCAGCTCTTCAAATCCACTTTGTACAGGCAACCTTGCGCAGATCGTCGCTTCATCTAACCGGTGGGCGTCCTAAATTATGGTTGCCGATTCGCGGTCTCCACTCGAGAACACGTTTACCTCATCGGTTATCGGTTCTGCGGATAATATGGCCAGCCCACTGCCACTTCAGCTAGCTAATTCTCAGAGCTAAGTCGATTACCTTAGTTCTCTACCGGATAATCTGGTTTCGAATTCGATGCTTTAGAGAAACTCCAAGCATATAGATCTCTCCATATCTCGCTGAGCGACTTCAAGTTTGTGGACCAGCCGTACCGTAAGTGTCCACGTCTCAGCTCCGTAAGTCATTACCGGTAGGACACACTGATTGAATACCTATGTCTTTAGGCACTGAGGGATAGGCGACGAGAAGACCTGACGCAGCTTCCTGAATACTGCCCAACCCAGCTGAATTCTTCTATTGGTTTCTTTCTAGAAATTGTTCCAGCCCAGTTGTAAGATTTGCCCTAAGTAAACGTAGTGTTGAACAATCTTGAGAGCAGTTCCGTTAACTGTAATCGGTAACGGAGGAACGTGCTCGTTCAGCATGATCTTGGTTTTATCCATGTTCATTCCGAGACCAATTTTTTTGGAAGGTTCAGCTAGGCTATCCAGCATCCACTGCAAATTCTGCAACGATTCATACATTATGACGATGTCGTCTGCAAATCTCAAGTATGAGATATCATTAACATTCATTTGGAACTTCGATAAAACAACCAACTCTGTTTGAAATGTGACACAATGGAAGGCACTACGTTTTCGCTATAATAAATGATCAAACAAACTTACCTTAGTGGTGTTCGATCATTATTATATGAAGTGCTTCGTTCGAAGATATAATTTTCACCATGTAGGTAGTTTCTTCGATTCTCTCGGCACCAAACGCAATTTTCAGAGCTTAAAACCTCAGTAAAATTATAAAATATAGTTTGTGACCATATCAACTCTATGCTCCTGCCTGTGTCATAATAACTCATTATTTTAGAGTACTCACGAAACAACTATATGATTGGGTATGTTTATCTAATAGGGATGGGTGGGCTTATATCTTCTAACGAAGCACTTCATATGATAATGATCGAACACCACTAAGGTAAGTTCGTTTGATCATTTATTATACCTCAGTGCTTCGTTCTCGATATAATCTTTATCATAGTTATTTAGAGAATCTCATATAGTTGTGAAATGTTTCAAAAAAATCAAAGCTCTCATATCTTTCACTCATAATGAAACATAAAACATTGCTTTCCATCAGGTGAGATCGTGGTCAAACGATTGCCTAGTAAGTAATAAAAAAATAATAAAAAAAAACAATTTATTTTCTAATATTAAAATTAAAACATAAAACAAATTATGCTTCTAATATTAATACTTAAATATAACAAGGCTCTTTAGCTCTTTATTATAGTCTCGAGAATAATAATTATAATTTTGACAATATAGCATTGGCAAACTGATTGGTCTCATTATGTAGGGGTCTATCATAAAACCGAACAAAAGTTTGAGAAATACCTGTCCATCCAGCTGTTTTCTGGATGATGTCCACAGAAAAAAAACCCTTAGATTTGGCCGCAGATGTAGATGCATGTCGTATGCTATGGCCTGTGAGCACTTATGTTTCTATTCCACTTAGCGTATAGCGTCAAAGTGTTCTTGATCCAACGGCTTATTGTAGTTATTAATGTGGCTTAATTTGGTTTTCTATCTGTTAAAAGGAGACTATCCATACTGGATAGTCTCCTTTTAACTGGACACATCTTTGTATTATCATAAAACGGAATCTTCAAACTTGGCTGATTGCGGCCTGGAGCCGAAGTTTTAATTAAATCAGTAATAATCATATTTATTCCTATAAGTTGATCAATTTTCAATAAAAAAAATATTACAAATCTTAATCAATGAGATAGTTTGTACTCTTTGATCTATATGAACATTGTACAGGGCTAATTACACATTTATTGATAATTGTTCTGAACTGAAACGGTTATTACCCAACCAACACAAACTAGTTGCATAATGGCTTTAGAGCCAATCTGATTATGCCCAAAAGTGCTAAGACGTAAGTTTTAGAGCGTGCTCTGGAGGTCTAATGCAGCAGCTCTAGAACCATTTTGGGCACAATTTTATATAGCCTTTAGTTACATTACAACTGCACAAGTGTAGTAAAATGGTGCCTCAAGAGCTGCAACGGATGATTAACGCCACACTAACGCTTTTATAAAGCTAATTTTGTGAAAGAGTGAACGAAAATGAATGAATGTATTGTAAGTCAAAATGGTAAAGTGTAATTAATATTGTATTCGGCCATCATTAAAATATTATTGTTAAGTAAATAATTCATATGTACCTTAAGATTTTGTTAAACACGAGTGGATAAAAACGCTTTCATGTTTACTGTGTATATTTATGGTGTTTTTCCAGTAATTTTTAAGTGCTTTCGAAATAACATCAAAATGGATGAAATACATGCTTAATAGTATTGACATTTTCAAATAAAATGATTTAGTGTTTTTATTAAGTATCGGCAGTTTATTATCTGCAATTGGTCGTTTGTATATTGACAAAAAAAAGTTAATATCAATGAAATACATCATTGTAATGTCTGAATTTTGCAAGTAAATAGTCAATTTTCTTGAGAAATGGCGGATTGACTAAATCTGTACAACGGTGCAAATAATCTCTATTGTATAACTCAAGGTAGCTCTTGTTCCATTTTAAAGACCTCAAGTAGATCTTTAGTTACATTGATTGTCTTTTTGGAACTTGAGTCTTTATTAGAGTATATTATTATCCCTATTATGGAACTTCTAGTAGAACAAGAGTGGTTACTCGAACTCTTATGCAAGTGCTATATATGGCCTACAATTAACTCTCTTATGCAGTTGAGCGGCCTATAACAGTAACAAGAGAAACCCTCATAAAACTTTCAGTGACAAATGCTCTTCATAACTCTATAAAAGGTGTAAGTGGTAAATTGGTTCTAGAACAAACTGTTATAAAGACAAGGGTGGTATTTGATTCAGTTACTGCCACTTTTGGTACATTTTGTACCTACAGACGTTCGCGGAAGCAGTTATGTAACTTAACACTGCTTCCTGTACTCTAATGCCGCTATTATACATCTTAAAGTTACAAAATAGTGTTGGTTGGGTAGGATACCAGGTAGACAAAAAACAACTATACTAAATGTGGATCCCAAGTGGATACATATCTTGGTTCAGGAGGACTTTTCTGGTTAAACACCCTTGAAAAGTCGCTATATACAATCATCACTCCCAATATTGGAGCCAATAACTAATGAGAGTGTAGCTCTATGTCAATTCAGAGTGGCGAAGGAAGAATTAGCATTGTATTGATTCATTAAAAATAGTAGACTAATACTAGTACTAGTATTGGCGATGTACATGGGTAAATGTCATTTTGAAGACAATAACTCCACCAAGCCACAGAATACATAATAGTACAAAACCAAGCTTTATATGTAACATTGTACTGTTTAAATGTGTTTGTTACCCAACAGAGATGATAGCATATATTGTATAATGCCGATAATTTAGGGATAGACCTTTAGAAGCCTTTGCATAAAATCCCTGCAACCAGTATAAGGTGCTGACTAAGCGGGTGAAAGTGACTGGTTCTGAAAGCAGAAATGCACTAAAATATATCGGGCTCCAATCCAAATTACAAAAGTTTGAATACCGCCATCTCTCTCATGACTGGAAATCAAGGTTGAGCTGGTCAGTGTGTGAGAACCATAATGCCAGTGGCTTTATCATGCCTAATTATTTGTTAACGCTGTGTACTGTGGTTGAGAGATACAGTTCCAATGCTCAAGTCAGCTGCGACGCTGTCCAGCTTTAGAGAGAGGCTGTGGTGGACCATTTAAATTTAGCCTTAGAAGCCTTGTCCGATTGGGGCGACGCTAACCTGTTTGTTCTCTGCTAAAAAGAGTCCTCTCAAACGGATCTCCGTCTTTCCGTAGTGTAACAATACCATTAGGTGATCATCTGGAGCTTTTGGGTGTCGAACTCACATCGAACCTGAATTTTGGGCCTTACATTGAATCCAAAGCCAAGGTAGCTGCAAATAAACTTGGTATTTTGTCTAAGGTTAGGCGGTCCTTCACACCGGGACAGCTTTTGTCCTAATGCACGCCACTGACCTTGGTTTTCAGCTCTGCTCTCCAGTTTCAGCCAGGCTCTTTCCGCAGGTTCTTCACTCCACCTGGCCACAGGGCGTCCTACGCTACGTTTGCCTAAACGTGATCTCCACTCGAGAACTTATCTTCGCCAGCGGTTAGCGGTTCTTTTGGAAATGTGACAACTAACCAGACCACTGCTTCTTTTAGCTTGCTTATCCTTAGAGCTAATCTTGTCTTTCAGAGAAACTATTTTTTTTTAAATCCTCTGTACTCTTGATCCTCAACGTACGTCAGCGAAAGCGTGATCTTATTACCATAAGGGTGTATTTAGCGTGCAGTGACTAGTAGGTACCGCCGCCTACCTATATCTTGTGTTCAAAGGTATATGTATAATAGTAGTTCGGTGCCCAGTTAACTTTTCCAGTGCACGATGACCCTGTTGGAAATATGCATTTACTGCACATTTCGATTAATAATGTAATATTGCAAGTTAATTAAGTAAAAATTTTTTTGGTAGTCATTATGCAAGCGCTGCTAAACTGGTAAGATCACCCTTTTGCTATTACTTTTTTTTATCACAAGATATGTTTCCATTTTATTTGAAAGAGTAACGAGTAAAGTAACGAGTTAAGAGTACTACGACTCCAAATAGCCTCAAATTCGCGGGCTTCATTCGGGGCGTACGAACAAAAAAATAACTATTTTTATTTTTCAGTGCCACTGCCATTCTATTCCTGTACTAGCAACACTTAACCTCAATTTGTTTAGTAATTTTATTTAAAATACTTTTTATGAAATTAATGAAAAACATTTTGGCGTATGATTTGTACTCAGAAATTATTACCAAACCAAAAAGGCGAATGTTAGGCGTATGAACTTTTTATTAGTTTCAAGCATAATAAAAATACCATAAAGACGTATGCTTATGTGCGTATTCATTTAAAGAAAGGGCCAAGGAATTGTGTCATGCCAATAAGACATTGGGACATACAAACATCTATTTTCTAAAAATTCTTGGAATAATCTTTAAACGTAGACAATCTATCTATCTATCTATTATTTGATTCCTAGCCGTTGCCCGTTAATTTGTTAGGGTTCCGCACCCGAAGGGTGCCAAACCCTATTAACAAGGCTCCGCTGTCCGCCCGTCCGTCTGTCAAAGGGCTGTATCTTTTGAATCGTAATAGGTAGACACTTGTTTTTTTTACAGAGTGTGTATTACTATGGTCGCTATAACAAGAAATAATAAAAAAATAAATGAGGTTGGGTCCCCATACAAGAAACGTGTTTTTATGCGTTTTTTGCTCGATGGTACGGTACCCTTCGTATGCGAGTTCAACTCACACTTGGCCGTTTTTTTTACTCTATATTCATTGGACAAAAAAGCGATTGAGCGAAATCGAGGATTGAAAGTATTCGTGCAACAGCTTGGTCATCTGACGAAGTTGACCATATCAAGCGGGAAAGTTGTCGTTTCTAAGCCGGAGATTATCGCGGAAGTTTTAGATTTCTATGGCCAACTGTACGTCTCACACGCGTTGCAACCCGAAACCGACATCGGCCCGAAACCGACATCGGCTCTGAAACAGCTTAAAAATGGAAAAGCCCCGGATGAGGACGGAATTACAACGGAGCTGCTGACGGCAGGAAATACGCTTAAAGAACTTCAGCGTATGTTTAATTCTGTCCTCTTCTCTTGGTGAACTCCATAGGCATAGAACAAGAATGTGGTCATCCTGATTTTAAAAAAAGGGTGAATAAACTATTTAACTTTTGAAAACCTATCGGCCCATTTCCCTCCTGAGCCAACCTATTTTCGAGAGTCAACACGAATCGTCTTGCGCGGAGGTTTGACGAATTCCAACCAACAGAGCAGACAAGGCTTTGGGGAGGATACAGCTCCATAGACCAGATCCACACAGTGCGGCAGATTATACAGAAGACAGAAGAGTATAATCTGGCCCTGTGCCTAGCGTTTGTGGACTAAGAGAGCCTTTGACTCTATCGAGACTTGGTCTGTTTTGGAGTCCCTGCAACGATGCCAAGTCGACTGGTGGTATATCTAAGTGTCAAGATGTCTGACACCGCAACAATGACCGGCCAAGTATACAACCAGCAGACTAAGCATAACCCCCTGCACCCTTGTGCAGTGTGAGACAAGGTGACGTAATTTCTCCGAAATTGTTCTCAAATGCATTGTTGATGCATTGGGGACATGTTTAAGACTCTGGACTGGAAAGGACGTGGCATTAACATTAACGGTGAGTACATCTCACACTTGAGATTCACGGATGACATCGTCATTGTGGCAGAAACGTTGCAAAACTTGCAACAGATGTTGGACAGTCTAGCTGATTCGTCTCAACGCATTGGTCTCCGGATGAATTTGGACTTGTGCAACGAACATATTGTTCCGGAACCACTTGTTGTTAATGGAACTGCTCTCGAAGTTGTTGAGGAGTATGTTTATCTGGGGCAAACTATGCAACTAGGTAAAAATAACTTCGAGAGAGAGACCCGCAGAAGATTACAGCTGGGCCGGACGGCATTTGGGAAACTTTATCGAGTCTTCTCGTCACCAATACCGCAAAGTATAAAGTTAAGTCTTCACCCAGTGCATCCAACCTGTTATGACATACGGAGCCAAATCGTAGGCACTCCCGGTAGGACTAGTCCACCAATATAAAGTCGTTTAGCGGGCTATGGAAACGGCTATGCTCGGAGTTTATCTGAAAGTTCGTATCCGGAATGAGGATTACCTCATTCTGGCGGATTACCGCCAGAGAACCAAAGTCGTCAACATGCTCGAGTAAGCGGAAGTGGCAGTGGGCTGGTCATATATATCGAAGGACTGATAACCGTTGTGATTACGTTCTTGAGTTGAGACCGCGTCTCGGCAAACGTAGCGTAGGGCGCCCTCCAGCTAGGTGGAGTGATGATATACGTAAAGTGGCTGGCAGCAGTTGGAATATTAGAAGAGCCAAGATCGGTCTCAGTGGCATTCTTTGGGAGAAGCCTATGTCCAGCAGTGGACTGACATGGGCTGATGATGATGATGATTCATTGGATATCCATTTGAAATGTGTTGATCAATTAATCAATATTATTATTGATTATACAAATTGACTCAAATAGTAATAGATACTACCCATCCGACTCACATACCAAACTCACTCCTCACTCACTCCTCACTCACTAACCTCATACCGCCTCTGCAGTTAAAAAAGAAAAGAAGATATTGATATAACTATCAATATCTTCTTTTCATTTTGTTATGATCTTAGTGTATTTTTTGAATTCTTATTGTGAAATAAACAATTTAATGGCGTATACCTGACATTACATTATTTTATTATTGGCGTGAACCTGGCATGACTTATGCCAAATTTTCAGGTCCCTGTTCGAGTGCCATTTGTGGTGAAAGTTGCTGAAAAAGGACGGTGTTGCGTGCACTACAGTAGCTTAGGAGGGAACACACTTGCCTAGATTCCACCACACTTAATAAGAGAGAAAAGGAAAAGTTGCCTGGATACCTCCGACATCCGGTCCGGTAGTACATTTGCTTTCAAAGGCCGTAGCAGTGTCAATCATATGCCTACCTATGTATGTTTGCTTTGGGATGATGAAGGCAATGAAAAAATGCATTATGTAATAACGGAAAGTTATTTAATCAGTATCAAAATCTTAAGCTCAAATACAAAGCCTAGACAGGCTGGAAAAAAGATTGTTAGATTTCCTAGAGAATCGACGCAGGTACACTGGGGTGATTAAAGTCTATAATTATTTAGCATACGATGACAAGTCTATTTCAAGATTCCGAGCACAGAAGTTAACGAGTCATGACTAAAGCTTTAACATGCAAGGGGAGAACGTTACGCGTAGGGATCCATGTCAAGGCACGCCGATTCCTTCAGAAGGGGTTTCGCATAGTGACGGCGTGGAAGCGGCGGGCGTTGACATGGATCCCTACGCGTCCCTAGACCCCATCTTCTAATGGAGTCACGGCGGCATGCAGAGTTGTTAGTTTAGGCTTGGGACGCCGACCTGCAAATGGGATGACTTTATTCGTTCCTCCAGCTCAAGGTGGTGGCCGCGGTTTATCGATCATCTTCCCTCGTATGTAATAAATTTGGTTGTTTACGCTGCACTAAATAGCGGCGCTGATCCGCCGGCACTGTTTTTTCCCGTAGTCCTCTTTTGCGTCCTTCACCCCTCGTGTCTAGGCGGGTACTCCGTCATTGGTTCGCAGCCGCAGACCATCTAGAACTTTCCATAGGGTGGATTCATTTCCTCCCTCGTGCTCCATGAATTGGAGCAAGCAAACAAATAATCTAGTTTTTTTTACAGATAACTAATTGATAACTATATTCTAACGGATTCTACATTGAATTATGTAAATAGACAATTTATACTTTTCTTATTTCATGGATACCTTTGCAAATAGAAACAGAGCCCTAGTTGCAAAGATATTTACTATAAAAGTTCTAACAATGGATAGATCACAATTCCGTGATTTTACGCTAAAAAACATTTTACAAACAGCCCAGTGAATGTTATACTTATGCAACGTATGGTGATCTGCTCAAGGTTTAGGTCCAGCTAGAATGCTCCTGTATCAAACTATAGGTCGTATAAAACGGATAATAGTTTGCGCCAACTTGCCGACTGAAAACTCATAGCAATCCACCATATACGATCATGTCTTTCCTATTCCTAGGCGTTTGTTTTGTTATTGGTGCTAATATCTGTAGTTTGTAGTGTTGATAATAATAAACACTACAACACCTTCTTGAAAATAGGACATTGTGTCACTTGTTGTCAAAGCAAAACGTCTTATAAATTTCAGAAAAAACTGAACAAGTGGTATTAAATTAAACATTATTTTTTACTTTTAAATTGATAAAATACGAATCATCAACTTAGTTGGAACTATTTCTTATTAAATTACCAACAGTCAAAAAAAAACTATTTTGCGTCGTCAACAATCAATCCTTTGGCTTTTTTGTGAAAGTTTCATTATATTGTCGTAAATCAAAAAAAACTCATGTTATAACACACTTAAATTATAATCTAGCATTGTAAATAACTTATGATGCGTTTATAACGACACAATACATGCAAATATACAGTACTTCAAGGGATTACCCCAAAAAAAGTTATTCAGTTTTTTGTCTCTCATGAAAGGTAGGGGTTTTGCTTATCTTTAGTATGAAGCCCGCGTATTTCATTAAAATTAGTTCAGTAGGTTTATTCAGAAAATCCATTTGAAGTCGATTTTACAATCCATACCAATATATAAAAGTGAAACGTTGTCTGTTTGTTTGTTTATTTGGGGATCTTTCACGCGAAAACGGCTATTCTGATTTTGATGAAACTTCGTAAATAGGTACAAATTAGGGCCACTTCAACTTGCAAAGTCTAAGACCTATGTCGGTAACCTTGGTTCTTCTACGGATTTCCTCATTTCGGATTATATGACGTAGTGAAACTTGTTGGGAAACAATATTAAGGTCACTGAGCATTGTGCTTAGGTCTTCCAGGGTTTCTGCCATGACTATATCATCAGCAAAACGAAGGTGAGTGATGTATTCGGCATTGATGTTAACACCAAATCCGATCCAGTACAGAAGCATGAATATATCTTCCAGTGCACAGGTGAACAGTTTAGGAGAAATAGCGTTTCCCTGTGTCACCCCTTTTTGCAATTCGATAAAATTCTTGCTCCGATCTTGGAGACAGACAGTAAGTTTTTTATTATTACTAGTACCAAATGTTATTTGATTGAGATCTTGGTAAAGCTAAAAAATAAGAATACGAAAGTTAAAATCTTTTCTTTACTTACACGCACTAATAATAATTCTTTTAAGGCCCAGATAAAGAAAAACTCGAAAAACGTAAAACTCGGAAAAAACGGTTTTTAAGATTGAAAACTCGAAAGACCTGGGTTTTTTAAACTACCCGAGTTTTGCATGCCCTAGTACAAATAGAGACCAACATAGTATACTTTTTATTCCATTAAATGGTAAGTAGTCACGGGAAAACCGGAAAATGATGATTACTCGCTGTAAGGAACGATTGCCGTGGAAGCGAAATAATAAGAATGCCAAAAAGCATCAAGAGCGTTGGTGCTATACTTTTGCATTGTTTTCTAATATCCTAGATGAACACAGGATGTTTTTTTCGCGATAAACTGCAGTCTACGTAGACGAAGTCGCGGGCCAAAGCTATTAGTTAAATAATTGTTTTTATAATGGACTTCACAAGAGGAGGAGGTTCTAAAGTCGTCTGTTTTTTTTTGTATGCTTGTTACCTCATATCTCTAAAAGTTCTGTGCCGATTTGGATAATTCTTTTTTAATTGAAAGGGTAGAACTCCGATTAGTTCCCTTTTTTATTTGTTTATTTGTTGTTTATTGGGAGGGTAAGGATGCAGGATTTCTGAAACGATTTGAATGATTCTTGGTTTATTGAAAAGAGTAAACTTTCATTGTAGTCCTACATTAATTTCATCAAAGAAGTATTTTAATTAGTACATCAATTTGTCGTGGTGTTAATTTTCTCTCATATTTTTGGGATTCTGAACTAAATTATAAGTTTATTTTTTATTTTAACGATTAAACTTACAGTGTAATACTTATAAAATTCATTAAAATTGGTTTAAAATAATAACTTTTTTTTTTAAATACTAACTTTTATTTAACTCACCGTGTTAGTAAGCTTGAGAAAGATCTTGTAAGTGAATTTTGAACCACTTAACGACGTCCATTGAACGTATTGCTGGTATTTGTCCAATTTTTGTAGTGGTAGGCCTCTTACGCAAAAGTCCACCTGGGAAAGTACCACACCATTGTCAGATATTCAACCGCCAAGCAGTAGTGTGTAAATATTTCTGTGTTTCGGTTTGAAGGGCAATGTTTCCAATGAAGACTTAACAACTAATGTCTCAGGGTGACGAGCGCAGTGCAGTGACGCGCACGACTTTGTCACCAAAATTCTGAGTGGCACTGCAACTGTTATGGACAGGCGTGTCGCTAACCATCAGGCGAGCGACCTGCCCGTCTTGTCATACAACGTAATAAAAAAATGCATACATATGCATGGGGATAGTGTGTATCATCAGAACTACACAAGTTCCCCACATAATAAACTATTAATTATTTTCTGCGATTATGGAAAATTAGGTTTTTAAAAACGAGGCGTCTATTCCTATTCCACGCGCTATGCGGCATCTATCCGGGTTTTACCCAATCGTTTCACAGCTTTACGATATTTCCGAACGGTTTTTGTCATAATTAATTATCTAAGTACTACACAAGTCGTACTCGTGAATGGGTGCTGCTTGTGGGGACTGGTTCAGACTGGTTTCTTTTTAGTAATTTGTTATTTTATTATTCCCAGTTTGATGGTTTGATGGTTGTGGGACATCTCATTGTCACTTTATGTTTGTTCTTCTTCTTATTTTTTTATTTTAATGGCTTCTGCGTAGGCACTGTCCTACTAGCAATTTCGCCAATGTCAAGTTTAGTTTATTGTTAGTATTGTCAAGTCACAGTCAATGATTGTCAAAGTCATGAATCAGTAAAATGTTGTACGTTTTACTGAAACTTCCTGGAGAGTTTTGAAAATATCACAAATTGTAAGATTCCTGCGGGAGCCGTAAATAAGAGAAGACACGTATTTCAACCAGCGAGCTATATTTTAGACTGCCGATACCCTCCACCAAGAAACTTAATAACTAACTTATAACTAACCCTCCCCTTTCTAAGAAGCCTACCCACATATACCACATTCCTCCACACTAATTTCCAGCCTAGAAGAATGTAATGTAAGAATGTACCTACCTATTTACATATTAGGATAGCGTCTTATCACTAAGCAACAGTGGTTCTGGTACTGATTATAATGCAGCTTATACAATTATACAAACTGTTGAATTTTATACATGGCAATGATTATCTGAGCTATACGCAGGTTTACTCTGTTTGATTTTTTAGTTAGTGTGGCAACACTGTAAAACAAATTTCGGAGTAGTCTGGAACGAACTGTCTTTGTGTTTTATAATGGCGTTATTCCTTTAAAGTAAAATAAATATTTTATACCTGAAATCACGAGTTATTTGGACTCCACTTTTCCCCCTGATCACACATACATAGTAAGAGGGACGAGTTTCCTGCTACCTACACTTATTTAATTGTAAGGTTTATTAGGTTTATTTATATTAATATTTATATTAAGGTTTATACAATTGAAGTTATACATAAAATATTATCTCTATATCTCGTGGAGGTTTTTTTTTTATTACATTTTATAGTTAGGTCTGTTTAGTCGGCACTGTCTTAACTGCCGAGAATCAGGTGGTATGTGATCACGTCGGGAATCATAGGTAGGTTCCTGGGCACCAGTTCGAGTGGAGGCTCGACCTGCTGCGACGGCTCCAACTGGTGCGGTGGGCTCAATGTATGCGGTTGCGGAATAGGTATTGCAGGTGGATCGTCTGCGTTCACTCCTTCCTCCACCACTATCGCTCCCGACAAGTCTGGCGATATTTGCTGGAAGGATCGATCAGGGTCTGGGCACACCAGAGAACTTCTACTCCTTCGTTTCAATTGGTCGACACGGCGATGTACTTGAGCATCTCCCCCTATCTTGGTAACCTTAAAGTTAGACGGCCTTAATCTACATCCTACTTTACCTGGTAGCCACTTTTCCCCGTTTAAATAATGGCGGTACCAAACGTCGTCACCGGGGTTGAAGTCCCGGTCAGCGCCTCCAGCGTCCTCCACCTGCCGCTGCTGCACGCGGCTCACCCGCGTCTCCCGGTCCGGTTTGAGCGCGTCTAGCCTAGTTCGTAGTCGCCCTCCTAGCATAATCATGGCTGGGCTTTCGCCAGTAGATGCGTGTTATATATTCCTATAGTAAAGTAAAAACGTATAAAAAGCCTTTGATACGTTTTCCTTTTCAAAAACTGCTTTTTTAATAACTCGTTTTAAAGTTTTTACCGCATTTTCGGCGGCGCCGTTAGACGCCGGATGGTACGGAGCTGTAAAAATATGTTCAATTCCTGCATTTTTCACGAATGATTCGAACTCAAACCCTGAAAATGATGGTTCGTTATCCGTCACTATCTGTTTTGGCAGACCCCAGTGGCTCCACAATTCCATCAGCTTCTCTATACTCCAATTAGCGGCAGTACTCGGTACTTGGAATATCTCCAACCACTTGGACATGGCGTCTACTTCGACTAGATAAGTTTTGCCGAAAATTGGGCCAAGGAAATCTAAGTGAAGTCTGGACCAGGGCCGGCCCGGCCAGGCCCAGGGGCGCGGCGTCTTACAAAACCAAATGCGGGTAGTTTTACAAAACCAAATGCCAAATTGTCTCCAACTACCCAGTTGGAGACAACGCTCGCCCTTCTCGACGCTGACACCCGCTACTTCAGTCTTCTCGTGACCACGATCAATGCAACTTGATCGAAACGTCGAGGTAAATAAATATTAAGTTTTCAGCGCGATTAAGTCCCGTTTAAATATTTAACTATAAGTCACAATAAGCTCTTTACTCCGCTTATAATGCGCTAACACATGTGGACTGGTCAACACATTTTTAATCCCGTTAAATGCGATTTCGCATTCATTTGACCAATGCCAGTCCACACCTTTCTTAAGTAAGTTATATAGTGGGAGTAATCTACGGCTAAAATTTCTAACAAATTTTGAGAAAAAGTTAGATAACCCTAAGAACTAACGTAATTCCGGTACATTCTGTGGTCTCGGGATTTTGACTACTGCCTCCACTTTCATCGGGTCAACTTTAATGCCATCTTTCCCATCTTTTTTTTCTTTTTTTTTTATCCTAGGTAGGACACTTCTCGTACTAGAAAAACACATTTGTTTTCTTTTAAGCTGAAACCGCTCGCGAGCATTCGCTCGAACACTGCCTGCAGTGCGTCTAAATGTTCCTGCCTATTTTTACCACCAATTTTGACGTCATCAATGAATACTGCTACGTTAGGTATGTTCTTTAGTAAGTTAGTCATTATTCGTTGAAAAATGCCCGGACTTGACGATAGTCCAAAAACTAACCGGTTGTAACGAAATAGGCCTCAATGCGTGTTAATACGGTATACTTTTTGGACTCATCCAACTCGACCTGGTTGTAGGATTGAGATAAATCTATTTTACTATAAAATTGAGCCCCATTTAACGCCACAAGTACATCGTCAATCTTAGGCAAAGGGAAACGATCGACTACGAAAGAAATTTATATCTATGTAAACCAAATAATATGTGAGTCAGTTTAACGTACAAACTAGAATCACTAGTGCAATTTTTAAATGATATTTCAAACTTTCTATTCCAAAACGTCGTTAAAATCAAATAAGTGCATGGATTGAGTGAGTCATTGCAGTTTGTGTTCAGTGACTGAGCTCGCTGCTTGCTGATTGACTGACCTATCACAGAACAGCTTTGGAGTATTACTGACACATGTGCGTAATTTTCGACCAAGTCTTCGTGAGCTCCGTAGTCTAGTGGCTTGCATAGGTGATCGTGCGTGGCTATAGGTGATTGTGCGTGGCTATACCGAGATCGAATCCTGCTAACTTTTTTTTTTTTTTGCTCCTGTAATAAGCCTAAAACATGTTTCCCAACTGTTGTAAATGTAATAAAGTGGTATCTAGCAGGCAACTTTTAACATGCTCAAATTGTGGGAATGCATTTCATCACTATTGTGCGAATTGGTCCGAAAAGCTCTTCAATTTAATGGATCTCGAGAAGAAATCAGCATGGAAATGTATTGAATGTTTGCAAAGCAAGAATAAAACTCACAAAACTGTAGCTATACAACAAGGTGCAGCAACTTCATCGGAGAGCTATGTCACTCTAAGAAAAATGTACAAGGCTAATGTTTCAATACAGAATTCGTTTGATTCTTTGCCCCTTGATGAAGAGGTTGAGGATTTATCGGTAATTTCGAAAGGTGATGAAAATTTGAATAGAAGTTGCCCAAATATTGGTGCCGATAATTTTAATAAAATAGAGGAACTGGAAAGAATGCTTTTAAAATGTAAAGAAAAATTAACTATTGCCGAAAATGAAATATCGAATCTGGTATCAGAAAACTTCAGTCTGAAAAAACAAATCTCTTCGTATGGTGCTCGAGTTAATCAATTGAAGGATATATGTAAATCTACTCCAAAGAAATCTCAGAGAAGAAATACAATCAGCTTCAATAAAACTGAGTTAGATTTATCACTCGATCAAAATAGTCCCTATTTTTCAGTTGTGCATGGGGATGGGAGCCAGTTACTTGAAGCTAGTGAGAAACAATTGTATGATCATAGAGTACAGTCATCTAAGATTAAGCAGAAGAATCACATGGAACCAGCTGATATTATTCCTTTGTCAATCGAAATAGGTTCTCGCAAACAATATGCAGCTGGTAAGAACAGAAGTAAACATATTTACATCATCGGAGATGAACAAGTGCGAGGATTGTCTACACGTCTTTTGGACAAGAACTTCCAGAAATTTGATAACTGCAACATCCAGGGTATTATAAAACCCCATGCAACATCTAAGGATGTTTTATCCAATATAGACAATTTAGCTGAGAACATACGCGATGACGATATTGTTATTCTATCAGTTGGTAAACATGATAAAAACCCGTACATTTAACTTGCTAATGTTTATAATGCTATTTGTAAACTTGGAAAATGCAATATTTTCTTGTTAAATGTCAATGAAAATAGATTTTTGAACGTTAATAAGCTCAACTATGAGCTCCGGGCTATAGTAAAAAGATTTAATAATTGTAAATTTGTTGAAGCGAAAGAATTTCATGTAAACATCAGTCTGAGATCATCAAAATTAAACTTAATTACACTAAAACTAAATATAGAAATAGATCTCTTGGAACATAACTCCAGTTGCATTATGAATGAAATTAATCAGCATGAACATCATGTTGCCGCCAAGGTTATCGACAACAAAAAGATTTGTTTTCGTTCCTAATGCATCATCTAATAAATCTACATCGCATTGTAGCTTCATAAAAGTAGCTACCAATCAGACTGAATTAAGAATATTACACCAAAATATAGCCGGTCTCTGTAATAAGCTGGATATGTTGGATTTAGCCTTAACGCAATTAACTGATAACCGAAAGGTGGTTGATATACTTTGTTTTAGTGAAACATTTGTTAAAAGTGGCCTGGAGTCTAATATACCTCTCAATGATTTCAAGGTTGCTACTTCTTTTTGTCGAGATAAATGTAGAGGTGGTACCTGCATCCTTGTAAAAAAAATACATACTAAACCTTTATGTATTCCGTTTAACCTAGCCACAAAATTTTGCTTTGAGTGTTGTGGGGTTGAAGTCATTGGTCTGAATATTGTAATATTTAATATTTATAGAGTACCTGACCAAAGTAAATCGCAGGTTGGTTTATTCCTTTGTAAACTTGATAAGTTGCTGGACTATGTAACGAATGAATACAGGAAAAAAAAAGTTGTGATCTGTGGGGACTGGAACATTGACATTTTAAAAGAAAACTCAGTGACCAGTGATTTGCTAAACATTTTAGAGAATTATAATTTTCAAGCACATATAACATCACCAACTCGTTTAGCTTCATGTTTAGATCAAATAGCATCTAATATAAAAAATGTTCAATCTGAAATTCATCATCTATCTGATCATGAAACAGCGCAAACAATCACCTTGAAGGCGAACAAGCACAGAGCTCTGACTCACTGGTTTGAATATAAACGTGATTACAGTTGGGACAACATGAGAAAATTTGATCAGTGTTTATCCGCGCTGTCGTTCGAAGAAATTTATGTGTCTGAATCCTTGTCTGGGGCATTTGTAAATTTTTATAGCACTTTTCGTTTGTTCTATGAGCTGTGCTTTCCCGTAATTAAGGTCAAAGTTAGTAACAAGCCCTCAAAACTGAGTTGGTTGACTAGGGGAATTAAAAAATCCAGCAAAACAAAACGGCGCTTGTATTTGAAGTACAGGGAAGTAAATATAAATAAAAGTATAAACAAAAATAATTTTAAAAAATACAGTCATTTATTTAAAAAATGTATGCATAAAGCTCAACAAATTGTTAATTTTAGACGTATACAAAATGATAAAAATAAATGTAAGGCTACTTGGGATGCAATTTCATCTACTGTTTCGAATAATATAGATAAGGATGACATTGATCAAATTATTTGTAATGGTCAAACATTTAAGGACCCTACTGACATATGTAATGTATTCAATAATTATTTTATCAATCTGACATCAAACCTGCAATGCAATATGAATAATTTAAAACTAAAAATGAACAACAAAAATCAGAACACAATGTTTATGATGCCTACGGATGCACATGAAGTTCATAAAATCATCATCAGCCTAAATAATAGTAAGAGTTGTGGTTATGATGATATTCCAACTAAGATTTTGAAGTTTTGTGCCTATTGTATATGCTATCCAATCGCGCATATCGTTAATCTGTCATTTCTTGAAGGTATTTTCCCAGACGAACTTAAATTGTCTATTGTTAAACCTCTATTTAAGGCTGGCGATAAATTAAATCCAAGTAATTATC
The DNA here is from genome assembly GCA_946251855.1 of Alsophila aescularia. Lineage (NCBI taxonomy): Eukaryota > Metazoa > Arthropoda > Insecta > Lepidoptera > Geometridae > Alsophila > Alsophila aescularia. The sequence continues at coordinate 44,768,594 of OX276380.1, forward strand.
GGCCAATTGCTATTGTTCCTATAATATCTAAAATCCTAGAAAAAGCTGTACTTGCCAGATTAAATAATTTTTTCACTAAGCATTATGTACTCAAAGAGGAGCAGTTTGGGTTCCGAAAGGGAAGCTCAACTGCACTCGCTTGTTTCAATTTAATTAAAGAAGTTACAGATAGCATAAATTTTGGTTTTCCTGTGGTATCTTTGTTTCTTGACCTAAAAAAGGCATTTGATTTTGTAGATCATTCAAAACTACTTAACAAGCTTGATTGGTATGGAATAAGAGGCAAACCTTTGGAATGGTTAACTAGCTACTTACAAAATAGAAGACAATGTACTGAAATAACAAAAATAATCAGGAATAACAATAAAAGCTTCACTAAACTAAAGTTTAGGTCAGAACCACTAATTAATAGTAAAGGAGTACCACAAGGTAGTATCTTGGGTCCTTTACTCTTTTTGATATATATAAATGATCTTCCGGAGTATACTAGGCACAAATGTATATTATTTGCTGATGACACTACGGTAGTTATAAAATGTGACGATAAAGTTTCAGCTCAAAAAATTGTGAACGAAGCCTTGGCTAATATCGTTAATTGGACTGAAGATAATAATTTAAGTATTAATTTAAGTAAAACTAAAATAGTTCAGTTTAATTCCTATAATAATAATCCGTTATCTATTGATATTGCATATAAAAATCAAAAAGTAGACGAAGTAGACACATATAGATTTTTAGGAATTGAGTTAGACAGACACCTGAACTGGAAACTGCATGTCAATTCAGTATGCCATAAACTTGGTCGTTTTGTTTTTGCGTTAAAAAGGCTAAGACAAACAGTTTCTAGAGAAGCGGCCCTAACTGCTTACCACGGGTACGTGTCGTCGGTGCTCAGCTATGGCCTTTTGCTGTGGGGTAACTCGGTAGAGTCGGATAGGGTTTTCAAAATGCTGTGCTGCAACGCTGTGTGAGGGCTATTTGCAAGGCATGGTATCTTGACAGCTGCAAGCCGCTATTTAAGAAATGTAATATTCTTCCACTCCCATGTATGTACATTAGGGACTTATGTATTTTTGTAAAAACTCACCCTGCGTATTTTATAAAGAGAAATGAAGTTATTCAGAGACAGAAGCGCGCAAAGTTTAGAAATCTGTTATATCAACCCCCTTATCATAAAGATATCTATAAGAGAAACGTTTTTAATATGTGCATAGAAGCATACAACAAGTTACCTGAAGACATCAAAATCTTGAAGGGTAATTTGTTTAGGGCTCGATTGAACGTATGGCTAGCGGATAATTGTTTTTATAGCACTAACGATTATTTTAAGAAGTAGAATCTAATTAATTCCTAGTTTTAACTTTGTAATTTTGACATTTGTTTTATTATTATTATTATTATTATTTAATGTTAGAATATGATTTTGTTTTAATATGGACATAATTAACAATAATATTTGCACGCCTGCTTGCAGGCTGAATACTGTGACCTTACAATACTCTAAGAACTGACATGTAATTTAATAATGTATTCTAGCAAATAAATAAATGATTGATTGATTGATTGATTGATACTAAAACGGGATTCAAAGTCACCTTATAGTCTACGCAAACCCTGAGCGATCCGTCCGACTTGTTTACTGGAACCAGCGGTGAGGCCCAGTCGGAGCAGTCCACAGGCTCGATGACCCCCGCGCGCAGCATGGTGTCTAGCTCTGCGTTCAGCTCTGCGTCGACCCGCTCGCGCAGCGAAACGGCATCGGGCGCGCGCGATGGTACATGGGCACCGCACCTTCACGTACCTGAAGGCCTGAAATTTCTAATTCTTCCAATACACACAAACGGAAACCCTTGTCACAAACAAAACATTATACGTATTATCACTCCGCAGAGAGTGACCGGACTCAATTAAATGTTTAGCGAAATGGGACATGTTTGTGACAAGGGTTTCCGTTTGTGTGTATTGGAACAATTAGAAATTTTAAGACATAGCAATAATAGGTATACATTGTTGAACGACCAAACCAACTTAGTTTCATCACATTTGTAGCGTATTTTCACTGGAAATGCGTCACAAGTAACAGGCGGCGATGACGTAATCGTAAATATGGTGCAATAGTGGCATGACCTTGCGGAATCATAGTGATTCATTCTGGCTCAAACTGGTTCGCGGCGATGCAGTAGTGCAGTCGCACTAGCTCAGGCGCGTAGCCTATATAAGGGAATTTGTCACCATTGCTTAGGCACTCTCAGTCCAGCACTCGACGAGTCAACATCACCCGAAGATGCCTCGTGCGGAGGCGAAACACGTGTCGTATTGATGTCAGACGTTTAGTATTTGGATCGAGGTATATGTTTTTTATTGTGTTTTATATTATATGTATATGAATATATAAGTGTTTCGATACTTGTATTTGGGTAGGGTTTGTTTAGCTTGGGGGTTTTTTATTGTGTATATATATTTATATATATTATTTGTATATAAGTGTTTTTTTCTGGCCTCCAGGCCTTAGCTTTCATTTCATTTATATTTTTCATTAGTTCAATTTTGGGTAGGGTTTTGTTTAGCGTGGGGTTTTACTTGTGTTAATTTTACCATTTATCATTTGTCTGACTTACAGTTTTGGCGGAAGTAAGCTATATATTTTTATTTTGTTCATTATTTTTTTAAGTATAAGATACCCCAAATTCATTTCACACCGCGATACTGCCCTCAGGTGAACACAGTTGAACGCTATAACCGTACGATAGTCACGGCAATGTCCATTCTGATTGGCCAGGATCATCGTTCTTGGGACGTTTCACTCCCCAAGATTCAGTTTGCTTTAAATACCTCGGTAAACGAGACTACACGCCATACTCCGTTTTTCTTGGTACATGGACGTGAAGCCGTTTGGCACGGCTCCTTTTACGATGACATCGCCTCTACGTCGCCCCCTGCGGTCGCTTCTCGTGACGCAATGTCGTCGTGAAACAATGCACGCGCGAACTCAGCACTTAAAATCCTCGTCGCCAATTTAATATTCCTGCGGGAGTCGTAAATAAGAGAAGACACGTATTTCAACCAGCGAGCTATATTTTAGACTGCCGATACCCTCCACCAAGAAACTTAATATCTACCCCTACCCTTTCTAAGAAGCCTACCCACATATACCACACAAATAATCACGTTTTTAGTTTTTTTTATCCTTTGCCCACACTCATGTACGTTAACAAACACCTAATGATTAATATTACACCAATATTCCTCATTAACAATTGAAAAAACACTAATATGAAGAAAAAATAAAAATTAACAACATGACAGCTTGAATACTTTCAAAAAAACTCCTGTATATTTGTTATTTAAATCTGTATAATTTGAAAATAATTGTCAAGTATGGAAAAAGTTACATCCCTAGTTAGAGTTTCTTGGTGCTCTCTTCTCTAACGGGTGTATTTCCGAAGCACTTGTAGAGTCGGAAGGGAGAGACCTTTTGCCGTGTGAGAATTAACTCTGTCGGCACATGAAAGAGAAATTTCCTGTTCAAACTCAAAGCATACTTTATTTAACTCATTTTATTGATTTGATCTATTAATATTTTATGTTTTCTCCTTGTTCATGAGATGTTAATTTTGACTTGTTTAAGGGCTATTATTTTGCCTACTTAGAATAACATACTTTGAATTTGAGTTTAACACTGTCTGCAGCGGCTCCGTCCGTTTACATGGAAACTTTACATTTTCCCGGGGGAAAAGAGTACCTTTTTGGAATAAAGTAGCTTTCTTTCAGTTTTAGTATTTTCAGAATCGGGTAAGTCTTTCCAGAGATTACCTCCTACAAACATGCATACAAACAAACAACTCTACCACTGATAATATTAATAATGTACGAATGGAATCGTAACTGTATTAGAACATTAATCTATTGTTTCAATAAGTATTTTACTCAGATTAATATTGCAATACTGATTTGCTGCACAGAATGCCACCGTCATCCGCCCCGCAGAAGCATGAAAATTTCGATTGTGAGGAGCCGTATAAATTAAAATTGTATCCACTCTTCCTATTTATAGGCTGTGAATCAATAGCTGCGAATTGTTCGTCTGTATTGTAGAGCAACGCAGTAAGATGTCGAAACTTGTAGCGGTGTTCCTTCTTGTGATTCCTGCCATAAACGTTTGGTGTTTCGTAGCAGCTGACGATGCAGGTAATTGTGGAGGCAGATTACAATTTTTTAGGCTACAGAGACCTTAAAATAATGGTTAAATGTCCCAGAGTGAAAAAAGCAGAGCAGTATCATCATCGTCATCATAATCAGCATGTATGTCCCATTGGCTGGTCACATTTGTCAAAAGCCACACAACCCGTGTCCTCGATTGGAGACTGCGAATTGGTAAACGTGGTGTAGAACGCTCGCTGGCCGGGTAGAGTGACGACCTGTGGATGGCGGCTGGCAGAAATAGAGAAGACCGGGCTCTGTGGGACTCATTGGGAGAGGTCTATGTCCAGCAGTGGCCAAATACAGGCTAATGATGATGATGATCAGTCCCTTGCTGGACATAGGCGTCTCACAAAGCACGCCACTGATCTCGATCTTTGACTCTTTCTTTCCAACTAGTGCCAGCTACCATGCGTACCTTTATCATTGCTCCACCTAGTGACGGAGGGCGTCCTGTCGCGTCATATGTACGTTTGCCGAGTCACAGAGCCTCCACTCCACTCAACAACAAATCAACCCAACGGTTATCAGCTAGCCCTTCACAGATATGACCAGCCCACAATTATCCCGCATCGTTAGAAATAAATAAAGAAAAAAAATACATTTTCTTGTTCTATGGAAAAAATACTATGACACTCGTCCTGCATCTATATTATTTTTGCTTTATGTATTTTATAAACATGCTAAGACATAAATCACTTATCGCTCTCTTTGAAATTTCCAATAGGCTGGATGTGAAACACAGAGCCGCCGAAGCGGGTACTCCCCAACGGATCTTATGATCAGATTTTCTCATTAACTGATCTCAGTCGACGTTCTCATCCGATCCTAAAATAGGATGCAACACAAAAGGAGGGGTTTAGATACGCTTTTTAGGAGGGGTTTAGATACGCTGTAGGAGGGGTTTAGATATGCTTTTAGGAGGGGTTTAGATACGCTTTTTTAGGAGGGGTTTAGATACGCTTTTAAGTAGCCCAGATCAACCCTAACCTGGCCACCTGTCCGGTGAGCAGGCTCGGTAATGGCTACGGAAAGGGCGCAGGTCGTGTAGACATCCGCAGCAAGTCTGATTTGTTACCTTCACGTGGTGCCGCCCTGTTCTTGATCTGGTCCCTTAAGGAACAGATGTAACTAAAACAACAGACGCAATTCTAGACTTCCTAGTCCACCTAATTCCATTTAATCCTTATTTCCTACCTTATCTCCTTTCCAATCTTCCCTTGTGGCAGCCCGTGGCCAGCGTGTTGATGGAGAGGAAGCCGTCGCTTGTGTTTCTCGGGATGACTTCTTCGCCATCAATGTGCGAAAGACGGTAGGGAATGTAGTGTGGGCAACTACTTCCTCCATCACTGTACGCCCACTAATATCACCTTAGTTCCACAGAGCTATTCGTATATTAATATTTTTAAAAAAAATGGAGTACAATAAGATTGAGAACGTTGTGCCATGCGACCCGGCTAGCGCCCGGCGCCCTCTGGTATCCGGGCTGGACGGTGTGAAGTTGGTGACCGAAGGCGACGGCGGGGTGGAGTCCCAGGCCTCGCTGGCCGCGACTACTACTGGACCGATGACGACTACGGGACCTGGACCAGCGCAGAAGACGGTCCCAGGACACGGAGCGCGCTTCAACACGCACAAGAGGTGGTAGCAGAAGCGGCTGCGCGAGCGCGAGGCAGCCATTTCATCTGGCGCTGTGCTGGATGGAGGTAACGGGCGAGGTAGCGGAAAGCCCACAAGGCCCAACGTTGCCTCGCCAAATAAAAATCAAGACGGCGGTAAAAACCGCCGAAAAATATAAAAGAGCGTATGAGACGGGAGGAGGAGCGCGTAAACGCCTTTTACAGTCAGGAGCGGGAAGGCGTGCTACAGCTGCCCGGCGTATAGGCACTTGCGCCAGCCGTGGTGGCATGTTTGGCTCGCGTTGATCCAAACGGCGCGACTGTCGTAAACGAGGGAGAGGGTCCTTGTTCGACAGCAACCCTTCCGTATGCGACCGCCCCTGAAAGGGAGAGCGGGTCGCGCGGAGGGGAGGAGTCACACGTCGGGTCCATCGCCACCTCCGTAATGGAGCGCGGGCGTCAGCCGGTGTCGACGAATGCTGGAGGACAGGGCTCGGTACCGAGTGAGCGGCAGAAGTGCCCAGATACGGCAAAGGCCGAAAACAAACAATACCTCGCAAAGAGGAAACAAAATAATGCCGAATTTGAGGTGGCGAAGGTTTCGGCAGGGCCGTGCACGGTGCCTCCCCCGATTAGGCCCCAACTGGCGACCGACCTGCCAAAGGGTAAAGGTGTAGGGAAGGGTCGAAAGGAGAGTGAGGGCACCGGTGTCGGTACTGAAGGAGCAACCGCCACCGAAGAGGATGGGCATAATAGAGGACAGGGAGAGGATGCCATTCGAGGCGCGAAGCGGCAGCGTAGCTCCGACCAGGTGTCGCCCACTGGCTGCATAGCAGCGGATAAGAAGCTGCGGTTTGAAGGAGGGACCGCTGCGGCTGTTGCAAAACCGAATGCGCAGAATCGCAGACCTGTGGTAGAGAAGGGCGAGGGTGGTCCGTCCTCGTACGCCGACGCGGCCAAAACTTACTGCATGGTAGTTTTGGACAAAGGAAGCGCTCAGATGGACGAGCACCGGGCGACCGTATTACGTAAGACTCTGGATATTATCTGACATGATACTTTGGCCCATCTTTAAACATTTGGTGCGCCAGAGAGGCCAATGTTACAACCATGTCCTGGTGATGGGAATCCCGCCGGAGGACATTGAAAAGCTAAAACGCATAGACTTTCGCCTGCACTACGCGTCAGCGACGGTCTACGTCAAGATAAAGGGATTTAAATCGAGGGGTGCGGGGGTTATGGTGGTGCCGGGGGAGTTGGAGGTCGTTGACTCCGCAGTGTGCGGTGCGAGCGAGCCTGTGACACCCATGGACGTCAACCCAGTGCACCTTGATAACACGGATTGGACGAAGGAGGAGATGGACCGTCTGTTGGAAGTGGGCGATGACGGCGTGGAGGATATTGCAGGGGACATTACGGGCCTCAATATCTTCTCACCGGCGTCGTCCATGGACGCGGACCGGGCTGGACCCTCCTCCGTCGAAACCGTAATCGAGTAAGGCGGGCGGGTCTTTCAGACCACCCGTACTAAACACATAGTAGTAAGTAGTTAGGAATACAAAAATGGATGGACTAAAAAATAAAAACTGTAATCGCAAGTCCTCAAAAAAAAACCGCCAACGAGGTTGGTAATAATCATAGGCTACGTAGTAATAATAATATAATTATAAAAATTAAAATTAACATCATACAAGCCAACATCCAACACAGCGTCACAGGTTTCGCTGCCCTGCGTAGAACCCTGGAAGAGCAACCAAACACAATAGCGCTGGTCCAGGAACCATATTTAACTCGTACAAAGGTGGGTGGTTTCAACGCCCTTCGGGGCACTGTCTTTGCTCCCCCCGTGCAAAGCAAAACACGGACATTTATATATGTACCAAATCCTTTTAAAGCGTCGTTGGTGACACATTTGTGCACCGATGACCTTACGGTAGTAAAACTGGAGACAGGTCTGCTGGGGAAACTCAGCACTATCATTTTAGCATCGGCGTATATGGACATTACGGCCGAGGTGCCTCCTCCGGCACTTGAAGAGTTAATGCATTTTTGCATGCTGAACAACATGGAATGTGTGATAGGTTGCGATTCAAACGCCCATTGCACGGTATGGGGATGTCCAGACTCAAACGAAAGAGGAAAGGATTTACTGGACTTCAGTCTAAGACACAACCTCAATATACTAAATCGAGGCTCAGAGACAACGTTTGTGACGTCTTGGGCCAAGACAATAGTAGATATTACAATAGCCACCAGCGAAATTGCCGAGACAATCAGCGACTGGCGAGTGGCGACGGATGAGATCTCTTGTGCAGATCACAGAAGAATCAGGTTCAGATTGGATGTGGGAGAGCAAGAACCTCGGACCTACAGAAATCCAAAGAAGACTGACAAGACTCTATTCAGAGAAACTCTTGATAGGAGTTTGTCAGAAGCACCACAAATAGAAGCAACTAAAGAGCTTATACCACAGGAGATAGAAGACACCATACAGTGTGTAGTAAGCATTCTGAAAGGAAGCTACGAACGATCATGTCCTTTAAAAACGGAAACCAGCAAAATATTGCTTAAAAAAGATAGATGGTGGAACAAGGAACTCAGTAAACTGAGGAAGAAAACGAGACACCATTTCAACAGAGCCATGAACACCGACCTGGAGGTAGATTGGCAAGAGTACAGGAAAACTCGACACCGACTCAAAGTAGAGGTAAGCAAAAGTCGGAACAGTTCGTGGAAAAAATACAGTAGCTCGATCCAATCGGAGAGCGAGACCGCAAGATTGCGAAAACTGGTTTCCAATGATACAAAGGTAAGACTTGGTACTCTAAAGAAACCAGATGGTACATATACCACATCAGATCAGGAGCAATTTGAACTCCTACTTAAAACCCATTTCCCAGACTGTATACTAGACAATGAAGTCGTTTGGGAAACTCCGACATCAAGTGAACCTTCAAGAAGTGACTGGAACTTTGCAAATTCAATCGTCACGGAAGAAGCACTTCTGTGGGCGGTAAGCACCTTCCAACCATTCAAAGCCGCTGGGCTTGACGGGATCTTTCCAGCTCTCCTGCATTGGAGTCTAATGAAGATCAAGTCTCATCTTGCTTCTATTTTTAGATCATGCCTTGCCTGGAAGTATATACCAAAGGCTTGGCGGGAAGTTAAAGTAGTATTTTTGCCTAAACCAGGCAAATCAGATTACACAAATCCAAAGTCGTTTAGGCCAATAAGCCTTAAGCTCGTTTCTCCTAAAAACACTAGAGAGACTATGCGACAAATACATTCGCAGTGGGCCACTGGTTGACAAACCAGTACACAAAAATCAACACGCCTATCAATCAGGCAAATCTACAGAAACAGCCCTCCACCAGGTGGTTCACAAGATAGAATCCGCACTGGAAAGCAAGCAATCTTGCCTTGTAACCTTTATCGATATAGAGGGAGCGTTTGATAAAACAACGTTCCCCAGTATTGAAGGTGGGCTGAGGAATCAAGGCATGGACGAAAGAGTGAATAAATGGGTCACAACAATGCTGTCTAATAGAGCAGCTAGCATAGAGACTGCCAAATCATCGCGATGTGTGGTCACGAGAGGCTGTCCGCAGGGAGGCGTATTATCTCCGCTGCTATGGGTAGTAGTGGCGAACGAAATTCTCGAACTATTAAACAGGGATGGTATAGTAACCATAGGATATGCAGACGATCTGGCTATCATGGTCTCCGGACTTTTCAAAGCAACCCTATGCGAAAAAATGCAGAAGGCGCTTCGGGAGGTCGAGAGATGGTGTGAACGCCACACTCTATCTGTAAATCCACAAAAAACTGAGATGGTTTTATTCACTCGAAAGATGAAAACAGCGAATGTACGACTTCCTACACTGTTTGGAACTAAACTTTCACTCAGCAAGGAAGTGAAATATCTTGGCATATGGCTGGATAGTAAGATGTTGTGTGCGAAACAACTAGACCATATAAGCACAAAGGCAATAAATATTTTATGGCAATGCACCCGAGCAGTGGGTAAGGACTGGGGTCTGAAACCTAAACTGTGTCGTTGGTTGTATACTGTGATAGTACGACCGGTCCTCACATATGGATGCGTAGTGTGGTGGCCGAGAACAAATCTGGTGACTACAATCACCAAACTACAGCAAGTCCAAAGATTGGCATGCTCTCTAATCAGCGGCTGTACGAAATCAACTCCATCAGCCGCTTTAGACATTATTCTGGGTCTGACCCCGCTGCATTTACATATCCAGCAGGAGGCGATGGCTTCAGCACTAAGGATCAAATCTACAAATCAGTGTAAAGGCACCGGGCCCATTACGAACCACTCAAAAGTATTAGACAAAGCAACGAGAATAATCCCAGAAGCATGTCAGGGAACGGACAAGGTAGCTGGAATACCTAGATAAAAAGATGTATGAGCTGGTTACGGAAGACAATGCTTCAGAGGATCTCTCGTGTTCACATAACATTCACAATATTTTCACCGATGGTGCGAAAAACAAGACGGGGGTTGGTTGTGGTTTTTACTCTCCGGAGCTAGGAATCGCACAATCGGAAGCCCTTAACAAAACCACATCAGTATTTCAGGCAGAAGCTATGGGACTACTGTTGGCGGCAAGAGCAATATCTACGCTCGATGTACCTTCACCTAGTACAAATAGTGACTGTGAACTCCTTACTTTCATCACAGATAGTGCAGCCATCATCTATGCACTAAGGAAACCTATAACTAGGTCGAGGGTAGTTTCAGAATGTCATGAGACCCTACAAAACTTATCTGAAAGGTATAAAATTAAAGTCAAGTGGACGAAAAGCCACGGCTCATGTCCAGGAAATACCAAGGCAGACATGCTTGCCAAGGAAGGAGCTAAGAAACGTATCGGAAAAGATGCGGTAAAGCTCTGTAAGCCCACCGCAATGGAGGTAAGAAACCTACTTGTTCAATACACAGAGAGAGAGCATCAAAATTGGTGGAACAAGAAAACGGATTGCAGAAATGCAAAAGTTATGTTTCCATCCCGTAACAGGAAAATCACCAACAATCTGCTAAGGCTGACTAGGCAAGACCTTCGTTTCATGGTAGGTCTCATCACGGGTCATTGCAACCTAAATTACCACCTGCACAAAACTGGAGCTACAGACAGTCCTCTGTGCCGTGGATGTATGCAGGAGGAGGAGACTGTGGAGCATGTGCTTTTGCATTGTGCAGCCACAGAAGAGATAAGACAAAAAACTGGTCTATTACAACATGGTAAAGTGGATTCACAGGCCCAACGAAATTCAAACTCCAATAATAGTAAATTAACACCATCTACAGCGACATCACTGGAACAGCTGTGCCAGCGACCTAAAGCCGTGCTCCGGTATATAAAGGAGCTTGGGTAGAGGCTGGCAGGGGGAAATGCACAATACACCCCAAGCGGGACGTCAGTGCAGGCCTTATCGCCCCCATCTCGAATAAGAATAAGAATAAGAAGAACACAAAAGGATCAAGGCTAAAACATTTTTTTCAGTATCAAACGTGGGCACTGTACCTTCGATGAAACCAGTGGAATGCTATGAGTGCGTCAACTGTCCTCAAGCCGGGAACCAAACCAACAAGGTGTGTCCGTATAACCATGACCCTGCGAAAATAAAGAAATGTGTCATGTATTCGGAAAAACACCCTTATTTCAAGAAAAGTAAGTACTTGTTGTTATAAGTATAGTAAATTGTGGGCGTCGTTTAATTCATTGTTATCAAACAGTTATTATCGTCTTTATTTATAAGTCGTAGTGGCAAAAGTGTAGTCTTACTATATAAATGAGATAAAAAAAAATTATCCTATCACCTAGTAGGTTCTTAATTTGATATAGGGCACTTTTTCCCTACAAAATTATTTTATTATGAATATTAGACCTATTTTTTATGATTTTAGCAAATTGTAAATATTGATTTGGGAGGCGTTATCTTTCAGACACGAATTTAATCAATATTAGCCGTGTTTGGTTGGTCAGTTTAAAATACTACCAATAGATGGCGCTACCGTCCCCATAAGACTGGTTCAGAAGCTAAGCGGAAAGATTTGGGTGATGATGCATAGGTCACGGTAGCCAAAACGGTTAGAGGCATTTGCCGAGCAGAGGCATGGATGTATGCGAGTTCGAATCTCCTCCGTCATCCAAATTTTTCCATTAGAAAATTATCATATAATACTTTACCTATTATATGTTTTTACTCTTTTTACACTCACCCGGACAAACCCAGCTTTGAAGCCAGTAGACCGAGACCGATCTGGATAAGAAGCATTAATCGGTCATAGACGCTTAGGGAAATTGATACGAGATAAACCTTGCCACAATAATATATAATAATATATTTATTTAAATATACAATTATACCCGTATACGGTTCTCTGATCAGAAGAGATCAGCAGACACTTGCTGACCGTATTTTGTCGCCATCGAAAACCAACATATTGCCAAGTTGTTCTATATTATTTCCAGAAGGAGATATGTCCTGGGTGATCAGAGGTTGTGCATCAGTTGGAGGCTCTTGTGCTGACATAAGGGAGGCATATGCGGAAAACAGACAGCCCCGACCTGGCAAACTTGCAATAGTAATATATGTATAATGTAAGTAACTATGCAATAGTGTGTCACGCACTCTTCCAGGCATGGTCTTCGCATTCTTCGCTGTGGTGCTAACTCCGATCCTTACATATCATATTTACTAGCTGTAAATGTTTATTCACGTTCAACCTTATCACGTTTATTCACGACAAATGTTTATTCATGTTCAACCTAACTAATCTACCTAGTTTTTTAGGTGCAATTCTATCAAACATAGTTGTTTGTTTGCAAACATACTAATGTTTATGAACACAAAATATATGATTGATAGAATTGCACCACAGACACAGCTAGTGCCCGTGGCTTTGCCCGCGTAGATTTTCCTGGGATAAAAGTACCTACCTACAAGGGCATCGCCTAGGGGGGCAGAGATTCAAAAAAAGGTAGCCGCATGCAGAAAAGCCAAAGTATGTCCTAAGCAAGTCGTTTGACCGATTATATTCCACTTTCATTCCATTCCAAGTGCCATCCGCCCTGCTACAGTATATTGTTAAACCGTTACAAATTCAAGCTTACGCGCGCCTATAGCGTGTGATGTGAGGTACACTAATTAGCGTTAACCTGCATTTATCCGGGTTGATCCGGGTTCCCAGGCTATTTTTACGGATCTTCCTGCTGAATGCTTACCACTATAATGTTATGAGTTTCTATTCTGGAAAGCCATTGAAATTATCAATGAGGATAAATGAACATAATATCACATAAATAATTATTTTATGAACTACAGCTGCTTGATTCGAAATTTTGTTACCGATGTTAATTAATAACATCGGTTTTTCTATAACATTTCCTTTCTAAAATTAGTAAAAAAAAAACATTTTTTTACTTGTTTCTAATATCAGCACCCAAAGATATTGGCGGAAACTCGCCGAACAAAACTTATTTTTTTGAGTTTTTTTTTCTGATAAACGAAAACATCTTCCCGCCAAAACACCTCCGCACTTGTTTACAAGTTTTAGTCTTCAAGAGCTCTAATTGGGAATTTTGAATTATTTTACAGTTAAAAATAGCTCCTCGTTTCAGCACTTTTTTAATTTCTATGCAGGTATTAAAAGTTTAACATTTTCGCGATCTCTATCAGTACCTATTATAGTTTTTTTTAATTATTTTCCTATGATTATGCATTATGTTTCGTTTTGTAATGGAAAGAAAATATTACAAAAAAAACTACTCATTCCAGTGAATATATATTTTTTGGAATTGGAACTATACTTTAGATAAAATATTGATAGAAATAACTCAAATGTCGCGCTCGCTTCGGTCTTTCATGTGTCACCTATTGTGCTTGTCCATGGATTGATTTTTTTGATTCTGATTGTATATTATCAATTAATTTCAGCATTGATACAAATAGCTCAAAAATGTTGATTATTCACTGTAAGGAACGGTTGCCATCACATAATGGTCTGTGGTTGCCATGGAAACGAAATAACAAGTCTGTCAAAACACATCTCCATTGAGGTATACTTCAATGACTTTTGCATTGGTTATTAATACCCTATAAGAAAATTAGATGCATTTTTTCGCGATAAACAGTAGTCCGCGCGTACGAAGTCGCGGGCGGGAAAACTAGTTTATAATATTTTATGTGTTTCTCCTTCTTCACGAGATGTTAATTATGACTTGTAAAAGTGCTATTATTTTGCCAATTTAGGTACAATAAAATACTTTCACTTTATAAGCACTCTCACGCATATTAAAATACTTAAATCTGATAATACGCTATGTTGATATGAGTACTTGTACGTACTAAGTATTATGTATTCTGTAATATGAGTGACAATTTCGTCGTTACATAACATAACATTGAAATTTAATATATTACGCTCGGCGTTAGTAGTAAAATGTATTCATTTTAATTAGTAAAATGTATTCATTTTAATTAGTAAAATGTATTCATTTTATTTATTAAAATATATTCATTTTATTTTATCTGTTAATTTTTATTATCCAACAAATCCACACTCTATCTTTTAAATTTTCAACCAACAACAACTTCAAAATACTTAATGTGAGTAACACAGAATCGTTTATTTGATACGATTCCGTAGTACCCATGTCACTATTATTTATTATAAGCCCACGTATAACTACATACATTAGGTATTTTGATAGTATATATTAATTAGGTATGTGTCAACCAAAACCAAATCAAATGCATACGATACAACTTTATACATATTAATTCATTTATCTACACTAATATTATAATGAGGAATGACATGTTTTTTTGTATATCTGTATGTTTGTAATGGCTAAACTCAAAAAATAAAAAACTGATTTTAAGAATTCCTTCACCTACAGAAAGCTACAGTATCAGCGAGTAACAGGGCCCTATTTTATTTTTCAAGAAATTAGTTAACCCTACAAAAATTGCAATATTGTAACCCAAGGTAAAAAATAAAACGGAACGGAATGACACGTTGCCATAGAAACGAAATAATAATGACATGTTGCCATAGAAACGAAATAATAATGACATGTTGCCATGGAAACGAAATAATAAAACGTCTGTGAAGTAGGTAATGCAGTTGTCAAAAAACACCACGTTTGTTGCTGCTAAAGATTTAGGATTACGCTTACTGTCGTATTTTTTTAGAACTCACGACGGTTATTTGAAAGCTAAAAGTAAGCAAAACGCCGCGTTGTGAGCGCTACCCGTGCGCAGCCGGGGCGGGAGAGAACTGATGGTGTTTCTGGTGTATACTCTTTACAAGATAAAATATAAAGGTTGAATTTCCTGTGTGTCTGTTTGTTTGTTTGTTTGTTTGGGGAGCTTTCACGCGATAACGGCCGGACGGATTTTAATAAAATTTAGAATGTAGACAGCTTATACACTAGAATAAAACATAGGATACTTTTTATCCCGGAAAATTGAAATTTTCCGTGGGAATACTTGAAAATTATAATTACTCACTGTAAGGAACGGCCATCACAAATAGTCTGTGGTTGCCATGGAAACGAAATAACAAGTCTGTCAAAAAACATCAAAAACATTGGGTGCTATACCTACTTTTGCATTGGTTTTTAATATCTTAGAAGAAAATAGGATGCTTTTTTTCGCGAGAAACAGTAGTCCACGCGTACGAAGTCGCGGGCGGGAAAACTAGTAATATATGAATTTCAAAATTTCAGGCACAGAATAAATAATAGTATTATTTTCAGGTCCTATTAGGTTTAAGAGTCCGACGGAGGATGATTTTTTAATATAACGTAATACCAAAATCATTTGTAATTGGAGCATTTTGAAACACTATCCGAATCCGAATAATATCATAACACTGTGGAAATATACTCCAATTACAAATGATTTTGGTATTACGTTTGTATGGAAAATTCATCTTCCGCCGACCCCTTAAGACGCCTAGTCACTTCGCGTCTATTTTCGAATTGTCACGACAAAATGTTCACATAATTATTACCTTACCTTGTATTATTCTAAACCTGTTTTCTTATTATGACAAAGTGACAGTGAGTTCGCGTGTTTTTATTTCCAGCTGAATATAATTGGGTCAAGAATCCGCTGTTCCACAGAATGTAGGAAGTCTGCTGAAGAGAATATTGCTATTTTTAAAAACGAGATCTGCTTTAAAGTGGAGAATTGCTTCGTAAATGCTCTATAAACCAAATGACCAGATAGATGCTGATTTACAACGTAGACTTCGACATTTAACTTTTATCACGACTTTTACGTCCAACATTATTTCCAACGATTCTTGATTGGTTTCATAGTTAACTACATGGTCACCGACAACTTGCATTCGCATTCATGAGTTGAGTATTTCAAATCTTGGTTGAATTCGACTTAAAACTATTATTAATTCTGTGTTTAAGGGCGGGCGTCTTAACTCTTCTTCTCTTTTCAATATTTATTAACTCCATCTCTCAACAGCTTTCTTGTGTTCCAATATTTTTTCTGTACCCTGACTGCTAAGCGAACAGTCGCGGGTTCGAATCCCACAAGGTACAAGTGTGACGAGCACACATTTTTTGTGTCGTGAAAGTACGGATTTTTTATAATATTTTGTAAAAACTTATTAATATGTTATTTGTGATTAGTTTCAAGTGTTACGTAACATTGTCGTTTCATTGCCTTGGGTGGTTTCTTCAGCTTTATGTAACACTGCTTACTCGAATTATGTGCATGCAGATAGACAGTTAATAGGCTAGCTCGCCCCACATCTGCTCGGACTGGTGAACCGTCTCCACTCAACGGGGTCTTTCCACCAGCGCAAGCGAGTTGAGGCCTAGCAACCTGAACCCGCAGATGGAGCAGTATGTATGTACATACCTACTTTTGGGTGCGACGTGTGATAGATAGTAAACAAACATTTAGGGTTGTAGCAAATTCCTAACTTTTTTTTTGTGTGAATTTTAAATACGATGTATTCAACCATTGCACACGTAAACGAATTTCCATGCTTGATTGAAACAAAACTGCTCCGTAATTATAAGGCTTTTAAGTGAGTGTTTTTTTTTTCTATTCAGTTTACAGAGTTTAGGGCTAGGTAATTGGTGTGAGTCATCGACTGTAAGTGTCACACGTCTCGGTGTGAACCCGAAATCGAAGATTCCTGATAACCTAACCCGCCACAATAAGAAAGAGCTTCTGAAGACAGAAGGTAGCTCCCATGCTTAAAGACCTTCGTGATAGCTTTAATTCCGCCCTCGTCTCTGAGAAATTGAAAATACGAGCTACCTACTCCAACTAATTATGCAAGGGGAAATCAAAGGAAGCAGAAAACCAGGAAGACCTGTGTCCTGTAATCTTTAGGTAAAAACTATTAACTGTATTTTTTCAAAATTGTATGCTCAGTTGTTTCGGAGAGAAGTTGGAATGGTTAATTTTCATTATTTAAGAATTTAAAAAAAGAAAGTTTGATGCCCTCGCAACAAGCCCTTTTAATTGATGTGTATTAGATACAGATTGAAAAAAATATATGTAATGTTCTAATTGGGCCCCCAAAACTGACCCCAATATTCAAAATTCATTTATTTTCGTTACACGTCCGTTTTTGGGTCACAGAAATTCATATGTGTAAGTACCTTTTAATTAAATCGGTCCAGTAGATACGGAACATATTGGCTGTTACAGACGGACAAACATCTACACAAACAAACGTTCAGACACACGAGTGATACTATAAAAATATAAGGATACTATAAGGATTTCATTCGGACGTACGGAATCTTAAAAAAGAGTAAGTTTCGTACAGTATGAAAAACTAAAATACCTGCCATGCAAGCGACAGTGTTTCGTAACCCATGCAAACAGCTTATATCTTGCTTGAGTCAAACGTATCAAAGAGTAGATAAAACAGATACGAGTAGTAGCAGTCATATGCGACAACCGGAGTATTTATGCCGCATCGCCTATTAAAAGGTTAATAGGATCAAAGCCACGCGCCAAAAAATTTGCGTTGCTATCACTAGGTTCAAAAGGTAATTCGTATATACAAACAAGTTTGTAAAGCAAAATTTTTAAGTGTAAACCCCCAAAGGCGTACTTAAAATAAGTTAATTCGCTGTTAACTCTTATCTAACCGAACATAAAAATTTTAGAAAAAAGTTACCTGTTATGATTTTTCAGATAATTTAAAATAGCCTGTTAGGCCTTTTTCAGATAATTTAGTTCGATGTGGTTTGATAGATGACTCAAGTGGTTATTTTTTCTCCCTAATGGAGTTATTAATTGGGTTAATTGATATTTCATTTAACAAACCTGTCATACGAATATGACTAAGAACAAATAAAAACTTCTTTTTTTTTGTGCTATTTTAGTTTAAAATTTCACTTTTTTATCTTAGGTACCCTTACTCAATGAAAATAAGATGTTGTATGAGCTTTTTTTAGTGGCGAGTTTGTTTCTTTTCTCTTTTTTTATAGCATTGTCACTTATTACGTTACAAAGTGTTTCATTTTTGTATAGCCTTTTCTCTCATTACGTTCTTATTATATATATTGCACTTTCATCGATTTGTGAACTACCCTAAAAATTTCAGCCGGATCTAATCGGGAAGTGCTCGAAATTTAAATGGCAAGATTACAGGACAGACTGAAATACATAAATACATCGATATATACATACAAACGAAGTAAAATGAGAGTTTTAAAAAAATGACCAAACTGTTTTTTATTCGTCTTTGTTACCAGTTACGCAGAGTTGTACGCATCTCGAACATTATGTGTTCGCGCCAAAAGCCGCGCCTAGTAGTATGTGGTTAGCATGCGACTTAATTCCACATTGCAGTGCGGTAACAAAACCGCTGGAATATTAACTAGTTTTTTATTCAGTTTTTTTATACCTTTATTATATCAGGTTTACTCAAAATTATACAGATTATCTGTATTCAAAATCAGTTCAATCGTTTGAGCGTGAAGGATGATAATGTTGATAATGATGATGAAAAGTATCCTATTTGTTATTCCAGTCGATGTTATTCGGAATGTAGTTTGTTTGGGCAGCTTTCACGCAATAACGGCTGGACAGATTTTGATGAAGTTTGGAATGGAGATAGCTTATACCCTGGAATAAAAATGTAGGATACCTTTATCCCGGAAAACTGTAAGTTTCCACGAGAAAACTGGAAAAACTGGGAAATTATAATAATAATTACTTGCTGTAATAAACGGTTGCCATGGAAACGAAATAACAAGTAGGTATGTCAAAAAATATCAAGTGCATTGGTGCTATGCCTACTTTTGCATTGGTTTTTAATTTAAAAAAAACGCGATAAACAGTAGTCTGCGCGGACAAAGTCACGTGCGGGAAAGCTAGTATTATATCAAACTTTAGTACATTACTGCCGCGGTCTGTAATGACTGCGTTGCTGGCAGCGATGATGATGGCCGAGAACTTAACTAAGCAAAGCTCGAGGCCATCATAGCGTGGCCAGCAGGGCAGTCATTGCTGACCAAGGCTTGTATAGTGCTTTACTCAAACCATGCAAGGTATTTAAATAAAACTAGCAAACTGATGAAAAAATTATATAACCCACTAAAACAACAACAACAAAAACCAAAACACAACAACAACGTCAAAAACAACAAGAAAACAAAACAACAAGAACAATTAAAAAGAACAACAACAACAAGAACAACTAAAAAGAACAACAACAACAAAAACAACAAGAACTTAAAAAACAATCAGAACAACAACAAAAATAGCAATAACATTAAAAACAACAAGGAAAACAACAAAAACAACAAGAACAGCAAAAATAACAAGAACAAAAACAATAAGAACAACAACAAGAACAACAACAAAAACAACAAGAACAACAAAAAAAAACAAGAAAAACTTCAAGAACAACGAAAACAACAAGAACAACAACATAAACAACAAGAACAACAACTTAAACAACAATATCAACAACAATAACAACAACAATAACAACAAAAAACAACAAGAACAACAAAAACAACAAGAACAACGAAAACAACAAGAACAACAATAAAAACAACAAGAACAACAAAAACAACAACAAAAACAACAAGAACATTAAACAACAACAAGAAATTAAAACAAAAACAACAAGAACAACAACAAGGACAAGAACAGAAACCACAACAACAATAACAAAAAAACACAATAATAAACAACAACAAAAAAAACATACTACAGCATAACAAAAACAATAACAAAAATAAATAACAACAACAACAACAACAACAAAATAACAAAAACAATGGCAAATAAAACAACTAAAATACAACAACAAAAACTACAACAACAACAATAATAGCTAAGAACCATCTCGATGACATCAGCTTTCAAGCAGAAAAAAACATCAATATCGGTCCATACGTTTGGGAACTACGACGCCTCTCTTTTCGCGTTCGGTGGTTAACAAAACCACAGAATAAATAATAGTACTAAAAAAACACGACAATAATGGATTTTCAAAGGAAATTGCTGGCCGCAAAACACGACAATAATAAAATTCCATACAACTTTGCTGGCGCCTATTCAAGCAGCGCGGCAAGGTAGACTTTGCCCAAAGAAGGTTGTCGAAATAATGACCACATTACAAGCTTATTTGAGTATAACCTCAAACCTCTGTGTAAAAGTATAATAGTTATTCTTTGCCACTGTTAAAAAATAAGTTTGAAAGAAGAATGCAGTATATTAATAGCACCACTAGTCCTGAAACAACCTAACACCGCTGACATGGCTGTTATTGGTTAATAGCAGTCGTTACTGCTATTAACCAATAACAGCCGAGACCGACAGCAATAAAATCCGGGTTAATTAGTATCCTATGTTTTATTCCAGAGTATAAGCTATAACCATTCCAAATTTCATCAAAATCCGTCCAGCCGTTATCGCGCTAAAACTGCCCAAACAAACAAACAAACAGACAACGTTTCACTATTATATAGTGGTATAGATTTACCTATACTTATAATAATGCAATAAGTACTAAAAAAACTGTAAAAGGAAGATAATTTTAAAAAAATGGTCCAGGTTACAAAAAATGTTTGTTTGTTCTCGTATTACGTAAAAAATACTGGACCGATTTCGATGCGGTTTCACTGTTGGATAGATTAAAGTTTGACTTAAGAACTGGAGCACTTAGTATCACAATCCAATGAGTAGAAGCCGAGCAAACGATAAAAATATTACTGACGGCTGAAGGAATTTTGATCAAATGATGGTATATTGGTATTTAGGTCCTAGAAATCCTAGAATAGCACATAGAGATAGAGATACTTTTAACCTAGAGAAATGACCACGCGTGCGAAGCCGCGGGCATCAGCTAGTAGAATATAAAACATAAAATATACGTATAACATATAATATAGGTATAAATGTATTATCATATCAAATAGCTAATGCCATGTAATGTTACGGAAAACGTAGCGTTATTCCAACGCTTCGTCAAGCACCAATGTGAAAAGCCGAATACCAATGACCAGTTTGCCAACCGTCGCGCCATTCGCTCGCCGAGTGTCAGTCGAGACGAACGTCGATTGCATACGAATCAATTCGTACATAACTTGTGATAAAAGTGAACTTTCTATTATTAACATAGTCTACAATGGCGAATCTGTCTCTTCTAGTGCCTGTGCTCCTTCTGGCTTTGTTCGTACAACATGGTGAGTATTTTATTTCATTAAATTTTGCCGCCAATTTTATTGTTTACATTTTATTTGTGTAGTCATTTTTCGTCTTTTGTAGATAATAGGTACACTATCAAGAGTTATTCTTCAAACAGATATTATGACTTGAACTGATCTTACTCTAAACGTTTAAAATGTTTCGTAATTGCTTAGCGTAATAATAATTACACTATTTACATTTGCCGATTTCAAAAATGTGCACTGCACGCTGTGCCAACGGCACGGCAACGGTTTTTTTTCAATTACATTTAAATCCTAATACTAGGCTAAACCTGTTTGGTCAAATAAAAAAAGGAATCACAAAACAAAAATTTGATCGCATACCTACCTACAAAAAATATTATTATACAAATCACATACCTTTAAAAGTGAATCTGTCTAAGCAATTGTTAAAAACACAATATTTACTTACACAATATGTACGTAAACATTATTACATAATATTATTTTACATTTATATTGTACTTACTTAATATAAATACAAGAATTTTACTCGAATACCTGTGTATTGACACGCGGAGCATGCTAATAGAATTTGCAGATTCTGTAGGTAGGTAGATCAAGTACAAAAGGCACACGATTGATTATATCATCTCATCACGTAAACAAACCTACCTATCTATACCTATATCAGTGTTCCAATCCAATCCAAGCACCGCTACATAACAACGCGTTACATAAACGAGTAGTTAAGTATGTAGGTGTGTCGAAGTCGAACGAGACCGGTTCGACTTCTTGGCTACCTACCTTGCTATTAAAACAGATTTTGCGACGTTGAAGAAAGTTAATACTACTAGCTCTTCTGTGGTGTGAGGCTTTACTGGCCCTTGGTTAAAGAATAACTAACTAATAGCATAGACCAAATAGATATACATATACAAGTGGTCATGCTTAGGTGCAAAACAATCAGTGATCATCAATTCATCACTGATCACCTAAACAAGCATTGTAGGTATGCTTCGGGGCAAAAAAATCGGTGATAATCAAACATCACTGATCACTGAAACAATCATTGTAGGTATGCTTCGGTACAAAACAATCGGTGATCATCAAACATCACTGATCACTGAAACAATCATTGTAGGTATGCTTTGGTGCAAAACAATCGGTGATCATCAAACATCACTGATCATTGAAACAATAATTGTAGGTATGCTTCGGTGCAAAACAATCGGTGATCATCAAACATCACTGATCACTGAAACAATCATTGAAGGTATGCTTCGGTGCAAAACAATCAGTGATCATCAATTCATCACTGATCACTGATACAAGCATTGTAGGTATGCTTCGGTGCAAAACAATCGGTGATCATCAATTCATCACTGAAAGAAGCATTGTTCATATGCTTCGGTGCAAAACAATCAGTGATCATCAATTCATCACTGATCACTGAAACAATCATTGTAGGTATGCTTCGGTGCAAAACAATCAGTGATCATCAATTCATCACTGATCACTGATACAAGCATTGTAGGTATGCTTCGGTGCAAAACAATCGGTGATCATCAATTCATCACTGATCACTGAAAGAAGCATTGTTCATATGCTTCGGTGCAAAACAATCAGTGATCATCAATTCATCACTGATCACTGAAACAATCATTCTATGTATGCTTCGGTGCAAATCAATCAGTGATTATCAATTCATCACTGATCACTGATACAAGCATTGTAGGTATGCTTCGGTGCAAAACAATCAGTGATCATCAATTCATCACTGATCATTGAAACAAGCATTGTAGGTAGCACAGTAACTAGGTATAATAAATTCAAAAGCTTTTCGAAAAGATGTGTGGGTGTAGGTACTCGCATGTGTCCGTTACTATCTACACAGCTCCGTACCGGCTGAACGGATATTGATGAAATTTGGATATATGTCTAACCTTAAGTTGAAAAAAACACATTCCTACTTTTCAACATTGTCTACGTCTTAAAAAGATGTTCTTGGATATTGGGTGGTATTGCATTAGATTCATTATTTTATTACTAACTGTACCCGAGGCTTTGCCCGCGTGTTTTTTTTCTGGGATACTGTAAGAATTCTATGAATTATTCCAGTATTTCATCAAACTTCGTTCAGACGTCAAATCGATTTTATCGATTGCTCGGCTTCTATTCATTATATCGAGATACCAAGTACACCAGTTTTTAAGTTAAACCCTAACCTATCCAACAGTAAAATCCGTCGTAAACGGTCAAGTAATTTTAACGTGAAGCGCGAACAAACAGACAAACAAACAGAAAGACCATTTATCTTCATTGTACAGACTTTTTGTTACTGCTTTATCATAAGTATAGATAGATAGATTGTACACAGTAGATGGTATTGTACAGGGAGTGTCTATTTACATAGAGGTACCTATTACCTAAGTACGTCATATGCTACACGAACGAAGCATAAGTTACCTACATACCTACTAGTATATATTAATAACTAGTTTTCCCGCCCGTGACTTCGTCCGCGCGGACTACTGTTTATCGGGATAAAAAGCATCCTATTTTTTTCTAGGATATTAAAAACCAATGCAAAAGAAGGTATAGCACCAATGCGGTTGATGTTTTTTGACAAAGAGTTTTTTTTTGACAGGATTGTTATTTCTTTTCTATGGCAACCACAGACCACTCTGTGATGACAACCGTTCTTTAGTGAGTAATCAACATTTTCCAGATTTCCCGTGTAAACTAACAATTTTCTGAAATAAAAAGTATCCTATGTTTTATTCCAATAAGTAATAAGGGGTATAAGCTATCTGCATTCTAAATTTCATCAAAATCCGTCCAGCCGTTATCGCGTGAAAGCTCCCCAAGCAAACAAACAAACAGACAACGTTTCATTTTTATATATTGGTACGGATTATCTACAATAATATCCAATTTTAGGAAATAATAAAGGTAGATTAAGCATCGACAACTACAAAAATACCAATAGCCTATTATTTACTTTCTTTTTCAATCAACCACATGAGTTGCGTATAAACCTAAATATTTATCGCAAGCAATAAAGCCATACAGGTATGCATACCAAAGTACCTTCCACCTACTTCGTAGGTGTAGATGGAGTAACTTTCACTTTCGCTATCACGGTTTGACACACTTTTTAGCCCTTTTCTATTACCAACACACACAACTATACACACACTGTAGTTAATAACGTACAAAGGGCCCCACTGTTGTTTTGAAATGTTAACTCAAATGGAACGAAATAGGTTTAGAATTGTTTTAGTGAAAACTTTTTACACGAATTGTGAAATTAAATGTCACGTTGTGATCTAAATTATGATTAGCGAACTTTGGTTCAAACCTTTTCTTATTTCTTTTCTTTTTTGTATTAAAAAAAATAAAAAAATAAACAATATGTGTGGAACCTATTTCATCGATAAGAAATATAGCAATATGTTGTCTTTGATTTACAAAATGTGTATTGTCAATGGTGGCACCTATTTCATTGCTAGGAAACAGTAATGTGTTGATTTTGTAGTTACACTGTGGTATTGTTATGGATAACAGTTGACGTGACTTTGTTACAATAATACCAATCCTATAAAGGAACTCTTAACATAACCAAAAATAATAATAAATTAGGTTGCGTATGACCTGCGTTATTAAAACAGCACGGTCTGTGTCTTTAAGAAAAAACTAATTTCTTGAATAATCAAGAATTTAAACCAAAAATAATATAGAGGAAATCGGCAAGTCCAATTCCGAAAGAACCAGAAAATTCAATGACATCATTAGGTGATCCATCATAGCGCATTGGGCAAGAGTGGATCTTAGTCTATTGTCTATGACAAAAGGCCGTGTGCCCAAATGTATAAGTCCTATAAAGCAGTGGAAATGTTAAGGATATTCCATTGAAAAAAAAAGTACATAACTCAATGGGATTTTCTTTTCGAAATCTAACTTTCTACTATAGAATGCCAATACGTACCAAGTAAATAAATTTGAACAACGTTTATGCCATTAGAGGCTTCTAAGTAGCCCAAGGTGTTCTAGCCTTCTACCAGTTAGTAGCGAACCCAACAAATAGGTGGCATCGCCTCGTTGAATTGCTATGCTCATTCGAAAACCCAAATAAGTACCAGATTTTCGTCACGCATCGCATCTGTCAGGCTGATGAACTTGTCTTTGAATTTTAGCGGACTTAATAGAAAACAATATATGGGACAATAGTTTTTACTCGTTAAATTGGCCCATTGTTAAACAAAAAGGACACGATTTCCGGATTTAACGATCTTGAGCTAAATCAGGCCACGCATTGTTGTAGATGTCAAGATCAAATAGCCATATACAATATGCCGTGATCGCAATAACATCAGCAAATTGAGAAAGATTATAAACTCATTCAGAAGCCAAAACTACATGCATGAGCTCTTTACTGTCATGAACTCTTTACTCGTATTAACACGAATAGTAAATTGTATGTATTGAGGTAATGCCAAGGAAGCTATATGTACTTACGTACAACCGTAAGTACATAGAACTTCCTTGGGTAGGTTTATCCCCCCAGTTTATACTCACTCTGTTACTACTTTAATGCCGGTTGCTGGCGCCAGTTTTGCATGTCGTTTATTCGACTTTAACGTCTATCAAAATACTATTGAGGGAGAGTCCGATTACCGCTTGACTTGGCCATCAAACTTTGAGCACAGTCTTATCGCTAAGAGTACTTATATTGTATTAAAATTTGTCTTTTATTAACGGACAACATAAATTTTATATTCTGTAAGCGATTGCATAGATAACTGATAGGCTACTTTACTAAACCCCTCATAGATGCCAATCATCAATTCAAAAAGCAAACAACATAACGATTCCTTAATAAAATAATATTATTATCCATGCCCGCATAATCACAATGGTATTCAATAAAAAAGTCACGACCCCTATTTGACCAAAGCCATTGTGATCTGAATGGTGGCAAATCACAATATTACATCACTGACACTAAACTTACAGGCAGTAAGAACAAACCACAGATTTCATTCAGCCACCTGTTGCAACTGTTAAGAGACATTTATGCCTCAACACCAACGTTTTCCAAATTAATTGTTCCAAGGACGTCTGCAAATAAACCAAATCGTTATTTAAATTAATATATTCATAGTTGATACACTAAAAACGTTGCAATGTATTAGTTAATAACAATAAATAGTTGCAAAATTATCGCCATGGGATAGAGCGGTGGTAGCCTAAAGGTTCGAGAGTGCAACTTAGTATCCAACGATACTTAGTGCAGTCCTAGGCTCCGCACCAATGACTATTCTAAGTTATGTGCGGTTTTCTATCGCTCCGTACTTCGGAGAGCACGTAAAGCTGTCAGTCCCGGCTGTTTTTAATTAATAGCAGTCGTTAATCCAATTCAGAGGCCCTCGGGCGGCTTGATAAACTCTGACACCAGATGCCAGCACTACCTCATACGACAAAGAAGAAAGACCATGGGATTTTTTGAAATTGATTTTGTAATTCATAGCCAAAGAGCTAATGAAAAACAGAATGATAATAATTTACTTTATTAGAAAATAAATATATTCATGAATAATTAATATATCTAAACCTGGGACCCATAGAAAGGATTTTGTATAGATTGAGTTTTACTGCAAGCTGAGACCCCGCGTCTATAGAACCGTACTATAGTAATTTATTGCGACTATGCTATGACCGTCTTATGACTGTACACGTACAGTGTACACTGCTTCGATTGGGAAACCTTACAAGTAATCGGTCCACCCCACCTTATAGGCTTTCGACAGACTGCTTGCGGTCCCCCATCGAAACCAAATACTGTACAAAAGCGTCGCACGATTCTATCATGCTCCAGTGACCAATACGTTTTTTTCTGCTGAATAAGTCCTGCTAATAAACACAAAAGATATCAAGAGAAATATAAGTATCTTGATATCTTTTGGAATTTTGCATTAAGTACCTTATATTTAACGTAACTATCATGAGAAGTTTCCACTTCTGATGATAGTTACCTTAAATTTAAGGTCTATCTCCAGTATATCCTCCTTCAATCTCTGCACAAGAGTTTACGCTACAACAAAAAGAGAATGCTCGTCCTTACCTCTAGTTTGTATACTGTACCATTGATTTATATTAACATCCGTCACCAGTAACACTCCTTAGGAATTATTCGCTTCTGGTAATGGCGATGGGGATGATTATCACTAACGAATAGCCACTCAGCTAAATTAAGTAAGTGTACAGTTGCGTTTATTAAGCACTCCAAAACAAAATTAATGGTGACGATTACATTAAGTACATCATTAATTTAGTCTCATAATTCAAATAATTATCCATAGTGTAAGATGTTTGTTAATAATGAAAAATACATAGGTAGATATAAAAATATTACTGGATAAAAGACAACAGCGAAAAGAGTGTAAATTGAGTGATACTATTATTTTATGAGTAATCTTGATGCTTACCACCAAACAAACGACCTGCGACTACTTACAGATTGGGGAGATGAAGGACACAAAATAACTTTTAAGAAAAGGAGTGAAAAAGTGAGAATTAGAAAACATCGGACAGATTGTATGCAAAATAACACGAAAAAAGGTTAGAGAAAGTGTTATGTTATGTAATATACCATAGACATTTATTAAACCACTTATCTGACCACTGTCCAGACCGTGGGTCTTTCGCCTCATATGCTACTTGCGTTACTTGTGATTCATGAGTCAGTTGGCCTGGTGACCCTAAGGGCGTGCGAGATCAGGGTTCCAGCAATGAGACCAGAAATTCATTTGTGTCTATTACAGTTTTAATGGGATTAACGATGCACAGTTGGCATCATAATTTTAGGATTTAATTAGACAATTTTCGAAGTTTCCACGATTACTCTTTACCACAGATCATCTAGGAATAATTATAGTCTATGCCAGAACTATTTTCTTGTATCTTATGTTTACCATTATTGAGTTTTGATTCTAATTTGAAGGCTGATCCGAGTAGAAATCTATAATAATCAGATATTATATCTAGCTATAATCACTGAAAAATGTACTAGAACATTAAAACAGACAAGGCGAGTAACCAGAAGCAAAGCGGAGAAAAACTCGTTTGCTAGATCAAATATTTTAGGTATTTACTATTAAAAAACGGTCTTACCAAAAATACACGATACACCTATAGATATTGTATAAAGAATGTACTTATTTGTTACACGTAGAATGTACATTACTTGATCATATAAAAGCTTGAAAACAGGCTAAAATTAAAGTTTGAAACGAATTATTTAATAATAAAATTTCTAACTTTCATAATAGGTATATATTTTTTGTATGGAGATATTTATCTTTAAGTACTACAGAGTCTCGATATAAAGAAAACTGTACGAGTATACGTCGATCACAAGAAGTGTTTATTGAGAAAGTACCACAATTAGTTTTTCCTATTTGAGAGTTGTTTTCCAACATTTCCTTGTAATTTACAATGAAGGAATCACTACAAATTGTCAAAAATATATTTTTTTCAGCACGATCAACGACTGATTATATAATAGATGCGATTATGACACAACCAAGACACAGCTCACACGACATTCCAAATTACGGGATCAAAGTACCGGAAAGAGGCTATAAATAAAATTGTTCTTTAGATCGTTATATAATTAAACGTTTGGAATATTCTTAAATGATCCATTATGAAGCAATTTAAATTGATGACAACGGGCGAACGTGTTTATATAGTTGTGTTCTGCTATTTTCTTGCGCTGTTCTGACTTTTCGACAATGAATTGGTAGGTAGCTAAATAATACCAGATGTGCCCACGGTTTTACAGGCGTGGTCATTTCTATGGGTTAAAATGACCACGCGAGTATGTGCTATTCCAGGACCTAAAATACCATTATACCTCATCAGATCAAAATTCATTCAGCGGTAAAAAAGATTTTAACGACTGCTCCGCTTTACTTATCGGATTAAGATATGAAGTACCTAACCTACACCAGATTATAAGTCAAAACCTAAGCTATCCCACAGTGAACTAACTAACATCAGGCAAGATAATGGTCAAACGCAAACCTTATTTAATACTTAATTGATATATATTAATTTAAAAATATTTTAATGATGTGTTCTGAGGTTAAATTATTCTTACCTTTTAATTAAACCTACTTCATTGTTGTATTTAGGAAAAATGTAATATCTAATATTTATTCTCACAACCACAACCTTTTAGAGATATTGTTGAGTGATTAAATCAGAATAAAATCAGTTTAATAAACACAAAATGTGAAATTTAATTTATGCGGACCCTGAGAACTCAGAAGTAAATAAATTAACAAGTCGGCAAGAAAGCCAACCTGTTACTATAATTTTAGCGTAACTTTTTATTCTTGTTACACCACTATTAGTTAAACCATTGATAAAGGAGGCAAGGCCGTTTAAAGATATAGTATAGGGGTAACAAAAACTGAAATTAAACTTTCATTTTTCATTAGAATACCCACATTGCGATTGTTTGTGAGAAAGATCATCACGCCAACATAAATAGTTGTACTATACAATATAAGCAAAAACAATACAGAAGAAACTTAAATACTAAAATGTACAATCGGCGGCCTTATTTCTAAATAGAAATCTCTTCCAGGCATACTAGATGAAATGTAATGGACATACAAATTTATCGGTCTGTGGTGCATCAAAAAGATCAATAATTAATATATTTACATAATACCAAACATAATCTACAAACTAAACAATACAATACATACCAATATAACAAGTAAGTACACTATATACGAAAACACACATATATAAAATTAATGATAACAATAAAATAGATAAAAATAATAGCTACTAGAAACTTCTGAAGAGTAATAGTTTTTATCCAATGACTTAAATTTTGTATCACTATTTATTATCCTATCAATCTATCTATATCAGCCTCCATCAACCCACTGCTGGGATAGGCCTCCTCATGTGCACGCCACTCTTTTCGGTCCTGCACCAAGCAGATCTACTGCCTTCCTGCCACCATGATAACGTCGTCTGACCATAGTGCAGGTGGTCTACCTCTCAATCTCCATCCTTCTCTTGGCCACCATTCCGTCACTGCCCTCGTCCATCTGCCATCTTCTCGTCTCGCCAATTTTTTTATCCTAGTTAGTATTAGCTAATTGTGGCAAATTGTATTGGCAACAGCACTTAAAAAAATATGTTCATCATACCAAAATATACACAGATGTCCTTGAAAATATTTATAACCATAGATAAGAAACATTTTTTGTGTGTATCTCACTACATCTACCTACCCCACCACGCCCACCACATTTGGCTAACCCTCTACCAAACATCCTGTAAATTTACACAATTATTTATAGAGATAGTCTGTGACCATATTATAATCAACGTCGTAAGAAATGTCTATTGTGGAAAATTTACCATTCTCTATGAAGATAATTTATTCGATAGCACGCCAAACAAATAATAGAAGAGAAAAATGTAGTAATATGAAAAAAAAACAACATTACTAATGTGTGTATAACGATTACCTGAAAAAATATTGCCCCTATTAGATTTTTAGATGGGTGCTATTTTAATATTTTACTGTTTTCTTTTTCTTGAGAGATACGTATTTAAGGCCAGGCTGTTGAACACACAATTTAGCTCGGAACTAAATGACGGTCTAAATTGTGTCATGACTAAAGACTCAAAAGTTATTTATTTTATTGGCAGGCTAATAATTTAGTTGGGTAAATGTTGTCTTGATAGTATATTATGAACCACATTTTCTTGCTATGAGATTTATTTTATAGATAAAATTTAAGCCGTTGAGTAGAAAAATGAAAATATTACTGAAAATTACGTAATTTTTGATAAGAAAATGTATCTAATGAAATTCTGTTAATCTCGTTTTTGTCTTGATCACGGAGAGATAAGATCTCAAAAACATGTATGTTAAGTTTCACATATAACAGGTTTGTGGTTGACCCAGCATATTAATGGAAAAAAACCTTAATTATTGTATGTTGCGTACTTGTACGTGCTATATGTGACCTACTTACCTTAACTAAATTTGTGTTTGAAAGAGTTGATAAATACAAATTGATATTTTAACTGGAACGAAGAACGTCGAAGGGCCTCAAACTATATAATGAAGTGATGACGTAAGCGCCATGGACAAAGTAAATTCTGAAATTAACGTCTCTGAAAAGGTCAGTAAATAACTTGAGTCACGAATTCTGACAAACCTGGCAGTATTCTGCCAAAAACTCATTCATCGCCAAGGTTTAAGTGCCAAGCTCAAGTAGTGTTGGTACTAGACACGTTCGAGTCAGGTTGTTCCAAATTGGTACCGATTGTTCCCTTTGTAATATAGATTGAATGTGTGCGTGATTAATGATTTATTTACATACATTGACGGGCGAATGTACCAAAAAAACAGGCATGGTTTGCCAACATCAAGTCCTAATGAAATTTTCGCAAGAGCTTTAAGCAGCCGTCTGCCATGTATTTTTTAATTTGTCCTCCCGCATTCGTAACATTACGTAGTATTATCTTACAACAAACGTAGCTACACACTGCTACTATAGTTTTTCATGACATCACATCACATGATCACTGCTGAATATGAACCTCCCACATTTAGGGGAGGGAGGGGGGGGGGGTATATCATATTCACAACGCTTGGCAAGCGGGTTGATGATAGCACTACTGTAGATGTTGATGAAATGATGACACAGGGAAATGATGCTGCCCATATCTTGTATTCTCTTTGCTGGTTCTCACTGCAAACGCGGGATGAGAACAGGTGAACCTAATACTAATCCAGGCTCACACGGCAAACTATAGTTTCTAGGTTCCGTAGTTCAACTATAAAACCTTATAGGATCATCCAGTTCGTCTGTTTGTTCCTGTGTGTCATCTAGAAAGCCATGCTTTTGTAGTTGGTGTAACATTTTGAAAACTCGCAATGTAAATTATGTGTCATAAATTGAATGAGCAGTTTTATTTTATGAAAAACAGATGGCGTTGTTATGCTATAAGAGGTATCTGTCAAATGTATATTACCTTAATAGTAATAATGTTAGTTTTATTTGTTTTTGTATATGGCTTATGTACAAATACAAAATACAAAAATGTTCATTGGTACAAAAATTTGATATGTTAGAATTAAAATGAGTCTCTGACTTTTAAAATAGGTGAGAATACCTGTGCCCTCTGTTTATTTGTAAATACAAAAAGTCATTATGTTTCACAAATAGAGCTATTATTGTTTTTTTTTAATTGCTGTATTAAAAATATACAATAAGCGTTTGTGCCGTCGTGACAAGTAAAAGCATGGGACGACATACATTCCCAACTGGTTACATTATGATGATTATGATTATGATACACAGTGGACTATAGTGATTCTGAGTGTAAGTTTCTTGCAGTTTATAGAGTTTATGACTACGAGACTGTTTTATGACTACGTTTTTTTTTTAAAGTATCTCCTAATTTCAAACGAGATACTGTGAGCCCTACACTAGGTTTGCGTGGCCCGATGCGCACTTGCATACTTAAATATACTGATAAATATACTGGGCCGCAAAGACCTGTTGTCTCGTAACTCCGCTTTCATTTTCCCCATAAGTGAAATTTGCGAAACAGTAGCTGTATTGTGGCTTTTACCAGAGTGGCCTTTAAGCATATTAGGAGCACAAAAAATGACCTTATGACGGCTACTACCAGTGAAATACCTATCATTCAGGATGAACGTGATGCAATGCACCAATGCGTGGGACTAATAGAAGGCAGACTTATTGTTAGTGTTACATTTCAGAAACCTGTAGTGGGCAGTTATCCTTTACCGTGTTTTAGTATCACGTTGCTCTTTTTATTACATCATGACCTCTATGCTTTAATAAAACTTCAGCCGTTGAGTAAATGGCAAATTGCTGTATCTATATATCTATAAGCGAAATATATCAATCCCTTCTATGAAAATGTCCGAACATTTTTGGTTTTCATATAATTCTTTGTATCACCACGCCAGGTTAGTCAAGCCTGTAAAAAAACACTAGTGACAGTGCCTCAACTTTTGTAGAATTTCCTGTTGAAAAGTTAAGACCGCACATTTACCTATCTTGTTTCTAATTCAGCAGCAAAAACAATAAATAATGTTGATACTCGAAAATTGAGAGCAGCTCTTTTTTACTGTAAGATATTTTGATCGCAGTTTGCTCAAAAATACCTATCTAGTAGTGCCATGCTGCATACAGCCGCACCAAGTAAAATCTTCAAGCGTGACTCTCTCATGGTCACTTGTAATTATTCTTCGTTTAACCTTCCACAATTTTCCATTCCTTCTTTCCTTCAGTTTTTGCTCTGAAGTCCTAAGATATTTGTCTCGCGTAGCAAAAACTGAAGAAAAAACATATACGACTTTCCGGCCTACTTCAATAATCCAATAAACGTAATTACCCACATATAATATATTTAATTCTCACAAAGGAAAATTATTAGGTAGGTACCTACCTATCATCCGGAACAAATAGCCAAAGGGTATCTTCAGAGATTATATAATTATGTATATAGAATATCATTTAGTATCATCATATTATTACCTCTAGAATTAAAGCTGACGTACTTAGTCAATGATGTAACGCACCCGACGCTTTCCCAGATGCTGAGTTTCTTTTTATAGATAAAGCAAGATAAGACGACACGCGGCCGCGGCTTTAAAATAGAAATGCATGTAGGAAGGAATGTTTGTGTTACTATATCACACTCACACTAATGTTTTAATGCGAATTTTATGAGTTAGTGTGTGTGTGTTTGCGTGTGTGTGTTTGTTCTACACTCTGAAATCGCTAAACTATGTAGATGATAGCTATCTACTTTAAAGGTATTAGATTTGATTTTGTATTAAATAATTCAATCTCGAATACTAGTCCAGGAAATGGGCCTAAATTTATTTTGCATTGTCACCGAATGAAGGTAGAAAACAAATTTGCTGTGAAGTCTCTCATCACCACTAATTATGGCGGCCCTGATGTTGGCTCAGTCCCAAAACATTCGAGAGGAAGCAGTACAACCATGAAACATGGTGTTTCGACATAATCAATGCCATCTATAACAGATCTGACATCACGAGACATTTTGAAAACCATTATCGACTTCACTGCTTTCGTAACAAGGCTCATAATTGTTTATGGAATGATTTGTGTTGTGCTAACAAATGGTTACCCAAGGAAGGTCACGCGATGGTAAACTGGTTTGAAGATGCAATGCAGCTGATTATAACGGAAAATTTATCTACTTGTATTTTTTGGAAACCCTAAAGAACCTCTAAGAGTCATTGGTTGGTTACGAGTATTTGCTTGCAACGAATTCTGCATCATTCAGCCTAATATACTTTACCCACTAGTTCTGCACAGAGAGAGGTAGTAATTGACCATTAGGTTCATAAATACATGCTGGCTCATCACAGGTATTTTGTGGTTCTTGCTGGACATATAGGTTTTTCACATTAACCTTATACCGTCGAAAGAGTGACAGAAATCCACAATGGTTTTGCATAATTATACAAGAAAAGGCAAAAGACAGTGCTGAGAGCTCAAACTCATTGGAAAAGTAGACACAATGCTATCCTCATAATACTAATTAATGCACGTTTTTCGGATTCACTTAAATATATCATGCACGGTCCGTGTTCTAGCATCGCACGATGGTCATAGTATGTTTTGATCACGTTTTGATCCAACAAGGTACCTGCGTATACTACCTTCATGGCCAGTTAACAAGTTGAAGTCAGCAGCGTAAGCGGTGTTCAAGTTTCCTTAAATAGTAAACTGCAACTATTGCAACATACGCGACAACTTGTATGACTTAAGCACTCTCACTTACCAAGGGAAATATGAGCTATTAATTCTTCAACTTGCGAAAATCAATAGAGATAAATTGCTCTTCATCATGGCACTTCGTGACCTACTAGCCTGTATAGAGCGTGCGTAAAAAAGATATAGAAGGAATTAACTATAGAGCTATATGAATACATTACGTCATTGGGGAGGGGAGGAAACTGAAGGACGGCCCTTCTAGAATAGAAAGATTAAAGTTTGCAAGATTTTGCTTATGTTTATGGATTTCAGATCAAAAAAAAAAACTTTATAGGTACCATAATTTTACAGGCAATGAAAGTTTAAACTTATTGTAATAAAACAGAATGCGTCTGTGATTGTTTTTAGATTTTCACCTAAGAACAAATAATAATAATAATAAGTATAATTTAATAAATTAAACTAAAAACAAATGCTTTTACGGGTTATTTTTTTGTTGCTTTGTAACTTTTACGTTTTTAAGAAGA
Organism: Alsophila aescularia; assembly: GCA_946251855.1. Classification (NCBI taxonomy): domain Eukaryota; kingdom Metazoa; phylum Arthropoda; class Insecta; order Lepidoptera; family Geometridae; genus Alsophila; species Alsophila aescularia. The sequence continues at coordinate 44,804,461 of OX276380.1, forward strand.
AAAAAAACTCTTTTCTTTTTGTCTTTTCACATTTAACATTTTTTTCATTTATTTTTATTTAATTTTTCTTTTTTTTATTGGTTTTCATCGGTTTGTGAGCTACCCTGAAAGTTTCAGCCAGATAGCTAATCGGGAAATGCTCGAAATTTGAATTGCAAGATTCCAGGACAGACAAAATACATACATAGATACAAGTGAAGTTAAATAAAAGCTTATCATTACCCAAAAGTTCCATAAGTAGCTTGAATAATGTCAGTCCATACTCCTATCCAAAAATCGTCTGGGAGCGATTGCTCTCAGGGCATGCAGGACTGCCAGTAAATTTTACTATCTTTTATTAAATTTTATTTTTTCGTGTGACCTGTATGCTTTAATTATGACTTCAGTCATCGTGTTTACAGCATACCCAATGTCCTTGCCGTGCACACAGGCGACGCAATTAGGGACCCGTAAAAGTATTAAAAATGACTTAAGCGCCGATTCTATAGTGTAACTTACGTCCTTTAGCTTTTGGCAGATACCGTTTTAGGGGTTAACCATTGACTAAACAACCACACCCATTAGTCAACAACAACATGTGTCACTGCGGAAATGGTGACAGGTCACTTAATGCCTATTAAAGGGAACTGGGAAAATAAAAGGTACCTGTGTTTACCTATGAGTGCAGAGTGTCGTAATTATAGTCCTGAACATAATTCTAGAACAAAAATGTCACTGCAAAAAACATGACGTGAAAATATGAACCTCTGAAGAAAACATTTTATGTACCTATACAATATCTATTTAACAGAAGCTTTTGAAAATGCTGACCCGTACTGAACTTTTCCTTTTTTACGGCGGAATTTTCCGTTGTTCCTTTGATAAAGTAATGTCTCGGCGACAGGATATTGTTCGGTTGTCTGGCCACAGAAAACCAATAGTAAGTACTACGTAGTAAAAAATAATATTTTTTAGCCAGGTTAGGTTAGCCAGGGCTAAAGATGCTTGTTAGGTGGTCTTCCTCTTCCTTTCGATGGATTAAGGATAATAAGTGTCTACTTGAGTGTATCACTGTCCTCTCTTCTTGACCGAGTGAGCGCGAAGCGCGAGCGATGCGTCTCCGTTTCAGCTTGGCCAAAATTCTTTCGTGTTTCCGGATGTCCGGCTATTCTCCTCTTCAGGTCGCATTTCTCAACCGATCTCGACGAAACTTAGTATACAGGAATAAGGTCTTTTTTTTAGTTTTCGTATGATTTTTGTTTGGAGGGGGGGGGGGGGGGGGGGTAGTTCCCCAAAAAAAGAGGGCTACTTATTAGTTCCGGTTTCAATGGTTCTTTTTTTTACTTGAAAGGTAGTTACATAAAATTGATCTCATAAAAAATTGTTGAAGATCTGATGAGGATCTTCGGCGTGATGAGGTCTACAACTCACAGAGCCACTAGTCATAATATGTAAGTGTCATCTCAAGGTGGCATTCAAAACTTATCACGAGCCCATAACAATAAGCACTTAGTACCAACTGATCACGTCCTCTCAGACTCAGAACCTTTCGCAACACAAGGACAGCAGTGTATTGCCCTTAGGCTTCGGATACCTTCGTGGGCAGGTTTGTACTACAAGATTGTTGCGTAAGGGCATTAGAAGGGCACGGCATCCTAAGTCAAACTCGCATATGAGTGTTTATGCGACCTTTTTGCTCGTGGCTTTATTTTTGGATCTGAAAAAGGTAAGACTGTTCCGAAAAATATATTTACAGGTGGCCACCTGACGTTGACGCAGTTGTATTGGAGAACTTGGCAGACTATAGAATTTTAAAAAACATGGAGTTTACACCGTCAAACAATCAAGTGAAACATAGAAAATGGCGGCTGCGTATGTGTGCTTGAGTGGATAATTTGTGGTGTTTTGTGGTTCATACAGAATATCATCACAAAACACTGTATTTTTTTCCTTGAGAACTTGACAGATTTAACTCGACTACCAAGGTCGAGATCTTGCTGCGATGTGGCGGCCGATCGGCACAACATGGTGTAAGTGTGTGCGAGAGGCTTCCGGAGTGTCTTAGGTGCTTCACTGTCGATTAGGCAGTGTGGAATCAGTCTTTTTTAGTTATTCTAGTTGACAGATCGAAGTAGTTTTTCATATAAATTGTTTTTCTTTTTTTCTAGGATACCTATATTTCAAACATGAATTTACTACAATATAACGCAAAAGATTTTTAAAAAACTACTTTTGTTGTCGGTGCTTAGCATTTTACTGTGAACTTATCTACTTCAAGATGATTATCGTAACAAAAACAAGTAAATTGTTTATAATTCCAAGGCCACAACAACACTAGCGAGATGAACTTGACTTTGGAATCCGGCGACTAATATTATTAAATGTTCAAAATCGACTTGTTATTTTAAAAGATGACTAAAACATGACAAAGAAGATACAAATAAAAAATATTCAAAATATTCCACGCCTTGGTCACAGTGGGAATAATATGAAGAAAAGAAATAAATAAATAAGTTTATTGCAAACAAAAAAAAAAAAAAACATTTCTTCTTCTTTTTAGCCTTTGTCACACCCCACTGTTGGACATAAGCTTCCTTGACGCCACCCCTTTCGATCTTGTGCTGTCCTCTGAAACTGTATGCCAGCAACTCTATTTCTTCACTCCACCGGGCTGGTGGAGTGATGAAATCCACCCCTTGATCGTTTACCTTCCCGTGGCCACCATTCGGTGACTGTTTTGGTCCACCTGCCGTCGTTCCGCCGTGCAACATGCCCCGCCCATCTCCACTTAAGCTCGGCAATTCGCATGCCAACATCTTCGACCTTCGTCCTTCGACAAATTTCGATATTCGGCACGCGAGCTTGAGTCCTAGCAAGACGCGCTCCATTGCTCTTTGGGCTACTCTAATCTTGTGGATGTTCTCCAGCGTGAGCGGCCATGTTTCGGAACACATTTGGGTAGGACACATTGGTTATTTGTTGACTTGTTCATAAAAGTCTTAAAACATATACAACTTCTGCGGCCGTGTTACAGAATAAATAACAGGCCTTGTCATTTTTCCCTTAGCGATCTTCAGTTACTGCTGCTACCGTGTACCGTGCAATTATTGAATGAAAGTCATAGATAGAATTGTTGGCATTTAGTCCGAATTAATTTATGGTGGTTTATCTTCCACTTCAAACGTTGGCCAAACATCGAATCGATAGGTGCGGCCGCGCTCTGTCTGATCAACGGCAGCGTCTAAAATTATGATATTCAAGCCTACAAACCAAACTACAAACGACATAAAATAAAAATCATGCGTATACAAAGATGGCGGATGCTAACTAAACGTGGTAAAAGTAGCATACATTTTGAAGGAAACGCGAAAAATAATAATTTGAATGCAACAAAGAGCGAAAGTCAGCAAAAAGCCTCATTTGCGAAGTAGCTGTGCCCGCGGCTTTGCCCGCGTGGTATTTTTTCTGGGATAGAAGTACCGTATGTACGGTACAACATACCAAATTTCGTTCAGCCATCAAATAGTTTTTTATCGATTGCTTGGCTTCTACGTATACGGATTAAAACGGATTAAAATACCAAGTACACCAGTTTTTAACTCAAACTCTAAGCTATCCACCTGTGATAACCGCATCGCAATCGGTCCAGTAGATCGTGATGCGCAAACAAACAAACAGACAACATTTTTTTAAATGTTATATATCAAGCAGCTACAGTAGGTACAGTGGTAGTTGCAATACCTTATTAAGTCCCCTAGAGTTTTATTTTAAATATCTTCATAATACAGACTTGTTGTTAGTTACTGCTTCATTATAGGTATAGATTTTACTTTTTTCAACAGTTGTATACTTACTTATTGTACAGTAGTATGAAAGCTATGAATTTTAAATATCTTCATAATACAGACTTGTTGTTAGTTACTGCTTCATTATAGGTATAGATTTTACTTTTTCAACAGTTGTATACTGACTTATTGTACAATAGTATGAAAGCTATGAATTTTAAATATCTTCCTATTACAGACTTGTTGTTAGTTACTGCTTCATTATAGGTATAGATTTTACTTTTTCAACAGTTGTATACTGACTTATTGTACAGTAGTATGAAAGCTATGAATTTTAAATATCTTCCTATTACAGACTTGTTGTTAGTTACTGCTTCATTATAGGTATAGATTTTACTTTTTCAACAGTTGTATACTGACTTATTGTACAGTAGTATGAAAGCTATGAATTTTAAATATCTTCCTATTACAGACTTGTTGTTAGTTACTGCTTCATTATAGGTATAGATTTTACTTTTTCAACAGTTGTATACTGACTTATTGTACAGTAGTATGAAAGCTATGAATTTTAAATATCTTCCTATTACAGACTTGTTGTTAGTTACTGCTTCATTATAGGTATACATTTTACTTTTTCAACAGTTGTATACTGACTTATTGTACAGTAGTATGAAAGCTATGAATTTTAAATATCTTCATAATACAGACTTGTTGTTAGTTACTGCTTCATTATAGGTATAGATTTTACTTTTTCAACAGTTGTATACTGACTTATTGTACAATAGTATGAAAGCTATGAATTTTAAATATCTTCCTATTACAGACTTGTTGTTAGTTACTGCTTCATTATAGGTATACATTTTACTTTTTCAACAGTTGTATACTGACTTATTGTACAGTAGTATGAAAGCTATGAATTTTAAATATTTTCCTATTACAGACTTGTTGTTAGTTACTGCTTCATTATAGGTATAGATTTTACTTTTTCAACAGTTGTATACTGACTTATTGTACAGTAGTATGAAAGCTATGAATTTTAAATATCTTCCTATTACAGACTTGTTGTTAGTTACTGCTTCATTATAGGTATAGATTTTACTTTTTCAACAGTTGTATACTGACTTATTGTACAGTAGTATGAAAGCTATGAATTTTAAATATCTTCATAATACAGACTTGATACAGATTATATCCGAACTAAAATTTCGGATAGGCAGGCTATACTTATTTTAGTTTTTTAAATAAATCACGTAAAAAATATAAGTCACTAACTTTCGCAAGCGACTTCGTCCGCGCGGACTACAGTGTATTGCGAAAAAAGGATCCTACGTTCTTATAGAATAAGAAAAACAAATGCAAACGTATGGCGCCGACGCTCTTGATGCTTTTTGACAGACTTGTTATTATTTCGTTTCCATGGCAACCGTTCCTTACAGCGAGTAATCGTCATTTTCCAGTTTTCCCGTGGAAAACTACAATTTTCCGGGATAAAAAGTATCTATGTTGGTCACTATATTGTACAGTACCCATTTAAAAAGTTTCATCATAGTCTTATCAGCTGTTTTGCCGTGAAAGCTCCCCAAACAAACAAACGATGTTTCACTTTTATATGTTGGTGTGGATTTACAAGGGCAGCATTTAACATCGTAGGATGAAGTTTCCGTACTGTTTTCTGTGTTACTCATGAGCTCATCACATAAACAAGTAGGTAGTTATTACCTAAAGGCCGTACTGTTTACGTAGATTTATACAGGACCACAATTATATAGACCTCGACTTTATCATTAGGTACCTACCCTACACCCATAGATAACTGCATATTACTAGAGATCGGTGCTTGCACCCTACTACATTCATGAGTATTAGATAAACATAAATTCGCACTCCATCCTAGTTATATATGTTAATGTATATATATATATATATATATATATATATATATATATTTTGTGGAATAACGACCTGCGAAAAGCGGCTGGAAGAGAATAGATGAGAGGAGATGAAAGCCGAGCTCTGTGGCGTGCATTAGGAGAGGCGTACATCCAGCAGTGGACAGATGTAGGTTGATGATGATGATGAATTTATATATTGCCCTTGTACAAACCTAATAAAGACTCAATTAGCGCTAATTAGCTTTAAAATCAGTCAGAAATGACAGAATGGTACAAACACCGACTTAATGGTAGTTAAAAGTTAATTAACGTCACAGATACCTACACAATAACTTTAAACTACAGGGTTCGTCACCGAAATGTTACTAATAGAAAATGCCTGTATATGGTCAATTGGCATAAACTTTGCAAAACTTCAGGGTAATGCTAGAAAAAAGTACATTTCAGGCAAAACCTAAGTTATTGTTCAATTTGACCTCCTTTGGCATGGATAATTTCATCGAGTCTTCCGACAAAGGCATCGCATGCTTCCCGAAGGTACTCTTAGGATATTATGGGATTACGAAATCCCGACGAAGCGCTACTTTCAGCGTATCCACACTTTCATATTGTTCACCTGCTAGCGCTGGAGCCCTCAAACAATGATTGCTATTGATTATCCAGACAAATGTAAGGAAATCAAATTTGCATTAACCCAACGTTTAACCGGTTCACCCATATAATAGGTTATCTATTGTAATATTGGCTCTGGACTGTGAACCGGTTAACATCCTAATTGATACAAAACGTTTAACCGGTTCACCCATACAATAGATTATCTATTTTGTAATATGGTCTCTGGACTGTGAACCGGTTAACATCCTAATTGATACAAAACGTTTAACCGGTTCAACCATACAATAGATTATCTATTTTGTAATATGGGCTCTGGACTGTGAACCGGTTAACATCCTAATTGATACATTTTCGTTTCAATTTTTTTGTCAGGCTGCAAACAAGAAAGCAATCTATTGCTCTGCCAAATTTTGTCGCGCTGACATTAATATTTTAAATGTTGCAGCAGTGTGAAGTTTGTAAATAACATTTTGAGTGACGAACCCTGTATATTATCACAAAAAAACTCTATGATTTTGTCAGAAGGTAATCTTGACGCTAATAATAACAGGAGCAGAGGTAATACAAATTATAAGGTATATTACAATTAGTCTACACTTAGGTACGTAGTAGGTAAGGTACCTATCACAGTTGTTTTTATAGGTAACTAGCTTTCTCCCGCGTCCTTGTCCGCGCGGACTACAGTTTATCGCGAAAAAAGCATCGTATGTCCTTCTAGGATATTAAAAATCAAGCAAAGTTATAGCATCAACGCTCTTGATGCTTTTTGATAGACTTGTTATTTCGTTTCCATGGCAACCGTTCCTTACAGCAAGTAACCGACATTTTCCGGGATAAAAAGTATCCTTTGTTGGTCTCTATAATTATACTGTACCTATTTACAAAGTTTCATCATAATTCATCTAGCTGTTATCACGTTAAAACCCCCCAAACGAACAAACATAGAGACAACGTTTCACTTTTATATATTGGTGTGGATGTTTTACCAGAAACCATATTTTAGTGTAAGTTAACAAGATACCTATTAACTATTTATCTTCTTTTCATACTGAACTTATATTTATAAATAAGAAAAAACTTATCATAATTACTGCAATAAATAATAATAAATGAAGTTCAACGACCTTGTTTGTTCCAGCAAAAAATCATATTGTTTATTTTAAAAGCTTTTATTTAACTTCACTTGTATCTATCTAGATAAGATAAGATAAGATAAGAAATAATTTATTCTCACAAACTGTACACAGCAACACATAAATCTACAGAGAAACTTAACTAAAAACAAACAACTAAGTATGTATCTATGTATTTTGTCTGTCCTGGAATCTTGCAATCAAATTTCGAGCACTTCCCGATTAGCTATCCGGCTGAAACTTTCAGGGTAGCTCACAAACTGATATATTACAAACTGATGACAAGGCAATAAAAAAGGGAAAAAGAAAAAAAGAAAAAAAAAAACCTTTAAAAGAAAAGGAAAAAAAAAGAACTTATTTTTTTAAATTATTCTTGTTATTGATACAAGCAAGAAGGCCTAAAAGAAAACTTCGGTACAATAATGTGTTTAAGCAGTCTAATATTTTTTAAAGTAGATATGGGCATATAGAATTAGTTTACTATTGTGGTATGGGTACCTACCTATGTTTACAAAAAGGAAATAATAAGTATACATTCTTTACTAAACTTCTTTTACTTTTTAGTAATAATATAAACACTTTAAAAACAGATTTAGTAGGTTAGGTAGTTTACAGGTAGGATGCACTTATTGAACACTTTTGTCTTCAATCAGAGGAATGTCTTCAATAAAGGCACTGTGGAATGGATGTCGAGAAGACCTGACTTAGTTTTCCAAACGCTGCCCAGCCCAATTGAATCCGTTGGCTTCTCCCTCAAAGTTGATCCTACCCTATTGAAAAGTCTGCCCCAGGTAGACATATTCTTTAACAACTTCTAGCGGTTCACCATCGATAACTATATGTCTCGGGGCCAGGCCGTTTAGCAAATGCTCGAGTTCCTGCACCGATTCCGCCGAACTAGTCATCAGCCAATTATAGTGGGTGAAATTCTGTTCCTTAGATTTCATCATTGAATTGTATGTACTAGTACGTATACCTAGATTTTATCTCACTCACTGTGCCCGTGGCTTTGCCAGCGTGGTCATTTCATTTATAAGTAGAAAGGCGAAATGGTATCCAAATTTGTCAATTCGTCCTCACGAATATTTGAAACTAGACCTTTGAAAACGGTTAATTGACGTTATTTTTTTATGTGTAATAAATGTTCACAAAATACTTTATCTAGCTGTGTTCACGGAAACTCGATTAAATAAATTTGGCACGACAGAAAAAAAAAACAGTTTCCTAAAAATCACCCCATTTGACGGTCCCGTCGATGGAATGAATGAACTTCATTCAGTTTCTATCGAAGATATTTTTACAAAAATCAAATGTGAGTAATCCCAACAAACATTTAAATACTTCTGTGGGATTAGTTTTTTGAAAAATCGTACGTTTATTAAAAAATGTTTAATTAAATTGAAAATATGAACTAAAATCGGCTCCCGAGAAGCATCACCTTTCCTGCTTACCCTGCACCATAACGAGCAGGACAAAAATTTGGAGCCCATAGCGCCTTAATCCAGGAACAAAAGTACAATGTACAACATTTCTTGAAAATTCGTTCAGCCGTCAAATAGTTTTTTATCGATTGCTCGGCATCTAATCATCGGATTAAGATACCAAGTACCCCAGTTTTTAAGTCAAACCTTAAGCTATCCAACAGTGAAAACTCCATCGCAATCGGTCTAGTAGTTTTTAGATTTAAAAAAAAACTTGGTCATTAGCCTATTTTAAGTACCCTAGACCATTTCTTTTTAAATTATCTTCTTGTACAGTTTTTTTGTACATACTGCTTTATTATAAGTATAGATTCAAGGGTTTCATTACCTCCCTTCCAGCTCCTTTATCAGACCAGCTTGATGGTAACATTATAATACTATTATCATCGGAAATGTACTACGTAAGTATACATAATATCTCCATGTTAGGCGTGTTAATAAAAAACACAAGTAGCAATGTAGGTAAATGTAAAATGACACATCGTTTAAGACAATTGTATGGAACCAATGACGACTCTATATAAACATACTTTGGTACATTTAATTAACGTCATTGTGTGGAACTGAGTCATGTGAAATTTATACAAGGTAGACGTACCTACTGCAGATAGACTGTATTATATTAATAGTACGACCTAGGTATGCACACAGTTGGTAAACAGGCTGCGTTGACGGTAACTTATGCAAGTGTAAAGATCCGTCAAAAAGCGTCTAGTACCTATATTATTATTTATTCTGTGCTAAAAGTGTAAACATAGTTTATAGATAAACTAGATGCTTGCTTGCACTAATGAGGTAGTGCTGGCCTCTGGCCACAGAATAAATAATAGTACTATCACCTGGGTTCGTAATTTGCCAGGCTGTCCGAGAGCCACTGACGTGGAATATTATTTAGCAATTTCCGTCCATATCACGAAGCGATAGAAATCCGCACATAACCACATAATAAATAATAGTACAAGCAATAACTTCAAAAAAAAAGACATAACTTCGAAAAGTCATTGATGTGGAGCCGGAGAACGTTCTCAGTTATGTATACGTTACCTCATATCAACCGATATAAGACGATTCTTCTTTTATTAAAAGAGTAGGTAGGATGCTCCCATAATATGGGAGAAACTACATACACATACAGATCAAAAATTTAAAAAAAATGTTTATGTAGAATTTGTTCTGTAGACGTAATGGCAAAAAATACATTTTTTGAAATCGGTTAATAATTTATTACTGCTAAACTTATACCTTCTAGCATTCTCCTATTGGTTAGCTAATTTGCCTAATTTCATATTGTAATTGTCTTTAAGATTTATTTCAAGAAAGTCAAAGTTAACCAAATTGCCGCTTCTACCACCTTGATATTCATTGATCGTCACTGTGCGTGACCACCATGCACAAATAATGTTGTTATGTGACCATTAAAATGTCTTCTTTTGTCCATGGTCACCGTGCGTGTCGGCTCAAGGAAAATGCCATGACAAGTTTATATTTTGATCTAGGCTACTAGCATCCAGCCTTCGACTAGGCATGTTGAATGCGTCCAGCATCCAGCCAATCGCGGTTTGCTTTTAAAACTAAGAAGGTTGGAACTACTAGTTACAAAACTGTTTCAGGCGAATACCCACTCCAGAGTGGTCACCCTGGACTATCAATTTCACTCCGCTGTTTTCTGGATTCTATCATCTTCCAAGGAATCGTTTTTAATCCGCCAGGAAGGTTAGCTCCTCCTAAATAAATTCAAATAAACAAAAATATAGTATTATCTACCTACATTCAAGTGCATTGGCACGCCGTGCGATCATAACAAAATTATCACGTAGTTCTCGTAGCTACACAGAAGGGCCTTGCGAGACGCTATTAAGTTTTTATGTAGGTACCTAACCATTGAAGGTTGGAAGCAACGAAGTATTGAATGATGTTTATTGTATAAAGTGCAGTGATTGTAACAGCACGTAGAATGTAAAAAAGTACGGAACTATTTTGAAGGTAGAAATTATTATGACGAAGCAGAACCTGTCAAAATTGAAAAAATTAATGACAAAAAAGTTATGCCCTTGTAAAATTCTCGGTTAGAAAAGTTCTGATTGTAGACAAGAAAGTTTATATACCTACCTTCTTGCTTGCAGGTGTAGTATGCTAGTTTCCAATCAGTGAACGCGTGTTTTATCCGCCTTTACTACATCCGACATATTGGAGTGCAGAACTGATAATTCCATAGTCCAAACGAAGCTAGTTGACCCAGAAAGTAGTGCCCTACCTAGATACCGCATATACCAAACATGAATAGACTATTAAAAAACCGTAGTAGACATTTTTAAGTACATGAAAATGTAACTGAGATAGCTACGCATCAGCAATTCGGCACCAGCAGTGATATCTCGGAATGTTAGTCACGTTCAACATCTATTCATACAAAACACAATAAAATCAGTTGTTAGAATATCTACAAATAACAAGAACGTTCATTATACCTCGTTAAGCTTAATGCGACTAAAACGTATATATTCTGCTAAAAAGTCCTCGAAACCGATCTCCGTCTTTGAGTAGTGTAACAATACCAACAGGCGACCATCTGGAGCTTTTGGGTGTCGAACTCGCATCGAACCTGAATTTTGGGTCTTACATTGAATCCAAAGTAGCTGCAAAGAAACTTGGTATTTTGTATAAGGTTAGGAGGCACTTCACGGCCGGGACAGCTTTTGAATCTTTATCAAGCACAGATTCGATCGTGTATGGAGTACTGCTGCGACCTATTGGACTGTTCTGCCAAATCGTCACCATCTCCTTTCCATCACCGTACGACTAGACGATCGGCAAGGGTGGCCCTTTTATGGTTGAAATACCTCGCACAAGAACGAGGCGTTACGCTTCTTCATTTATTATAAGAATTGCAAATGAGTCGAATACCCTGCCCTCGTATCCGGTAAAATTTAACCCAGGTGTGTTCAAGTCATGAGAGAATAGGTATTTACTAGACAAGCGTGCTACACCTTCGACCACATCATCACTTTCCATCAGGTGAGATCGTGGTCAAGATTGCCTAGTCCGTAATAATAACAAAGAAAAAAAAGAACGTAGATTAGGTAGTCGTGTCTCAAATCCACTTTCCTCGCGATCATGGTCCTGGACTACGGAAATGAGTAGTGTCATTCTGCCCCATCTTATTTTTACCCGACTACGGCGAAGCAAGCGAAGGGTAATGAGTTTAACAGACTATGTATGTTTGTATTTATTTATGTATGTATGGTATGTATGTATATAAGTATGTATGTATGTATGTATGTGGATGTTCCATCATAACGTCGTTCATATTGGTCCGATTTTGACAAGCGAGGTATCAATCGATTAGTCTTCATGTATAGAGTTTAGGGTTTCATAGGCTATATTTGAACCCTTAATTGGGCGTGGGCTAGGGGAAGCTTACCGGGTTTTATAAAAATAGTGGGATTTATTTATAAAGGTATAAGATAAAAACCTTATACATATTTATTTTTTAAATGTTTATTTATTATGTATTTTTATATAAAATACAATGTGAGATACATCCTCCTACTGAACGCGTTTGGCTACCTACTGAAGCTCCATGTGGGAACGTAAATATATACAATAAAACATATAATAAAACTATCCCGAAAACAACATTCCCATCTATAAAGCACACCGTGCGAGGTAAACAAATTCAAACAATTTTACCACATTTTTCCGCGGCATTGTGATTTTTTTCATGCATTCGTACTGTAATTTGGCTCACTATTTCAACAACACTGATATTTTGATTTTCTACACATGATCTAATAAAAGCTTGTTGAAAAATGAGCTGCGTTCAGTTTTATATTTTAAGTTTTTATATTTTTATTTTTATAATTTGTCATATTGTGGGAATCATGAAACTTTTGGAGGCTTTAGGCTCCTTCAGTCCAATTAAGGGTTAACTGACCGTAGTCTGTTTTTTATCTTTTAAACTTATGTCTTGTTTGTGGAAACAATTCAATGGTTTTTGCTCAAAGGTTATTTAGTATGCGAATGACTTGGGTTGCATTTCCTGTCGACTGATTCAGACTGATCGCTTCTTGAGTTTGTTAAATACCTAACATTTTTTTCTTCTATAACAAGTGGCTACTTGTTATAGAAGAAAAAAATGTTAGGTATTTAACAAACTCATTAATTAACAAACTCATTAACAAAATTATGTGCTAAATATACACACGGTGCACATTTGGAAGAACTTTTTTATAACCTACCGTGTACCTTTATTACCAAAAGTACCTTTATTACCACATCACCAATCTCCGTTTCGACTGACTTTACTCGTTCTTGCAACAGATGTTGATTTGGTTAATTAAAGAACCAGTTAACTCGCTCAATGATAGTGATTAATTATAATTACCTAGGTAGTGCACATAATTACAGTTGTTATCGGTGAAGATGGGAAAAACTGTAGATGCAACTGTAGTTGTGTAGAACCTCAGAGTAGACATTGTTATTTATCTAGGTACATTCACTTCTTTTCTATAGGTACCTAGTTTATAGAGACTAATGAGGCCAAGGTTTAGCTAGTATTCTGATAAGTAAGTGATAGATAATGAAAAAAAAGTAACAGTAACCGACTCTACTATATGATTTATAGCTATGCCTGCTTCGCGATTGAATCTGCTAAGACTTTTGCCAACTTCGTAACCACTACATGCAGTCCAAATTCTTTTCTAGTGTATTTTTAACCCCCGAACAAAGAGCCGGGTGTTATAAGTTTAGGATGTGTATCACTGTGTCACTGTGTGTGTGTGTGTGTCTGTCTGTGGCATCGTAGCTCCCAAACGAATGGACCGTTTTGGATGCGGTTTTTTCGGTCCGAAAGCTGATGTGATCGAGATGGTTCTTAGATATATGAGGAGGGTGAGGGTGATGGGGGGAGGTGAGAAAAGGGGAGTGAGGATCGTAACTTCTTCAAACGAATGGACCGATTTAGCTGTTTTTTATGTTTGAAAACTAAGGTAAACGAGATGGTTCTTAGCTATAATGGGGGAGGGGGAAGGGATGGGGGTGAGGATCGTAGCTCCCAAATGAATGGACCGAAATTAATCCGGTTTTTTATGTTTGAAATCTGATGTGATCGAGATGGTTCTTAGCTGTATGGGTGGGGGGGTTGAGAAAAGGGGGGTGAGAATTGTATTTTCCAAGCGAATGGACCAATTTAGCTGCGGTTTTTCATGTTTCAAAGCTGAGGTTAACGAGATGGTTCTTAGCTATAATCTGGGGGGACCGTAGCTCTCAAACGGATGGAACGATTTTTATATTTGAAAACTGATGTGATCGAGATGCTTCCTATATATAATGGGGGGAGGGAGACGGGGGTTACATAAATTTATAATTTGTGCTTGTTACCCGTCATATGGAGACGGTAACGTCATCTATAGTTGAAAAATCTAATCGGTCAGCTTCATTGTTGTAAAGACAACTGAAGAAACTTGGACTGAGATGTAGGCTTATGGCTTATATAATTAGTTATGTTATGTCACTTACCACCAGATGAATAACCTGCTTACCTCGTCATTCAGATAAATAAATGAAAACATAATAATTACCAGGTACCTAGTAGTTGATATCTTCTTAATATGGGTAGGTACCTACTTGAATTTGTGGCCATATAAGCAGAACCTTATCAATATCAATTACTATTACAGGCACCATTTCAAGTTTAAGTATCTATGGCTAAAAGTATTCCTTCTCAATTCCAGGTGAACCAGTTCGCTGCTGGACCTGCTCATCGGACCTGAACCGCATCTGCGATGACCCCTTCCTGATCGGCAGAGGAGGCGACAACTCGGACTACTACCGGGACAGCTCCTATGCTTTTAAACTGGAGAACTGCGACGCCAATACTGGAGCCACCTACCCTTACTTGACGTCTTCTAAATCAGCTTGCAAGAAGCAGAAAAAATACAGTGAGTATAATGAGTCATTTTCAAATAAATTGCATTATAATCAAACTGGTGTAACAAAATGGTTGTTAATTGCCACAATATAACAAAATTGTTATTATAAAGCTTAATCTATCTAATAATTTTCTAAAAAAAATCGAACCTGCATCTTTCCGTGCCTCTGCGCGGCACATGCCTTTACCAATTCGGCTACCATGACTAGTAGATAGATAGATAGATAAATTCTTCATTGCACACACCACAAACAAAATCAACAAAAAATAAAGGAACAATAGCAGAAGAAGTGTACAATGGGCGGCCTTATCGCTAAAAGCGATCTCTTCCAGGCAACCTTTGGATGGAGAGGATTTGTTATAGTTGTGAGGGACGGGGTGCATTATGATATAAAAATACTACTTAGTGAGAAATAGTATATAATAATATATAAATTAATACAACGCCGTCCAAATTTCCTCTCTATACTAATACTGCCAAACAGCAGCTAGGTATTGTAGTTTTATTAACTCAAAAATTACAAGACCTACCTACATGTCAAATATGCCTACCATCATACTAAAATTATTGAAGATCTGATCAATCATTGGTTTGAAATTATCGTGAGTTAGTTTTACTATATTGAAATTATCGTTATGGACGAAAGATGCGAGCCACAGAAAGCCACACTGTCAGAAAAAAAGGGAGCTCAATAAAAAAAACAGTAAGCTGGTGCCTCGTGACCTCCGATGCTCAAAAACACGCTGGATAGAAAAGGCAATTGAGCAAAATCGGGGATTAAAAGGCTTCGCCCAACAATTAAATAGATCCCATCTGACGAAGCTCAAGACCAATAATGGCACAACCGTCATCTCTAAGCCAGAGATCCTTTCTGAGATCGAAGACTTCTATGGCCAATTGTACGACTGGCATGCTTCTAAACACGCACTCAGCACAGAGGACTCCCGCGCTATACTGAACTGACCAGCCACTACATGACGAACTGCCTGACATCAGCCTAGACGAGATTGAGATGGCGCTCAAACAACTTAAGAATGGAAAGGCCCCTGGAGACATGGAGAGGACAGAACTTCGGAGCTCTTGAAAGCAGGGAGAAAGCCCGTTGAGAAATCGAGCGCTTCAGGGGTTATTTAGAACCGTTCTTAAGAGTGGGTTCTCCAGAGGCGTGGGGCAGGAGTTTTAAATGAGAATAAAACTTTTTTAAAGAACTACCGACGTATTTCACTCTTGAGCTGTCTATAAGTTGTTTTCGAGGGTTTTCTCAAATAGTCTCGCAAGAAGACTTGACAAATTCCAGCTCTCTGAACAGACCTTATTTCGCAGAGAATTTAGCACCATATACCACATACACACAGTGACGCAGGTTATACAGAAGTCTGAAGAGTATAACCAGCCCCTGTGTCTTGCTTTTGTGGACTATGGGAAGGCCTCCGTTGAAACCTGGGCGGTTCTGGAGTCTTTGCAGCATTGTCAAGTGGACTGGCGATACATCGAAGTGCTGAGTTTTCTGTATGACGCCATGACTATGACTGTCCAAGTACAAAACCAGCAGTCTACACACACGGTAGTAACTGCGCAGGAGAAAGAGTCAGGGGGATATTATATCCCCAAAACAGTTCACTATGCCTTGCAAGATATGTTGAAGACGCTGGATTGGAAAGGAATGGGCATTAATATCAATGGCGAGAAAATCTCACAGTTACGATTTGTCTCCTAATGGTGTAGTCGATGCAAGACTTGCAAAGTACCTATGCTGACCAACCTAGATGATGCTTCTCGATGCATCGGTCTCAGAATGAACATAGATAAGACCATGATCATGTTTAACGATATTGTTGACCCGGAACCGATTGCAGTCAATGTTATGCCTCTTGAAGTTGTCCAACAATGTGTTTACCAAGGGCAAATAAGTATTGCAATTAGGTAAGAACAACTATGAGAAGGTAGCCATAAGAATAATTCAACTGGATGAATTCAGCTGGGTTGTGCAGCTTTCGGCAAGCTTCGTTAAGTTTTGTCGTCGTCCATACCTCGTAATACAAAATTCTTCAATCAGTGCGTCCTACCAGTCATGACCTAAGAAGCCGAAACATGGACACTCATAAACAGACTAGTCCACAAATTTAAGGTCCTTAGTCATTTCTCTAAAGGACTTGTCCTTAATGAAGTAATCCGACAGATAACCAAGGTAACCGATATAGCTCTATGGATAAGCAAGCTAAAGTGGCAGTGGGTTGGTTAAATTTCCCAAAGAACCGATAACCGTTGGGGTAGACGAGTTCTCGAGAGGAGATCACGTAAGCAAACGTAGTGTGGCCCTGTGGCCAGGTGGAGTGACAAGTATAGGCTGATGCTGATGATGATGTTTAGTCGTGAAAAGGCATAAAATAAATAATAGTCAATGAAAAGGTAACATAAAAGGTACATGTAGAAGCGGTCTGTATCTTGGCCGTGCATCACGCCGAAACTACTGAATGAATTCAACTGAAACTTGATAGATTGGAATGATTGAGTTCATACTACGAGCAGTAGGACATTGGATACTTTTCATCCCGAAAAATTAAAGGGTTCCCGCAGGATATTGGTTGAAAATTATTTAAAAGAACGCTAAAACCATTGGATGAATTTTGATGCAAGTTAACTCTATCATAGTTTGTATGATATGTTAAAATTAAGGACACATTTTATCCCGAAAAAATAAAGGGTTCCTGCGGGATAGGGGTGCAAATTTATGTTAATTTTGAAGTAATAAATATCTATACTTATAATAAAGCAATAATTGCGAAAAAGTCTATATAAGAAGATAAAAAAAATACTTAAGCTATTGAACAAGAATATAACATTTATTTAAAACATGTGTATCTGGCTGTCTGTTTGTTTGTTCGCACATTACGTAAAAACTTCTCGACCGATTGCGATGCGGTTTTCACTGTTGGATAACTTAGGGTTTAACTTAAAAACTGGTATAGATAATTGGTATCTCAATCCAATGACTAGGAGCCAAGCAATAGATAAACATCTTATTGACAGCTGAAGAAATTTTGACAAATGTTGGTATATTGGTATTTTAGCTTTTGGAATAGCACACAGAGTACATACTTTTAACCTGGAGAAATGACCACGCGTGCTGAGCCGCGGGCACAGCTAGTCGAAACTATAATTCTATGCGTAGGTAAGTATAAATACACAGTCTCTTTTCTATTGAAATTATATAAGTGGGTACATGAAGTAGAGCAAAGTCGGTTGGTAGGTACTCCTAAGTACCAGAACTGGCGCCCTACGAACCAGTTTTGATTTTGATGCCGTTGCTATACCGTTAGGCGTAATGTAAAGTAACGGTGATTGGAACTGAGACCTTGATGAAATTTTGCTTTAAAACAGGAAATTGTTATCATTTTTGTATAAAACAGCAATAATTTGGTCTTATCGTCGAATTGTTTTATTAGTGAGATTTCTTGATCTTACTTGAATATTCGATAATAATAGCTTATATAAATAAATTCTTATATAAATATATTCGTGGGTATTTCAATGTATTTGGAACCTATCTTGTAGTAGATATTACCTACATTGTCGAAACCTCATACTACCAAAAGAAAGGACAAAAATGACAACTTAAACAATTTATGTAAAGAATATAATGAAGATGTTTCAGTTTTCAATTAAACGAAGTCTGATATTATATCATAGGTAGACAGGTTTACTATTTATTCATTTCTAAAGTAATAAACCTTAGCAAAACGTAAAATACAGCTAACTAAACGACCATAGGTAATAAAAAGATCAATTAACTGATTCAGTCTTATTAATCGAGAATAAATGACAATAATGAAATGAGATATCATTAGACCGTAGGTAAGCGGACATATAACAACACATGCAGATTTATTTGTTCTACTTAGGTAGGTAGGTCCATCGAGCACACCTACTAAGCTACCTACCTAATGTACAAGATTACTGTCGTCTGTTTGATGTGGGTAGGTTCCAATACAATACCAATGATAAAAAAAGCTACGAGTATAAAAATATGTTTACAATGCTAAACAATATCTACATAATTCACCGGCACCCTTATTACAGAAGCCAATGTGACCAGTTGCAATCAGATTTTCACTACCGCTTGCTTGCTAAATTGCACTTAAATGCCGCGCTTTTAGAGTTCATATTACTTTGCGCCGTATAAAGAAATTCTTATTGCAACTGGTTACATTAGTAAAAAGCAATATCAACTCTACTGCGCGGAATTTAAGTGCAATTTAGCGTGCATGCTTTAGTGAAAATCTGATTGCAAATGGTCGCATTGACTTCTGTAGTATGGGCGGATGGGCGCCCGAATTCCATAAATTCCGCATGGTAAGTAGGTTAGATTAGAAGTTAAAAATACTAAGGTAGGCTAAATCGGGAGCTCCACTTCGCAATTTTTTCGATTACTAACCAAATCGTCGTGGTGTGTGACATCATCCCCCGGTGTAAGATCGAAATAATTAGAACAAAATAATTTCTTACCTACCTATGACGAATATGAAGGCCTGATGTTTCGATGGCTGTTTAAGAACATATTACCTAGCTAATAGTCGGTAATAGCTTAGCATTAGTTACACTTGAATACTTGCCATGTAAAGCAGGAAGCTATTTTCGTTAATGTTCACACGTTTAGGTACATTTTTCAATTCCGTATCTGTAATTACAACATGTGCGTCAACACGAGATGTTTGTCCTTGCACTTCTATTGTTCTAGTGAATTGACGCTAATCACAGAGCAAGCTTCAATTCTCTTCGCGACTTTAATTAGAGATGCTGTGATTGTTTTGGAGGAATACCTATCCGGCTATTTATATCATCGGCCATGTCGGGCCGAACTTCGGAACTAGAGATTAGTAGACTGCCACCCGACTGCCCTCTTAAATGAAAGATTTGATTGTTTTACCCAGCTATTTCTTGGGTAAAATTTGCATTCAAATTGCTAATATAGGTGTGTCTAGATAACGGCAATGTGCCTGGATACCTAGCTCACTGAATACAGTACCTAGAAGATACATAATACAATTTAATGATTTCTTGCCTTGTTATCCATAGAAGTTGTTTAAGTTTACATTAAGCTGTCGGTCCAGGCTGTTATTGATTAATAACAGTCGTTAAGCCATGTCAGAGGCCCTCGGGCGGCCTGACAAACTCTGACATCAGAGGCCAGCACTACCTCATACGACAAACAAACAAAATCCATAGAATATAATAAATATAGATATTTTTAATATTAAATATTTTAGTTATTATATTAAATCTTATTTAGCTATTTGGTAGGTATATATTGTATGTAAGTTTATAGCATCATTATAATATATATTTTTTGATTATCAATTCCAGGGCCAGCAGTCTCGACATCGACAGCGATTGCTTTGCAACCGAAATTGGTCGCAAAGTCTGATTATACCGACATTTGGTAGTCTCTGCCAAATATCGATGTCAGTCATGATCAATGTCAGTACATATACCGATGACAATCGATACCTTTTGACAATAACTGTCAAAGCCAACGATTGTCATGGGTATGTACCGATTTCGGTTGTATAGCAATCACTATCTATACTATGTCGAGACTGCAGGCTCAGAGCTTTTTCACAATAAATCCGCACATCCTACCATTTTTCTTGCACGACAAGGATGCTTCTTAGAAAATGCCTTTAAGTCTTCCGTGTACACTCTTTGTGTGTATTAAACAATGATGTTATATATGTATTAAATAATAAATACCTACATTATTTTTGTTAGTCAGTAATAAGAAAAAGATTTAATCGTGGAGGTAAATAAAAGTCTGATGAGGCTGTCTTGTGCTTATGAACAAAATTCTGAAACCAGATAGGGTTTCAGAATTTTGTCTACATATTTTAGGCCTAGATCTAAGTAAAGTGAGGCCTAGATGTACTTATTTATGTTTATCTAAGCTAAATGATTGTACGTACATATAGGTCCTATCTACCTTACTACCTACTTGTTCAGAAGACTCTGACCGGATAGTAAAAGTATCCGAATAGGTTCCATCTCATGGTAGGTAGGTACCTACTCTAATAGATACCTCGAAATCAAATCCTTCACACCGTGGGCGTGGGAGTTTAAGGTCGTGTGGTACATTTGCAAAACAAAATGATGTCACATTGTGACATTCAGCTACCTAGCGCTAATAAATGACACACAACGTGCAATTTTCATTGTTATAATTTCCTTGGACACTAGTAGATATAGATTATGATGAAGGCTGTCTAAATACCTACTAGGCGTACAGGATCGTGCATATAGGCACAATACCCTATTTTTATGCTAAGGAACTCGACAAAATAGAAACATATATCAGATCGAATAAAACACTGCAAAATGATTTACTTAATCGACCACGAGGTCACGATCACGACCACATCGTGACCACGTCACGACCTCATCACGACCACGTCACGACCACATCATTACCACATTACTACCACGACCACGTGATTTAGGCACGAGAGTGTAATTGCAATATGTATGTATACATAAGTGAGTACCTACATCTCAATTGTATTAATTGCAAAAAAAATGCTCTCAAGTCAACAGCTACAATCTTATCTAAAGTGGCCGGACGGCAATTGGTTAACTCTCTATAAGTACTTAGGTTCCAGTGAACATCTTAAAAGTATTGTGAAAGTTGTAATAAGATTTTGTTAAAGTTAAATAAACGAGCTTTTTATAATTACATCTGCGGTACCAACAGTAAGCTCCGTTACTATAAATTTAGGTAAAAATCTTGTTAATTTCTTGAACGTACGGTGTTTAGCCTGTGCCAACGGTCTTACAATAGATATTTATTTAAAGACATCGCGTAACGTTCGCAAAGTTCGGAAAACACTTACCTATGAACAACATTATTTCTGTTTCCGTCAAAACATGGTATTTATGTAGGTACTTACGTTAACCATGAGTGTTTGAAAATAATTGCGCAGCGATGCACTGAACGTCCCTTTGAGGCAAAAGGGGAGTACTATTATTTATTCTGTGACGAAAGTAATACTTATGCCACAGAATAAATAGTGGTACTGCGTTTACCTAGCTATACTTACAAAAAAAAATAAGCAAAAATAATTATTAAAAAAATATATTTAATAAAGCATTATGAACGAAAAAGTCTGTTCAATTAAGATAATTAAGAAAAAAATGGTCTAGGGGACCTACTCGTACTTAAAATAAGCTACTGAACAAGAATAGAACATTTTTAAAAATCGTGTCTGTTTGTTTGTTTGTTTGTTAGTTTGTCTGATATGTTTGTTCGATGCAGTTTTCACTGTTGAATAGCTTAGCGTTTGACTTAAAAACTGGTTTACTTGGTATCTCAGTCCGATCAGTAGAAGCCGAGAAATCGATTAAAACTTTTTGACGGCTGAATGAATTTTGGTATAATTGTCTTTTTATGTTATATTATGTACAATGTACCATTTACTTTTAAGTGGTATGCATTAAAGAGTTATCTATCTATATTGGTATTTTAGGTCTTGGAATAGCACATAGATTACTTTTAGTTTTAACCTAGAGAAATGACCACGCGTGCGAAGCCGCGGGCACAGCTTGTGCCCTATAAAACACTATCTTATTAATTATGTTGGTATATTATATTGTATTTATTTCTCGCATTTATTATTGTTTTAGTTCGCCCGCGGCGTTTATATGAAAACTAGCGTATAGTGTGATGCGCTGAGCATTTGTGCTGATTATAAGCCCCTTTCAACGCACAAGCACTTTATTTATCTAAGTATGTTTTTTTTTCTAATGTGTGTTGAATGAGTAAATGTTTTTTCTTTCTTTCTGTCAATAACTTCCCTTCGTCAAAATAACACTGCAACAAAAGAAACAGCTCTCACATAATTGACTAAATCCGCCGTTCCTTTCTGCCAGTCAACGGCCAGCTGGTGATTTCCCGCGGCTGCACTTGGAAGCGCGCTGATGACTACACCAGCACCTGTCCCAGCTCCAATAGCGGACCCAATGAGGTCACTTCCTTCTGCGAGACCTGCGAGTACGACGGATGCAACGGCGCCGCCACCGTTGGTAAAACCCTGGCCTTGCTCGTCGCGCCTTTGGGTCTCCTGCTCTTCAAGTAAATAAGATAGTAGCTAGGTTGATTGGAACTACTGTTTGAGTGTCGATAGATTATAAACTTCACTCACCCTGATCTGATTATAGAGAGCAGGGCCACTACAGCATGTTATCAGACTAAAGGCCTAGGGTAGGTACCTACTTACAATGTTAAAGGGGAGCTCAATGCATGTTTTCTAGACAATGTTAGGTTAGGTTAGGTAGTACCTAAAATGTCCTACCTATCAACCTACACCACGTGGTATGTACCTAAGCTAAGCCATCGATGTCTCGAAGCATTATGTATACCATTTGTGGTCTTGACAGATTCTCACACGCAGAAATGTATAGGTACCATAGACAAATTAAAAAGATATTAATAAATGTGTTATCTATAAAATATAGAACATGTGGTTCCAGTTAACTTCGGTCACATTCTGTAGGTGATATTTTTAGTTGATGTTTAGTTGTAAGGGAGGAACGAATCGCAGACAAAGCTCACACAAGAGAAAACAATAAAACATCAAAATAGGATTCATTCATTTCTGTAAAGAATAAACTCGAGACCTCTGTTATTTTCCGTTTACATTTACATAACGCTGTAGTACAAGTTTAAATTAGGACAGTTACAAAACTGTCCTACTTTCATCCAATGACGTATGTTTATGCTTACGACATCGTAAGACACGCGTCCGATGAATACGAACCGGAATATACAGTTTTGAAAATGACATCATAATAATTTATTTTGGGCCGTCTTGAAGGTTCTTTACATTATCCGTCGGTGTGGGTAAACAAGTACCTTGGTTTATACGATTGCTGGCTAACGTATTTAATTATAACATAGTATGTATGAATTGTAGATCATAGCTGCGCGAGTAATAAGTATTAATAAAGAAAAACTCGTACGTAAGTACCTAAGTAGGTACCTATTTCGTGTAGTTTATAGTCAAGACAATTCGCATAATGGAATACTTGATATACTTGTATAAGGTTTGGAAAGCGATTCGTTTCTTCAACAGAATCTTAAGTACAAAAGTTTGAATGTGGGACCATAACGTAATTTCCCAGAGTTCCCACCGCAGCTATACAATGATAAACAAACACAGTTTGTAAAATAGTTTTTATAAATGTCTTCAATCTCTAAGAATAAATGAAATAAAAGATTTTAACCCGTCTCAACTTTGTACAAATTTATGACAAAAATAATTTTCATACTCTTTTTACTCTATTCATTCTTTCGTGCCACTATGTTTATCAACTATTTTTCTTTGTAAGTACTTCTCAATTCTTATACATAATGATTGTAAATATTATTAAGTTTATCAACTTCCATTTTAATGATTATAAGTTAACTTAAGCGAAACAAAAATGTTAAAACTAATGTTCTCATAGAAATCTTACTAACATGCACAAAAAAAAATACAAGTGCCTTAACCATCCCGAAATCGGTATTTAAACGCATTTAAAAAACGAACACAAGTTATTTAATCTCAATTTTTAAATATGTTTAGTATTGTCATTTTATGGGCGCTATATGTTGAGTTTTATATAATAAAGATTTCACAAAATACATTGTTGTTTTAATCGTACCCTAGTGAGTTTGATTCTTGTCGGTTAACGAGTGTGTTGCAAGTTACAACTAATATCTAACTAGATAGATAAGATAAAGGTTATTTACCAATAAGACAAAATTCAATTTCATTTAATTAATTTTCAACACAGCTCCTAATGAATGAATTACTTAGGCTATTTCATGAACAGTTAATTTTAAACCTTATCCCACAAACTAAGCAGCTGAAAACTGTATCTCACAAGATAGTATTCCTTCAGTCGGCCAGTACAAGTTCGTGATATTGCTAATATAATGGTAGGTAACAAGCAAGCAGCAAATGTGGATTAAAAACCTATTCTAAAAACCACTTTTTTTTTTAAAGTACTTTGTCATCGAGTTGTGAGCTACCCCGAAAGTTTCAGCCGGATAGCTATTCGGGAAGTGCTCGAAATTTAATTTGCAAGATTCCAACCGGAACGACAAAAAACATGGTGATAAGGTTACTGGAGTAACTAAACAGACACTATTTATTTATTTCAGAACACACTAATATTCCATACGAGTCCAACTGTTAATTTAGAAAAGTTATTTTAATTATATTGATTTATATATTAATTCCGAGTGTTCGTCAGTTTACCTCTTTGTCGAAGTTGGATCTACCCAGTTGGATCGTCTGACCTAAGTAGACATAGTGATCAACAGCTTCGATAATATCGTTCCCAACATAGACCGGCATGGGTGCGACATGGCCATTTGACATGATTTTCGTCTTACCCATGTTCATTTTAAGACCCACCTGTTTGGAAAAAAATTGAGGCCACTGAGCATTGTGCTTAGGTTTTCATGGGTTTCTGCCATGATGACTATATCATCAGCAAATCGAAGGTGAGTGATGCATTCGCCATTGATGTTCATACCATACCCCTTTTTGCAATTGAATAGAATTCGTATTCTGATCTAGGAGACGGACACTCATGGTGGGCTTGCTATAAAAACACTTCAAAACTTCGATGTACCGGCAGTCAATCTGGCACGTTACCGCTGTAACGACTGTAACACTGCCCAGGTCTCGACTGAATCAAAGGCTTTCTCGTAGTCCACAAACGCTAGACGTAGTGGCCGATTATACTCTTCGGTCTTATGTATAATCTGCCGGAGGGTATGGACGTGGTCTACGGTGCTAAAGCTCTTCCGGAATCCAGCTTGTTTGAGAGGCTGAAAGACGTCCAACCTACGAGCGAAACTGCTTGTAGGTAACTACTCTCGAAAACAGCTTATAGACGTGGCTCAGCAGCGAAATGGGCCTACAATACCGCAGAATACTTAATACAGATACCGCAGTGCCTCAAGGCAAAAGTTTATAATCAGTGCGTGTTGCCGAAATCCTTAGAAGAACCAAGGTTACTGACATAGCTCTCAGATGTTGCAAGTTAAAGTGGCAATGGGCAGGCATATAGTTCGCAGAACCGACAATCGCTTGGAAATAAAGGTTCTCGAATGGCGACCATGAACAAGCAAGCGAAGTGTAGGGAGACCCCCCACACGATGGACCGACGACATTGTAGCCATCGCAGGAAGTCGGTGGATGGAGGTGGCACAAGATCGCTCGTAATGGCGCTTTTGAGGCTTATGGCAGTGGATTTCTAAAGGCTGACAAGATGCATTTCAGCTCCGTCGTATGTTAACTTAAAAAGCTAGATTGTAGTTTTGTTTAAACTTCCTGCTTCTTATGGCTATAAATAGATAGTTTACGTTTAACTTTGTTGTAAATATATTCTCCTACGAAACAAAGACATCTATGTATAATTAGGTATGCTTCAATGATTATTATTATGTGTAGGCAATCGACTATTAATGACTATGAATGGGTTGCGCGGGCGACCCCGGGATCGCGTTACTATGCTATGAACAGAGATGTGACTTATTTATGATACAAGAATGTGAAATACAGATAGGTACAAGATATATATTTCCATCTTATATCTAAAATAGTTTTTTTTAAATGCATTTTTTATCTTGTATTTAGATACCATTCGTTTGGTACGAGTATCGTATTTATACTCGTATTTCGTAAATACTATGTTTGCTAAAATACTTTTAATAATAATTACCTATGAATCGCCTATGCAAGCGCCATCTATTGGCATTTTATGAAACTAGTCTGGGCCCAATTTGATAGATGGCGACTCTCGCTATCTATCAAAATATAGGCCCCAGTACTCTCCAGACTAATGTTTCATAATTCATATAACAAACAAACTATAAAATTGTGTTTTCTTTCAAAAAGTATTTTATCTATGAAGACTAAAATGGTAATGAATTCGCGCAAAAATCATGCGTGATGGATGTTTCAAAATTATTGATGGAAAATCTAGAGCATAGAGGTGAAATATAAATATAGTTGCTGCATGTTATTAATAGTACCCTAGATTAAATAAAGGGCCCTACATTCGATAAAATTTGAATAAATCGAAAAAAATGTTTTACTGGTAACTAAAGTTCCCAGACGCAATCGGTCTTGTAACATTTTGCCAACAATCGGGGCTTCATTCATGCAAATGTTTTAATCGATAGAGGTTGAAACAGCAATTAATTTAAGATATAACACTTATAACTATTATTAACTTTTTTCTTCAGATTCATGTTCGCGACTTTTTAAATATATCTTCGCGCGGTTTTTTTTTTCTCATTTTACAGTGCTGATTTATGATTAAACTAATATTGTAGACCAACTTGGGGGCTAAATACACAGCACAATTTGAATAAATAGTAACAATGCGAAAAAATAGGAAGTATTGGTCGCACGTAGCTAGAGCTACGCGACACGCAGTAGGCTTTTCTAAATGCGTAACTGCAGTTACGTGACACAATCGAGCGGAGGTATCTTGTATTTGTTATCTGAAATACTTATTAAAATAGTATCTTGTATTCCAGATACTTTGTATAGGGTATCTTGTACATCTCTTGCTATGAATACCGGTTTTACAGTAAAATAAACAAGTGCCGTACAAAAAATCAACTTCAAATGGATTAACAGCTAATAACTTTAAAAAAAACTATACCAATTTTGATGAAGTTTATATGCGGGACTACACTGAATGTCTACCCTTTTGCATAAAACAACAACCATCCAAATCCAACAGGATTTACTTCAAAAACTATTCTCAAAAAACTACTGATCCAATGTTGATACAGTTTCTATGGACCACCTGGAGAGTATACACTTTCAAACAAAAAAATAATTTTCAAAATCCGTTCGCAATTGACGGAGAAATCGGTGTAAATAACATTTAACCGTCTTCTTTTTTGAAGTCGATTAAAAGATGGTTATATGTACAAAGATTAAATCAAAGAGTATTTAAAATTATCAAAAACATTTTATTGATACTTAAGTAAGTATAAGAATTGTTTAGAAAATACAAAATAGATCATGTAAAAAAATGGACCGTGTTCAATTCAGTCTCATTATGTACAGCTTATTACTATCTTTACTATCTTTACTATGTTGTACTTAATCATAAGTAATAGAAAAAAAAAATGTATAAAGATGTAAAAAATAATGTTAAAAAAACATGTTTATCTATTTATGTAATATATAACAATATTACGTTGTTTGTAAAGGTGATAAACATTAACAATAATATAATTGTATGTTAAATTCGCTAAAACTACTTGTGCTCTGATACCTCTTATTTGTACTTACAGAAGGCAAACTGTGGTTCTTATAAAGCTTTTCTTAATTCATTATAATTTATTTTTTATGTTATGACTTAATTACTATGGATTATATACATAATATTATTTGATTTCGGAGTTTTTGATTTACTTTTGTGAAATTTATCACAATACATGTCAAACAGTTTTATTATTATACCTAGCTCAATAATATTTATCACCATAGTCACTTCACTGGAACATTTGTGATATGTAGGTACTTTAATGAAATTAACAGTAACTGATCCTATAGTTTAAAAAATGAATTGGGTTTGACTATTAACAATACTTTATAGCCGTAATTTCAATCTACAACTTAGTTCATTAATTAACAGCTGGTTGCAGTTGTACAACAATGTTTATATTATAAAATACTTGTTTCATACTTTGTAACGTTTGATGGATGAAAGCTAGCCACGAGCTAAGGCACGGGCGAAAGCTAGTGTTCAATATAAATTAATGTTTAATAAAATTAGTAGGACAAAGTAGGCTCTCCACTATTGAAGTATGTTGGCTGCTTTTAATGAAACTATTTAGTGTTACCAGTGCAGTTTTTCCAACCTGATCCCCCCCCCCCCCTCCCCTTTGGAACCCCCGAGGGGTTCTCGGATACTCACTATTACACTTGGTCCCCCAACTATGGGGTTCAAGAATAATTATATAATTTAAATACCACTTGAACCCTCCGAGTAAAAGACAAAATAATGAAAACAAAATGTAACACTAAATAGTTTCATTGAAGACTAACCGCCTTATTTATAAAAAGTTAATAAACGTCAATTAGTACTGCGCAGTACAATTTTGTAGTGCGCAGTATTACTAATCATTGCTTAACTTTTTATAAATAAGGCGGTTAATAGTTTTATTATGATGTGGCCATGCGGACAAAAATATAAATGTACATGTATCTCATAAATAATGTATGTAACAGTTAGGTACTTACTTACCACATTAAGTGATAAATCTATTAAAATTAAGATTCCAATATAGAGATTAACTGCCGTACTTGTAGATGTCAATTAACGCTAATTAGCATTAACACCTATCAACTATATTGATTTAATGCTAGGTAAAAATTAATCGACGCTTACAATATGCGAAATTTGGCAAAGTGAATGCAAATGATAAAAGTTTTATAAAATCAAAGTTAGCTAAGCTTATTATAAGAGTTTAAGCAATGCAGGAGGCAGTGCAACCAACATAACCAATAGTAAAGGCAGTGGTGCAAACATTGAGGAGGAATTGCAGCCATCTTTACTGTTACAAGTGCAATGCTCTTCAGATATGTTGTTTGTCCCAGTTCTTTTGAGGCAGACTCTCTCATCACCTTGGATGTCGACGTCTCGAAGATATGCGCAGTCTCTGATGTACTGCCACTCTCCATTCACTGAAAAGTATAAAATTATAATTACATATTACAATCACCTACATAGATGCTGACCTGTAGAACCTGACATCAAGGGATCTTTTATTAATTTAAATATGATTGATTTCCGTAAACAAGTCACCTGAAAGATCAACTAGGTTTATATAGTTTTAGAAATCCAACCAAATCCAACAATACCGGGTTCAATCCTCAACTCTGCACCAATGACTTTTTTGTACCAAGTGCTGATTACTATCGCTCCATACTACTGAGAGAGCATAAAGCTGTTGATCCTGGCTGTTATTATTTGATGGCAGTCATTAAGTTATATTAGAGGCCCTCGGGCAGCCTATCTGACACCAGTGGTCAGCACTACCTCATACAAAACAAACAAAAGCAACTACGAGGACAATAGTCCCCCAAAACCTTGACTAAGAGCAAATAGATACCTGTGGTTCACACAAATTGATTTACCCTGCCTGCACTATGCGGTAATCAAAACCTCATCTGCATGAATTTAAACCTCATCTTCAGTATTCTCAGTCAGATCAACAACATACTATATTTACAATAAACCATAATCATAGACCATAAAAAAAGCCAGGGGTCTTCATTCAACTAATATCTTTTATAGCCTATACAATTGTAATTGTTGATAGTACCTAACTAGTAATTTAAACATACAAAACTGAATATTATTGCAAGTAGGGCTACTTTTCTGTGATAAAATCATTCATTAAAATAAAAAAGAGCCGTCGCGGGTCACCTGTAGATGCGTAAACATAGTAGAATAGAATTCATTCTGTTTATATTAGTAAGAAAGATGAAACTAAAACAAAGAGGGACGTTTGCACCGCACGCTCTCATTGGTCAACTTTGAATCAGCAGCTCTTCGTCTGATCAATACACTTTACTATTCGTCATAGTACTGTAAGTCTGGTGGCCTTAGTGGGAAACCGCTCGGACGCGGACGCTAGTATGAAATGCCAGAGTTCACCTCGAAAAATTTTAATGGTAGATTTGGAAAACTGTCTCATTAGAAAAACAGTAGCTACTAAAATGTTCGAGGAGTTTCGGTCGGATGACGCAATACCTACATTTAAAGGAACATTCTGGAAAACACTAGTTGCGCGTAGGTACCTACAGTTTTCGGAGCGCGCGGTAGGTAAGTACATACAGGCGCGGCGCGGCAACATCAAAGGCGCTGCCGGCCTTAGGTACCTACAGGCGCGGCGCGACATCAAAGGCGGCGCTGACCTTGAAAGTTCAAATACCTACCGACTACTGCTAGTACATACGAGTACGTACGAGTACCTTCTGGAAATTTCCGTTGCGGTATAAATAGGGCGCGCATACGACTGCCTGACACAGTTCTGACTTGGCATTCGGAACGAAACGATCATAGTGATTCGAAGCGAGTATTCAGTGATAATTTATTAGTGTGTACAGTCAAGTAAAAGAGTGTTTGAGTGTTACTTGTCAGTTTAATTTCTTTTAGCGAATAAAGGTGTTAACTTTTGATGTAAATTGGCGTACATTAATTTTATCCGAACCCCAGCTCGTAACAAAACTATTACTATTAAAGAAGGGTCCATAAGGACCGCCCCTTCCCCCCCCCCCTCCCCATTCCGCCTCGCCGCGTCGCCTCGCCGCTTCGCCACGCCACTCGATTGCCACGCCAACAGTCGGCGTTACCCCCGTACCATGCCTTTAGATGTTTACACATCCAAAACTTACCTTTCTGTCTGATTTTCCGGCACATAGGTGATATCTCTGGTAAAAGTGACAACCCTTTTTCCTGTTGACAATTAGTTATTGGCAATGTGCTATTGTCAAAAGGATCTGCGCACTTTGGGTCATCGTTTGAACGGCAACTCCAACATTTTATACTCAAACCTGTAACATTATTAAAAAGATTTCAAAACATGATGCATACTATCACCCCTAATTGACTTTTCAACATTTTCAAGTAATAGGTAGCACAATGCCAACAACCACGGCCACGCATTTGATGGCCAGTTGGTCTAGTGCAGCGGTCAGCAACAGGCGGAACGCGGTCGGTCGAACCTCGGACCGCCAAATATTGTTACCTAACCAAACCTACCTACCTAACCTAACCTACATATTAATTTAAATAATATTTTTATATAACTTAATTAGCCCTATATTCATACGTTTGAAAGCCACTTAGAATCTAACTTAGTAATTATTCTAGTTACTAGTAGGTACATATTTTACCTATGACTGATGTGGGCGTAGCTTCTCACCCACTCAATATGCCCAGCGTGGTGATTATAGGCAAAAACCACAATATTAACAACACAGCAATAAATTGATTAGGATTAGGAGAGCTGAAAATCGAACTCAGTGGCGTGCATTAGGAGAGGCCTACGTCCTGCAGTGGACAAGTCTGATGATAATGATGATTTCCTTGCAATTGTAAAAAACTGCATCCACTGAAGAATTTTTGGGAAAACATGTTTCAGTAAAGTATGAAAATTACAAATACTAGCTATCAATATGGCCAATATGCATGCGGATCAACTTTCTCAATACATGATTTTTTTTAAGAACAAATATTGTTCGAGATTAACAGACACCCATCTGGAATCCGAAGACACTTCGAATTTGCTATTCCCCTCGTGAAACAAACTATAAAAACTGGATCAAGATCGTCAGTGTAATTTCTTGCATTAATTTTACATAGGTTAACTTAATTTGAAAGCAAAATATAAAATTGTACCTACCTACTTAATCATTATCAGTATTTTTTCTGGACCTCGTTTTTTTTTTTTAACAGTATCTTGACTCCACTTAAAACTACTTGCCGACCCCTAGTCTAGTGGCTAGAGACCCTACTATGAAATCAAGCACTTGTGGGTTTGAATCCCACTGTGTCTGATTCATGGTACGTATATGTAATATGTAATATTCGACAAACATACATAGGTATGGTACATGGTATGTATGTTTATCCGTTGTCTAGTTCCCATAGTAGAGGGTATCCTAGTTTGGGGCTAGATAATTGGTATTAATATATTTATATTAGTTTTACATTAAGGTAACTAGATGGCGCTACTGTGCACAGCTAGATTGTTTGCAAAAAAGTTTGTATGCGAGGTCTACAGTTCGCAAAGCTACTAGTATATTTTATTTGAAATCACCATACATTAGATCTTACTATGCCTATTATTGCATATATACAAATGTGCTCCTTAAAAGTATTCTAATCACAGCATGCCTGGTTTTGTTATCCTACAGTGCTTTTAATATGAATGTGGCCTTCAGTTTATACAGTCAACACAAAATTTGTGTGACTATTAACCCCCTTACTTAAAAGTTATGCAATGGTTATGCAATGATTAGTAATACGGCACAGTAAAATATTGTACTGTGCAGTATTACTAATCATTACTTAATATTGCATAAGTTTTAAAAAGTTATGCAATGATTAGTAATATGGCACAGTAAAATATTGTACTGTGCAGTATTACTAATCATTACTTAATATTGCATAAGTTTTTATAAATAAGGGGATAAGTGTAATGGTTTAGACATAAACAAATTAAATAATGATATAAATGAGGTAAGTAGGTACCTATCTATACTTTTAATGAAGCAGTAAGTAAAAAAACCTGTACAAAGAAGATACACAAAAGCAAAATTTCCTTTTCAAACTCAAAGCATACCGTAAAACGGGGTGTCTTTGAGAACCGGGGTACATTGATGATTACTAAAAAAATAGGTTGTATTTTAATTTTCTCAGTGAAACTGAACCCAGGGTTATTTTTTTTTCGGTGCTGGCCAGACTGATATTTCGACCATATTTTCCCAAAGTGTCAGAGCAAAGACGTTAGTATAAGTTAAATAAAAATATAATTAAACTCCTTTGTGAAAATGGGAAGAATTTTCGACTCACAAAACTTTAAATGGACAATCGTAAGTATTCGCTTGTTATTCACAGTAAATGTTTTGTGTTATTGTATGTTTCCTTGCGAATAAATGCAATCTTATGTCAACCCGATAGAGCCACCATTTTGGTTTCATTAACCACTTTTACAATCAGGGGCTACATTGACAGAGTACATGAGGCAACATTGATAGTTATCAATCTAGGCCCAGTGCGTGATATATAACTAGCATATAGAGTAAATGTACACCTCATCAATCTGACCCCGTACTTTTTTTTTTCATAGGTTCGTCATGGTTCGATCATATAAAAGGCCTGCAGTTACCCGTAATTACAAAACTAGTGAGACGAAACTCTGGAAGAAGCTATAGAGAAGATAACTAATGATAATTTAAATATAAATGCTGCTTCGCTATAGTACCAAATTCCATTTGGGACAATAAATAAATGAAATGATGACTGACTTAATTAAGTATTAATTATTACGTTCTACTAAATAAAGATAGGTTATTATTCATAAGTAGTTATTCATATATAGTTATTTCATTATCTGACCTAGATCACCATTACAGGAACCAATGATCTTTGCCAGAACTAACTTCAATTTTGAAACAATTATTCATCATTATCAAAGAAGCCCCTTGCATCATAGTCGCCCCCAAAATATTAAATCATTTATATTTATAAAACTATAAGTCTCCTTTTTTTTGATTGTATTTCTAGTCGGGTGTCTTTTAATATGAACTAAAATAACAGGTAGTTTCAAAGTAGCCCCATACGTAATATTACTTTGATTACAGGGTTTTAATTTTTTTTCTTACAAAATATCGAAAAAAAAAATGTTATTGTGATAGATTCTAAAAGTACTTTTAAAGTCCATCTTAATTTTTTTTTTTTTATAATTTTACTATAAGTATCCAAGGTAAAGCAAACATTTTTATTTCAAAATTAATCAATGTCACCCCGTTTTACGGTACATAGTTTAACAAAATTGTATTAATTTGATCTATTTATAATATTCTATGAATTTGTCCTTGTTCATGCGATGCAAATTTGCAAATTCCGTGTAAAAGTGCATTACTTTGCCTATTTACAATAAAATACTGACTTGGATAATTAAACAAAGCTTGGTCTAGGGACAGTACTTAGAATAAGCTTATGAACAAGAATTTATAAAAAAAACTGTGTTTGCGCATCACTGAAAAACTACTGGAGCTATTGCGTTGCAGTTTTCACTGTTGGATAGCTTAAGTACCTATTGATTTAAAATCTTGCGTAGGTAATTTGCATCTCAATGCAAATGCGATCAAGGCTTATTAAAGGTGCTTTCAAATGGATAACATTGTGCTACTGATTATTTGAAAATATTTAAACAAAAGACAAATCTATGGTAAGCATGGTGATACGAAATCATTCCAGTTGGTAAACTTCATGTGCGTGACTCGTGTGAATGTAGTCTTTTCGTAACTATTGAAAGTTATTTACTTACCGTCAGGTACTACAGATATTACTATTATTGCGCATAGCGCAAAGTTTATGCTTGATAGCATTTTGCAATGATTAATGTGTCAATTAAACAACTAATGAAAATATTTATGAAAAAATACTTCCATTTAGCGGAAAACAAAACCCACAAATCCTACGTTCGAGATGATGAGAATTGAGAACTGTTGTGGGCAGTTTCGAAATCGAAATGTATAATTTTAACAAGCCATTCTCTTTGAACATTTTCAACACTTTTGTGATTTTTGTAACTATTGACACTACCGATCCTTACCAAACCGAATGAATAACGACCCTAACTATTACGTAATAAAGTCGATTTTCCTATGTCAACATGTCATCTAAACATGCAAAACAAACGGTGATTGAAAACGTTCAGAACGCTAATTTCGCCCATACATGTCCAAATAAAACGCCAAATGTGATCATATTTAGCGTTTTTAACAGTTATTTTCGCCATTTGCTACAAAACGAACGGCCCCAAACATAACCATGACCCAAACCACAGTACATACCACAAACCACTGTAAAGACTAATATATGTATGTGCCCAAAACAAGCTAGGCAAGCAAACGTAGTATGGGTGCATTCCGAGACACGCAAAAATCGATATTATCGCGCTAAAACGCGTACCGAGTCATCGTGAGCGCAACAACGATATCCCTTGTGACGTCACGGATTACGTCATTACATCCGCCATTTTGCGATTACACCGACCATGCTCCAAACCGATATCACCGTGAGCGTGATATCTGAATCGGAACGCAAATTAGCACTGTGATCGCTCACAGCGATATTATCGTGAATCGGAATGCACCCTTTATATACTCTTTGCAAGCAACCACAAAATAAGAAGGAGATACGGGTAGAGCAACCAGCGGCCCGATTACATAACTTGGTTACAATCGGATTATCACTTTTTTCATAGCAATTTCGACTCTATCGCAAGGCATTAGTGATATCGATACTAACAATCCGATTGAAGCTAAGTTATGTGGTCGGGCCCCTGGGGCCCCTGGGGCCCGACCACATAACTTAGCTAGAGTCGAAATTGCTATGAAAAAAGTGGTTATCTTCTCTATAGATACGGGTAGAGCAACCAGCGGCCCGATTACATAACTTGGTTACAATCGGATTATCACTTTTTTCATAGCAATTTCGACTCTAGTTAAGTTATGTGGTCGGGCCCCAGGGGCCCCAGGGGCCCGACCACATAACTTAGCTTCAATCGGATTGTCAGTATTGATATCACTAATGCCTTGCGATAGAGTCGAAATTGCTATGAAAAAAGTGATAATCCGATTGTAACCAAGTTATGTAATCGGGCCGCAGTGCTGCCATTGGCCGATGGTCAAAAGTAACACGAGAGAACTCAAAACGTAACATTTCACGACAAGTAACATTATTTTATTTTATGTAGAAAAATGGTAGAATACGACTGTAATATCAGACAAAATCAAATCAGATTTGTACTATTAGACAAAAAAAATAGTGGCTCTGTGAGCTATATCCACCTCGCGAGCACAAACTTTTTTGCAAACAATCTAGCGGTGCACAGTAGCGCCATCTTATTATGTAACTTATTGTTAAACTAAATAAGTTGCTCCATTAATCCCTGCCTAGCAGATAAAGGGCAAATTCCACTGGAAAAAACAAAAATTGAGCAATTTACTGCATTTTGAGGAGCTATTCTGCTCATCACGCCGAAGATCCTCATTAAATCTTCACCAATTTTTTATAATAGTAATTTAATACCTTACAAATAAAAAAAGGACCATTGAAATCGGATCTAATAAGGCGGAGATATTCAGTAACCCCTTATTTGCCCATTTTTAGAGGAAGTAATCAAAAATCCCCGACGACAAAAAAAAAAACAAAAAATTTGTTAAACGTGTATACCAAGTTTTGTCTCGATCGGTTGAGAAGGAGAAAACTCGTACAAGAGGACAGCCGGAAATAAATACGAAAGCATTTTTGCCCAAGCTGAAACGGAGACGCTTCGCTCGCGCTTCGCGTTCGCTTGGTCAAAATCTTCATAGCAAAAATTCAATTTATTCGCGATTGGTCCATTTCGCGTTTCGTCCAATTCGAGACGAGATGGCTCAAAATAAAGTGCGCCAAGCTTACGTAGTATTTGTATACTCATTGTGTGGCGCACAATGAGTATAACACACACGACAAACGAAATCTTCGTTTGGTGCGTTCCGTTTCACGTTTATTTTTTTGTTTGCTGGATAACATTTGAATATTTATAACAAAAAAATGTCGTAACGTTTACGTAAATGTAACCTTTTTAATCGTTTAACATGAAAGTAGCATGAGAGGGTTAAAGTAACGTAAAATGTAATAAAATCATAATAATGGCAACGCTGCAAGCAACGCAACAACCAGTATTGCCCTCTTTCTTACTTTTTGAAGAACTACTTACGACGCTGAAACGGGCTAGAACTGCAACAGGATGTAAAAAGGGCTAGAAGAGGCTACATAAAACCAATAATATTCACTCACTAAAGATGAATCGACAAAGATCTAATGATCGTCACAGATTCGTATGCAATGCAATGAATACATAAAGCAATGCTTATTGATACATCGTCGTCGCCTAAGTGCTTTTTTGTTCCATCTACAAAAAAAAAAGAAAATAACTTTAAATGCAGTATCAAATTGTCAAGACTTAATCCTGTTCGTCAAGAAAGATTCTAAAATAAATTTAAAACAAAACTAAAATAACGTGACTCGACACCGTAATGAAAATGTTGAGCTTATTTGAACTATATCCAGTGTTTGTTTAATCCTTAATAGGGGACAGGACTATTACTTACAACCTCAGTTTTCTGACTACAGATTATATCGCATTCAATGTATTCTATTCTATTATTTAAAATTTCTATTATATTAATTTTTTCTATTATTTTAAATTTACGGAAAGCTTTACAACTTTTTGAAATA
Source organism: Alsophila aescularia (assembly GCA_946251855.1). NCBI lineage: Eukaryota > Metazoa > Arthropoda > Insecta > Lepidoptera > Geometridae > Alsophila > Alsophila aescularia. The sequence continues at coordinate 44,842,370 of OX276380.1, forward strand.
AAACTTCTTATGCGACTTCCAACAAGGTTGCGTTAAACGTTTAACGCTACCATGGAGGCCTTTCTATTTTCATTTCCACATTACGAAGTTTCACTTCTTCCGCGTGGAGGGACTCCACGATTGTTTTTTAGTACTGGCAATTTGGTAACAGTTTTTAGACTATCATCATTATTAGACAAGAAATTCAAAAGCTTGAAAATCTACGGAACTCCGCGCAATTAAATTGAGATTTTGTTCTACATGCATTCTGTTAAAAGGTTTTCTGGTATTTGGTTTGATTTTTGATTATATTTCCATGCATTTCTCGTAGTAAAACTTTAAACGTATTTTCTAAATTTTTGAAAATATTTTACCCATGCCCTATTAAGGGTTAATATCCTACACCGTAAAGGCTGACTTACACTTTGTTTAGGTAGCAAGTTAACTTGCGACTTGAACGATTTAGTTCAGTTAAGTAATAAGTTGTGTCCAAACATACAGGTTAGTTTAGCTTCAAGTTTCAGTGTTTCAACGTGGCCAGTCGACTTGCCATCTTACGAACTGTACTTAACTCGTCTGTTCACACATGTGGCGAGCTTAGTTGTCGGGGTACGGGAAACGCAGGCGAAGTGAAGTTCATTAACTCGCCGAAAACATAGAACATCTTTCTATTTACTGTACTTATTCGTTAAGTTACCACTTAACTGATAAATCCCTGTCCAAACGATGGTAAGAACTAAACTTGTTGAAGTCGCAAGTTAACTCGCTACTTAACTTAACAAAGTGTAAATCAAACCAAACGTTGAATGCTGGAATGTTCTATGTCCACTCAATCGACCAATCACAGTCCACGACGCCATGTCTACCATTTTTTTTAATTTGTTTCTGTGTCTGGAGAAATCACAAGTCATAAAGTCACCTAGTCACCCCCGAAAAAAAACGAATATCATCTAAATTGGTGTGTTTTGATGCTTAAATTGTTTTATAAACTAATGCCATATTATGTCTAGAACACACTGTAAAAGTAAATATTATCAGACGCAGCCACATATAATGAATTTGAAATAGGGCGTTGTTGTGAACAACCTTTGACTTTGAACAACCTCCAAGCTAAACTCAAGAGTGCGTTCATATAACTAGCGTAATGTATCGTCCTAGATGCAGAAGGACAGGATTGTTTCCCGGTTTGTCAACACCCAGAACTGTCATCTGGGTGTTACTGTAAAGTAAGGCCAAAAACTCACAAAGCAAATTAAATCTTTTGACTCAAAAGTTACTCTAGATCCGTGCGTCCTCGAATGTAGTAAGTGAACGCGCCCTAGACCTTCCTTATGATTAGTGTTACTACAGACTAGCATTGATGTAGGTATAACTCAACAGCAGCCCGATTCCATAACTTGGCTTCAATCGAATTCTCAGTATCGCAACCACTAATGCCTTGCGATAGAGTCGAATTTGCTATGAAAAAAGTGATAATCCGATTATAGCCAAGTTATGGAATTGGGCCACAGGTACAACTTGTTTACCTCAATGGTTACTAGTACTGGGGCCCGCGGCCCGATTAAATAACTTGGTTACAATCGGATTATCACTTTTTTCATAGCACTTTCGACTCTATCGCAAGGCATTAGTGGTTGCGATATTGAGAATTCGATTGAAGCCAAGTTATGTGGTCGGGCTGCAGACCACAGAACTTGGCTTCAATCAGATTGACACTTCTTTCATTGCAAAATCGACTCTATCGGGCCCTTATTCGCGATGAACATTCTTCATCTCTTCCAAAACAAAATTTAATTTACTAATTATTTTGTCATAAATTGTGCCATCTATAATGATTATTTTTTTGAAACGTAAAAAAAATATAAAAAAAATGAATCTTTTTTAGAAATTTATCAAAAAAAAAAAAAAAAAAAAAAAAAAAACAGGTTTTTATGAATCTTTTTTAGAAATTTATCAATTAGTGCTAGATTACACTTTTCGGGCTAAACGGTGAACAGACAGCCGCGGCCTGGGGCTGCGGCCACGGTGCCATTCTGTTGGGTTAGCTAGCTACCGTAGAAAGTATTCAAACTTGCGCGGGCATGACGCTGCCTGAAAGCGGCCGGTCGCCAACGCAAGCTCCACCCTCTTCCATTTGATAATATTCATCATGCTGCCCGATGCGTGAAGACGAGAAGGAGAGGCAAGTCGGGTTCTTCAAGTATAAGTTATTATAAAATATTATAATAACTTATACTTGAAGAACCCGACTTGCCTCAGCCAAAAAAAACAGTTGAAAATCGGAGATATGTAGGTACTTGGTAAATTCAGTACGCATGTTTTAATTATTTTCAGACAAACAATTTCTGTGATATTATTCCAGATTTTATTCTTTATTCGATTATTTTTTTGAGGATTTGGCGTTACAATTTTCGTGTATCTACCAGTGTCTGCTTTTTTAAATTTTAATGCCAGTTTCTTCTTCAATTAATATTTTGTTTTAATTTTTATTAATTCGAAGGAAACACAATAATAATTTACAAAATCGGAGAAAGGAAAGTATCATCATCATCATCATCATCATCATATCAGCCTTTAGCAGTCCACTGCTGAACATAGGCCTCTCCCAAAGAGCGCCACGACGAACAGTCTTGTGCCGCCTCCATCCACCGAAAGGAAAGTATACGTGAGTAATAATAATAAAACAGTATTTTAGAAAAATAAAATAAACATACATAATTATCTAGGTACTTAATACAAGATTATTATTTAATGTCGTTAGCTTCAATAAATTAAGCTAAGACCAATGATGTTATATATAAACTGAGGAAGATACGTTGTACTCCGATCTGCGTGGCGAAGCAAACACAAGCTAATCAGCTTGTGTCGACTTAGTCCCAAACAGAGTGGCAACGTCGCAACACGTAAATACACGCAACTTCCGAAACGTGAAAAATTAATAATGTCATCTTGTGTGTTTAGAAAGCGCATTATATACACTGGGACGACTGTGAAAGGCAGGAAGGATGTGTCTTTTCATTTTTAAGTACTGTTTACGATATTGAAAACGGAAAATAATAAATTTAATTTTACTCTAAATCAACTGTTGCGATGCTGCCGCTTCCCCACTTACACGAACGAGACAAGTAGCGGGTTACGTGTAAGAGCGATAGAGAAAATGCGATAATGGCGCGCAGCGTTGTTAGTTCGTATGATGCTAGGGGATGTTGGGGCTTACCAACGGCTGACGATCGTAAGTCTGCGCTCCGACCCGTAAGGCGTAAAGGCTACGGCTGACGATCTTCAGTCGGGGAGTCTAGCGGAGTTACAACCCTATTCGTATTGAATTAAGATAGAGTATTGTATTTGTGTTACATATATTTTAAAACAGCTTGAAACGAGCAATTTTATTGGATAATAAAGTAGTTCGGTCCTAATCGTATTTTTTTGTGAGTTGTCCTAGTGAGATCATCGACTACGAGTGAAGTGATTGTGATTTTTTATTTGTGTTGTTTTTAGTGATTTATAGCTTGTATTTCGTGTTATTACGTCTAATAATACTGTACAGAAGATATTAAAATGATGTTGTGTTTAGTATCCCACGAGTGACGACACCGCTGCTATAGTGCGCCAGTATTTGGAGGAGGTTGATGTACCGGTTATGGCGTGGCCTGCTCGAAGCCCAGGTTTCAATCCCATTGAGCACTTATGGGACAAGCTGGGTCATTATATTGTTTTGTTGCTACTGTAATGATTTTGAAGGTCATTACTAGGAATTATGTGTTTTTAGAAAGCTAACAGTGTGTTCTTTTATTAAATGTAAATTATATTTGTAACCAACATTTAATTTAAAAAATATTTAGGGTCAAAGTGAAAATGTAGGTGGTGTGCGATTTCTATGCTCTCGAGTGTAGTTTCATAATTATAATAATAAACACTTTATTGACACCAAAATTCAGGGACAAATATTGGTACAAAAGAATAGATAAATAATAGCGGATAGTTGATAGGGAGTAAACATTATCCACAACAATCTATAAAAGTGAAACGTAGTCTGTTTGTTTATTCAGGGAGCTTTCAAGCGATAACGGCAGGACGGATTTTGATGAAATTTGGAATGGAGATAGCTTATACCCTGGAGTAAAACGTAGTGCACTTTTTATCCCGGAAAATGATAAGTTTCCACGGGAAAATTGGAAAATGTTGATTACTCGCTGCAAGTAACGGTTGCCATGGAAACGAAATAATAACAAGTTTGTCAATAAACATCAAGGGCGTTGCTGCTGCTATACTTTTGCATTATTTTTAATATTCTAGAAGAGCATAAGAAGCTTTTTTCGCGATAAACGGTAGTCTGCGAGGATGAAGTCGCGGGCGAAAGCTAGTTGTAAGTTTCTTTATAAAACGTAGTGTTATCATACTAGGGGCAATTAAATATAATGTGCTTCCCCAACTTCTTCTCCACATTCACATTTAGGAGAGTCAGTTTTTCAATTCGAGCAAGATGAGCCGGACTGTACATGTGACCCAAACTCATAAGTGTAAGTTCGGATGTGGCTCCACCTTGGAGAACTAAGGCTTCATTTGAATTTCGGGTTGTATGGCACAGTAATATTTTCCTTTACTCTTCCATGCTTCACGCCAAGATTGCTGAAGATGAATCTTAGGAAGAGCAGCGAGGTCGTGGGTATAATTTTCGAAAGAAAACAAGTCTCCACACCCTAACGTCTAATTAGCGAGTTGATCTGATGGGGTGGGGGCAAGTTGATATTATATAACGTCACATCCACGGCAAACTTACGAAACTGCAAAAAATGAATTTTACAGGGGAGCGTTTTGAATGCGCAGTTTCTCTTTTTTTTTTTTTTTAAATAGCGTTTTGTTATTAAGTCGGTATTGTGATGCATTTGGTTTTCAAAATGTAAGCTTTTGAAGATACAATCAACAGATATTCAATATTTTACAAGGATTAGAAATAAACGCACATTCGTAACTTTAACTCATCATACATAGAACATAAAAGATATTTATTTAAACCGTGGTAAACTTACGAAAGTACCACTTTCGTAAATAAGATAAAACATTTTTTCAGACTAGACCTTGGTAAACTTACGAAAATAACACTTTCGTAAGTAAGACAAAAAACATATCCAGTCTAGACCTTGGTAAACTTACGAAAGTGGCACTTTCTTAGAAAAGCAAACAAAAAAAAACTGTAAAATTAAGCCATTTTAATCAAGTAAGTGTATGAAATCTATCTATCTAATCAGTCTGTATCCACTCATTGCTGAGGATAGGACTCCTCTTGTGCTGGCCTCATCCATTGGCCTCCAGCGTACCTCACAATAATTATCGTCTGACCTTCGGGCTGGTGGTCTGCCTCGAGATCTCAGCCCATCTCTTTGATACCTTTCGATGAAAATGGTGAAAAAGTGTATGAAATAGGGATAGCAAAAACAACCAAACAAGGTAAAGTAAATATTTATTTAATAAACATCAAAGGTCCTCTGCAGGTACAGGCACTATTGAGGCACCTTTTCCCCTTTTTGGTTTTATCTTCAATTCTTTGAAGCTTTCGTTATTATAATCAGTTTTAATAAAAATTTACTTAGGACTGTCTTTACGATATTGAATCCACACCGCATCCTGGAAATTTATCTTCTCTTTTTCTCCAGTATGGTCTTGTTGCAACTCATTTTCTTCTTGTTCATTATTTATTTTTTCTCCATTTGAACATTTAATTTTCCTTCTTTGGGTTTGTTTTCTTATAGTTTCCTCAGCAAACTGACACTGGTTTGAGTTAAAGTCTAAAAACTCCTCATGTACTAATACATTTACATTGAATGGACGGGGATTTGTTCTAGCCAGTCTCATTACTTGAATCCAACCATCCGGTGTGTATACTGCAGAGTTTTTACACTTTTGTTCAATTTTGGAGTGTATTGAGTCACATTCCATGTGGCTATGCCCGGATTCATAAAAAACATGATCTATTGTCTGTATTGTTGGGTCCTTTGTCACCAAGTATAGAAGCATGCAAGAAAAGTTAAAAAAAAAACTGCTGGCCACCGCAATTATCAGACATCATTCTGACATGTGTTATATTTTGCTTGCCCGAAATATATTTATATACGCAGGTCACAATCTCGGTACTTCCACGTTTGCCTTCCGTTTCGTCCCAAGTGAAACAATCGACATCTTGGTCACCAAATTTATAAAATGTCAAATTATAGACGGCCAGCTTGCGAACATAAAAGAATGGTCCAGCTGCACCTTTGGGTGTTTGAAGAACCGCCTCTAGATCAAAATCGAAAGCCAAAGTTTTCGTATCATTCTGTGCTGCTTCTTTGTCAGCGTCTCGACGCAGATAAGCATCATCACGTCGCTTAAGATGCTTGGAGTAATTGTCTTCTTGAGAGTTAGACATTTCATTACTTTTTAATTCTTTGTAAGCCACGCATTTTTTGCACAGATCCTTTTTGGGCACATGAAATCTTAATTTATATGATCTGAAAACTTTTCTATATGTCTCTATACCCGCTGGAATCGTTCCTTCTTCTTTATATTTTTTTATATATAGTGAATACATTATTTTTATATTGAGTCCGGAATCAAGGTATTTGTAGTCCGTGTTCTTTCTGCAATAATGCGATTCCATGGCAGGGAATGAAAATATATGACTTTTTATTAGGTTGTACCTGCTAATAGAAAGTTTGTTAGATGGGGGTTTTCTACCTCTATTGTCAGCTAAAAGAACACCTTCTGAAGAAACCTTTTTCAAAGCTCCCCTAACAATACCTTCTTTTATATTTAAAGTGTCCAAAAAGAAATCTCTGCAAACGCTGACCTTCTCATGCTCAGATATTGTAAATGTATAATGGTTTGTAGACTCCTTGCGTGAAGGGCCACCTGTGGTTGATCTTTTCTTCTTTTCTTTTCTAACATGTTGGACTATAAATTGCCGCTGTGCTTCTAAAGTTCCCAGAGCTCTAAATGATTCATATATTTTTTTTCTTGCTTCTTCAGGTACATTAGCGTTGCATTTATGTTTTGTTTTTTCCAGACACATAAGTTGCTTCAAAGGCGTAGCAGAAACATATTTACCTTTAACTGTTTTATAAGCTTCACCTTTTAAACGTTTGTCTCGTTCAACACGTCTTTTCCATTTGGAGGGATCAGAAATCTGTTTTTGCTTCGGTGAGTTGGTCTTGGGTTGTTGCTGTGAAAATAAAGCACCTGATATGGATGTACTTCTCCTTAACCTTTTTAAAGGCTGTTGCATCTGTTGCAAGTCATTTTCAGAGCATCGTCTCTTCAGTGGCTTGGAGGCAATCATTTGAAACTGATGTTGTGAATCCCTTCCGGTTATTCCTTCAGATTCAATATAAACCTGGATATCGTTGCACATGAGTACATTAATCGGAACATTATCGTGAATGATTTGTGGCTGTTGAGTTTTACCTGCCATTTTTTTTTTAGTTTTTGTACTTTCAGAATGAACTAATGCTGTTACAGTGTTAATGTTTGTGTTTGAAGTAGATTCATCGGGTGAGCTGTTATGGAGGTCTCTTTCAGCAATGTAATCGGGGTCTTTATTACTGTCATCATCACTAAAATCGTTACAATTAAAAGCTTCAGATTTCGAAAGGGTTTCAAAAAATTTATGAGTATTTGGTGACATAGGACGAACTGGTGAAGAATTTTCACTACTTTCAGGAATTGTTACATTATTTCGAGATAGAAAAGTATCTATGTTTATAAGAGTTATCGGTGAGTATAATGGTGCCACAGGCGTTGTTGCAGCTACTTCGTTGTCATCTATTGAAAAACGGGTTGGTATGGTGGCAGATAGAAAGGTTTTTTTATCTATGGGAGTAATAGGTGAGTATAATGGTGCCACAGGCGTTGTTACAGCTACTTCATAGTCATCTACTAAAACAAGTGTCGGTACGGTTACGTCGTTATCTATTGATTCGGTACAGCATTCTTCAGTAGTAATTTGGATATCATCGCCCATGGATACACTAATCGAAACATTTTCATTAATTGTTTGTGGCTTTTGAGTTTCATCTGATGTACATGAAGAAAGTTCTACTAATCGATTATTTGAGGATATTGTCATCGGCATTTTTATTTTCTGGCTTATTAGTTCTACTGATTCTGCTGCAACTGAAAATACATTTTTTAGTTAATTACCTACGGCGTGATTATAGTAGGTATAAGATCAAGATCTAAACAGCAGTGGCGAGAGTGGTGGAAGCGGAGTGCGTGGAACGGTGAGATCTGGCCTGTTCTTGACGGCAGCGGGCGCGAAAGCTCGGAGCTAGTCCTATGTCAGTTGCTCATTTTCCGTTACCAATTAGGGAAATGATCGAATCAATAGATTCGGTCGGTCATCGGTCACGATACCAAAGTGGCGAGATACTTGTTTTTTACTATGGATCAAAAGATTGATTATTTAGTGTAGCATTATTCTAATAACAAAGAATATACGTTAATTTCTTCGTCAAATCGAAAAAAATAAAGAGACGATAAACAAAGTAAGCAACACTAGTTACATTGTATAAACTACTGTAATACTATTATCGTAAAGTTTAATATAGTCCTGCATACGTCTTTCACCGACATCGACTAGCACGACGTCGCGTCGATCGGCCGCCCGCCTGTGTCCCGCTCCCGGCATAGAACGGGAGTCTATCGTTTCCCGCTTATCAAGTGAGCGAGAGACAAAGTCGGGTGCCGCGTGATGCAACGACCCGCAAGTCGAGCGTCGTTAAAAAATGACTGAGATCTTTGAAGACCGTGTTGGTTGCGTGGGGATTGTCATCCGGTCATTTGGACTCATTCAACCACATCCGACACAGGACTATCGAACTTTTGGAGCGTAGAGATGAATGGCGCCATGAATTTATAAAATTTTTGTTACAAATAAAAATGCAGAAGGGTAGGGTCACACCTATAGCCGTTCTTTAATGAAACAATGGAACTAGCCAATGGGACAGGGCAGAAAGTACACTATCACCTACTTTAAAGTTGAAAGTTTTTAAATGCAAATGCAAATTATTCTAGGTTAAAATAACTTCTTACTTGTTAAACTCGTATCTTCTTTTAAATCTGCAAAAACTTTAAGCAACATCTTGTCATTTCTCTTCATAATGAAAAAAAGTACTTATATTTCAATAAAACAAAATACTTGAACTAAAGCACAGTCCTGTTCAGCAATTCCATAACTTGGCTACAATCGGATTATCACTTTTTTCATAGCAAATTCGACTCTATCGCAAGGCATTAGTGGTTGCGATACTGAGAATTCGATTGAAGCCAAGTTATGGAATCGGGCTGCTGTTCTAACTGCGACAACAAACAGGTGGTATTGCCAATTAGTGATGCACATTAATCATCACTATCGATTCCAATAATCGATAATAAATTCAGTGATTAATGAATAAAAATAATCGTTAGCTGAATCGATTATTTGAAATATATTTAGCTTATAAATATGTATACTTTATTCATTTTATTACTCATTAAATGCAATAATCGATTAATAACCGATTATTACAATCTATTATAATTTCATTCATGCGCGACGAGAAAACTTTTGAAGCATAAAATATTATTATTATTATTATTATTTAAGAAAACGCTCTCCCAAAATTACTATAAATAATAATAGTAATAATTATTATTATTGATGGTAATTATGTACTTACTTCGAATTTTGACCACACTTTAATAGGTCAGATTAGTATGTTTGCTGTAAGTTGTTTCACCTAATTAATAAAAAAATGATACAATTTTATCACGAATAAGTCAGATTTGCATATTTGCTGTAGGTTACTTTACCAAATTAATAATGTTTGACCAATTGTAAATTCGCGAATATGACAGATTCGCATATTTGCGTTAGGTTGCTTTACCAACTCATTAATATTAGACACCATTGTAAATTAACGAATATGTCAGATTCGCATATTTGCTGTAGTTTACTTGAATAACATCAATAATGTTTGACACCATTGTAAATTCACGAACATGACAGATTCGTATATTTGCTGTGGGTCACTTGAACTACTTGAATAATGTTTTTCACTATTGTAAATTCACGATTATGTCAGATTCGCAAGTAGAGAATGGCACATTATGCTTCGACCTCCATAAATTCTACCACACTAAAATAACTTATATCAATTTAGTAAGTTTACTATGGGTGTATCAACCTACAATGCAGATTCGAAAATTTTGAAATCTGTATCAGTCACTGCTAGAAATACGTTAGTTTGCCAAGGTGTGTAATACCACATCAGCTACAGTTTTTCGTCAAAATACCGATTTTACTAAAATGACAGATTCGTAAGTTTGCCGTGGATGTGACGAATTATGGAGGACGGAAAAGTATGAATTGTGTAACGAGGTCAAACCTCTTTCGTAATTATACTCATTTGATCTCTTAATTCTTTCCTAATTCATTTCATTCCATTTGATAGTTTGTCATTATTAATTCTAAATTCAAATAACCTGTGATTCCGACATTGATTTTAGCACAACCGATTTCCACAAAATAATATGTTTTATAATACTTATAAAGTTTATTACAACTGGAGATTTTAAATACATATGGTTAATACCTTCGTAAGCCGATGTTTATGATCATCTCCTCCTGTTCCTGTGCTCCTAATTGTTCCTGAACTTTTATGTTGTCCACTGAGGCTTGGTCCCTGGGCTTGTGGAGCAAGCCCAAACCCTGGCAACCTCGTGACAATTGTAGGTACACAGTCAAGAACACATGATACTCGTACTTGACAGGTGAGGTGAGTAGCGTGAGTTTATGTCGCCCGGAGCCGAACCTGAATTTGCCACCACCTATTTTCTTTAATTTCAAATCTATTTATACATCAAAATAATTAATATTGATGTATAAATATATTATATTATTTCACTATTTCTCTTAGTGTGGAAAATGAAATATAATATTTTTGAATATGTCATATGATAATACTGAACAATTTCTAAGAATCATATCATAACAGATAATTGCAAATTTTATTTCGTATAGTTAATATGCCTCCATCTAACATTGTACCTTCTAACCAACTTCTACGACTCACTTTATGTGCCTACTAACGTTCTATTTGTAAACATAATTTTAGTTTAGTTTTAGTTTATTGCTCTTGTCATCGTTGTCAATTTCTATTCTGTAAACTTGGCTTTAAGGCCCCCACGAGACAGATTTGACCTAGTGTGGGGACCACTATTACTAATTGTTTATGCTGCACTGTGCTTACCTTATGAAATAAATAATCTAATCTAAGCAATTTATTTAAATAAAGTAAATAAATTAAAAAAAAAACAATATCTATTGAAAAACCAAAAGCAACGCGAGCGAAGCGAGCGCGAAATTGACTCAAACTTCACGCTCGCTTCGATCGTCCTCGCCTTTTGTGATTGTCCATACTATACAATGTTTTTTATATGATTATGATTACTATCAAAAAAACTGTGTGTTATTAATTATTTAAAATGTTGTTCTGATTCCAAAAAATAACACTGGCATGAGTAATAGGAAGCGCGAGCGAAGCGAGCGCGTTTTTTTATTTTATTATTTTCTTTCATTGTACCTACATATCGAAACACAATGGCTATAAGCATAAAAAATTATGAAAAAAAAAACTATAGCCAATAGGTACTGACAGAGATCGCGAACATGAGGTACTAATACTTACATAGAGATACATATTAAAAAAGTGCTTTAATGACGAGCTATTTTCACTGTAAAATAATTCAAAATTCCCAAATAAAGCTCTTGACAACAAAAACTTGTAAACAAAGTGCGGAGCCGTTTTGGCGATTTTGGTTAGATTTTTTCGTTCTTGTGTATATTTTTGGATACTTTTATTACTCTTTAGATTTTTTTCAAGGATCTTTATTGTTTTATCCTTAAGGTATAATGCATTACTTCATTTAATGTAATAAACTGTTCATCAAATATAAGTTTTGTTTGGCGATTTCCCACCAATATCTTTGGGTGCTGATATTAGAATTATTATAATGATTGCATATATTTTTTTACTTATTTAAGAGATGAAATGTTAGAGAGAAACCAAGGATATAAAAACAAAAATAACACAGATTTTCAAGGGGTTATTCCGGATTAAGCAGCTGTAGTGTTAGTAAAATGATTTTATGTGATATTATTTTAGTTTATTCTTATTGATAATTTCAATGGCTTTCTAGAACAGAAACTCAAAACATTATAATCGCAAGCATTCATCAGGAAGAGACGTAAATTATAGAGCATGGGAATCCAGTTCAACCCGGATAACTGCAGTGGCCCAATTCCATAACTTGGCTACAATCGGATTATCACTTTTTTCATAGCAAATTCGACTCTATCGCAAGGCATTAGTGGTTGCGATACTGAGAATTCGATTGAAGCCAAGTTATGGAATCGGGCTGCAGGTAACCGTGTGAGGACTTCACACGTTTTAGGCGCGCGTAGGCTTGGACTTGCAAGGGTTTAACAATAGACTGTAGCAGCGCGGACGGCACTTGGAATGGAATGAAAGTCAAATAGAAAATAATCGGTCAATTGGCTACTCTGCATTTGGCTACCTTTTTGTGAATCTTTAGGGGGCTGCCCCCCTTGGCAACGCCCTTGTGCACACACAAGGGCGTGAATAATTGGTGGGGTTATTGTACTTAGTTGATTCACAATTTAATCACAAAAGTCTGCAATTTATTTTCTGTGAGAACTTCACAGAATTAACATGACTAACAAGGTCGAGATCTTGCTGCGATGTGGTGGCCGATTGGCTTAACATGTGTAAGTGTGTGCGTACGAGTGAATCGGCATATCTCGGGTGCTTCATTGTTGATTTGGTGGAGTGGAATCCGTATTTTTTAAATCATTTTTGCATCTTAGTTGAATTTAGTTGGTTATCTAAATACCGAATATTAAATGTTGTACCCTTAATGTTAAATAGTGATTTGAAGTTATAACAATATTGCGTAATTTTAAAATCATTTACTATTTGTTATATTGAAATTTCTTTGCATGCATATGATCATTGTGGGAACGGTGAATCATGTGGGCACAGTGAATCTTTGCGGGAGACGATAATACACGACCAAAATAATGTACGACCAGTATTGTACAGCCCATATTACACGGCCAGATATTACGTGTACATGGATTCGTAATATTTGGACGGCTAATACTGGCCGTGTATTATTGCCCGTACAAAATCAGTCCGGGTTGATAATGCACGGCCAGTATTACGCGACCAATATTACGTGTACAACTGGATACGTAATATCAGCCCGCGCCGATTTTGTACGACCAATATTACACGGCCAATAATACGAAGCCAACTATAGACAAAGCTAGAATCACTTCTTGATGCCTTCTTTGGCTTTGACAGCATAATTGGTGAGGCGTGGTGATGGTAGGTGGAGTAGAGTGGAGTAGAGCCCTCACGGAATGGTTGCTGAAAGCAAATAAAAGAGGAGTTGGCAGACTACCTGCCAGATGGGTCAGCGTCATTGAGCCGGTCAAAGGAAAGACCTGGATGAGGTCGGCACAGTCCAGAGACGAATGGCACAAGGGAGAGGTGGCTTATACCCAACAGTGGGTCGAAACAAGCTGATGATAATAAATAATCATTAAATCAAAGAGTGCATAATTTCATCTTAAACATTTTATTGATACCTATGTAAGCATAAGTATTGTTTATACAATACAAAATAGATTATGTAGAAAATGGACGGTGTTCAATTCAGTCTTATTATGTACATCTTAAATCTATGATAAAAATCTTAAGCACTCGAAAAGACATGTAAATAGATGTACCTTGGTGATAACGTGTACAATAATATAATTGTGTCAACGATGAGTTCTGAATTCAGGGATTTCCACACTATATATTTTCCAATTTCTTTGTAATATGTAATCTTATTCGTCTAAATTATTAATTTTACAATTTCCGAATTTTCCAAATTCTTCATTTTCCTTATAAATTGTACAAACATAATTATGTGAATTGTATGTTGAATTCGCAAAAACTAAACGTGTCGATACCTCTTATCTGCACCGAAGGCAAATGAGATTCATAAAAAGTATTTATTATAATAATAAAATTGTCATGACTTAATTACTATTAGGTACATAGTGTACACACATAATATATTATAAGTTTTACGACTGTTTACTTTTGTTATGTGTATCATTATACATACATGTAAAATATTTTTTTCTTCAAGCAAATAATCAAATCCATTTTGCTTTCTAGATAACAAAAAAAATATGAAAATTATTTATGTAATTTGTATCATTCATTATATATGTAGGTATATTTTTATAATTCTGCACACTACCATCCTTTGTAACAGCCTATGTGTCTATTTAGCCTACGGTTGCCTGGAAGAGATTGCTGCTTAGTGATAAGGCCGCTGATGTTAAAACTTGATTATTGTATCATCAGTTCATTTCTTGTGCAATAAAGACTTACCTATCTATTTATCTATCTATGTTGAAATTTGGTATACATATAAATTTCTGTGAACCAAACATGGACATGTAATGTAAAAATTAAATGATTTTCGAATATCCCCCATATTAACATTCAGGAGGCAAATTAGAAGAAAACTTGTCTGTCTGTACCGTTACATCAACACAAGTCACAACTAACTGTATATATCTAATGGAAGGGCTTGTTGTGAGACTCGTTTTATTTATTTTTACTGTTAATTTTAAAATATGAAAATTTACAATGAAATCTCCGAAACAACTGAGATGAAAATTTTGAAAAAAAAACAAGAAATAGTTCTTTACCTAAAGAATACAGGAAAACCTACAAGTATACTTCTTTAAATATCATGGTAAATCTCACAATGTTGTGAGATAATAATTAAATTCATCATACAGGACCCTCTCCATGCAATTTCAACTTACAAACTTGTAAATTGGTAAACACCTGGTTGCAATGTTGTACACCAATGTTTATTAAAAAAATACATATTACATATTTTGTAAGAGTTGATGGATGATAGCTAGGCACAAGCTCAGGCACAGACGATAGCTAGAGATTGATAAAATTTTGTATTTGCCAATGCTTAACAAAATTGGTAAAACAAAGTTGGCTCTCCACTATTGCAAATATGTTGGCTGCACTTGTCCTAGCAAAACTAAATAAAGTTTAATTGAAGGCCAATTATAATGGGACCGTGTGGATAAAAATATACAACTATGTACATGTATGTCAGTATGTATCTCATAACATAAAGTAACATTACTCTCAGAATTGGATTAAATATTAACTTATTGTACATTTTTGAGTGATATAAACTAGTTCTGTTAAAATCGAAATTCCTGTATTGAGATTAACTGACATACTTTTAGACATTAATTAATGCTAATTAACATCAAAACCCACCAAAAATCTTGATTAAACCCTTTAAGTTCCACTAATTTTTGAAGCAATAGAAAAACTATTATGTGCCACTCGTGGAACCACGGAACGGGATGGATTAATGCCAGTTAAAATATAATATTTACGTCCAAGATGCGAAATTTGGGAAAGTTAATGCAAAAGATAAAAAAGGTTTATAACATCAAAGTTAGCTAAGCTATTATAAGAGTTTAAACAATGCAGAAGGTAGTGCAACCAACATAACCAATAGTAAAGGCAGTGGTGCAAACATTGAGGAGGAATTGCAGCCATCTTTACTGTTACAAGTGCAATACTCTATGAATATGTTGTAGGTCCCAGTCCGCATGAGGCAGAATCTCTCATCACCTTGGATGCCGACTTCTCCAAGATATGCGCAGTCTCTGAAGTACCGCCACTCTCCATTCACTGAACAATAAAATAATAATACATTATAATCACCTAGGTACCTAAAATAGACCCTGACATGTAGAACCTCATGTCAAGGGATCTTTTATTAATTAAAATATGATTAATTTGCATAAACAAGTCACCAGTACAGGTTAACTAAGTTTCTATTATACCAGAGTGCATTCGAATCCAACAATACTGGGTTTAATCCTCAGCTTCACACCAATGAATTTCTATACTATGTGTGGATTACTATCGCTCCTACTTATGAGAGAGTGTAAAGCTGTTAGTCCTGACTGTTATTGATTGATGCCAGTAATTAAGCCATATCAGAGGCCTTCTGACACCCTGATACCAGAGACCTCATACAACAAACAAACAAAATGAACTATGAGGACTATAGTCCCTCAACTCACAGACTAAGTGCAACACAAGCTGATTGGCACAAATTGATTTGCCCTGCCTGCACTAAGCGGGAATCGTAACCTCATCTTGAAAACAATCTTCACTTTTCACAGTCAGTTCAAAACAAACTATAGTTACCACACAGGCTTCCATAATCGCAGCTCATTGAACGAGCAAAGCTCAAGAGGTCTTCATTCAACTAAGTTGATTAGCAAATACAATCTACCAATTGTTGATTGTTTCTAAGTAGTAATTTATACACAAAAACTGAATATTACGGCAAATAGGACTACTTTTCTTTGATAAAATCATTTGTTAAAAATAATGAATAAAATACCTTTCTGTCTGATTTTCCGGCACATACTAGGTCTTATTCCTGGTAAATGCGACAACCCTTTTTCCTGTTGACAATCAGTTATTGGCACTGTGCTGTTGTCAAAAGGATCCGCACATTTTGGGTCGTTGTTTGAACGGCAATTCCAACATTTTATACTCAAACCTGTAAAATTATTCAAAGTTGGTAAACTTCATGGGCGTGACCCGTGTTTAATTAAACAATGAAAGTGGATTTACTTACCGTCAGGTACTATAGATATTACTATTATTGCGCATAGCACAAGGTTTATGTTTGATAGCATTTTGCAATGACTATTGTGTTACAACGGAATTTACAAAGAAAATAATCAACGGAAAACAACCAAACCAAAACCAAACCAACAGACAGCTGGATCCATAGAGCACAAACTGAATAGAAGATACGGCCATAAAGTAATTTTGGTAAGGAAAATTTTCCTTTTAGGAGGAGACAGTACATGGATGTAGAATCAGAATTCTTATTCTAGGTCTTTGAGACGGTATTAGATTTTTATGCCTTATGACTTAGAAAGAGGATACCAATAGAAATGCTTTAAGAGTATAAGTAAGGGAAAGCATTAATAGTTTATAATATGGCGTGAAAAGTTGCTAGGCGAGATATTTTACCCATATTAATGGGTAAAAACCATCACCAGCTTTCCAGTTTGATAACCAATGTAACCTGTCATAATTAAATGTACGTTTTAAAATCGCACATCGCTATATATATATATATATATATATATATATATATATATATATATATATGTGTGTATGTATATTTATACATAAAAACAGCGGTATCCTTTTAAGGTCGCCTTAGTTAAGTAAATAAAATAACTTTAAAAAGCTTAGTTAGCAATGTGCGTTTAAAAAACTATAATATTGCATCCGTCCGACACCATAATTGGCACCACTAGGACATGCAAAATCGAATGGTTCAAATCATTTGATCAAAATTTATGCAGCCTTCAAAAATATTTTTATCAGTTGCTCGGCTTCTTCTCGCCAGATTGAGATACCAATTACACATATTTTTAAGTCAAACCATAAGCTATCCAACAATGAAAACCAAATAGCTATCGGCTTAGTAGTTTTTACGTGATGCGTGAACAAACATACAGACAAACAGACAGAAAGAAAGGAACAAAAAAAAAAGTTCCCAGGACCATTTTTTTATTTGACTTCTTTGTACAGCTTTTTTCGCACCTATTGCTTAATTATAAGTATAGATAGATGACTGTGGCAAGTTGCATCAAAATCCGTCCATTAGTTTCAGCGTGATATGTGTTCTTTCAAATAACTTTCAACCCCTATCCTGCGGGAGCACTTTAATTTTGCGGGATGAATAGTATCCAATGTCCTGCCTCGTAGTGTGAACTCAAATAATACCAAGTTTCATTTGAATTTATTCAGTAGTTTCGACATGATGCGTGGTCAAGATGCAGAAAGACAGACAAACATGAATAAAAAACAGTTTTGGCTTCAGTATCAAATATAGAGTACTCCCCAAAAATATATCATATATTACTTCAAAATTTACATAACGTTGGATCCCTATCCCGCAGGAACCCTTTATATTTTCAGGATAAAAAGTATCCTCAATTTTAACCCATCATATAAACTATGAATGTGCATCAAAATACGTCCAGTAGTTTCAGCGTGGTAGTGTTCTTTTTAAAAACTTTCTACTTCTATCCTGCGGGAACCCATTAAAAGTATCCTATGTCCTACCTCGTAGTTAGAAACTCAAATCATACCAAGTTGCATTTAAATTCATTTAATAGTTTCGGCGGTATGATGCGCGGCCAAGAAACAGATAGACAGAAAGACAAAAATGATAAAATAATACAGTTTTGGCATCAGTATACAATACAGAGCAACATCCATAAAATAAATTCAAAATGTCTTCAATATACAGAATTTGAACCCATATCACGCAGAAAACCCTTATTTTATCGGGATCAAAAGTATCTCTAATTTTCATCCATCTTATAACTATGACTGTGTCAAGTTGCATCAAAATCCATCCAGTAGTTTCTCCAGTAACTTTCCACACCTATTCTGCGGGAACCCTTCAATTTTTCGGGATGATAAGTATCCAATGTCCTACCTCAAAGTATGAACTCAAACCATACCAAGTTTAATTTGAATTCATTGAGTAGTTTCGGTGCGATGCGTTGCCAATCTAAGACAGACAGACAGACAGACAAAATTGAAAAAAAAAAACAGTTTTAGCTTCAGTACAGAACATAAAACCGAAACCATATTTTTCTTCAAAATTTCTGCAATGTACTGAATTTGGACCCCTATCCCGCAGGAACACTTTATATTTTCGAGATCAAAAAATATACTTAATTTCCAATCATCATATAAACTATGAATGTGCCAACTTGCATAAAACCCGTCCAGTATTTTCAGCGAGATTCGTGTTCTTTTAAATAACTTCCCTCCAGTAATAATTCCCCCCCTATTCTGCGGGAACCCTTTTATTCAGGATGAAAAGTATCCTATGTCCTACCTCGTATTATGAACTCAAGTTATGCCAAGTTTCATTTGAATTCATTCAGTAGTTTCGGCGTGATGCGTGGCCACGATACACACATACAGAAAGACAAAAAGGAAAAAAAAACAGTTTTGGCTTCAGTATCATAAAAAGTAATGCCTCCAAAATAATAATTACTAAATATCTTCAAAGTACCGAATTGGACCTGTTACAGTTTTATTATAAGTATAGATGGTGACAATATAAAAAACAAGGGGCGCTCATATTAATACAAAACGTGTTTATTCAACGTTTTTTTATTTCTTTGCCGACATAGAAACGGGTAACGTTAAACTTGGTGTGATTAAAGAGAAATCTCCGACTTTAGCCAGCCATTTGGCTGGTTGTAGTTTTCGATTTTCATTTTGGCATAATTTAAACATACCAGTTTTTGCAATTCACTCATTTTATTAGTACTAGTCATGAGCAACCTCAATCGCAATGGATTTATCTTATTCTGGAGTCTGAAAAGTAAAAAATAAAAATGGAGAAACAAATTTTATCATATTTTGTGTTATGATTACATTGGTACATATTACATACAATACAATACATGACAATACATGATTGTAATATATATGTAATACGTATCTATGGGTCAGTTAAACGACGAACATGTTCGAGGATATCATTGTCATCAAGTCATCATTATGAACAATTTGGAACAACTTTTACTACGAGATCAATCCCAGAAATCGCGAAAAATGTAAGCTGTTCCATACATTTCAATGAACGCGAATGGCATTTTTTATGGATCAGCTGCGAATATATGTTTAATAGTTCGAATGCGTTGTCTTGCGAAAGCGAAGTGATTCAAAATGTTTTGAGCATAGTATTCCGAGCTGGTTGTCAATGTTTTCGTCCAGTGAGTAAAGTCCATATATTCGAATTCCTGTTTTATTTGAAAGGCTGGCAACAAATAAATAACAATATACATAAAATAAGGTACACCTTGATACGTACAATAACTTGACGGAGCATTGCTCATTTACCATCCATCTACAGAGAAATATTTATTTATGGGTAAACTAAACTTCTTGAGCACTGGTATGCCTAACTTGATGGAAACCCAAATAATTTATGGATACACATCAAAATATGTCACTTACATGGTAAGCTAGGACTATCTTTTCTAGTTGGGTAATACGAGAAAATAAACTGCAAAATTCGCTGTTAATTTAGTTAGGGTCTGATAATAACATGTGAAAATAACTAAAAATGATACGAACGTTTTCAATAGAAAATACTTCGTCAAACTTAAGAAAACATGCTCACTTACCGATGAAAAGTTATGGCTTCATTTTTTCGGCTTAGGGCGGTTTGTACGACATAATAAACAAAAACCGTGCATAATACAGCTAGTATGACTTATCTGTTTCACTGAGAAATACACACAATTATGAAATAAGCGTCACAAATTCGGCTTTACAAATTGTTTGCCATCAACGTACCGCCAGCTAACATTAGTTTGTTATCACTGGCTCCCAACTGAAACAGGCATACACGCGAAAAGGATAAAAAATATGCATATTAATCTCGCTCAATCTTACTGTTTTTATGGTATGAGAAGGACTTCTCTTATTATTATTATTGCTATTCAATGATAAGTCTATATTACAGTACATACTCGCGTCTACGCCTTAGGATCTTGGCTATGCTGTGACACCGTCTAAGTGACTACCACCAGCAGCCCGATTTCATAACTTGGCTTCAATCGAATTCTCAGTATCGCAGCCACTAATGCCTTGCGATAGAGTCGAATTTGCTATGAAAAAAGTGATAATCCGATTGTAGCCAAGTTATGGAATCGGGCTGCTGCACTGCGATTACGTTGATCATGACGGTTTCAAGCCGTGAAATTCAATAATGCTTTGCGATAGAGTCGATTTTGCTATGAAAAAAGTGACAATCTGATTGAAGCCAAGTTCTGTAATTGGGCCACAGGGGCCCGACCACATAACTTAGCTTCAATCGGATTGTCAGTATCGATATCACTAATGCCTTGCGATAGATTTGAAATTGCTATGAAAAAAGTGATAATCCGATTGTAACCAAGTTATGTAATCGGGCCGCCGTTATATACCCATAGAAGTACAGCAGTGTGATTCTGTATCTTGGTTTCAATAAGATTATCCCTTGCTTCAATCAGATAGTCACATTCTTCATAGCAATTTCGACTCTATCGCAACGCACCAATGAATTCCACGGATTGAAACCGATATGATCAACATTGCGAAATAACACTGCTGTACATACTCGCGTCTACTCCCATAGAGTACATAAGGAAAATTTTCCAGTAGAGGAGACGGTATAGGTTAGATTTTTATGCCTTAGGGTCTTGGCTATGTTGTGACGTCGTCCAAGTGACTACAACCAGTTATATACCCATAGAAGTACAGCAGTGCGATTCCGTACCTTGGTTTCAATCAAATTGTCACTTGTTTCAATCAGATAGTCACATTCTTTATAGCACTTTCGACTCTATCGCAACGCACCAATGAAATTCAGGGATTGAAACCGATATGACTCGCGTCTACGCCCATTGAGTACCTAAGGAAAATTTTCTATTAGAGGAGACGGTATAGGTAAGATTTTTATGCCCTAGGATCTTGGCTATGTTTATACGTCGTCGAAGTGACTACCACCATAAGGGCTCGGTATTGTCAAAATTGCTTTTGTTACATTGACTTCCCACGCTAGGACACAGAATACCTAATAATACTATGGTTAGAATTGTCTTGAGGACGACCAAGACCCTATTCTCTACGATATTACTATGGTTAGAATTGTCTTGAGGACGACCAAGACCCTATTCTCTACGATATTACTATGGTTAGAATTGTCTTGAGGACGACCAAGACCCTATTCTCTACGATATAACGTGGAATTTCTGATGTAATATTGTTAACTGTAATGACATTTAAACAAACAAAACAAACGTTGATCGAAGACATTTCAGAACGCTAATTTTATCGCCCCAACAAGGAGGTTGAATTACGCTTACTTTCCAAGGCGAACGCCAAAAGTGATCATAAATAGCGTTTTTAATGTTATTTTTGCCGTTTGAGTCAAAACGGCATGTGCAATTAAATTAAAAGGCAGGCTAAAATTAAAATTTTATTGCAACTGTTCGCGTTGCTCTATGCATTACGGCTGCAGGTTGTACGCACGAACCTCTACTATAACTGGACTGCGCAGTATCTATATATATAAAAGAAAGTCCACAATTTTCGACCAAATTTATACCTAGAATTTTTATATTTTTTTTCTAGGCATCAGCGAGTGCGCTCCGCACCCCATAGTAAAAATTTTTTTTCAGCCAGTATATTATATAAATCTTCATAGGTGGTAACGAACCGCCATACATTGAACTTTTTCACGTGCATAAGTTTTAACCCGATCCTGGTGTGTGATACGTCGTTGGCTTTGTCTCGACGACCCCTCCACGAATCTGTAATAATAATTTAAAAACATTATAAATAGACTAGATTCAAGCAGGGCAAACTCCCCAAAGTGAGACGTACTATAGGTAAACAGGGGTCAGGAAGGCGATGGAGCTCCCGGTTCCATACCCCTCGTCTCACCCTGCCCCCGTAAGAGATGATAACGAGCTCTTAAAGCGCCTAGACGAACATGTCAGGTTCATGAAGAATAACATTGAGGAAATGACAAGGCTTAGAGTGTCATTAGAAAGCCATCAAAAATCTTTGGAGGGGGTGACTTACGCGATTGTGGCGGCTGGGTGCAATGGGAGGAAGCTCCCGCAGTAGACCGCGCTGCATTCCGTGGTCATCACCTCAAAGGACGAGAATGAGACAGGAGAGGATGTACTAAATCGAATTAGGAAGGCTGTTGACGCTAAAGAAGGGGGAATAGAAATTGACAAAAATAGGAAGGCAAAGGATAGGAAGGTTATAGAGGGATATTCATTTTGGATGATAGCTGTCTAATTGATAGATGAATTGACAGGTGAAAGCTGTCAAATCTCAAAACATCTAGTATTTACAGCTGATGTCAGAAACGACAAGCAATGATTAAATGTCATGAAATTAAGATCTCGATGTAATCTAACCTTTACGTAATGAAACTACTAGTCTAGGATCGTTAGTTTCAGAGTTATAACCCTTTTAAATTTGACAGCTGTCATCCAAAATGAAGATATTGATGAGACCTATCACTTATGTAAAGAAACTACTAGTCCAGAATCGTTAGTTTCAAAGTTATAGGCATTTTAAGTTTGACAGCTGTCATCCAAAATGAAGATATTGATGAGACCTATCACTTCTGTAAAGAAACTACTAGTCTAGGATCACTAGTTTCTGTCACTTTGAGGTCTGCCACTTTGACACCTGTCACTATGTACATAAAACAGTAATAATAAAATAGTTATATAGACAATGCCACATTCGTTTCGAAATCCACCACTGGGGGACAGTGCAACTCATTTCTTCCCGAGACAACGTGAATAATTTAGTAGGGACAAAAGTAGCGTTGTCCCCCCTTTTTTCCCGTTATTAAAAATTGGGGGACAACGGGAATAGACGTGTAGGAGTGATGAAAAGAGACAGAAGCTAAAAGAAAGATTGAAGAAGGTGGCTGATTGTTTGAACGTGGAGGATATGAAGAACAAAGACCGTCTTTTGATCCTCAAAGACATGCTCATTTACAATACCGATGAGGATATCCACCGCGCCCTCAAAAAATCAAAGGCTATTTAGAGAACTGGATGAACAAGAGAATCGTATAGAAATAAAATATAAAAAGAAGACTAAAAATCTTTTAACGTCCCATATAGTATTAAAAGTGTCCCCCATAATATGGGCTAGGGCAATGAAGAGTGAGACCGTGCAAATAGACCTGCAAAGAATTTGGGTTGCTGACCAGTCACCTCTTGTGCTGTGTTTGCTCTGTTTGGGGTACGGGCATAGGCGGCGCTTCTGCAAGGAAACTTTGGAGAAGTGCAGTCACTGCACTGCGTTGGCCCTCACAAGGAGGTTGACTGCCCCGACTGGCTCGCGGGCTCACCTCCAACATGCTGTAATTGTTCCCATGCTAAGTGAGAACAAGTGGAACATAACGCCTTTAGCGTGGACTGCACAATTAGAAGGAAATGGGACACATTGGCCAGAGCAACAATAGCGTATTACTAAGGTGGCTTTTGGTATTTACAATGGTGCTCATATTTATCCCATTATAATAAGTGTAGTCAAAATAGTTAAAAATAAAAATAAAATAGACACATAAATTATGTTGTATACATATTGTAGCAATATGCAGCAATAATATAAGTTAAAGTATAGAAATAACAACATTATATTATTAAAAAAATAAACTACTTAATTAGAGAAAAATACAAAGTTGGAATGAAAAAAAAATCGAATATTGAATCTAATAAAGGTCAGATGACGGGAAAAAACATTATTTTAAAATTGCATATTGTGTGTAATAAGTGAAAAGTGTCATAAACAGGATAAATAGTTATAAAAATTATGTTATATACATATTTTAAGAATATGCAGCAATAACATAAGAGAATGTAGTAAAAACAAACCGTATTAAAGAAAGCAATAATTTAGAGAGAGAAACTTTTAATTTGTAACAGATAAATTGATATGCATAACGTCACGGAGTAAAATTTTTGAGAACTGAGATACATACAACCAAGTTAAAAATCAAAATTTATAAATATAGCCTTTGGTGCTTCGTGATTTTGGCAAGCACTTCAGCTACCATAAAAATGTATTATTAAAAGAATTAAGATATTTTAATTAATAATGATATTAAGTCTCATATGAAACACAAGTGTAAATTTACATAAGTATTCTACTACCTAACTATCTTATAAGAAATTTAAACATGTTAACAAGGACTCTGATTATGTCAGAGGTGATTCGCGGGCCGGGCCAATAGCGCCCGGACAAAAATAAAATAAAAATAGTTTCTGAGTAAAAGCTCTTTTAAATTTGACAGCTGTCATCCAAAACGAAGATATCGATGAAATCTATCACTTCAGGGTTGCGTTCACTTACTACGCTACAGATCACTCGTCGGGGGTACGCCTGGTTCACCCGAAAAAAAGTAGGGGAGAGGAGAAATAGTATGAAACTGTAAAATGAAACGTCCAAAGTCGTTCACTAACTCTGGGTGATCGAGCGATATTCGCACGGTTGATCCGTACGTCCTCGAGCGTACTAAGTGAACTCACCCTAAAGGGGTGAGTTCACTACTAGTCTGGGATATCAACTATCAAATTTCAAACGTCAACTGTCAAATATCAAACGTCAAATATCAAACGTCAAATGTCAAACTTTAAAGTCAAATGTCATATGTCAAACTTCAAACGTCAAATGACAAAATATAGGTAAATACCTGATGGGGATGATGATGAGTTGTTCATAAATATATGTTCAGTCAGTGTGGATTTGAATGAAAATAAAAAATGCACTTTTATTTTAAATTACAATTAAGTGGTAATTTGTATGGCTAACATAACACATTTCTATCCTTCATCGAGCACATGCGTTGATTTGATGTAAGAACATACAATCAACAACAATATCATCGCAATATCATTGCAATATGGAGAGTGTGCACAAGAACTGCTCAACCTGATTCCCCCATCACCTTTCCATCACCGTACGACTAGACGATCAGCAAAGCGCCACCCTTTCATGGTTGGAATACCTCGCACAAGAACGAAGCGTTACGCTTCTTCATTTATTATAAGAACTGCAAAGGAGTGGAATGCCCTGCCCTCGTCAGTGTTTCCGGTAAATTAAAACCCCGGTGTGTTCAAGTCAAGAGTGAATAGGTATCTACTAGGCAAGCGTGCTACATCTTCGACCACATCATCGCTTTCCATCAGGTGAGATCGTGGTCAAACGATTGCATAGTCCGCAATAAAAAAAAAACATTCGACACAGTCTTACAACGCCAGACATACTGGACACCCTACTCCATTGCTATTTTAAAAACTTGTAAAATAGCTCACCTGTGGAAAATTATGCCACAACCACGATACCTTTCCTTTTTGCATGTATTTACGCAGCAAAAATACACAATTTTATATAATTTTACTGATACGAGTAGATTAAGCTGGATACACAAAAAGTACACCGGTCACCAAGCAGCCATAATAACTTTATTGTTTACTCAACAGTGTATCCACATAAAGCCAACGACATACTACCTATATGTTTTTAATTTGGTATGTATCATCATGTATTTTATTTGCAATTTTCTAGTCATAATATAATACAATAACCGGCCAAGTGCGTATCAGCTCGCATAGACTTAGGGTTCTGTAGCCAGGATCCTAAGCTACCCAAATGTGAAAACCGTATTGAAATAGGTCCAGTAGTTTTAACGTGCATTCTAACAAAGTTGTTAAATCCATGTAAAATTAAAATTGATTAACGATATTAGTGTATTTTCAAAGTAAAATATACAAACTACTTCGGAAGTACGCGATCCAGCCCCCGATTCAGAACCCTTCGATAACTCAGTTGTCGATCGATATGGTATTTTTTATTCTGTGAATTCGTTTTCAAATCGTTCAGTTCAATACATTTTTCATTCACTATATCGAATCGAATCGATTCGGTTCATTATCGAAAGGTTCTGAATCGGGGGGCAGTTTACGAAGCATTACAGATTAAAACGTAAGGTTTACGAAGTATTACTTATTTGTACCTAATGTAAACAAAGACTTGGCTATAAGGTTCAAAATGCCTTTACCGGTTAACATGCACTTGACGCGGCAATACAAATGATAGGACCCACGACGTAACGTAAACAAAAAACCTTTATGAGCACTTCAGAGGGTCTTGTGTTTATACAACTTCTGATTACGAATCATGACAGACGACACTATTTGTTTAAAGTGTTGTAGATAAGTTATAGGCAATATTTAAATTATAAAAAAATGTTGGAAGTTGATAGAAAAAAATAGAGGAGTTATTACAAAACATTATTTATTTCTGAATCTAAATAAATATTTTTTTGCTTATTTGTGAAGTTCAATCAACAAAAGAAGAAAAAAAATGGTTTCTTTTTTTGTGTGAGTGTGTAACATATTTTGGCGGGAGAATATGGGCCTGATATAAAAAAGTTTTTTTTATATGTGAAGTGAAACTTCTAATGCGACTTCCAACAAGGTTGCGTTAAACGTTTAACGCTACCATGGAGGCCTTCCTATTTTCATTTCCACATTACGAAGTTTCACTTCTTCCGAGCGGAGGGACTCCACGCACATTTTTTTTTTTATTTTATTTTTAAATTCAATAATATAAATACTAAAACAATAAAATAAGATTTAGCAGCTCCATAATTTAATAAAAAAAAACAGGAAAATAAACCCACCAAGTTTAAATTCATTTTTGCTTTGAAACCGTTTCCCATCAACAATTTACAAGCTATTTCAAAAATATATGTATCATTTAAAAGAGCTTAAAACTACGATTACGGTAATGCGTAACGCAGAAAACGTAAAACAGTGCCCCCCCGCAGTCCGAGCAAGTTAACTTCCAAAAAAATCGTAAATTCGCGTAAAAAAGTGCAGAGACGTCACTGTAAATTTTTACATTATATAAATTTTGTAAAGCTATCAAATGATATTCACAGGGTACCTAGACTATTCTTTTATTAGTTTAGAAGTCTGTGGTTTCTTGATACTCTCTCTCTTCGGTCACAGAATATCTAATATGCTTCGGTTCTAGTATTTGTATACTCTTTGGATGTGCATACGGTGCATTCTGAGACACTAAAATCGATATTATCGCGCTAATAAGCGTATCGAGTCACCGTGAGCGCGACAACGATATCCCTTGTGACGTCACGAATTACGTCATTTCATCCAGTATTTTGCGATTATATTGACCATGCCCCAAACTGATATCATTGTTTCAATTCAGTTGTGTGTTTCGTACATTTTTCCAAATATCGGTTGATGTTCTATTAGTCAAATCTATAGATGTAACTGATGTAGACATGTTCATACTTGCCAAATTCACTTCGCACAGAAAAATATTATGCAAAAATTTTACAAAAGAGATAAGTATGATCTTATATAATAATTTTCTAATGGAAAAATCTGGGTCACGGACAAGGTTCGAACTCGCACACTGTGCCTCAGCGTGGCACATGCCTTTACCAAATCAGCCACAGAGACCTATGCGTCGTCATCCAAATCTTTCCATTAGCTTTTATTTACGCTAAGCAAGCGTGAACTGCTTTAAAAAATCATAAAGATATGATGTTTACCAAAAACTTTTCCGTGGAGATTGTTTGCAAACAATTTCGAGTATTTACGACCACAGATTAACAAAATATATGTCATCGGCACAGCTGCCCTAAAGAAGAATGAATATAATATTACAAGGACCAATCAGAGCGCAGTATTGGACGCACTGCGTTCATAAAGTAAAGAGTCGCCGAAGTGTTGTTTGTGAATTAGAAGGCTTGCAACGACGCGGCGACGAACGCACAGTGAAATGGCTTACTTCGCATAGTGTCGCTGCTTCACTTAGGCAAGTATTATTTGTGAATACGGCTGTTAGTACTTTGACCAAATTTTTAGGTTATCGCGCTTACGGACACTTAGTAACGCGTGTTTGTCAAAAATCAAAATTGAAACATAAAAAATAACAACACTTTTTTTATTACCCTTTAACAAGAGTAAACTTATTGTAAAGCTGCCTTTTAGTTTCCTTTACATTAGATTTGCGCACTATATACTAAATCCGTATCTCTAAATATTTTTGTATGGCTGCCCTCAACAGATGTACTAGGTGATTATTGCACGGTACTTATTTAAAAAGATGGGTATAGAGGAGCAGATGAGAAAATTAATATCAAGATACGATATGTTCGTTATATTATCCCTACGTATAATCAGTCACTGTATATCTTGAATGCGCGAGCGAGATAGTTTCAAGGTTCTCTTAAGATCACATAAAGGAATATTATTGGTTTGATGTTATAATATTAGTGTGATATGTAGTTAAAACAAGATCAAATTAAAACATTTTAATGTAATCAGAGAAAGAAATGTCTATTTACATGACATTCCGTTTTTACTCTATGTGTATAATATAACTAACGTTATGCTAGTCACACAAAAATCTCAACATCAACATTTTAGAGCATCAGAATAATTTCTAACATTGACCTCGCTTGAACGTAATAATGCCACGCCATAATAAAGACAGCGCGCACATCACTACTCGATGCGCCACGGGCGAAGCGGCGACAGTGAGACGCGACACATGCAAAACGATAAAAATACACAAAACGAACGATGATCGAAACGGTTATGAAAGCTAATTTCGCCCACAAACCAAGGCGAACGCCAAATGTGATCATATTTAGAGTTTTTAACAGTTATTTTCGCCATTTGCTTCAAAACGATCGGCCCATAGTCAGCTCGAGTTTTGAGTTTTTTAATCTGTGAACTGTGATGTGAATCTAAATTTTTGTTTTGGGTGTGTACAGTTTTCAAGTTTTCGTTATTTTTCTGTTATTTCGATAGTACACCGAATTGTTGACTTTAAAATGGTATTTAAATTGCTGCTAGTATTGATCGTTTGTACGCTCCCATCCGGTAAGTCAAGTAACATTATCAGTTAAACATTTGCCAAAATTTACTGAATTATCGTTAACTTTTCTATTTTCAGTTTTTTGTGTGAGATGCTATCAATGCGCATCCTCTCAGGATAGTAAAGGAGAGGACACATGTGGTGCATACAGGAAGTTTGACAGAGAAAGCCACATAGCCGTGGAGTGTGGCAGTGATGAATCTCACATGCCCGGATCGTTTTGTATGAAGCTGACTCAGCAAGGACCCAGAGGTTTTATCTGTAAGTACATATTTCATGAATGCCTTACGAGATCAATTTTGTAATCGTATTCTTGTGAATTTCATTCAATCATTATTATCTTCAATCCTTCAGTTAGGAATTTTCTGTTTTGTTTAGGCAAGCTAATCTAATCCTGTGTAGTTTTTATTGATTTGTCACTAACAATGATCACTTCCAGGGGACGGCCGATGGCGTCAAGTGATCCGACGTTGCGCTTCAGTTGCCGAGACAGGAGTCACAGGTGTTTGCAACTGGGGTGTGTATGAAAATGGAGTGTATTGGGAAGAATGTTATTGTTCTGCAGATGAATGCAATGGTTCTACATTCACCATAGCATCGTTGACTCTGGTGTTAGGCACTGTCACATTTTACTTGGTCAAACAGCTGCTGTGATAGTGAATGTCTGTATACAGTTGGGTCATGCTAATTTAGCTAATCTTTTGAAAGATTTAGTTCAGATATAGTTTAGAAATCAACTACTTATGATTGTTGGGGCTAGCTCAACTTAAATTTGTTTACTATTCAAAACTGCAACATTCCTTTTCTCACCATGTATAATTATTGTTGAAACAATCATTGCAACTTTTTGTAAGCTACATAATTAATAAGCATGACCCTACTGTATTTTTTTAAACAAAATATATTACAATTAAAAACTAAGCAGCTAAATGTACAAACTTTATCACAACATCTTACGTAGCTTATAAGAAAATGACTACATTCATAGAATAAGTTTCTCTTAACACAGTAGGAGCTGGTATAAAGAAATAATCCATTGATTCTAACAGTATAGATTCAAAATGGTTCTAACAGTAAAATAATCAGTCTATTATTGTTGAAAACCAAAATTTTGCATAAATCTCTTGTATGTATAATATAATATGTAGATATTTATGTTAAAATCTGGGATAGTAAACTTTAGCAGCATGCCTGTTGTACTGTATTTTTTTAATGTTGATCTACTCTAGTAGAATATTTGTTTACCCATAACTTTAATGCAGAAGTGTTGTTGGGTAATAACTTTTTAGCAGTTGCTTATAATTTTATACAGATAAAATAAGTAACTGCCAT
Source organism: Alsophila aescularia (assembly GCA_946251855.1). Classification (NCBI taxonomy): domain Eukaryota; kingdom Metazoa; phylum Arthropoda; class Insecta; order Lepidoptera; family Geometridae; genus Alsophila; species Alsophila aescularia. Next base: position 44,873,395 of record OX276380.1, read on the forward strand.
TGATCTGAGGGGTGAAGCTGGCTATTTTTATCACAGATACAATAATGTGCCTTAATCTTAATTGTAATGAATCCGTCCTCTTAAGCATTTAGAATAATGTTTATTACTTTACATTTTACCATAATTAAGTATAATACATGACATTGTTATATGTCAGAACTACTATTATGAGACTTAAATGGAGCTGGACAGGACACACGGCCAGACGAAGTGGCGATAGGTGGAAGAAGGCGGCGACAGTGGTGGCTGAGACAGGAGAAAAGTGTTGGTCTACCGGCAGCAAGATGGGCCGGGCCAATGATATTGTAAAGACTGGAGGTCGACCCTGGATCTATTGGCACAGGACCGAGACAAATGACATGATAAAGGAGTGGCCTATACCCAGCAGTAGGAAGTTAAAGGCTGTGGATGATGATGTGACATTGTTATATTTTCAATTTTAAACCTGTTGTTCTCTAACGATGACTAAACCTGAATCTCATAAATGTTATAATTTTCTTGTTCTGCAACAAAGAACAATAGACAAGAAATTGTTGTTTTGTACAATTATCTGAAGTGGTGTATTTTCCGAGCCAATTAGTATCGTAAGCATAATTAGTTGTTCAGTTGAAGCATTTATTATAATTGTATAGGGTCTTTGACACAGAGCGCTGGCCTATTTTATATTGCATGTATAATTGTATAGTATGTAACCTGCTACGCAGAGCAGGGGCAGCGAAATAGTTTTTACTCGTGGTCACACTAGTGTGACAAATCGGTGTGACCACGAGTTTGCAACCGAAATATTTAAGTGGCCTGCTTGCTGCCCGCGTTTGCGTTCTGTTTGGCGTAGCCTTTATTTACTTAAAGTTTTTATAAAATTTATAATGTGCAATGTGTTTGTGTTACATATGTACGTAGATATTAAAAAATACAAAATATAAAATGAATGTATTTATTTATTTATTTATTTATTAGGTGTACAAAACAGATTACAGAAATATAACATATGAGAATAAAATGGTAAATTATGCGATCGATTCTATAATCCAATCAATATGTGCACACGGCATCAATAAAAAAAAAAACAGCGAAGTTGCCATAAATATTAATACTTATAGCTAAAGTTGCAAGCACTATTCCACAATATAGTATATATATTGACATTGTAACTTCCGTTTTATGAGAATAAACAAATTGTTTTTAACATTAAACATTCTTATCAATACATAGTATAAAACAAAGTCGCTTTCCGCCGTCTGTCTGATACGCTTAATCTTTTAAACTTTGCAACTGATTTTAATGCAGTTTTCACCATCAGTTAGATTATTTTTCACGGAAGTTATATATACGCTGTGCTCACGGCTTTGCCCGCGAAGTCAAAACTCATGTTTTTTTTTGAGCGGTCCTCTAATTCTTATAAAAAATAAAATAGCCTAAGTTACTCCTTACAACATGTGGCACCCAACTGAATTTAACTACAAGGTGGATTCCACTGACATAACAAGATCTAATACCGTCACATTCGACCGAAAACTAACACTTCACAACCATATCACAACAATTGCCAAGGAATCCTTCATAAGGTTGGGTTTTGTGCTGAGAAACTCGTGATTTTGAAAGTGTCCACGTCGTTAGGCTCGTCTTTGGGGCCCTGGTTCGTAGCAAGCTTGAGGCTAGCTCATGTGTTTGGCGTCCACATGGGAGTACTTACGCTCTGTTACTGGAAAAGGTGCTAAAGGCATTTATTCGTATCTTTATAAACGCATGTATCGGTATTACCCATACCATACATGTACCTGACAAGGTTCCTCCTAGGCAGCCTAGGCTAAACTAACTATAACTCATTAGAGAAGTTAGAAGAGCAAATTACCAACTTATTACCATGTGTAAGATTCTCCGTGGGAAAGTAGACGCGCCTGATCTCCACAGTGAGCTGTTGCGATTTTTCGCTCTGAATAACTACTGACGGAACAAGAGACAAATTTTTCGCAGTGCCATCATGCCGGATTAAAGCGCATGCTCGGTCTCCTATTCCCCGAACTCTCGCTGCGCTCAATGCCCTCCTGCACAAACCCTGAGTTTGATGTGTTTGCTGATGAATGGAAGGTGATTATTTCTGTCTGCTTGGAGTATTGTAAGAAGAATGTAGGTATGAAAGTTTATTTATTGATTTTAATTTATATTGTCTGATTTATTTAACTTCTATTATTATTATTTTCTAATTTGTGTTTGACATGTGTACTAGCACATGTCTTAATACTAATTAATTTAAAAAATGAAATTAATTATAGTAATTGGCCAAGGCCGTGTAATTAATTGAATAAATAAAATATCAGCTATCTGCCAGTGAAAGTCCCGTCAAAATCGGTCCAGCTGTTTTGTTTTTTTTATTGTTATGGATATGGATAATACGAGCACACTAGACCTAAACGTCGTCCCCCGAAGCGGAGTGAAGGTAGGGTGTGCGAGAACCACATTTTTCACCTCTTTTTTTCTAAATTACAACTGTGCGAAGTCGGACTGGTCGCTAGTAAAATATAAAAAGCGGCCAAGTGCGTGCCGGGACTCGGTAGGTAGGAGACATACAGGTAGACAGGTAGATAGGATTCCGAAGCCGTACCAAAAACGATATAAACCAAAGCTTGAACTACAAGAAACAAAATTGGGTTTTGCTTATGATTTCTGTTTCACAGTTCTCTGAATTGACGAGAGATTAATTATACCTACCTACACAAACTCCGTCGGTTATTAGTACAATAAATAATAGTACAAGGTATTTTAACGTTTTTTATAGTGTCATGCGGGTTTGGCATTTCACGCTGTGGGGCACACGCAAGTCCGAGCTTCAGTTTTTTTGCAGGTGCTAGTCGGTACAGTCGTGTTCTTTGGATATTATTTTATAAAAACAACAAAGAATTCCAAAATTAGGAGACGGTACAAGAAGAGAACGCCACATATAAATAAACACCTTTCTTGAAAGCACGCATGTGCCCCGCGCGCGGGTTTTGGCATGCATTATAATAAATACCAACTAAGTATGTAAAGGTGAATTGCGGCTTCCACACAAGCGGGCCAATCCCGCATGCGTTAGCTCGTGATAGTCCATGAGTTATTGCCGACTGACTGACCTCAGTAGTGAATTTTCAGACAAGTTAGGGACCCTTGTTACCCAAAAAACCCAAAAATACAAAAAATGTTAGTTCACTGACTCTCATATACATTTTAGTGGTACACAAACTAGTTGCATAACGGCTTTAGAGCCAATCTTATTATGCCCAATGGTGCTAAGACGTAAGTTCTATAGCGTGCTCTGGAGGCCTAATGCAGCAGCTCTATTGCCATTTTGGGCACAATTCACATTTTCAGCAAAGCGCCACCCTTTCATGGTTGAAATACCTCGCACAAGAACGAAGCGTTACGCTTCTTCATTTATTATAAGAACTGCAAAGTAGTGGAATGCCCTGCCCTCGTCAGTGTTTCCGGTAAATTATAACCCCGGTGTGTTCAAGTCAAGAGTGAATAGGTATCTACTAGGCAAGCGTGCTACACCTTCGACCACATCATCGCTTTCCATCAGGTGAGATCGTGGTCAAACGATTGCCTAGTCCGTAATAATAAAAAATAAATAAAAATATTTAGCCAATTTTATGTAGTTCTATTACAACTGCACAATAGTAGAAAAATGGTGCCTCAGGAGCTGCAACGAATGATTAACGCTACACTAACCCTTTTATGAAGCTACTTTTGTGAACGAGTGAACGAATATGAATGAATGTATTGTATGTCAAAAAGGTGAAGTGTAATTAATATTGTAATCGGCCATCATTAAAATATTATTGTTAAGTAAATAATTCATATGTGCCTTATTAGTTTGTTAAACACAAGCGGATAAAAACGCTTTCGTGTTTACTGTGCATATATATGGTGATTTTCCAGTAATTTTATCGAAATAACATCAAAATGGAAGAAATATTTGCTACGAGTAAATAGTTTTGACTATTTTTATTTCGTATTTTTATTTTGTATCGACAGTTTATTATCTGCAATTGGTCGTTTGTATATTGATAAAAACAAAGTTAATTTTAATGAAACACATCATTATAACATCTAAATATTGCAAGTAAATAAGTAAATTTTCTTGAGAAATGGCGGATTAACGAAGTCTGTACAGCGGTGCAAATAATGTATATTGTATTACTTAATAATGTCAATTAGATCTTTAGTTACATTGAATGTCTTTTTGGAACTTGAGTCTGTATTAGAGTATATTATTACTCCTATTATGGAACTTCTAGTAGAACAAGAGTATTTATTTGAACTCTTATACTACTGCTTTTTATGGACTACAATTAACTCTTTAATGCAGTTGAGCGGCGTATAACAATAACAAGAGAAACCCTCCTAAAACTTTCAGTGACAAATGCTCTTCGTTACTCTCTATAAAAGTTATAAGTGGTAAATTGGTTCTAGAATAAACTGTTATAAAGACAAGGGTGGTATTTGGTTCCGATCCACTTTTGGTACATTTTGTACCTAAATACGTTTGCGGAAGCAGTTATGCAACTTAAAACTTCTTCCTGAACTCTAATGCCGCTATTATACTCGTACATCCTAGGGTAACAAAATAGGCTACAATTTCCACTAGTGTGTTGGTTGGGAGGTACCTACCTCTAAAATAATTAAATTAAGACTTGGATGCGTTGCGTGTTTTCTTTTCGTTGAGAGGTTGAGGGGTTTTCCTTAGGAGGTGTTGGGAGCAAAGGTTTTGAATTACGCTTAGGTACCTACTGGCGTGTGTGGAGAGACTTGATGTCAATAAAGCTTAGACATAATATTATTTATTCTATGCATTGGAACCTACTGCGTATATAGTCCTTAACCACAAGTCCATTGTGCTGATACTCTCACCAAGAATTAAAACAGTAAGTATTTAAGTAAGGACCTTACCTACCCCTTTTTTTGACGACCGGTTGGTCTCGTGGCTAGTGATCCTAGGTACGTAATCAAACGGTCGTGTTTTAAGAATGAATAAAATTCCATTCAATTTGTTTTAAGAATGTTATGCACATAAAAAATACCCGACTGAGAATCATTGCTAACCAACTTTAGATCATCCTACTTGTCTATACCAATATCGATACCAATATATAAAAGTCAAACGTTTGTCTGTTTGTTTGTTTGTTTGAGGAGCTTTCACGCGATAACGGCTTGACGGATTTTGAAGAAATTTGGAATGTTAAACCCTGGAATAAAACAGGATACTCTTTATCCCGGAAAATTGAAAGTTTCCACGGGAAAACTGGAAAATGTTGATTATTCGCTGTAAGAAACGGTTGCCATGGTAACGTAATAACAAGTCTGTCAAAAAACATCAAGAGGATTGGTACTAAACCTACTTTTGCACTATTTTCTAATATCCTAGAAGAACATAGGATGCTTTTTTTTCGCGACAAAATGTAGTCCGCGCGGGCGAAGTCACGGGCGGGAAAGCTAGTTATAGATTTACCGCCTTACTTATAAAAATTTAATAAACGTCTTAGTACTGCGCAGTACAATATTGTAGTGCGCAGTATTATTAATCAATAATTAACCTCAAGATGATAAATACCTATTCAATGATATCCCACTTAACATAGTTCATAGACTTTCATTTATTTCATAAAATGGCATCTGGTTGTCGCTATATTGAATTTTGATTAATGTCATGTCTTTAGTAGCACTTGCAAGATTAAGACAAATCGTTTGACGTAAGATTCATCAAAATCGGTCCACGCGTTTGGTCTATACACCGTGACATTGACTTTTTCTTATAAGTATATACTTTTAAGAAAAATATCGAATTCAGTCCACGCAACAGAATGTATCTGTAGCACTAAATAATAAAAGTAAATAACTAATAAAACATAAAACTAGGCATTATTAAATTAGTTAACATTCAACAAACTCTTTATCCCTGCGACATGAGAAACCCATTAAGTGACGATTGCGTGCCTGGCGGAGCACCCGCGCCGCGCCGTGGCCGTGTAGCATGTTTAATGAAATAGTCATTTCAGCTTATGGCTAATTACTTTTTGGTCAGTTACTTACATTTGACGACCGATTGGTCTAGTGGCTAGTGACCCTAGGAACGAAATCAAACGATCGTGGGTTCGAATCCTGCAAGGTGCAATCATTAGTGTGATGAGCAGAAATGTTTGTTTCTGAGTCATGGATGTTGATATTCATATTTATGTATATTTATCCGTTATCTAGTGCCCATATTAGATAATTGGTGTGGAAAAGTCCCGTTTTATTTTTGTTTTTGAATGCTATATAACCATTTAAAATAATGGACTGAATACATGCATTTAATATAAATATTGAATTCAATAGTGCCACTAAAAAAGAGACATACATGTATACAAACATACTTACATGGGCAGATAAACACAAAAACGGTTTACTATTTGAAAGATTACAAATTACTCTACTGTCTCTATTAATTACTTTATTATTACTCTTCACTATTTAGTGGTTATTATGTATGAAGATTCTAGTAGTATATTTTTCTCTTTGATTGTAATCATGGTATTTTCCGTAATTTTGAAAGTGTTATTTATATAGCAAGGGATAAATAACACTTTCAAAATTACGGAAAATTAGTGGAAATTTTTCTTTACATTACTAACCGAATTATTGCTACTAAAGGGTATTGATAGTTCGGTGTTTTGATCCAACCGGAGTATTGCCCTTGAAAGGTTGCACTTGTTCGGACAACTGGACTAACAACCGAACTACTTCGACGACAGGAAATCACATCGGTGTTAAGGTAAGGAAAGTGAGTTCCTTTCGTACACACTAGTGTGAACGTTAGGAAATATTTCCTAACCTTCACACTGCTATACGAACAGTATGAAGGTTAGTACAGTTTATTCCTAACCATCACACCAGTGTGACAGAGCAGTATGATGGTTAGTCGGTCGCGGTTTTTTTTTCTCCTATCTGGGCGGGCCAAGACCACAAGCAGACTCTCCTTGTCCAAGAGAGACATGAGGAAAGCCAAGTCTATAAGCCAACGAACGGTGATCGAAAACATTTCGGAACGCTAATTTAGCCCACAAAATTCAAACGCCAAAGCGTTTTTAACAGTTATTATTGCCATTTGGGTCAAAACGAACGCCCTAATGTACTTAATAAATAAACGAAGTAAAGAATAAAATGTATAATTTGTATTAGTAAAAGCGATGGTAGCCTAACTGTTCAATAGTGCAAATTAGAATCCAACGATACCGGGTTCAATACTAGGCCCCGCACCAATGACTTCTAAGTTATGTGCGGTTTTACATCGCTCCGTACTTCGGAGGGCTCGTTATGCTGTCGGTCCCGGCTGGTATTGACTAATAGCAGTAGTTAAGCCGTGTCAGAGGCCCTCGGGCGGCCTTACTAACTCTGACACTAGAGGCCAGCACTACCTCATACGACAAACATTTTGTATTATTATATTTTGTGAAGTATAATTAGAGGCGATATTATACTGCGATGATCTACGGAAGTGATCAACGAATTGACGCGGACGGTCGGGGAGTCGGGGCTACTACCACCAGTAACGCAAGCAAACTTTTCCTTAACAAAAAATAGTTACCTACGTTGCTGTACTTGTTCCTACTTACACTGGTTACCCATTACGTGAACTGAACCAGCAGTCCGCACTATGCATTCTGAAGTGGTCTTCTCGTCGTATAGGTGAACTCCGTGACTCCACGAAGCACGAACATCTCTACGTTATAAAAAAAACATAAGTTCAAAAAATAGCCAATGACTCTCTTGCGATGAAGACGAATCGATTGATACCTCGCTTTTCAAAATCGGACCAATAGGGGCGAAGCTATGGTGGAGCATCTACATAGTTGTTAAACTCATTACCCTTCCCTTGCTTCGCTGTACTCTGGTAATAAAGGACGACCAACAGGTGGGCACTCGTACCTTATATACGAGTATATGAGTAGGTAATTAAGTACATGAACTTAGCGAGTTTGGGGGCTGTTCGTAACAGATGGATAGCGCTCTGAAAAGAGAAACTTCCGGATTTGCCATCGCAAAAAACGGTGAAGAAATTATCTGCTTATTGAGACATCCGGTAGGACCTTATAATGAATCAAAAACAAAATGTTGGTAGGTAGGTACCTACTCTACTAGAACCACTAATCCTGAAACATCCAGCCGTGCTGGATTAGGGCTTAGGGCTTTTTCCCTAGTCAAAAGTTGGCGTTTATTAAATGAAAAAAGATCTACCTTTCGCGCCACTTCGTGTTTGATATAAATAAGTATAATTTATTGATTATTCTCGAGCTTGACGTTTCGATCAAATTGAATAGACTGTGTCACGAGAAGACTAGAGAGAATGCGGGCGTGATATCAACGGGCGGCAGGAATCGTAGCTCCCAAACGAATTAACCCATATTTTTTTTCCGGTTTGATTGCTGATGTGATCATGGGTCTTATTAGCTATAATGGCGGGTCGGGCGTTATATACATTTTTATTTTGTGCTTGTATTACTAGCTGTGCCCGTGGCCATTTTTCTAGGATTTATGGATACTGTTATTCCAGAACTAAGTATCAATATCATCAAACTTAGTTCAGACGTCAAATGTTTTTTTATCGATTGGTCGACTTCTACTCATCGGATTGAGATACCAAGTACACCAGGTGAAACCACATTGCAATCGGTCCAGTAGTATTAACGTGATGCGCGAACTAACAAACGAACACCATATAAAAAAACAGGCAAGTGCGAGTAGGACTCGCGCAGCGAGGGTTCCGCACAAACTTAACTTTGCCGTTAGAAAACTGTTGTCCTCATACATCGACATAGGTCGCGGTTAGTTTACCAACTGTTTTTTTTGTTTTACTACTAGTTACTGTTTTCGGATTTTCCCCTTTACTTGTGCTATGATATTGCTTCTTGCCAAATTTGATGATTATATGTCAACGGAAAGTACCTTTTAGGTTTTGATTCCCTTGCGATTTTCTGTTTATTTTAAACGGCACAAACGGCCGTATCTTTTGATTGCGTTAACTTAGAAGTTATTTTTTTCACAGCTCCAAGGGATTTGATATTAATTTCAACTTGATACCTCCATGCGTTCCTGAGAAAAAGGGTCTTGACAGACATACAGACTGACGGACGGACGGACGGAAAACGAAGTGATCCTATACGGAACCCTAAAAATGTTATATTCTTTTTCAGTAGCTTATTTTAAGTCCCCTAGACAATATTTTAACAGACTTAAAAAAAGAAGGTTCTCAAGTTGATGTGTATGTAATTATGTATGTAATATTGTTTAAAATGCGTAATATTCATATACCTATGTTAGTCTATATGAGTATCTGAACAAATAGGTATAGCAAATTTTGCAAATGTACGAGTATGTATGTGTGTATGTATGTATGTTTGTCCACGAATTTCTCGGAAACTACAAGTCCGATTGCAATAATAATTTTTGAAATAGTTTCAGTTTCTTTCAACTTTGGGAATAGTTTAAGTTTTATCAAAATCAGGTTCAGTAGTTTATTAGATATGATATGCACTGTTAGCTGTTTCCAGTACGGTATTTTGCTTAGCGAACGGAATAATTACTTCATTTTCTTAGGCCCACTTTAACGAAACTAAAAAGTATGAAATAAAAACTAATTTAATAAATTTAAATTGTCTTCAAATCATATAAAACTTCAATTATTTTTGAAGTCTGTGCCAGTTAAGTGCCGACTTAATTAACCCCCTTACTTATAAAAAGTTATGCAATGATTAAGTAATCGGTAATCGGGTTAATCGGTATTGACAAAGCACAGACCTAAAAAAATAATAATATTTCTTTCTTTTAAGTTTTATACGATTTTAATTATTTGTTATTTAAATTATGTATGTATTTTATTTTTCTGGCTTTTTGTTACTTAAGTAGGTACTTCTTTATTTTAAGTAGGTATAGAACGTATAGGAAAGCAGACAGATAACTTATCAACCAACATGAACCTATCAAGTGATCGTACTTACATATTTCAAAATCTTCTAAAAAATATATATATTTGAAAATTAACCTAAATCTAGCGTTAATTTCCGTAAGGTACCTACACCTATAATCGACCCTATTAAACACCTACTAGACAATTCGGCGCCCCGCGCGCCTACGTCTTTAGGGATGAAACATGCCTCACTTTTCCGACTAGTACTTTTTGGGGAAAACGTTTATTTTACAAACTAGCTGTGCCCGCGGCTTCGCCCGCGTGGTCACTTAATTTAAAAGTAGCCCATACGTGTTATTCCAGGACCAAAAGTACCTGCAAAGTACAATATACAACATTTCTTTAAAATTCATTCATCCGTCAAATAGTTTTTCATCTATTGCTTGGCATCTCATCATCGGATTAAGATACCAAGTGCCTCAGTTTTTAAGTCTAACCCTAAGCTATCCAACAGTGACCGCATCGCAATCGGTCCAGTAGTTTTTACGTGATGCGCGAACAAACAAACATACAACTAACATGATTTAAAAAATGATATATCGTTTAGTTTCAGTAGCTTATTAAGTACCCTAGTTTTTTTTTATTTATCTGCTTTGTACAGACTTTTTCGTACTTATTGCTTTATTATAAGTTATAGATAATTACTTTATTACCGGTTGGTAATAGGCAGGTATTACTGACTCTACCTTAGGCACAGAACAAATTGTAGTATTCATAGGACAGGTATAGTATCGCACAAGGTAGTCTGGTTTTAGTCATCAGAGTAGCTACATAATATGTAGTTATATATATACGTATCTACCTGATGTCTTGGGGACGTAGGATTATAATTATTTAGTAATCTGTGACGTAAGTAATAACGTCTATCTGTACTTATAATAAAGCAATAAGAACGAAAATACTGTACAATGAAGATAATTTAGTTTGTATGTTTGTTCACGCATCATGTAAAAACTACCGGACCGATTGCGATGTGGTTTTCACTGTTTGATAGCTTAGGGTTTGTTTTAAAAACTGGGGTACTTGTTATCTTAATCCGATGATTAGATGCCGAGCCATCGATAAACTAACTATTTTACGTCTTAACGATTTTTCATATTGTAATTTATAGGTTCTTTTGTTCCTAGAATAACACGTATGGGCTACTTTTAAATGAAGTTACCACACGGGTAAAGCCACGGGTTCAGATAGTTCATTATATAATCACAGAACATTATAATGTACTATCTTTCTTGTTTAACAATAGCCAAGTATACAACGATGCCTAAATAAAAAATAGAATATCTAAGCTATGGTATATAGAGTAGAATAGATCTTCGTAGCTTCTGTACGAAAAGGATAGTATGTTTAGTAAATGTAGAGAAATCAAGAAACATTGTATTATAACAATTGTTAAATTAAGGAACACCCTACCTCGCAGTCTCTACAATAATTACTCTCGTTGCAGGCAAAACAAAACTACTTTAGCAAGTTAATTCTAACAAATCATGGAAAACTATGTGAAGTGCGAAAAAAGTCCTTTCAATTTTCAAAATGAATTATCGTTGCTCATTGAGCTTTCGGCGGCGTTTAGCATCGCTTGTCCCGAAGCGCCTCGGAAAACTTCGTTCAGCTCCCGAGCATCATTGCGTAGCTAAGACAGATCCGGTCGCCTCGCTCTGACTCATCGATGAGTCAAACCGACGAGCGAGCGAGAGGATTCACCGCGCGTCATCCCGCGCCGTATTTTCATCCAAATCCCGGTCGAGGCTTGACATTTTCCCGTAGGCTCAGTGCTCTGAAACCCGCTGATGGAAGTGCACACCTGCTGCGCCCGCCGTTTCATGTGAATGGTTAAGTAACCATTTGGGCGCTGGACGTTGAAAGTGATAATAAAAGTGACACCTGAGTGAAATTAGTGTTTTCTGTCATTAACCTAGGTTGGTCAACAACAATTTGTGATTGACCCCCGGAAGCTCGTGGTGTGAAAAATTAGGAATCAGGCGCCGAGGTAAGTAATTATTTTAATGTAATATCTGATTGATTATTTATTGATTAAGTTTGATTTGTTTTGTTGAAGGACGGCGGCATGTGGTTAAAGGTTACGACCCCTATCCGTGGTTGGAGGGGGAGGCAACCTGTGACGTTATCTAACAACCCCTAGGAAATATAAATAGGAGTCCGGAGCGTCTTTTGTGACAACTTTATTTCAAACGTTATATCAACGGATAAAGGTGATATATTATTGCTGTAGGTACTTGTACTATCATAATTAAGTACCTTCGCTTGGTACAAGGGAACAGTGCTTAGTTTAGGCAGGGAAACACAGTAAAGCGAAAAACCTGTCTATTTTATGTTTTTTTTTAAATGTTCTAATGGATTGGTTGAATTGTTTGTTTGTTTGTCGTATGAGGTAGTGCTGGCCTTTGATGTCAGAGTTTATCAAGCCGCCCGAGGGCCTCTGACATGGCTTAACGACTGCTATTAATCAATAACAGCCGGGACCGACAGCTTAACGAGCCCTCCGAAGCACGGAGCGATGGAAAACCGCACATAACTTAGAAAAGTCATTGGTAGTGGTCATAGGTCTAGGGTACTTAAAATAAGCTACTGAACAAGAATGTAACATTTTTTTAAATCATGTCTGTCTGTATGTTTGTTCGCGCATCACGCAACTGGACCGATTGCGATGCTGTTTTCACTGTTGGTTAGTTTAGGGATTTGACATAAAAACTGGCGTACTTGTTATCATAATCCTGTGATTAGATGCCGAGCAATCGATAAAAATCTATTTGACGGCTGAACAAATTTTGAAGAAATTAGTATATTGTACTAAAAAGGTACTTTTGGAATAACACTTATGGGCTACTCTTAAATGAAATGACCACGCGGGCAAAGCCGACGGCACAGCTAGTATTTTCTAAAGCATCACCAAGCCTAACACGCACTTGTCATTGTAGTCTGAAAAACACACAAACCCCCAAGAAGGCATGTTCATCATGTCAGCCTTTCGAAGTCCACTGCTGAACATAAGCCTCCCCCAAAGAGCGCTATGACGAGCGATCTTGTGCCACCTCCATCCAACGACTTCCTGCAACAAATGTATGGCATGTTGTCCCCTTTTTTATTAGGTTTTTTACTTAAACCTATGATTGTCCTGAGTCATGTTATCGTGGTCATCTGTATTACCTACACAACATAGCTTTGTTATAACATTATGGAAAAACGACGTACCTATATATAATATTATTTGATTGTTTCCCTGAAGATTATTTATCGCAAGGCTCGCCTAATTATTATCTACAAAAACAGCAAAGACGAGCACATATATAAATATTTGCATTCAATTGCACTATTGGTCTTTTGTACCTACTTCACGAAACCACGAAATAACAGACATGGTTGTGTCAGCAATCTTTTTGTTGTCTTTTATTGTGAACTAGCTGTGCCCGCAGCTTTATTTTTTCTGGGATATAAGATATAAGGTTCCTATGTGTTATTCCAAACCCAAAAGTACCAATATACCTTCCATCACACTTCGGTCAGATGTCAAATCGATTGCTCGGCTTCTAATCATCGGATTACCTAATAGTACCGAGTTTTAAGTCAAAACCTATGCAACATTGAAAACGGCATCGCAATCGGTCCAGTAGTTTTAACGTGATTCGCGAACAGACAGAAAGAAACCGTAACAAAAAAAAACTTGTTCAGTAGCTTATTTTAATTTCACTAGACCATTTTATAAAACAATCTTCATTTAACATACATTTTATTACTTACTGTTTTATTATATCTATAGAATACAAGGACAAAGTGTAGAGTCTTCAAGTAATCGCTTCTTTAACTCGTCTTGCATACATACTCTTTGATGACTACATTGTACTGAGAACAACCTAATAGAGTCGAGCTCTACCAACATATCATGCTCTTTGATGACTACATTGTACTAAGAACAACCTAGTAGAGTCAAGCTCTACCAACATATCATGCTCTTTGGTGACTACATTGTAATAAGAACAACCCAGTAGAGTCAAGCTCTACCAACATATCATGCTCTTTGCTGACTACATTGTACTAAGAACAACCTAGTAGAGTCAAGCTCTACCAACATATCATGCTCTTTGGTGACTACATTATACTAAGAACAATCTAGTAGAGTCAAGCTCTACCAACATATCATGCTCTTTGACGACTACATTGTACTGAGAACAACCTAGTATAGTCAAGCGCTACCAACATATCATGTTCTTTGATGACTACATTGTACTGAGAACAACCTAGTAGAGTCAAGCTCTAGTAAAATTGATAAGATTTGGGAGTTTCCGATTGCTTCACTATTTAGTAAAAGTCGACTGGAAACTGTTTGATGATGCTGAATTGAAGATTAATGTTTGTTTGTCGTATGAGGTAGTGCTGCCCTCTGGTGCCAGAGTTTGTCAGGCCGCCCGAGGGCCTCTGACATGGCTTAACGACTGCTATTAATCAATAACAGCCGGGACCGAGAGCTTAACGTGCCCTCCGAAGCATGGAGCGATGGAAAACCGCCATAACTTAGAAAAGTCATTGGTGCGGAGCCTAGGATTGAACCCCTAGCTCTTTGAAGATTATCCTCCAATTTCATTGAAGATTAATTAAATTGGAGGATCACTCCAATCCGATCAGTTTACTGCTTTTTTAGGGTTCCTTACGTCCCATTAAGGAACCCTTATAGGATCACTCGTGTATGTTTGTCTGTCTGTACGTCTGTCACAGACAATTTGCTACGAATCTACTGAACAGATTAAGTTGAAATTTGGTACGCATATTAATGTTTGTCACCCAAACACGGACGTTTAAACATGAATTTTGAATATGAGGGTCGCTTTTGAGGGGAAATAAAATAAACAAAAAAAAATGCATACTGTACCGTGCATATGCAAATTTGAAAGGGCTTGTAGTGAAAGCCTCATTTTTTTACCCGTCTATAGCAAAGCAAGGGACGGGTAATGAGTTTAACAGTCTGTGAAAGTATATATGTATGTATGCATGTATGGATTTTCCACCATAGCGTCGCCCATATGGTCGTGGTTCGATTTTTACAAGCAAGGTGTCAATCGATTCGTCTTCAGGTATAGTGTCATAGGCTATTTTTTACCCGACTACGGCAAGGCGAAATAAGGTTTATGTGTTCAAACTAAAAACTTGGTCCGATTTTGACAAGCGATGTATCAATCAATTCTTCTCCATCGCAAAAGTTTCATAGGCTATTTTTTTACTCGACTACGGCAAGGCGAAATAAGGGTTATGTGTTCAAACTAAAAACTTGGTCCGATTTTGACAAGCGATGTATCAATCAATTCGTCTCCAACGCAAAAGTTTCATAGGCTATTTTTTACCCGACTGTAGTCGGGTTTAAGTTTTTGAACTTAGTCTGGTTATAATTTTAACATAAATAGGTTTAAAGTTATTTACGAAAACAGATGGAAATTTACAATCCTTCCCTGATCTCCGAAACAACTGAGCCTAAAATAATTATTTACTTACAGATTACAGGAAAACCTATAAGAAGTCTATTGTCTTAAAATGACATGGTCAATCTCTCAATATTGTGTATAATATATTCATGGTACGGAACCCTGTCCACACGAGTGCAACGCGTACTTGTCCCGTTTTAAACGGTTTTATTTAGCTCGCCCTGTTTGTTGTTGTTTGTTTTATGGGTCAAATTCAATTTGAAATTTTATTTATTGTTTGTAAAACACATATTAACTGACAAACCACTCGTGTCCGAATCGTCTTGAATTCGGAAATTCAAGTCGTTGGACTTGTTTTAGAGAATGCTCAAGATGCAACAAGCATCAGTGCAGATTAAATAACTAGCTTAAAAGCTAAAAAAACACGGCTGCCCTGCCAAAAAAGAGCTTTTGCCAATAAATTATATACTGTTGGAATGTGCTTATCAAGGCCTTCCATATGATACCCATATTGTAAAAATCAAAGTTTATTTTTATTTTTCGAATTTGAAAATGGAGCCGTACTGCCTCCAAATATAACGTTTTCAAAAAAAAATAGCCTATGTTACTCGGGGGGATGTAAGGATTCTAACGATACGTCTAAATCTGTTCAGGCATTTTAAACTTATGGTGGAATAAAGAAACGTAATAAAGAACGAAACATACGTACAAACATACATGTATGCTAGAATGCATGAATGTTTTTATTATACTCCTTTTTTTGGGCAGTTACGTAAAAAAAAAACTAATAACGACATTTTTTATATTGCATTGTCATCGTTTTGTGAGCTAGCCTGAAAGTTTCAGCCGGATATAGTTAATCGGGAAGTGCTAGAAATTTGAGTTACAAGATTCCATCCGGAACGACAAACAAGAAAGTGACTTAATAAAAACGTGCTAAAAACTACATTTTTGTTACCATTTATTGTTACTATCCGAGTTGTTTTGCTGAACAGGAGCCCTGAGGATATGAAAATCTTTGAGGAAAAGTATTAGTTAAGTATTATTGATATCCGACATAACGAAGTACAAAATGAAAAGCTGTTGACAAAATAATGACATTAATTTATTCAACCCACCATATTTTTACTAAACACTTAATAATTGTAGGACAATTCGTAATGCTTTTCGTAGAATATTAAACCTTTTTGGCTTGGCTTTTTCTTAATGGAAAGAAAGACAAACGACTGTTCGATCACATGACTAAGCAGTACAAGTTTTAACTCTTCGAAAACTATGATACTTAATTACTTAAATAACAGCCTATGTAGCTGTATACGCTGAGCAGAAGCGTATACAGCTACTTATTTATTTCTTATTAACCCCCGAACAAAGAGACGGGTGTTATAAGTTTAGGGTGTGTATCACTGTGTGTGTGTGTGTGTGTGTGTGTGAGGGTGTGTGTGTGTGTGTCTCTCTGTGGAATCGTAGCTCTCAAACGAATGGACCGATTTTGATGCGGTTTTTTGTTTAAAAACTAATGTGATCGAGATGGTGAGAATCGTAACGTCCAAACGAATGGACTGATTTAGCTGCGGAATTTTATGTTTGAAAGCTGAGTTAACGAGATGGTTCTTAGCTATAATGGGGAAGAGGGGGGGAATGGGGGTGAGGATCGTAGCTCCCAAACGGATGGACCTATTTTGATGCGGTTTTTATGTTTGAAAACGGATGTGTTCGAAATGCTTCTCAGTTATAATGGGAGTTGGGGGGACGGGGTTATATAATTTTTTAATTTGTGCTTGTTTCCTAGGTATGGAGTCGAATTGAGTATAGACTCAATTCGACTCCATACCTAGGAAACATAAACATAATTTTATTCTCTTGTGATATTAATTCTTAATTTTGAGCCAATGCTCAAAATTATCATTATTAGAATAAAATTAGTTGACAGGTTAATATTAATGCACCTAGTTCTATATTTGGTCTGTGTTGGTTTTGCTTATGTGTTACAGGCGCATTTACTGATATGGACATTGTCAGTTTGTGTTTCGCCACCGTTTTTTTGTGAACGATTTATAGTTACGCCGTACGCCTATAAAAGGTGCACATATCGGAATCTCATTTATGACTACGGTCACAGAATAAATAATAGTACAAGTACTACGGTCATAAAACTGGCAAATCTTTCGTACATAGAGTAAAAATATAAATTTACTTTATACTAGCTGTGACCGCGGCTTTGCCCGCGTGGTAAAAATTCATGGGACTTTTTTTTTGCGCGGAGCCCAGTACTTTACTAAAAAATAAATATAGCCTGTGATACTCCTTATAACATCAGCTATCTTCCAGTGAAAGTCCCGTCAAAATCGGTCCAGCCGTTTCGGAGATTAGCGAGAACAAACAGACAGACAGACAGACAAAAACATTAAAAAGTGAGTTTTTATTATAAGTACCGTATGTACTTTCATATGCATTCAGTAAAAAACTGTTTACATTACAAACTGACACTTCAATATTTTTTTTTCTAGATCTAGATAGTTTGATGTGTGCGGTTTCGTAATACCTAGTCATAGGTACACTGTTAGCGTATCCTTTATAAATAAATATTGTACAATCATAACAATTTTGTGTAATTAACAATTAATTACACAAAAGGTCCCAGGCCCTGCACCAACGACTTTTTTAAGTTATGGCCCTCGGGCGGCCTGACAAACTCTGACACCAGAGGCCAACAATACCTCATACAAACAAACAATTACACTAATGGTACTACTCTACCAATAGATTTATATTTACAACCAGCTGTACCCGCGGCTTCGCACGCGTTGTCATTTCTCGGAGACTAAAGTACTCTATGTACTATTCCAATACTTAAAATACCAATATACCAATATACCAACATTTGATCAATATTTCTACAGCCATCAATAAGATTTTTCGGCTTCTACTCATCTGACTGAGATACCAATTACACCAGTTTTTAAATGAAACCCTTAGCTATTTTACAATGAAAACCACATCGCAATCGCTTCATTAGTTTTTACGTGATGCACGATCAAACAAACATACAGACAGACAGACTGCCCCTTTACTCTCTAACACCATTCCAATTCAATCAGTGCGACCCTACAGTGAGATTTGCTAGAAAATCTAACCTATACATTCCAACGTGATCGTGTGGCGTGACATGTTGCCAACATACATTTCCCTTATTTGTTTCCTGCCTTCCTCCACTTCCCCTACCCCTTTTCAATTTCACCCTTCTCTCCCACTCTGCCCCCACCCTTCCCTTCATTCTTCCCCCACTTCGCACCACCTGCCCCACTTCCCGCACCCTTCCCCGACATCTTCCACCAGTCGCCTACTTTCCCCTACTCTCCCCTAACTTACCCAAACCTTCCCCTACATCCCCCCACGTTGCAGTGCAGTTAAGTTTTCTAGCTAAATCGCACTGTTTGGATCGTGATTGAATCGGAATGGTGCTCAAAAGTATTGTATTTATTATAAGTTATTGAACTTATAATAAGTACCAGACAATATTTTTTAATTATCTTCTTTGTACAGACTTTTTCATACTAATTGCTTTATTATATGTGTAGATATTTCATACTTCAAAATTAATAGAACTTTGGATCTCGCAGGAATCTTTTTTTTTTTTTATATAAAATTTTGATATAATGTATCCTCAATTTTAACCCATCATTTATGAACTATGACTGTGTCAAGTTGCATCAAAATCTGGCCAGCATGATTATTTTAAATAACTTTGAACCAATATCCTGCGGGAACCTTTAATTTTTCGAGATGAAAAGTATCTAATGTCCTACCTCGTAGTATGAATTCCAATCATATCGAGTTTCAGTTGAATTCCTTCAGTAGTTTCGGCGTGATGCGCGGTCAAGACACAGACAGACAGAAGGCCAAAAAAAAAGACTGTTTTTGCTTCAGTGTCGAATATAGAGTACCCTCCATAAAATATTATTGATAACTTAAAAATTAACATATCTTTGGACCCCGCAGGAATACTTAATTTTTTCGGAATAAAAAGTATCCACAATATTAACCTATCATATAATCTATGACTGCGCTAAGTTGCATCAAAATCAGTTTAGTAGTTTAAGCGCGATACGTGTTCTTAAAAATAACTTTCAACCAATATCCTGCAGGAACCCATCAATTTTCGGGATGAAAAGTATCTAATGTCCTACTACGTAGCATGAACTCAAATCATTCCAAGTTTCAGTTGAATTCATTAAGTAGTTTTGGCGTATTGCGCGGTCAAGATATAGACCGACAAAAATGAAAAAAATAACAATTTTGGCTTCAGTATAGAAGATAGAGTACCCCCCAAAATATATATATTATTACTTCAAAATTAACAAAAATTTGGACCCCTATCCCTCCTAACCCTCTATTTTTTCGGGATAAAAAGTACCCTCAATTTTAACCTATCATAAAAACTATGACTGTGCCAAGTTGCATCAAAATCCGTCCAGTAGTTCTCGCATGGTACGTGTTCTTTTAAATAACTACAACCCCTATCCTGCGGGAACCCTTTAATTTTTCGGGATGAAAAGTATCCTATGTCCTACCTCGTAGTATGAACTGAAATCATACTAAGTTTCATATATGTTCATTCAGTAGTTTCGGCGTGATGCCTAGCCAAGATACAGACAGACAGACAAACAGACAGACAGACAGACAGACAGACAGACAGACATACAAACAAAAATAAAAATAAAACAGTTTTGGCTTCAGTATCGAGTACAGAGTAATATCCAATAAAAAATATCTAAATATCTTCAATGTACAGAATTGGATCTGTTACAGTTTTATTATAAGTATTTAAGATATAGCTCACACGTTTTCATTATTTATTCTATGGAGCTTATGTCAAAATTAATCTATGGTAGGGTAAAATTCAGACAGATCAAACGGGCCGTATTATGTAGGTAGCTACCGTAAGCTCAAAATAATACCATAAATATGTAAGTAGCCCACTTACTCATTTAAGTTCACTGCATGTATTTAATAATAATATCATACTCATGGAAATATACGCAAATATTCTAGTTTAGGTACGTACAGCACACGCTAACCATGTGATTCATTCATTCAATCTCGTAAATTGATTCGTACTTGGCGTAACGAACGGTCGTCAATGTGGCTGCACTCGAGTTTGTTGCAGATAATGATGTCATCAATTAATTGATAGCTATTGCGAGATCGGCCAAGATACATAATTTGATGACCTATATAGTAGGTACTTGCCAACTCGTTGATAAGTTACCCGACCCGTCCCAAATAAGGCCCACCAAGAAGATTTAAAAAACTACACCGCTAAACGAGTGAAGCATAGCAAATAGCTATGCTAATGCTAATGCTATAATGAAGCATAGCTTATGTGTGCGTGAGTGGATAATTTGTATTGTTTTGTGGTTGATACACGTTTTCACACAATTTCGTCACAAAAGACTGCATTGTTTTTGATTTTCAGTGAGAATAGCGATGCGATACGATGCGATGTGGCGGCCGATCGGCATAACATGGTGTAAATGTGTGCTTGAGGCTTGCGCGTACGAGCGGATCGGCATATCTTGGATGCTTCACTTTCGATTTTGTGGTGTGGGATTAGTATGTTTTTAAATATTCTCTTGAAGTTCACCAAACTTTTTTACGCTCTGGCTTCCGAATTTTTTAGAATTTATTTATACAGATTTTAAGTTTTTTTTATGTCTTAATATTTGTAAAATCAACAATCCTGACTGTAAAAACTACCTTTATTAATTAGATTTTTTATTAACTTCTCTTGGGCCTTATTCAGAACATACGGTCTCAATATGACCATAGGTTAGGCCTTACTGAAACTACGGAATTTCAGGGCAATAATTAAAGAATTAACAACATTTAAACAACAACAAATCCTACTCTCTATTTTTCATTGGCTGTAGGGCCATTTTATGCCATGTTGATACTAAAAATGGGGAGAAAAAAGTTATTTTACATAGTAACTAATAATAAAGCCTATATACAATTTTATGGGCCTTAAATATTTTCATTTTGAAAATTTGTGTCACAATAAACTAAACTGCTACAGGAGTTTCTTTGCCGTTTTAGCACGGGTGCATAGCTAAAGTAACTCTATGCACAAGAATAATTACGATTAATGACAAATATAAACCAAAACTAACAGTTTTAACCGCCGAAAATTAATAAACTTTTCTGCGCCTTTACTCTCTTCACAACACAGTTTTTCGACTACCTACTGGTCGCGTCCGTCAATTGCGCCGCAGACCGTTGATTTGTTCGGCACTTCGCTGCGATCGATCGACACGCACACGTTGACATTTGGGCGGTTTGAATCGAAAAACAAGCGGGATTTTTTAAAAGTGGGCCTTATTGGGGATTTGGCCTTATATGGGTCGGGTACCTTATAATCTTTAGTTTACCTACACCCAGTGACATTTTTAATCTTTCTTTGCGTTTTTTTGTCGCACATTGAGAAATTGTGAAGCAAAGGTAAGCTAAAATACTCGTATTTTAACAGCTAATATTAATAAATTCAAGCAACTTCGAAAAATTGTCTTGATGCTCAAATAGAATAATATTTACTAAGTATACTTTTATATATTATGTCGTGACAAATTCCAAAAATTATTACGAAGATATGTGATTAATTGAGGCTCCTTGTTTGACGTTGGAGCCAAAACTAAACGTATTTTTTTTATTATAACAGTTAAAAAGAATCCCGCGTACGTGGAATTCTGTCTGTTTCCGACGAAATAAAAATTTATAACTAGGTATATTAACGATAAAAAACAAGATTTAGGGAAACATTTTAATTTACACTTAGGTACTAGCCGAAGGGTGACAGAGTGGAGACCAAGAATAGTTGGCTGAAGACCCGGCCGTCCAAAGGAAAGATGGTGCGATGATTAGGTAAACAGTGGGTTCGATTGACCATCAGCATCGGCAGAATTAGGAGTAGAGGAGGCAGTTATGGCCGAAATGGGTCTACTTATTATTGAACACTTACTCTATGATGATTATGTATATACTAACAAAACTACCAATAATTTGCTCATTTCAGCACTTTACAGTGTTCCATAGTAAGTAGCCCCATTTCGGCCATATAAAGGGCCTCGTTTATGATTTTTTCCGCCATAATTCTTTGAGTGTCACTCGTCGAGCTTATGTGCCGCAGTTTCATTGCTACATTTTTACCAAAGACATCATGTCTGTCATTTTCTAATCGTCCTCTATAGTTTGGCTCTTGGATTGTATAGTTTACGGGCGTGGGTTTAGATGGACCCGGGTGCGAAAGGCGTAAGGTTTCTACATCGTATATGGGTGATGGTTGCTCGCAAGACTCTTCCCTTGTTGTGTCTTCGTGTTGATAGTCGTCAACTTGTTGCGGATCTTCTTCAATCTCACACGTCCATTCCAGGGGATCAGATTTTCCGTCTTCTGTTTTTAGGTTTACGATTTCCTAGAAGAAGAAAAACTTTACTTTTACACGAGCAAGCAAGGGAAGGGTAATGAGTTTGACAGTCTATGTATTATGTGGGTTGTGGATGTTCTACCAAAGCGTCGCTCCTATTGGTCCGATTTTGACAACCGTATTATTCCGATTTTTGTCAATCGATTCGTCTTCATGTATAGATTGTAATAAGCTAATTTTTTTTACTCGACTACGGTGAAGTACGAGTAAATGAAGGGTTATGTATTCAAACTAAAAACTTGGTCCGATTTTGACAAGCGAGGTATCAATCGATTGGTCGTCATCGCAAAAATGTCATAGGCAATTTTTTACCCGACCGCAGTCGGGGTTTGTCTTGTTCACACACAGTTACAAGTAGATTAAGCAACCACACTAATAATATATATATATAAAAATGAAACGTTGTTTGTTTGTTTGGGCGATTTCACGCCAAAACGGTTGTACCGATTTTGTTAAAAATTTGTATGTAGATACTGTACACAACAGTGACCAACATAAGGTACTTTTTATCCCGGAAAATGGAAAGTTGCCATGGGAAAATGTCGACTACTCGCTTTCACACAAAAACAGCTAAGATAAAAGTCTTAAATATAGGTAGGTACTGTACAATACAGAGATCAACATAAGATACATTTAAACCGACAAAATTTTAAGTTCACACGGGAAATAGTGCAAAATTTTAGTAGATTAGTTGTACTCACTTTCATATTAAAACGGCTAAACTGATTACGATTACAAAATGCCACTTGACACTAATCCCAATCCCCACTAATATATAAAAGTTAAACGTTGTCTGTTTGTTTGTTTGAGGTGCTTTCACGCGATAACGCCTGGACCAAATTTAATTCAAATTTTGCGTAGATGCTGTATACCATAGATACCAACATAGGATACTTTTATCCCGGAAAATTGTACACGCGGTTAGGTAGTAATTTACTAAAACACCCACTAATAGATACAATGTAATTATGAATGTGAAGATTGTGAAGTGATTGTCATCAAACAAAATTAGGTAATTTAAACCGACACACGTTTAGCAGAAGTGAATATTATGGTTTAGTCGAAAACCCAAATAAAAAACCGCATTAAAATCGGTCCATCCTTTTGGGAGCTACGATACTCGTGCCACAACTAAAGGCTTCAAACACCCCACCTCACTACTTTTGCGTCACGAGATGAAACAGGTTTAACGTGTCTATCCCAAAGTTCCGTTATAGTCTTCAAAATAAATTATATACCAACCTCCGATTCTTCTGTCTCAGTCCTCGGTCGACGAACTACTCCGTGTAGGAAATGAAACAGCGAGTAGTACCATAACTTCGTTTTATAAACTCTTCCAGCCTTCATATAGTCCAAAGTCTTTCTATACTCTTTTCTTAAATTGGACCTCAGACAGTTTATTTTCCTTACAACTGCCGACCGATCTGCATCGGGCTGAATCTGTTGAAGTTTTTTCACTAGTATCTTGTAAGCTCTTGCCCTCATCTCCCTGTCGTGGTATTCTTTGGATTTGATGTTCCACAGGCAGGGAAAACTTTCATAGCAATGTATAAACTCTTTGAGGAGCTGCCGCTTCGTTTTAGTGATCTCGGCTTCGTTCATAACGCTTTACTGTTTCAATATTGATTAAAAACACAACGATAGGTAACTAGTTTTTAATACAGTTTAAACTTCACTTCGAGATTGTGATCTAGCGTCAAAGTAAACACGTGAAACTGTACGCTTTGCAAGTCGTCGCGAGGCTGATTAGATAACAAAACTGCGCAGTTATTTGTAACAAAATTTGATGTACGTGCTTGCTCAATGTACAAACGGGGGCGACTGAACGAGCGTGGTTGCACAGGCGCAATGTGCGGCGCGCGCGGGGCAGGGAGGGTACCAGGTCAGGCAAGCGGTTTGTGCAAGCCGAGTCACTGATTAAATTCTAGTACTGACGAGTGTTTGACTAGGTTATGGTATATTACATACCTACGTAGGTTGCGTTGTAATAAGAAGAAAGTTGGTATATACATAAGTTTTTATATTATGCAAGCAGATTATATAACAATCACAAAAAATGCAATATATTGTAAAAAACAGAAGAAAACTCTGCCTAAATATCGATTTTGTTTTGTTTTTTCATTGCCATTGACCTCACCTTGATGATCAAGTTTGAATAACAAAAATAAAAAAGTTTCAGAAGTAGCCAGCAACATCACAAATGGAGAAGAGCGACTGTAGCCGTGCGGTAACCAACTATTAGTGTTTTAGAATGAAACGATGCTGGGTTCGATTCTCGGCTCCGCACTTTCAAAGGGTGGATTTACATCGCTCCGTCACAGAATAAATAATAGTACAAGTAGCTCCGTGCTGCGGAGGCACGTTAAGCTGTCGGTACTGGATGTCATTCGACTGTATATTTTTATTTATTTATTGTTTGTGGTTCACTCATATCTCCAGGCTAAGTAGGCTTACTATAGGCAAGCGTGCTACACCTTCGATCACATCATCGCTTTCAGTCAGGCAAGATCGTGGTCAAACAATTGCCTTGTCCATCCACACCAATCCATATCAATATATAAAAGTGAAACGTTGTCTGTTTGTTTGTTTGTTTGGGGAGCTTTCACGCGAAAACAGCAGGACGGATTTTGATGAAATTTAGAATGGAGATAGCTTATACCCTTGAATAAAACATGGGATACTTTTATCCTGGAATATTGTAATTTTCCACTGGAAAACTGGAAAATGTTTATTACTCGCTGTAAGGAACGGTTGCCATGGAAACGAAATAACAGGTATGTCAAAAAACATCAAGAGCATTGGTGCTATACCTAGTTTTGCATTGGATTTTAATATCCTAGAAGAACATAGGATGCTTTTTTCACGCTAAACAGTAGTCCGCGCGGATGAAGTCGCGGGCGGGAAAGCTAGTATACTATAAAAGTGAAACGTTGTCTGTTTGTTTGGGGAGTTTTAACGCGATAACAGCGAAACGGATTTTGATTAAACTTTGTAAATAGGTACTGTACAATATAGAGACCAACACAGGATACTTTTTATCCCGGAATATGGTAAGTTTCCACGGAAAAACTGAAAAATGACGATTAATCGTGGTAAGGAACGGTTGCCATGGAAACGAAATAATAACAAGTCTGTCAAAAAACATCAAGAGCGTTGATGCTATACCTTTGCATTGGTTTTTAATGTCCCAGAAGAGCATGAGATGCTTTTTTTTCGATAAACTGTAGTCCGCGCGGACGTAAGCTAGCAGTGGTTTTCGCAGCACCTGAGGCATGAGAAGGGGTGGTCGCAATGCCCAGCATGGTATTATTATGCTGGGCACTGGGCACCAAAGAGAATACAATACTACGTAAGACTGGGCCCCACATAATTTTATTCCAAAAAAATTTTTAATATAAAATACTCAGATTTATTGCATTAGGACGATGCATGTGTAGTAATAAGTATTTTATGTGTTTTATGTAAGTATGTAAGTGATTGTTTTATTCACTCTTTAAATGTACATATAACGAGTTTCACAAAGCGGCAATGGATTTAATAATGGAAAGTCCAAAGTTGGCAAGTGCCTAATTTTTGTCCGAGTTTCTGTCCTAAATTATTTGTGTAAATGTGTATTAATTGTGAGTGTTATTTGTTTGTTCAAAATTTTTATGGTGTACTTGCTCTTGATCCTTGGGTGGGTGAATTGGGAAACTGTAATGCCCACCCACAGGAATGTTAGAATAAATAAATAAATAAATAAATAAATAAAATTTATAGCAGTTTGTACTATGTACAAAATAAAAATAAAACGTCGGAATGGATAAAACTGTTGACACATAGGTATTTATATCATAGGGCCAATAAATGTACATACTTACTTACACCTACATACTTACCTAGTTCATTATCTACATCGACACTAATAGATTTGATTGTTTGTAGGTTTGTTTGATTCCTATGAAAATTGCAATAATGTAAGCCAAGGTGTACCAAAAAAAAGAATGGAATTACGTTACCATGGAAACGAAATAATAACAAGTCAGTCCAGTAGGTGAGTCCAATAATACAGTACATACGAGTATATTAGTCTTTACAGAGACTATATTTATGTACTGTGGTAATAAACAAGGAATTTATGTACTAAGGTCTATAGTCAAAAAACACTACTGCCAAAGATTTTGAATTACACTTACTGGCGTTTTTTTAGAAGTTACGATGTGTATATGAAAATCCACAACAATATATAAAATTGAAATGTTGTCTGTTTGTGTTTTTGTTAGTTTGTTTGGGGAGTTTTAACACGATAACGGCTGGACGGATTTTGATAAAATTTGGAATGGAGATAGCTTATACCCTAAAATAACACATAGGATACTTTTCATCATCATCATCATCATCATCATCATCATCATCATCATACTTTACACTTTGACTGAACGGATTTTGATGAAATTTTGAATGGAGATAGCTTATAGCCTCTTATCATACTTCACTGTCAAACGGCTGATCCGATTTTTATGAAATTTGGAGTGGAGATAGTTTATATCCTGGAATACCACATTTAATTTATTATATTTTTTTGCACGCCTACAATCCCTCTCTCTTACGCATTGTTTGATTGACTGGTAGATAATGCTCTTAGTATTAAGTCCGCCATTTGTACATCATCATCATACTTCACACTCTCAAACGGCTAAACGGATTTTGAAGAAATTTGGAATGGAGGCAGCTTATACCCTGGAATAACACATAGGATACTTTCATCATCATCATCATCCCTCACGCGGGTGACACCGCGGGGCATAGGTACTTAATAAAAAGATATTATATAAAAATACTTATAGTAATTATATTGGGCACTAGCTGTAGGGCCTTCGTCGATTACGAGAAGTCATTTGACGGTGTCGAGCACTGGGCCGTGTTTAACTCTCTTCATAACTGTTCTATCGATACTCTATACGTGGATGTGCTCCGAGAGCTCTATATTTCGGCAAGAATGCAGGTGAAACTTCACGACTCAACCAACCCTATTGCCATCAAGAGGGGGGTGAGACAGGGGGACACCATTTCACCCGAGCTTTTTACGGCTGTCTTGGAATGACTTGGAATACGGATGTCGTAAAAATGGACACTTGCATGGGACACGTGTGGAATAAACATCAACGGGGCCTATTAATCTGTCTCATCTTAGGTTTGCAGATGACCTCGTCTTGTTTGCCGTAACCCTAGATGATCTCCAATGTATGCTGCAAGACCTGTCAGATGCTTCATTGAGGGTAGGCCTAAGGATGAATATGACCAAGACGAAGGTAAAGTCGAGCATCTCACGAATCTCGAATCTAATAATGGTTTGTAACGAGAGCCTAGAGATGGTCGACTACTACGTGTACTATAAGTATTTTTGGTAATATTTTGTCTTTTGGCAATGAACATCAGAGCAGAGAGATCTCTAGGCGAATACGCTTGGATGGGTGGATTTTAGAAAGATGGATGACATCCACAAGTCACGACAAATTCCACAAAGTCTGAAATTCGCCTGTCCAATCAATGTGTCCTGCCAACAATGACCTTTGGTGCCGAGACGTGGAGGCTCACTCATGAGGCTGTGCACAGAATCAGAGCAGCACAGCCATGGAGAGATCCATGCTCGGCATCAAACTCCAAGGTCCGTAATGTTGAAATCCGGCGAACAACAAAGGTTCGAGACGTAGGAACTACTATTACGAGAATTAAAAGGAGCTGTGCAGGACACATGGCCAGACGAAGTGACGATAGATGGAGTAAGGGTTTGACTGAGTGGTGGCCAAGACGGGGGAAACGAAGCGTTGGTTGTCCGGCGGCGAGATGGGCCAACGATATTGTAAAGATCGCGAGTCGAACCTGGGTTTAACTATCACATCGACTTCATACAGTCTTCGATTGGTGTTTATATATATATCAGCAATGTTCTATCTATCAAAATATAAATGGGAACTTTGAAGTGGGTTTCATTGAAGAAAGAAGTGCCACGTCGTAGATTTCCACGACACGACATTGCATCGCGACATGACATCGCATCGCGAAACGACATCGCAACGTGCCATGATGCAACGTCGTATAGTGTGTATGTGTTTTGCGACCCTTAGGCAATGGAAGAGACACAGAAGGGACCCCCGACATCACAGAATAACGTTCCGTTTTGGTCGTACTGATTAACCAACAGTTCTCCAGTACCTCTAGCCACTGTCTCAGCCTGCTCTGTACCTCAAGGCCAACTTCTCCAACAAGCACAATGGCATCGGCGAACAATTACATGTACTTAATTAATAAATGAGTATAATTTAAAAAAAAAAAAAAAAAAGTTTTTACTA
Organism: Alsophila aescularia; assembly: GCA_946251855.1. Lineage (NCBI taxonomy): Eukaryota > Metazoa > Arthropoda > Insecta > Lepidoptera > Geometridae > Alsophila > Alsophila aescularia. Next base: position 44,902,624 of record OX276380.1, read on the forward strand.
GCTTTTTTTTATTGAATGTTACTTTTTATGTTAATTTTTGTATATTTATTCCCTTTTTTTTATTGCATTTCACATTTTTACGTATTTCATAACGTATTCTTATTTTTATTGCTTTGTCATCGGTTTGTGAGCTACCCTGAAAGTTTCAGCCGGATAGCTAATCGGGAAGTGCTCGGAATTTGAATTGCAAGATTCCAGGACAGACAAAATACATAGATACATAGATACAAGTGAAGTTAAATAAAAGCTTTTAAAAAAGACTTTTAAATGTATCTACGTTTATAGGTCTTCTTGGTACCTAGATTTAGTTCTTTACAATAAAATATTAATCTATTCTATTCACAGATTATTTCACAATCCATCTTCTCTGAAATTTTGAATAACTTGGAGCTGTAAAATAATTATATTCGTCAAGCTTCGATTACAAATTCAAACCAGTCTTTGGTTATCTTTGTCAAATATACAGATACCTACAATCGTATTGATATTCTCGACAAATGCAAATACGAGTAGGTACTATTTATTCGATTTTGTTCGATGAAATAGCGATAAATTTGTAATACGTATTTTTCCTTTGGATCTAAGGGACAGACCTCAGGGGATATTGTGATACTTGATTTCGCGAAAGCAGTTGCGTATTGGATTCAAAAAGTGAAAGATTTGTTTGTTTTGGGAGCTTTCGCGCAATAGCGGCCGGACGAATTTTGATGAAATTTGGAATGGTGATAGCTTATAACCCTTTGGGTATTTTTATAGAAATTTAGGTATAAGATAGCTGATCTCCCTGGAATAACAACATAGCCTACTTTTCATCATAATCAAAATCATCCTTCACCCTCAAACTGCTGAACGGATTTTGATGAAATTTGGATTGGAGAGATTATACCCTGGAATAACACATATGATGCTTTTCATCATCATCGTATAATGATAATCATCATTATACGATGACTTCACTCTCAAACGGCTGAACAGATTTTGATGTTATTTGGAATGGATAATCGTAGACGGAAGAAGTCAATTATTATTTTAGTTATGCACTTAAATTTAATACATTTTTTGATTTTGAAAACTAACGGGACAGCTATTCAATTAAACTTCTAAATATAACGTAAGTAGGTAGGTATGTTAAACGGCCCAAAAACTAAAGAGTAAGAAAATCTAGGGTAAGACCAAGGTTGCAGACTATTGAAGTCCTTCATCTGGGAGTTTTTACAATAAATCTAGGGTAAGACCAAGGTTTCAGACTATTGAAGTCCTTCATCTGGGAGTTTTTACAATAAATCTAGGGTAAGACCAAGGTTTCAGACTATTGAAGTCCTTCATCTGGGAGTTTTTACAATAAATCTAGGGTAAGACCAAGGTTTCAGACTATTGAAGTCCTTCATCTGGGAGTTTTACAAAAAATCTAGGGTAAGACCAAGGTTTCAGACTATTGAAGTCCTTCATCTGGGAGTTTTTACAATCTTGTTTAAATTTAAAAACTAGCAATACACATGTAGAGTGGATGCTATTTAATAGTTGCTGGTAGAGTTTTGGAATCAATATCTCAACAAAAATAACCCAAACATCTAAATCGGTAGGTGTTTCAATTTTCAAGGCACGATCCCCTGAACAATGTTTCAGTACGGTAGGTATAAGACCTACCCGACCTACTAATTAAATATTTGCCGCTCTAGCGAACATCTAAGTTCGTTCAGAAGAGACGGTAATAAACGACTAGATGCGACCGAAACGGCCAAAATAAGGTAAACCACAAAATTAAATGCTGTACTTTATATTGTGTGTTGACTATTTATTATTATTTGTAACAGAGATGACAACAGTTTCAGACGAAATGGATATCTATACTTATAATAAATCAATAGGAACGAAATAGTCTGTATAAAGAAGATAATTTAAAAAAACTAGCGTACCTACTTAAAATAAGCTACTGAATAAGAAAATATATTTTTTCTAAATCGTGTCTGTTTTTGTCTGTTTGTTTGTTTTTTTCTGTATGTTTGTTCGCGCATCACGTAAAAACTACAAGACCGATTGCGATGCGGTTTTCACTGTTGAATAGTTTAGGGTTAGACTTAAAAACTGGTGTACTTGGTATCTAATATAACAATCCGATGAGTAGGAGCCCAGCAATCAATAAAAAACTTTTTGACGGCTGAAGGATTTTTTATGAAATGTTGGTACTTTGATATTTTAGGTCTTGGAATAGCACATAGGGTAAGTATCCTAAGAGAAATGAACGCGTGCGAAGCCGCGGGCACAACTAGTTGACAATAAAGCATTACGATGATGTTTGTTTTTTATTTTCATCGGATCCCGGATGTTTCGGATAATTTTCGTTCTAATATATGATGATGATGATGATGTGTTTCAACGTTCAACGTTTGATGTGGGCAAACAACACGCAGTCAAATTTCTTTCAAATACTTCCTTATATCGCAAGTGCTAATACATATTATTGATTTTGCAGCATAACTAGTTATAACAATAACTAAATACAAATAAATAAATAAGCCGATACAGTTCTTTCCATCTTAGATATTTAGGTTGTGAATACACGACTATCTGTGGATACTAGCTAAGATACTTAGTTTATGGATATGCGGTATTTGGTACCTACTTAGCTAATTTCGAAAACGCTGTTTACTCGGCACGCACAGTGGCAGCGCGAGCGACATACCTAAGTACTTACATTTGTATGTCGCTCGTTATGTGTTTATTTATTTTATCTACACTCATATCGTAAAATCCGGATTATAAATGTCATAAAAATGGTGGCATAATTACATACTTTACGCAAGGCACGTCTCTAATAAGAAAAAAAAACACATTAAAACACTGTTTCTTTAACTAAACTGTGTTATAAATTAACTTTTATCCCATAAAAGGGGTTATTTTCAAAGGACTCCAAGAAAATTTCTCAATCTACTCCACGAAAAAAAATATAGAAAAATTTAGTTTCATTCTACTCCATGAGAACTTAGAAATGTTCTCAAGGTACTCCACCCTACTGGGTTTTGGAGTTGCCAAGTTAATAAGTAATAGTATAATAAGTTTAATAAGCCGTACATTCGTTCTCAAACAACTCCACGATTTTTTTGATTAGAAATTATTATTTAAAAAATACAGTTTTTATGTTGCATTCTACTCCAAAAGTTAGCTGACGAACAGTCGGGTGCAAAACTTCCGAGTTATAAAATTATGTTTAACTATTAAAAAAAAGAAATAAAATTGAAAAGAAAAAAGAATAGTTTAAATAAAATACAATGGTTGGTTTGTAATTTTTTATCTTAATATAATTCAACATATCTTTTTTTAAATCAACCAAAATATTAAAAAAAAGTCTCTGGATTTAGGAATTTCCTAAAAACTTAAAAGTAATATTGATAGAATAAGAAAAACTAATATGATGGCTAAATATTAAAAATATTTCAGTGGAAACAAACAAAAATCATATAAGAACTTACCTAAAATAACAAAAATCATCAAACTTGTATCAACAGTACAAAATCGGTGTCTTTTTAACCCTTTTTATGAGATACATTTACTAGTTGTACAATTTACCAATCAAAAAAGTAATACTTATAAATAACCAAACTATAAAATAAACAAATGGAACATTATTTTAATGATGTACATCAGAAATAAAATAATTTGCTGTAATGCTTGTAGCACTGTTATTTTTCCTTCTCTACACTGCTTCACAATCAAAGCCAATTTCAGGTCCCTGTTTTAGACTGCCGGCTTCTGTGTACAGAAGGAATGAATACAAATATAACGGAATTTCAAATATAATTTGCAGTATTTAAAAATATATGCAGGTAAGGGAAAGTGCACGTTTGTTAGGTTACAGAGACAAATCTTCGACTGCAAGCTAACCAAAGAGCTTGTAGAGGAAATTCGATGGGATACGAGTCGATACCCATCGACTTCCCTTCACCGGATCTATTGATCATCAATACTGATTTTTTAATACTTCGTTCAAATTTAGGAATTTTAAGAAGGTACATTTTTGCTAGATTAAAAAACCACAAGGCATAAAATAATTGTAACAGTGCTGTAGCCCCAGCTACTCATCCTTAACCGTCTGGCACATGCTTTTCGTAACACCCTTATTGACAATCGCTAGTAGATACAATAAAATTAATGAAAGCACTCTGTCCAGCCACAAAATAAAATTCCAAGACTTCGGTACTTGGTCCAGCGTCCCCACTGTCGTCAGAATGGTCCGTATGCATATTTTTCTCTTTGTTGTTAGTTCCGTGAAGTCCACTGACCAACTAACCTTGCTTCCGTGTCGTATAATACTTAATCACAATCCGCTCATTACAAAAAGGGCACGTGAATTACACTTTAGTAACAAATACTCTAACTTCTCTAGAGACAGCTTATACCCTGGAATAAAACAAAATACTTTTTATCCCGGAAAATTGTAAGTTTCCACAGAAAAACTGGAAATGTTGATTAATCGCTGTAAGGAACGGTTGCCATGGAAAATAAATAACAAATCTGTCAAAAAAACATCAAGAACGTTGGTGCTATACCTACTTTTGCATTGTGTGTTTTTTCCGCGATAAACTTTAGTCCACGCGGACGAAGTAGCGGGTGGAAAAGCTAGTAATAGAATAAAAATAAGTGATGCGATGTGTCGAGAGACGAGACTTACTTCATTTATCTCAGATGTGAAAGTTTATTAAAAAATATAGGAAACTTTGGTCAGCATAATTTTGTTACAGTGCTTATAAATACTGTGACTGACTGTACCCGTTCAATATTTCATAGAGTATAATGAAACATTTTTGATTTAATATTATTTCGATGGAGCAGTTTGGATTTTGATGATCAATAGTCGCTGGAGTACTTTGAGAATAGAACCAGCTACCCGTGGAGTAAGATGCAACATAAATACAGTGTTTTTAAATTAAAACTTTATAATAATAATTCTTTGGAGTAGTTTGAGAATGAATGTATGGGATTCATACTTTTGTGGAACAAAAGAATGGAGTACTTTGGGAATAACCCCATAAAAGCATCGGTTTGGCTCCGCACAACGAGGGATTTCGTCATCTATGGCGGCGCGTGTTAGGCTGTATGCGCGCGAATTCGCTGTGGACTGGATTTTGGCGCCATAATTTACTATACATTAGTACTTAACCAATGTAGTGTGCCTTTATAATAACTAAATGTTTTGTCCTGACTAAAAATGTGACAAAGATGTGTTAAAACGTGAAAACAGTGTTCGTAAAGGGGAATTTGACTCCACCTGACATCACGGAACAGCAACAAACATGACGAACGAGCTTTTACCAGCAAAATGAAGAAAATATTACATATATTTTTCATTAAAAGTAAGTTCTTATTGCAAGAGTGTAGATAAAGTATAGTGAGTAAGTGTAGTGTGTAGTTTAGTGTAGTAAGTGTATAAAACGGCACTTAACAAGATATTAAAAAACTCACTCTCGTGTTGTAATAACCCTCGTTATGCAACCGTTTCATAAATATTATTATGAATCACAAAGTTATACACGTATCACAACATTTTTAAACGATATTACATCCCATATTAATTTAAATCCATCCATCTTGTTCCTACCAGAAATAGGGATATAAACTTCCATAAATAGGTGCGCCCCTTCCAAACTTTCCTTCTATAATAATAATAACTCGGGCTTGGGTCAAGAATTCCAAAGGGACTCCATTTTGGCGATTGGTTGAGGAAGCCCGTATTTGATTAAAACTGCGACATTCTTTTATTTTTCCAATAAAAAGGATAACTTAAAGCAAACGGTTATATTGTATAAAATAAACATATACCTACCTATGATTGAGCCTGTGCCCAATTTCGAATAAAAATTCGGTAAGTATTATTGATTTATCATCCATTCAATTAATAAAATTAATAAATAATGTCGAATGGTCGCATAAATTTGTTGACTAGCTTAACTGGTCTACCTAATTAGGCCATTAATCTATTCACAAATTATAATATTATTTAGAACAATAACAGCAATAGGTATCTTACAAATATTGTTCTTATAACTTCTTATAAAAAAACGCATTTCGAGATTATTACTCGTTAAGTTTTTTTTTTACGTAAAAGCGAAAAATTTGCGAACATGGTTGACAATTGTCATAACAATTGTTTTAGTAGAATTGGGGCCCTGGATTAGCTCCAGATAAAGGAACTCTTCAACGGTCAACAGCACAGATACAAAATGTTGTGTACGCATTTTATAGCCGGTTTTAAGTTTTACCATGACATAATGGTTGCTGCACTCAGACTGGTCATGACTAGGGAACTCCTCAACGATTAGCAGCACACAAACGAAATGTTTAATACCTACACATTTAATTGTGATAGCCCGTTCACCAGGATATAGCTACCGCATAAATATTTAATTTTAAATGTATTTTAAACTAACTTATTTAATAAAAATCACCTGAGTAGGTAGCGGTTATAAATGTCTATAAATGTGCCAAATTTCAACCATGCAATGTTATAAAATGTGTGAATAAAATGGCTGTGACATAACGACAGACAGACGGACCTGACAAAAATAAGAGTCCCTTGTTTGTATTCAGAACCCTAAAATGACAGTCTGTCTGCTGGTTACGTTCAATTATTTTGTTACAAAACATTTGTCTCAAGCTTTGAATGAGGTTAAATAAAAGGCAGGTATATTATATCCACAGATCACATTAAATATTATATTACCTACTAGCTACTCGCCCCGGCTTCGCGCGTGTAGCTAAGGGTATCGTTAAATATTTCTTCATACAAAATTTTGATTCCACCAAGTGTTTTGATTGACTAGTTTGAACAATAAATGGTTATTGTGACATAACTATAATAGTTAGACATATTATAGCCTCGCGGCCTTTTTTTGTGGGTAATGATGAGTAAGTACTATTAACATGTAGTACATAGGTGTCTAAGCATTTTGTCAATAATAATAAGTTCTTTCTTATGGTATATCTTTGATATCATTTAGTGACGGGATCTCTTTCCAATCAATATTCTAAGCATAAAGTAGTGTAGTAGTTCGATTTTATTTTCTATCGAGTGAATTGATACTAATCATGTATCTGTGTTCACAAAGTACGAGATAATATGTCAAATTTAGATGTGATACCAATTTCATAATTCTGGGTTAATTAGAAAAGAAGATACAGACGTTCAAAAATTATCGAAAAATGCTAAAAATGCTAGAACCGGCCCTATATGCGGCTCGACACAGCAGGGGTTAATTCTCATGTAATTGCTGCCAAGCTGCCAGCTACTTTGCGTCGCTTTGTGTAAATTTGTCTATTTTCGCGATAAATGTTTTTTTTTTCCAAAATCTGTGAATGCAGGTTAAAATATCTCCAAAAGTTATGCCTGTAAACTATAACGGTTAAAGAAATTTCGTACAAAATGTATGGGAATAGTTTTTACAATTTCTGAAATGTCTAGTACTCAAACCTCAGTCGGTCTGGTAGAGACTTTTGATTCTTATAAGAAACAGGATTGATTGGCATCAAAAAAAGTTTTTGTGTTAAATTACCATTTTCTTACTGACTGTACATTTTTTCCAAAATCTGTGAATGGAGTTCAGAATATGTCAAAAAGTTATGGAAGGTCTCTTAGGAACGTTTTCCTGTAACTATAATGGTTAAGGTACCTGCCCTTACTGTCCCGTCTCAAAAATCCACTACATACAAACATTGCAAGTTAAGTAAATAAAAGCTTTTAAAATACCTTGGCATTCTTCAACGATACGAATTTCTTTATTATATACCAACAAACAAAAAAAACAATCTACAATTGGCGGCCTTATCGCTTCTAGCGATCTCTACCAGACAACCTTTGGATGTACTATTTAGAATCGGTCCAATAGTTTTATTCAAAACTTAGTATCACACTTTTAAAATAATAGATTTAGTTTTTTTTATTAAATTGCTTGTCTCTTACTCATCGGATTAAGATACTAAATGCACCAGTTTTTATATCAAAACCTAAGCTATCCAACAGTAAAATCACATAGCAATCGGTCCAAATCAAATCAAATCATTTATTTGCAAGAAAACAAAATAGTAATATCAATTCGGTTCTTGTTAAATTTGTTTATCATAGTATTCAGCCTTTAAGCAAGCCTGCAAATATTTAGACTAGATCATTAAATTAACAACACAAAAAAAAACATTTCAAATATTACATTACACTAAAAATAAAAAGTAATATTTATAAAAATAATCCTTAAAGTATGCAGAAATGTCACCACAAAAAAGAGAAAATAATAATAAAAATAAAATATAATGTCACAATTTAGTCCAAATAAAAAGATAACCACACTTCTAAATTTAATAGATTTCGATTTTTGGCTTGGCTCCTACTCATCGGATTGAGATACCAAGTACACCAGTTTTTAAGTCAAAACCTAGGCTATCCAACAATGAAAATCGCATCTCAATCGGTCCAGTAGCGTTTAACGAGATGCGCTAACAGACAGACATTAAAAGTGTGGTACTAAGTTTTGAGGCCAGTGTATATCAGAATAACCTCTCTCGTTTCATATAGATTAGTTAAGTATTTAACACCATACATTTTGACGTGTGGTTTGAATGTTAACACAATGTTTTTGATGACTTCAGCTAATTGACCCGTTTTTCGTACTTACTATTACTTTATTCTATGGTATAATAGTGCAAAGAAAAGAGTGTGGTCGCCAGGGCCCTATTTCATAAAACAATAGTAGACTGACAAATGTCAATCGACAAATGTTAGTCAAACTACTGAAATGCATTTCATAAAAACCTGACAATTCATTCAATGAATTGTCAAAATATTACTAAATGTGTTTCATAAAACAATAGTAGTGACCAGCAGTCAACCGACAATTGTCTAACAAATTTTATTTTTATGAAACGGCGGTTGCTTAAAAATGACCACGATTTGTAGAATTGTCGTGACAATTGTGACAGCCGAAGCTTTACCCATCACACTACTATGACTGGCATTGTGCAATGCAATATGACTGATCGTCAGTCCCGTCGTGATTGTTTGTTATATGAAACGCAGGTTTGGCGTATTCGACTGACATTTGTAGGTTTATTATGATCTGTCGATTTATGAAATAGGGCACTGGTCGGTCGGTTGTTTTGTACAAAACCACAGAATAAATGATAGTAGGTACAGGTACAAAACGTTACATGGCCACGCGGGTTGTCAATGTAACGTTTTGTACAAAGAAATATTTAGAGAAACCCTTAGCCACCTATGGTCTAGGGTACTTAAAATAAGCTACTGAACAAGAATATATTATTTTTTAAATCGTGTCTGTTTGTTTGTTAGTTTGTCTGTATGTTTGTTTGCGCATCACGTAAAAACTGCTGAACTGATTTTGATGCAATTTCACTGTTGGATAGCTTAGGGTTTGGCATAAAAACTGGTGTACTTGGTATCTCAATCATATCAGTAGAAGCCGAGCAATCGATAAAAAAATTTTGACGGCTGAAGGAATTTTGATCAAATGTTGGAATATTGGTATTTTAGGTCTTGGAATAGTACATAAAGTACTAATAGTACATAACCTAGAGAAATGATCACGGGTGCGAAGCCGCGAGCATCAGCTAGTTATTTAATAAATGTTAAAATACATTGTACGGTATTTTGTTTTTCTATGCATCCAACCCTAACACTCAAGCGCGCGGTGTAGGTATTTTATGGACGAGAGTCGGAACATAGTAATACGAGTATCAACTGTAACTGACGACTATTAAGTGCAATTGAGCATGCACGCTTGATTTATGAATACCTACGTAATACGAACCTACGATTGTAGGCTATTAAATCGGCTGCTTTCTTCAAGATCAAAGTAGTACAACTTCTGTACTTGTACTATTATTAATTATTGTGTGGCGGAAGGCCAACGAACGAACGCTCAGTTGGTATGAGAGAACGTGGCGTACAGACAGACAGACTTAGAAAGTGATACTTATAAAATATTTCATGTAGGTTAAGGCAAACCGTTTAAAAAAACAGAGAAATACAAAGAATGTAGTAATGTTTTTTTAAATAATTTATAGAAAGAAAGTCAATTCATTGGTTGGGACTTGCGACCATACTAATGTAGGATAACGTTGAGGTTGAATCTAGCTATCATTATTTCTTCGTCGTCGTTCATGTTGCAATGCAATTGCCAGTGGATTCATGTGCCAGCGATCGTTTGTTTAACCCAACAAATGTATTTGGACGTACTTTCAGAGGCCAACAAACGTGCGGCAGCCGAATGTTATTCAGTGGGGTTCTTAGGGCTGGTCTGCACCTAAACGTAAGGAAATCAAATAAGTAACTATTTTTTGTACAACTCATATTTTTATTTATGTCATTTTCAACCATTTATTATAGAGAGATCCACTGGCCCTTTTAATAATGCACCATTATCAGTAAGTAGAGTTGCACCAGTTATACTTCTTCCTTTGTCACTTACTACAAAAGCTACTAAATCTGCAACCTCTTCAGCATCTGCAACTCTATTTAACAATGTTAAATTCTTGCACGATTCCCACAAGAGATTTAGATTATCTACATCCAAACCGGTACTTTGAAATAGATCTGTTTTTACAGGACCTGGATTAACACTGTTAACTCGAACTCCTTTGGGGGCGAGTTCTAATGCAATGCTTCTCGTAAAGTGATCTAAAGCAGCCTTAGATGTGCAATATGCAAAAGCATTCTGAACTACGTATAATCCGGCCACGCTTGATATGTTAATAATGTTTCCCTTAGTTTCCACAAGATGCTTGGCAGCAAGATGGGTCAAGTGCACGGCTGCGTGAAGATTTGTAGCCATTAATTTATCGTATAAATCCATAGCACTATCGTCCAAGATGCTAACGGCTCCACCAATTCCTGCATTGTTGACCAGGATATCGAGTTTTCCATACAAGCCGATGGTTTCAGCTACAATACTTTTCAGTTCGTATTCTTTCGTTATGTCAGCTGCGATAATTAATGGTTTCCCACCATGTTTCTGGCAGGTTTCAGAGACTTTGTTGAGCTTGTCTCTGTTTCTGCCGACGATTACGACTCGTGCACCTTCCTGAGTGAATTTGATTGCGATGGCAGCACCGATGCCAGAGCCACCACCGGTGATGAGAGCCACTTTATTCTTAAGATTTAAACTCATTTCGTGCAAGTAAACTTCTCTGCTTAGGGCTTTAAAACGGAATGATGATTTTTATACCTTATTAATATCATATCAATGTGCGTATCTCTATATCTACTTATCTTTACTTGTAAAATGAATCAGTAGATAACAAAAAGTCTGTACAATGAAGATAATAAAAAATGTCTAGGTTACTTGAAATAAGCTACTAAACGAGAATCTAACATTTTTAAATTGTGTCTGTCTGTCTATTTGTCTGTCTGTAAGGTGTTCATCTTGCGCCAACTGAACAACTGGTGCAGGGAGAATAGGTTTCAGGGCTCTGTCCCCTTCCTTTGGCTTGTCTCCGCCTGTGACTACAGGCGTGTCTGTAAGGGTATCACGTGAAAACTACTCGACCGATTGCCATGTAATTTTCACTGTTGGATACGACAAAGATAAGATAATACTTAGGATTGTAAAAAAAACTGGTGTACGGGTGTGGTGGTTGCACAATAAATAATATGGTCCTTGGTATCTCAATCCGATGAGTAAAAGCCGAGCAATTGGTAAAAAACTATTTGACGGCTGAACAAACTTTGAAGAAATGTAGTATATTGTAATTTGTAGGTACTTTTTGGTCCTGTAATAACACGAAGGTTCGTTTTAACCCAGAGAAATGACCACGTGACAAAAGCCGCAGCCACAGCTAGTCTTGTAATGAAATCATAGCAGAGCATGCTTGGATTTTCCTTGATTTTATCAATCGTAATCAACCAACAGCTATCTAAAGTATTATAGATACGACATCGATTGATTAAAATAATTGGTTTAAAACCCTTGTATGTTCTTTATAAGCTGTAGGTACCTACTTAACCTATATCCGCTGAATCCCCTTTGGCGCTATAGTGACTAGAATCCAAAACGGCAAATCCCTCCTGGTCGCTAGAGCAACCAAAAAAAAACATGGAAGTTAATTTTAACCGTTTGACCGATTTAAATCGATTTAAATGTAATCTCGCATATATTATCGAATTTGTATGTTTCTCTCTTCAAAGGGATACATATATTATACGTAAAAACACCAAAAAGTTTTTTTTTTTAAATAAAACCAAGGCCTTTCTCCGCGAACCGTAGTTTTTTGAAATATTTGTTGGTATTCACAAAAATATTCTGGTCACTTTTTGTACTAAACTGTGTTGATGTTTTAATGTTAACGGATAAATTGGTTCATATATTTAAAAGACAATGATCTATTATCTGACTTTATTTGGGTTGAAACAAAATAGTTATTATTATCTATTACTGATGCAAGTCAGTGAAAATGTATTGTAGGTTAGCTATGTGCAGCTATGTGCTGAATATTTCGTATAAAAACAATAATAACGAAGTAAAAAACCTAAAATACACGTAAAGGTACAAAAATGTAGATAAGAAGAGCAGGTTCATAGTTCATTATAATAAATAATAATTAATGAAAAGACTTACTACTGTACCTATGTGTTTTATATCAACCTATTCTATCGCTGAGCAAAGGTCGTCCCTACATCCTTCATTACTCAAAGCGTAATAAATAATCTATTACAATATACATTTAATTATCATGATAATGATATACGATTGTAGATTTTTAGAATTGTTTAAATGTACGGTTGGCGTTCGAGAAGTACGCACGAAAATGAGTCTAGTGAATAAAGTTGTTCTCGTGACTGGCGTTAGTTCAGTATTGGCGCTGCGATCGCTATAAAATTTACTGAAGAAGGAGCAAGAGTGGCTATCGTCAGGAGAAATGCAAACAAACTAAAGAGTGTATCAGAAATCTACGATAAATGAGGCGGTAAGCCACTGACCATCGTCGCTGATGTCTCCAAAGATGTCGATACGAAGAGAATCGTCACTGAAACAGTTAATTTCTTTGGAAGACTCGATATTTAAATCAACAATGCAGGCATCGGAGATTCTGCTACCATACTTGAAGGCAAAGCAATGGCTGTATTTGACAAAGTAACGGGCACTAACCTACGTGCAGCAGTTTACTTAACTCATAAATATCTCATGCTTTATTGATTTAAATAGAACATTAAATAGACAATCATAGATAAACAAATTATGAAAAAATATTGTCTCTAAGGTGTTTGAATTGCAAATTACAAGTACCATGTGCTGCGCCGCAAAAAAATACCACTGACATGACAGTGGTCTCGAAACTTATCTGAAAAACATTAAATGTTCGCAAATATGGCAAAGAGTAGTATTTGGAAATCAAGTGCATCTTTTTCAGTGAAAATCTTTGGAACAGCATTGAAAAAAAAAAACTTTTAAATCTCTCTTATATCTTCATATATACATTTAAAGAATTTTTCAATATAATCAGGACCGCGATGTGATACGTAGCGGTTTAAGGTTTCATCCGCACGACACACAATGTAATGCCGCTGGAGTATGATGATGCAACGTTGACGTACATGTGTCGTTGTTACCGTGGTTTTAATCTAGTTATGATTCAAAATCAACATAAATTACAAAAGGAACTTTTAATTGCGAAATACAATTTTCAATTGAATCACCGATGAGCTTTTAAATAAACAATAATGTTGTGTACCGAAACCGTTTTCGAGCAATTGTAAATGAATAGACTTTCTAGAGGTTTCTTTGCTTTTTTCAGATGTATACAACGGGCCCACGATAGTCTTATAATTTTTTAACCCATATGGGTTGCCCACAATAAAAGCTAGCTTTCGATTATTCTTCTCAAATGTTTTTATGTCTGAAAACGTTACAGGAAACTGTATATCATTTACGTTCAACGCTTCACGAAAATCCGGATAGGATGAAGTCTTGTTAGAATGAAAGTTAGTTGGGTATAAAGCTGCTGTTATACACCACATGAAACAACAATAATCTTTGTTTTTAATGTAAAGTCATGTCTTTTTATTTTTTGTGGCATTTCAATATAGGTAGAACCGCGTAATGGTTCATATTAATTAATGTTCACTTCCAAATTGACGTTACACAAAAATGACCATTCTGAATCTCTGTGTTCAAATGACTTTACTTTTTATTTTATCGAACTTATAATATCTGAAAAAAGAAACACATCAAAATCATAGCTTTTGTATAAAACTCTATTTATAGTCAAACAAAATAAATAAAAATATAGATACACTTCATTCGATTCTAAACCGTAACTTAGGTTCTAGCCGGAGATGCAAGACGTCTTGAAAGTTGCAATACAGAATGAAGTGTTCGCAAGGTGGAGCGCTAATATTGGGTTTGAGCATTTGATTTAGTTACCCCGTACCCGCTAGAAGACTGTTTTATCTTCGATTTTGAGGGAGTTTATTTTGACGAGGGATCTGCCGTTCTCTTTGCTCTCTGATCTTGGGGAGACTTTTCTTCTGAGTCTGAATCAGATCTAAAAAATATATATATAAATATATATTAGAAAACACATACAAAAAAAATTCAATTATAAATTTCAGAATCGTTTGTTAATCGTACCCAAATAACTCGTGTGTTCTTGATTTTTTGCTTGGTGGACCCGATATTGCTGCAGCAGGGGAGGCACGCTGTTTCTTTGACTTTATCTGCGGTGGTGGCGCGTACAGTGGAGCTGAATATTCGTATTCGGAGTCCAACCTAAAATATACAATAATATTAAATTAAATTCTGAAAAAACTTAGAACAAATTTGAACACAATAAAATTTTAAAAAGTCAAATACACACATATTTATTTATTTGTTTTTTTTTTCACTTGCAATTTTCTTGAAAATAATGATATTTGTAAATTAAAATTGTCGAATCGAACTATATCACCTTAATAATCATCCAAATACGAACTCTGTTTTAGAACTGTTTAAAAATTATATCTGCCGGTTTGTTTGCTGTCTGTATGTTTGTTCACGCAGCAATACGTAAAAACTACTGGACCAATTGCGGTGCGGTTTTCATTATTTATTTTTTATGTTTTATTGTATATAATTACGCACCAGGGTCCACACTTTTTTGTTGCTTAATTTATTATGTTACATTTTCATTCTTATATTACAAGGTTAGAAAAATTACTCTAGAAGACAATGTTTTTTTTTAAATATATATATATATATATATATATATATATATTAAGAAAAATTAGATAGGTAATTTTAGATTAGGTAATTAGATAGGTAATTTTAGATTAGGTAATTAGAAGGTTAGAAAAATTACTCTAGAAGACAATGTTTTTTTTTAAATATATATATATATATATATATATATATATATATATATATATATATTTAAAAAAAACATTGTCTTCTAGAGTAATTTTTCTAACCTTGTAATATAAGAATGAAAATGTAACATAATAAATTAAGCAACAAAAAAGTGTGGACCCTGGTGCGTAATTATATACAATAAAACATAAAAAATAAATAATGAAAACCGCACCGCAATTGGTCCAGTAGTTTTTACGTATTGCTGCGTGAACAAACATACAGACAGCAAACAAACCGGCAGATATAATTTTTAAACAGTTCTAAAACAGAGTTCGTATTTGGATGATTATTAAGGTGATATAGTTCGATTCGACAATTTTAATTTACAAATATCATTATTTTCAAGAAAATTGCAAGTGAAAAAAAAAACAAATAAATAAATATGTAAGTGTGTATTTGACTTTTTAAAATTTCTACTATATATATATATATATACTACTTCTAATTACTACAGTTTTGGTTCTCATTGTTGGGTAGCTTGTGGTTTGACTTAAAAACTGGTGTACTTGGTATCTCAATCCGAGGAGTAGAAGCCGAGCAAACGATAAAAACTTTTTGACGGCTGAAGGAATTTTGACCAAATGTTGGTATATTGGTATTTTAGGTCTTGGAATAGTACATAGAGTACTTTTAACCTAGAGAAATGACCGCGCGTGCGAAGTGGGTACATTTCATTCATCCCATTCCATTTCGTCTTCATCGCAAAAGTTTCATAAGCTACTTTTTACCCGACCGTAGTCATTTTTAGTTTTCGAACTTATGACTTCTTTTAATTTTTTGTTAACACTAGCTGCTGCGCCCTGTGGCTTTGTCTATAACTGAGGTAAAAAGTAAAAAAAATGGCATTCGGACCACTATACTCCGCACTACCTATACAAAAAATGGCATTCGGACCACTGTACTCCGCACTACCTATATAAAAAATGGCATTCGGACCACTGTACTCCGCACTAACTATACAAAAAATGGCATTAGGACCACTGTACTCCGCATTACCTATACAAAAAATGGCATTCGGACCACTGTACTCCGCACTACCTATACAAAAAAAAACAAGCTGCAATAAGCGGTCTTATCACTTCTAGCGATCTCTACCAGACAAACTTTGGATGGACAGTATCAGAAGAAGAAGAAATAGACGGTAATGTAATATTTAGAATCATTTAACTAAAACAAAAAACAATTTACATATGTCTAACCTCGAATTATGATTTATCGCAATGATTTTGAATTTTGAATTACGCTTACTGTTTATCGCCATATTTTTAAAAATCGATATGGATTTAGCGCGATCATGATGCACACCCCAGACACAGAAAATATAATAGAACAAGGCATAGGTTGATTCAAGAGGAAGGGTTTTGTGTGAATTTAGTCGATCTGGGGCGAATTATCTTGACAAAGTCGGAAACAGCCGCCCCGGTAGTGTTTTTTGCGTACTCTGCGTATTCTATTAAATGTATATGAAAACTATGTATCAAAGGGTTGTCCTTCAAAAAACTTTATAAAAAGTTATATAAGTTTAAAAAAAACACTTCATCATATCTATTACAGAAAGCTCATTATAAACGTTTCCCAGTAACAAAAAACACCTATTTTAAGGCCTCAAGGCCTCAAATTTCTAGACCTCTGTAAAATCTTTATAAAGATCTCTTGAATTTTGCGGTGTATAAGGCCTTCAAAACTTAGCAAGTACCACACTTTTAAAATTAATAGAATTAAAAATTTTAATTGATTGGCATTGGCTTGAGATATCAAGTACACCAGTTTTTTAGTCAAAATCTAACCTATCCAACAGTGAAAATCGCATCGCATACGGTTCAGGCCGGTGACCGCCTAACTTAAAGCTTTAGTGATAGCGATACTAATGCACTGTCCGTCCTTGTCATTGTGCTATAAGACAAGGACGGACAGGACGGAGCTTTTTTTTTACACAAGTATGGCGAAGCAAGGGAAGGGTAATGAGTTTAACAGTTTATGTATGTATGGATGTGGGTATATGGATGGCATAGGCTATTTTTTTTACTCAACTACGGCGAAACTGAGGAAGGGTTATGTATTCAAACTAAAAACTTGGTCCGTGTTTGACAAGCGAGGTATCAATCGATTCGTCTTCATTTATAGAGTGTCATAGGCAAGAAAGAAACTGACTACGGCAGCACTTACTTACACGACCGTAGTCGAGTTTTAGTTTTGAACTTGTGTCTTGTTTATATGTTGATCGCTTTTAGCGATAAGACCGCCCATTGTGCCCATGTTTTATATATTATCCTTTGATTTTGCTCTCTACTAACATCAAAAAGGTTATATATATAGATATGTTACGACTGTCACTCACGAATTAGTTAGGTGTGCTTTCATCTGGGCTGGGGTTTCCCCCGCCTGCAGCACCTGCGATGCCAGCGCCACTGACGCAACGGGCGACACGCGCGGCAATCCGCAGTTCGCGTCGTGCCCTCACTACGCAAACTCCTGAGGATGGACGTCGTTAACGTCCGAACACCGGTCGAATTGTTTGACGAAATAACTCGTGAATAATGAAGTGTTTCTTATTATTATTATGTTGTTAGAACCCCTGTGAGTGTTTATATGTAGGTACCCAAGTTTGGAACACTGAAAATTTTGTGCTACTCCCGCGGTACTCTAAATAGTGACACTTGTTTCGGATTTTTGAAAAAAAAACTACACTAGAGAGCAATTTTCGGGTATCCTTAATCTACACTTTTGTATAGGAAACTGAGTTTTCTACAATTTTGAGCTCAACTTGAACTCTGGTTCAATACTTGTGGAGATACAGCCAGACAAAGATGAGCAAATTTTTTCAACAAATATGTATAATTATGTGAAAATGTAGGTTTGGTAATTTCCAAGATAAGTACAGGCTAAACTTTTTTTTTTATAGAAAAGTCATGAGAGAGGAATTTGTAGAGAAATTAATTAGCTTCAATTTCATTCAATTAGCTTTAAAAAGCCTCATAGTTTCCTCAAAAACTAAAAGTAAAGATAAGTACCCGAAAACGCTTCCCTAAAGTAGTTTTTTCGAAAAAACTGAAACAAGTGTCAGAATTTCAAGCACCACGGTAGTAGCTCAGTGCTTATTAGCTCAGTGTTGCAAACTTGGATATAAACTACTCTCGCTCATGGGTCCTAACAATATAACATTATAAATTTGTAATTTTAACTGCACTTTTACCTATAGTAAAAAATCATTATAAATTGAGCTTCATTCTTTCCGTGTTTAAAGCGGTGGGTATAAACGGTTTACTAAGGAATTTCGGGGGGGGTTTGAACCCCCAAAACCCCCCCTTGCCTACGGCCTTGCCCCGGCGGTCATAAACACAAGATAGATTTCATTTTGACGACCAATAAGCATATATTCAATGATGTCTCTGTGATCAACAGGGTTAATACCGGCAGTGGTCACCGATCAGACACATTTAATATCAACAAAAGGCTGGAAAGGTATTTAAAAATTTATTATAAAGTTTATATATTTACTAGTATTTGCTATTTACATATTATCTTGCTATTTATATTTTGTTCAAATTTATTTTTGTTTTATTTCTTTGTAATCTACTTTTCTTTTATTTTTTGTGTATTATACTCAAACTTTGCACACCAACAACTCTATTATATAGTCATGTGTCTCAATATAGCCTACGGTTGCCTGGAAGAGATCGCTGCTTAGCGATAATGCCGCCGATTGAACTATTTTTAAATGTTTATTTTTGTTAGTAAGTGTTTCATTGGTGCAATAAAGTATTATCTATCTAAAAACATTACAATGAAAACAAACGTAAATCGTTGATACGGAAATTATACTCATTTTTTAATTAAAAGTAAAAGGTTCTCATTCTCAAAATTTGAGACAAAATATACATCAAAACCTTTGTACTATTAATTATACTGTGACAAGAAAACATAAATATTACCAACAACAATTTATGTTACATATTTCACAATGTAATATTACATTGTGTAAAGTAACTAAATTCTGTACAGATACGTTATCGTACTATTATAGGATAATTTTATTACGCGACCTTGATATAGTTTTTAATGCTGCGTACAGACCGGCCAAACGAACACCAACGATTCGATGGCCTTCGTTGGTTTGCGTTTGCCGGCAATCTACCGCTTTGCGGTAGCATCAAAAGAATAAAAACAATCGACCGAACTCTGTATGGACGGGCGCCGAAACCTAACGAACGAACGCTCAGTTGGTAGGAGAGAACGTGTCATACAGACAGACTTAGAAAGTGATACTCATAAAATATTTCGTGTGGGTAAAGACAAAATAGAGAAATACAAAGAATGGAGTATGTAATGGGTTGTTTTAAAGACATTTATACAAAGAAAAGACAATTCTTTGGTTGGAACCTGTGACCTTACTAATGTAGGATAACGTAGAGGTTGTAAAAGTAGCCATCGTAATTTCTTCGTCATTGTCCATGTTGCAATGTAATTTTATTGGTTTACTTAGTGAATTAATGTACCAATGATCGTTTGTTCGAACCAACAAATGTATTTGGACATACTTTCAGAGGCCAACAAACGTGCGGCAGCCTAATGTTATTCAGTGGGGTTCTTTGGGCTGGTCTGCACCTAAACGTAAGGAAATCAAATAAGTAACTATTTTTTGTACAACTCGTATTTTTATTTATGTCATTTTCAACCATTTATTATAGAGAGATCCACTGGCCCTTTTAATAATGCACCATTATCAGTAAGTAGAGTTGCACCAGTTATACTTCTTCCTTTGTCACTTACTACAAAAGCTACTAAATCTGCAACCTCTTCAGCATCTGCAACTCTATTTAACAATGTTAAATTCTTGCACGATTCCCACAAGAGATTTAGATTATCTACATCCAAACCGGTACTTTGAAATAGATCTGTTTTTACAGGACCTGGATTAACACTGTTAACTCGAACTCCTTTGGGGGCGAGTTCTAATGCAATGCTTCTCGTAAAGTGATCTAAAGCAGCCTTAGATGTGCAATATGCAAAAGCATTCTGAACTACGTATAATCCGGCCACGCTTGATATGTTAATAATGTTTCCCTTAGTTTCCACAAGATGCTTGGCAGCAAGATGGGTCAAGTGCACGGCTGCGTGAAGATTTGTAGCCATTAATTTGTCGTATAAATCCATAGCACTATCGTCCAAGATGCTAACGGCTCCACCAATTCCTGCATTGTTGACCAGGATATCGAGTTTTCCATAGAAGCCGATGGTTTCAGCTACAATACTTTTCAGTTCGTATTCTTTCGTTATGTCAGCTGCGATAATTAATGGTTTCCCACCATGTTTCTGGCAGGTTTCAGAGACTTTGTTGAGCTTGTCTCTGTTTCTGCCGACGATTACGACTCTTGCACCTTCTTGAGTGAATTTGATTGCGATGGCAGCACCGATGCCAGAGCCACCACCGGTGATGAGAGCCACTTTGTTCTTAAGATTTAAACTCATTTCGTGCGAGTAAACTTCTCTGCTTAGGGTTTTAAAACGGAATGATGATTTTTATACCTTATTAATATCATATCAATGTGCGTATCTCTATATCTACTTATCTTTACTTGTAAAATGAAGCAGTAGATAACAAAAAGTCTGTACAATGAAGATAATAAAAAATGTCTAGGTTACTAAGCTACTAAACGAGAATCTAACATTTTTAAATTGTGTCTGTCTGTCTATTTGTCTGTCTGTAAGGTGTTCATCTTGCACCAAACTGGTGCAGGCAGAAAAGGTTTCAGGGCTCTGCCCCTTTCCTTTGGCTTGTCTCCGCCTGTGACTACAGGCGTGTCGTAAGGGCATCACGTGAAAACTACTGGACCGATTGCAATGAGATTTTCACTGTTGGATAGCTTAGGATTGTCAAAAAAAGGTGAATGGGTGTGGTGGTTGCACAATAAATAATATGGTCCTTGGTATCTCAATCTGAGTAAAAGCCGAGCAATCGTTAAAAAAGTATTTGACTGCTGAACAAATTTTGATGAAATGTAGTACATTATAATTTGTAGGTACTTTTTAATTTGTAGGTAATCCAGAGAAATGACCACGTGATCAAAGCCGCAGGCACAGCTAGTCTTGTAATGAAATCATACGAGAGCATGCTTGGATTTCCCTTGATTTTATCAATCGTAATCAACCAAAAGCTATCTAAAGTATTATATATGCCCTTAGATACGATATCATTGATTAAAATAATTGGGTTTTAAACCCTGGTACGTTCTTTATAAGCTGTAGGTACCTACTTAACCTTTATTTAAAAGACAATGATCTATTATCTGACTTTATTTGGGCTGAAACAAAATAGGTATTTTTATGGTCACGATAGTCATGCACAGTAACAACACTCTTGTAACACTGCTGCATAATGGATACCTATTGCTGATACAAGTCAGTGAAAATGTATTGTAGGTACATAGCTGAATATTTCGTATAAAAAGAATAATAATGTAGATAAGAAGAGCAGGTACTAGTTCATTATTATAAATAATAGTTAAGTAAAAGACTTACTACTGTACCTATGTGTTTTTTGACAACCTATTCTATCGCTGGGCAAAGGTCGTCCCTACATCCTTCATTACTCGAAGCGTAATAAATAATCTATTACAATATACATTTAATTATCATGATAATGATATACGATTGTAGATTTTTAGAATTGTTTCAATGTACGGTAGGCATTCGTGAAGTACGCACGAAAATGAGTCTTGTGAATAAAGTTGTTCTCGTGACTGGCGCTAGTTCCGGTATTGGCGCTGCGATCGCTATAAAATTTACTGAAGAAGGAGCAAGAGTGGCTATCGTCGGGAGAAACGCAAACAAACTAAAGAGTGTATCAGAAATCTGTGAAAAACGCGGCGGCAAACCACTGACTATCGTCGCTGATGTCTCCAAAGATGACGATACGAAGAGAATTGTCACTGAAACAATTAATTTCTTTGGACGACTCGATATTTTAATCAACAATGCAGGCATCGGTGATTCTGCTAGCATACTTGAAGACAAAGCCATGGCTGTATTTGACAAAGTAATGGGCACTAACCTACGTGCAGCAGTTTACTTAACTCATCTCTCTGGAAAACATCTGGTCGAAACTAAAGGAAACATTATCAATATATCGAGTGTGGCTGCTCAGCATGTGATCTCGAAGACTTCTTTTTCATACGGAGCGTCAAAAGCTGGATTGGATCACTTTACCAGAAGCATCGCTTTCGAACTAGCTTCGAAAGGTGTGAGAGTGAATGCTATCAACCCTGGACCTGTGAAAACTGAGATAATTGAAAATACAGGAGTAAGCCAAGCTATTTCTAATCACATTTGGAATGTAATGAAGAAATCTACAGCTCTTGATAGGATAGCTGATCCTGAGGAAATAGCAGACTTGGCGGTATTTTTGGCTAGTGACAAGGCCAGGAGTATTACAGGGTCAACCATCCTAACTGACAATGGTTCTCAGTTTATGGGTTCATGGGATACGCAAACTGGAAAATAAATAATTTTCTTGTCCATGTACTTTCTTTATTTAGCTGTTAATAAAGTTATAGTTATAGTTGTTGTTCACCATTAATATTTGTTTTGTTTAAGACAAATCAGTACCAAACCAATAGATCACACTCTGTGACCTTTGTATTTGCATGTAATGTACTGTTATTTACAATGATATGGTAATTACAAGTATAATCAAACACGATGATGCTACTTTTTGACTCATAGGTGTATTAAAAAAAACTGGTTCTCATTAGTGGTTCATCAACCTTCCTAATTGTTTATAAACCCTAATTAAGAAAACTTCAAATAAAAATCATTAATCCCTCAATCATTAGCCAACAATGGCGAAGCAAGGGAAGGGTAATGAGTTTAACAGTCTATGTATGTATGTATGTATGTGGATCTGTGGATGTTCCACTACAGCGTCGTCCCTATTGGACCGATTTTGACAAACGAGCTGTCAATCGATTCGTTTTCAGGTAAAGAGTGTCATAGTTTTCTTTTTTTACCTGACTACTGTGAAGAAAAGGAAGGGTTATGTGTACAAACTAAAAACTTGGTTCAATTTTGACAAGCGAGGTATCAATCGATTTATCTTCATGTATCACTCTATACATATAGGCTACTCTTTTTACCCAACTACGGCAAGGCAAAGGAAGGGTTATATGTTCAAACTGGAAACTTGGTCCGATTTTGACAAGCGAGGTTTCAATCGATTTGTCTTCATCGCAAGAGTGTCCTAGGTTTTTTACCCGACCGTAGCCGGGTAGTTGTTTATGAACTTATATATTGTTTGTATACAAGATTTGCTGGTTTAGAAGTATAGGATATCTATATGTTTTGAAGGATTAACTAATTTAGATTTAATTAACCACAAGTTCCATAGTGTTTATATACTTACGCCTAGTTTAATTATTTTGTCACCTGTTATCGTGTGACAATATCTTTTGGACTTAAAAATATTCGTATCTTATCAAATAAAGTAGTCACTTATCGTTTGAATATTTGAATGTAACCTGATTATTGTCACACGTTAAATAATTATTACATAAGTAGGTAATAAATGTAGGTTGTATTTGGAATATGAAAATATCGCCATCAGGGGATATACTTACACCAAGTCTATAATACCAGCGTAGATGTTACCTATAATTTATTCTGTGATGTTACTACGTACTTGCATGATTTAGCAAAACTCTGCTTTCTCCTATGTAGGGCAGTCTAGGAATATCATATTTTTAAGAATAGTCTTGGCTTCTTGGTTATGGCCTCTGTGGCTTGTTGTCACAATTCTGCCAAAATTGCCGCATTCCACCTTTAGATGCTATACCATTTGTGTTAACACGAATGACTAGCGCTCAATCAGCGTTTCTCTTACGAAAAATCAGCAATGTTAGCACGGTTGACATCTACAAGTGAAACGTGTTGCTGCTCAACACAACAGGGTCCCGACCACAGAACTCGGTTTCAATCAGATTGTCACTTTGTTCATATCAATTTCAACTCTATCGCAACGCATTAGTGATAGTGATATTGAAAATCGGATTGAAACCAAGATAGATAATAGCACTACTGTTCTATTTACTTTTGAAGCACCATTCCCTCATCCCAAGTAATTTAAAACTAGGAAATGAAAAGAATTATACAAAATCTTACACTACCGCAAAACCAAGCAAAACAATGTTTTTTTTTATTTAAAATTACATGCTCTGCTGCTAAATTTTGACACTTGTCAAAAAGTAGCATTTCGAACCCACAAAAAACATGGGTTCGGAATGCTACTGTGTGGTTTAAAACGATGCTAGTTTCCGTAGTTATGACATTTTGCATTGTGAAACGTTTGACATTTGTTATTTGTGCTAGTATGTGGAACGACATTGGGGCTAAAAAAGTTAACATTGCTAGCATTTTGCTCTAAGTGGAACGCGCCTATGTTATGATATTTTCAAAAACTATGGAGATGCTGATTTCAAATAATATGGTCCGTATCTCTAAGAATTTCATAGGTGGTGTGGAGGAAGTATCATCTAGAATTTAGGGAAAACATCATAATTTAATTTTATTTATATTTATAAGTTTACATAATATATAACTAATTAATGAGGTAAAGGTATGGGATAAAATACATTTGAAAGGGGTTTAGCTGGAGGGAGGATATCATATAAGGAACATCGTAATTTTGAGCAATTGAAGAATATGATGTGGTCCACATTTTCTTTGGTTTAGACCACATTCACATATAGAATCATCCTTAATCCTAAACTTGGCCTAATGAACAGGATTACATGAATGACCTAATCGTAGTCGGCATATTGTGGAGGTGGTTATTTTATTAGCCTTGCGAAATTTAAAAAACCACGGAACATTAGGGATCACTGGTTGAATGTCACCATAGTGTTTGCCCTTCTGTTTTTAGAACTTTCCCAATACTTCAACCAAGCATCTTTGAGATGAACTTTAGGGAGAAGACAAAGGTCATGGGAGTATATTTTAAAATGTTCAACATTATACTGACAAAGCTGTCAGCTGATAATCATACGTCATTAATTTTTCCGGACATGTTGTGTCTAGCTCACCTGAAAAATCCTCAATTGTTATTAAAAGTGATAAGTTGATGAGTATATTTATCTGGGTATATTTATCTGAGTATATTTATCTGGGTATATTATCTGAGTATATTTATCTGGGCCAGATAGTCTCTTTCAGCAACCGGCAGGATATTGAAATCGATCGCCGAGTCGAGAACGCTTGGAGGAGCTATTGGTCCATGAAGGACCTTATGAAGGGCGACCTTCCGCTATCACTAAAGCGAATACTCATCGACACGTGTATTTTGCCAGTCCTGACCTATGGTGCTCAGACGTGGTCACTGACCGAATCTCAGAAGTCCAAACTCAAGGTTTGCCAAAGAGCAATGGAGCGAAGCGTGTTAGGAATTAAGAGGACCGACAGAGTTCCGAATTCCACAATTCGTTCAAAAACAGGAATCGCTGATGTGGGGACTAAGACTACTAGGCTAAAATGGGAGTGGGCGGGACATGTGAGCCGAATGCACCTAGATCGCTGGGCAAGAGTTGTCACGACATGGGTGCCTGATCAGGGGCGTCGTCGCCGAGGCAGACCCAGGAAGCGATGGCGTGATGACCTCGATGCCTTCTAGGAGGGATGGTCAGAGATTGCAGGGGATCGGGAAGTCTGAAAGGAAATGGGGGAGACTTTTGCCCAGCTGTGGGACAAGATAGGTTAAAAAAAAAAAGTTGATGAGTAATCTGTTGATATTTCTGAAATCATTGCTTGTTTTTAAAATTGTATTGTTCGTAGAACATAGCAGATGTATTGTATAAATAGCTCTTAGTGTATTTATTCGCAATATAGCTCAAATAACAGGTTATCAGCCGGAGGCCACAACTGGTACAGCAAATTGGTTAATAGCCCATTTATGGCCACGTTAATGGGCAAAACTGGCACTCGTACATAACCAGTTTTAGCCACCTAGCTGTTTTGGACTACTGTATTCTGTTTAACATGTAGATAACAATATTATAATACATTTTTACAGGAATTATAAGTTTTGGTGATATCTAGTAGTTGTGTAAACGGCGTGAAAAATATATATTTCATTATTCACCACATAAAGTTGGCTTGGCTTTAGAAGCAATTAGAGCAGGAATGAACGTATCCACCACCAGCAAAAACTTTAATGTTCCTCGAACAACAATAAGACAACGCTTTCTGGCAACGCGCCGGAAAAAGCTGGGCTTGTTGAACCTCAAGCCATTCTTGGAGAGGAAATCAAAAATAGTTTGGTGGATTGGATAGATGCGCTCATGTTGGATTCCCCGGTAATAAAGAGAGGCTACTTGACTCCGTCTAAAAGTACTAAAATATAAGTACTTACAAAATATTTATTTTCTTTTAAAAGTGGCCAAAACTGGTACTCATTCTGGCCACTACCGGTGAAAAAAGTGGCCAGAAATGGGTCAAGAGTCCCTTGATTGATATTTTTATTTATATTAAAGGAAAACAATACACAGGGCCTTTCCATAATGTTGGTAATAGATACAGAAATGTATATTTGACGAACTACGTCATAGTTACTTAAAGTTAGGTTAGTTAGTTTAGTTTATTCATTAAATAGTTATTATATGAAACAAAAAAAACTTAAAGTGGCCAAAACCGGGACGTCTGCCTTATGTATCATAAGTATCATGTTATCGTAGTATAACCATATAATAAATAATAGTAATAACAGCACGCGATAACAGCTGGAAGGATTTTGATAAAATTTGGAATGGAGATAGCTTTTATCCTGGAATAAAACATAGGATACTTTTTGACCAGGAAAATGGTAAGTTTCCACGGGGAAACTGTTTTTTTTTATTAGTCGCTGTAAGGAACAGTTGCCATGGAAAAGAAATAATAACAAATCTGTCAAAAACATTAAGATCGTTGGTGTTATACTTTTGCATTGGTTTTTAATATCCTAGAAGAACATAGGATGCTTTATTCGCGATAAACTGAAGTCTGCGCGGACAAAGTTGCGGGCGAAAGCTTAGATATTATTAAACTTATCTGTGAAGCAAACAGTCATATCCAGCGCAACGTAAAGTTTCCCGCAAAGTTCATACCCAGTTCGATCCTCCATTCCCATTCCTTATCCACTACGGATCTAAAACTTTTGGTACTTTTATTTATTCTGTGCTTGAAGGCCTTATACTACGAGCATTTTTTATGCAATATTCGGAATGTTCGTCTCGAGGCTTGTTTTCTAGAGCTGCTGTATATATCCCATGCTTTCCTCTATCCGGCGGACAATCCCAGCATCCGGACAGTTCTGGAATATATTTGGCGAATTTTAGAATGTTACTGTGAGGAGTTACGCTAGTTTTCACTCTTTATTTTGTCTCCGCTCCTGTTCAATGCCTAAATCAAACTTATAATGCGCTCTTTAATTTTGAGATTCTTAGACTAATGGCACTATTTTGAATCCAGAGCGGAGTTAAGGAGTCTAGAGTAGAATCTCGAGCGAAGCGAGGGATTCATACGTAGAATCCTGATCGTAGCGAGGGTTTAAATAAACGTCGCCCGAGGAAAAATAATTTTGCGTCCGAGTGATACTCGTAAACTCTACTTTTCATCCCCCTCTATTAGAAAAATAAATAAAAGGCACTTGGGTACTCCCATTTCAGCTAAGTACCATTTCTATCGCATCAGCTTTCAAATATAAAAAAACGCATCAAAATCGTCCATTCGTTTGGGAACAACGATCGTCATTGGAAGCTACGACATAAAAAACCGCAGCTAAGTCGGTCCATTCGTTTGGAAGCTACGATTCTCACCCCCCGTGTTCTAGACTCCTCCCCCCACTCCCCATATAGCTAAAAACGATCTCGTTCACATAAGCTTTCAGAAAAAATACTTCTTCAAAATCTGTTCATCGTGTGGGGTTCGGGAGCTTATGCTCCAATTATTGTTTGGACGACACGTGGGTGTGGCTGATCAGATCACAGACAATTTTATTTAATATATATAGTTCAATAATATTTTTAACTCCCGAACAAAGAGGCGGGTGTTATAAGTTTAGGGTGTGTATCACTGTGTGTGTGTTTGTGTGAGGGTGTGTGTATGTGTGTGTGTATGTATGTGTGTGTATATGTGTGTGTTTGTGTGTGTGTGTGTGTGTTTGTGTGTGTCTGTGGCATCGAAGCTTCCAAACGAATGTACCGATTTTGATGTGGTCTGATGTGATGTGATCGAGATGGTTCTTAGATATATGTGGAGGGGGAGGGGAGAGGGAGGAGGTGAGAAAAGGGTGGTGAAAATCGTAGCTTCCAAACAAATGTACCGATTCAGCAGTGGTATTTTGTGTTTGAAAGCTGGGGTAAACGAGATGGTTCTTAGCTATAACAGGGGGATGGAGCGAGGGAAGGGGGGGAGGTATATTTCAAAGCTAAACAAGATTGTTCTTAGCTATAATGGGGGGGGAGGGGGGGGGGGTGAAGATCGTAGCTCCCAAACCCATTTTGATGCGGATCTTATGTTTGAAAACTGATGTGATCGAGATACTTTTCAGCTATAATGGGATGTGGGGAACCGAGGGTTATATATTTTTTAATTTGTGCTTGTTATTGTTACTAACATACATTATGATAATTTTTAAGTACTAATTAGAAGGGATCAATATGGTCTTATAAATAAAAATGATTTGAAGGAGAATGGGCAAGATTGTATGGCTCCAATAACAATACATTACAAAGCTGAAACGGTGACGCTTCGCTCGCTCGCTCGCTATTGATTTCTTGTTTTCATTATGTTGACATGTTAATTTGCTTTATATAATATAAGATTTTGTAATTATCATTGTGATTGTATTAATTCGGACATGATAGGTATAAAAACCGTTATCTAATAAATGAAATGAATGTAGTGCCAGAATGTTTAGTCTTACATCAAATGAGAAATATGAATGGATGTTTTACCACAGAATAAATATATAATAATAAATAAATATATTTGATACAATTCCACACCAAAATTACCTAGCCCCAAACTAGGATGCCTTTTACTATCACTCAGTCCCAGCCCGTGTCAGTCCACTGCTGGACATAGGCCTCTCCCAAAGCACGCCACTGAGCCCGATCTTCGGCTCTTCTCTTCCAACTGCTGCCAGCCACTTTGCGTATATCGTCGCTCCACCTAGCTGGAGGGCGCCCTACACTGCGTTTACTGAGTTATCAGTCCTTCGACAGATATGACCAGCCCACTGCCACTTCAGCTCACTAATCCTGCTCACTATGTCGATAACTTTGGTTCTCTGCCGGATAAGCTCATTCCGGATACGATCTTTCAGAGATATTCCAAGCAAAACCCTTTCCATATCCCGCTGAGCGACCTTAAATTGGTGGACTAGTCATACCGTGAGTCCACGACTCGGCTCCGTATGTCATAACAGGTAGGACACACTGGTAGAAGACTTTTGTCTTCAAACTCTTCAAAGTCTCGACGAAGATTCGCAATGGGCACTAGATAACGGATAAACTTACATAGATAGGTATCTGCCATTATTATATCCATGACTCGGAAACAAACATTTCTGCACACAAATGATTGCACCTTGCAGGATTCGAACCCGCGACCGTTTAATAAAAGTAAAATTTAAAAAATAGGAGTAGTAGTAGTAGTAGTAGTAGTAGTAGTAGTAGTTTAAATAATAGTACTCTTTTACCAAGTTTAGTGTGTCCAGCCAGTGTGACTGGCTGGACACACTAAACTACTACTTATTGTAACACATGTGACAATTAATGTATTCCTATCTGTTTCCTTATACATATTGCAGACCCAAAATTACCTTTACCTCGGACCTCGAAATAGGAAACCTTTATAGCAGTCAAAATTGGATTATTCTAGCCTCGAAAAGCTCAGCTTCAGGTAACTAACTCCGAGCCTATCTAAAACGAAGAGCCGTACTTTACGGACGCGAGAATCGTTCCACTGTTATTGCAACGGCACACTGGAAAATGCGATTTGCTGGCAATTTCTGTATTTTTTTCTATTTTCCCGGTTCGAATGGATTGGCAGATTTACTGGCAAGCTCCGATCGAAATACGTTTTTTGGTATGGGAAAACATTAGCTATGTGTTTTTAACTTTACCGATATTTTGTCAGTATACAATAAAATCGTGCCCTAAAATTCAATTGGTGCTTCATATGGGATATGATGTTTGGTAATAAGTCCTGAGATCGGGCATCAAGGTAAAATGGTTATAAACTAAAGGATAAAAATGCTACAAAATGTATTGGCATTTTACATCGCGATCGTCCTTTTCCTTTTTCTTCTTCCAGGTTTGGGGCAATTTTGCAGTAATTATTCTAAGAGTCTGAGATAAGATTTCGCCGGCATGCGTCAGCGTCGTTGGTAGTGTCGGTACACACTCACACAGCTCAAACCTGTCCGAAACCAGGTCTGATCAATTTTACGGCATTTCATCCATGAGTTTATACCTTTTTAAATAAATATGATTCGCAATCGCGATAGTTTTATAAATCAAATTTCAAAAAGTTAATCAGTTTCTGAATATGTCGATTTAGATACACATTGTACAATCGTTTTATGACGGTTATTGTTACCAGTTTAGGGCTCGTATTAATAAATATCTCTTGGTGGAACTCTCAAGTGCGATATCAACTGATACGCTCTCAAGTTGTGATCAGCATCTTAACGTCGCTGATTAATAAAGACATATCAAGAGCATCTCAGATCATGTCACTTTCAAGAGCCGCATCTCAAGATGCAACGTCACGAACCAGAACTTGAGAGCAAGATTGAATGAACTAGGAATGAACGATTTATTTTTTCTTATATAACGTTAGGCCGCCCATTGTACCTTTCATTTCATGAGTTTATCCTCTACATTACCTTCTTCTTGGTGTGCAATAAAGTGTTGTTGTATTGTATTGTTAGATTAAAACTTATTACACAAATTTGAGTTTGTTCTCAAATCTGTGAGTTGAATTATATTAAATGCAATTATAGGTGCCCATATTACAGGGTATCCTAGTTTGGGGCTAGGTAATTGGTGTGGAATTGTCCCGAATATATTATTATTATATTATTATTACATGTAATGTTTATTTTTTACATAATTATTAAAACCTTACTTTACTTTTTTTTATAAGAAACCAAAAAAAAAAACATATTTTTAATGTTACACTATCTATTTAAAAATACTAAACGCAATTCATCAACAAATTACTATAATTTATAAAGAAAAAAAAAGTTGATCAACCATCATTCCAGCGCGTATCCTTGCTTCCGAATTCGGATCTTTTTAGAGTTCAGCGAGTCCTCGCCAGTTTCTGATACCTACCAAATCTACGGATCTTTTCGCAATCATGCCCAATAAATTTGTTTATTTCCAGAGGAACATAAAAATATTCTTATAATGATGGATAATATCATTATAATAATCCACTTCTGACATATAATATTTTCGAAATCCTTGATTCGAGCAACTGGCAATCTCGCTCTTTCTTTTTTTGTCACATCTCGAGTGCGCTATTGAGAGTCGAGATTAGTTTATTATTAAATACTAAC
The DNA here is from genome assembly GCA_946251855.1 of Alsophila aescularia. Lineage (NCBI taxonomy): Eukaryota > Metazoa > Arthropoda > Insecta > Lepidoptera > Geometridae > Alsophila > Alsophila aescularia. The sequence goes on from OX276380.1 coordinate 44,934,601, forward strand.
TCAGCTGATTACAGCATCTCAATCAACAGATTAAGATGTGCTAATTAATTAGATTCAGGAGCCAAAAGCGTCCCCGAGTGGCATTATAAGAAATCGATCATTTTTAATAAATCACGCATCCTGCGATACCGTCTAGCACCACATGAATCCTGTAAGCACGGGTTTTCAACCAAACCAGCCCATTGTACACGTAACTTCGACACGAAAAAAATATCGCAGGCCCCCTCTATACAGAATGTAACATAATTACCTATTAAGTACCAAGTACTGGAGTGAGGTATTCCACACGTCATTTCGAACAACTTTAGTTTAACGACTTTTGATATTTTGACGTTTTTTACTCATGTATTTTTTTATAAAGATTCCTCTAGGAGCACTGTACTTCAAACCATAGTAGCACAGAATAAATAATAGTTCTAACTAATAGTCAGCTGGGAAATAATCAATACCGACTTTGACCTTGAATTTGTGCAAGTCTGTTTGTCAAGTCTGGTTGACAGACCTTGCGCATCGGAGCCTTCTACGCAGTGGTCGGTCGAATATTTGGTCGAATCAAATATTCTTGTTTTTTTTGTAACAAGTGAATCTTTTCTTTAAATTTGTGATTAGTTTTGTTAGTGTTACATAAAATTGTCGTTTCCTTATTCTTCGGTGTTTTCTTCAAATATAAGTTGTTACTTAACCTCTTGCCCGAACCTACCTCTGACTCCCCGACTGTACCTCTTACTCGAATTATATGCGCGTTGGCGCTGGCTCGCCCCACATCTGCTCGGACTGGTGAACAGTCTCCACTCAACGGGGTCTTTCTACCAGCGCGCAAGCGAGAAGAAGCCTAGCAACCTGAACCCGCAGATGGATTAGTATGTATGCACATACCTAATTTTTCGGGACGTAACTTGTAGTAAATAAACATTTAGAGTTGTCGCAAATTTCTGTTATAAAAATACGTTTACTCTTGTATGGGAACTTTAAATACGATGTATTAAACCATTGCACGTGTGAGATTTATATACATATGTATAAATAATTATACGTACTGTTAAGATTATCAAAACCTAAGTTTTGTAATGTTAGCCTTCGGTTGGTCAGGTTTGTCGAATAGAAAATAAAACTTATCTGCACCTAGTAATAAAAGCAAGTTGCTTTATCCTATAGCTGGTATCTATAGTACCTAGTAGCTACAGCTACAGAATAAATAACCTAAGGAATATTTAATAAAAGCTTGAAAATTACTGAGCAGTTTAGTACCTACCTAATGTGTACTAAAAAAGGGTATAATCTAAGGATTATTCATAGAAACAAGGAAATAGAATTGTTATATTTTTAATGATTCTACCACCAGATTCGCAATACACCACCATAGAAGAACTGGCAAGAAACTACGGGGCGAATATATTTTTTCATCATCAGTTTTACAATTATCATTAACATAGGTATCATACACTAAATACCTAACATACTAACAACCTCTATGTGATACTAGGTCATAATGACACTATTATCGTTTTACAATCGCCATAGTTACACCAGGCACAAAATAAAATCATTTACCATGAACAAAGTGATCCTAATCATTTCTAACACAGTCACATTGGTAATAATAACCAATATGGAAAAAACCATAGAACCGACAATATCTATTTGCAAAATACACAGTTATACACAGTAAATATGGGACAAAGAAACAGTAGCAGAATAACAGTGTAGGTAATATTAATTGTACTTAACTTTTGGTGTCTTGTTGATGCAACGAAGACAGAAAACGAACAGAGGGCTGCTCAGCCCAGAGGCTGCTTTTTTATAGAGATTCTACCCGCCAAAGTCACGTAGTCTTTGCACCAGCAGGAATGAGCCTGCAGATGGCGCCGAAGTGACGGAAATGTACATATTTTATTACATTGAAACTATTTAATAATTGTTAACTCGGTAATGTTTACACATTGTTAATCATTTAAATAATTAAGACGTATAAATACATATTTTCCAGAATGTTAACACATATTGAAAGTCAGAACAGTATTCTATATTATTCTCATAAATTACAATTTCTAGCGAGAGAAGTTGTATTTTTACTACAATTATAGGTTTAAATGTACAGAGCTGATTAAGTAATAATACATTAATATTAATCGGGTAAGTACTTAGTTTTAAGCATTTCTATCAATATCGTAAGTTTACATGATTTTAAATCATTCTAATTTGAACGGAAATATAAATACAGATGTTTCAGAGTTATAATACAATGACTCCGTAATTTTACTTAAAATTAAAGGATAACTGCAGTACTAAGCATTTTAAACAACATTATATAAATCTATAATTATCAATTGTAAGCTATTACTTAATAAGTTGTGGAACAGATTCCAGATCAGTTTTTGTTCATAAACATAATTTGTTATTATCACAGATTACAAACTCGCCATAGATCTAAGAAATTACATAATTATTTACAAAAAGATTCAATCGGTAGTCACTTTTGTCTTGAAGTGCAATATTTTATAAATACATTATAATATGGTCAGTGGTGAGGTGATTCAGTGAGAATATTAATTACATTGTTAAATACGTAAAACGTAAGTACCAAGTTGTATTATCTCGTCCAGTACCGCAACTGAATATCGTCAGCTCTTACATTGTTATAAAAATGGCTGGTACTAGATAGATTACACATATCAATAAGTTATAACCTGAGAATATTCATTTCATTGTGAAATACGTAAAATGTAAGTACCAAGTTGTAATGTATTGTCCAGTACTGCAACTGAACATCGTCAACTCTTACATTGTTATTCTATTGTTGTAAAAATGGTTGTTACTAGACAGATTAAACATATCAATAAGTTATAACCTAACACACGCGTAAACAAATTTACATGCTTAATGGAAACAAACCTGATGCATACCTACTTAAAATGCTATTCAGTGATACGTTGTATAGTAAAATAATCATTGTATGGAGCGATGGTAGCCTAGCGGTCCAATAGTGCAACTTAGAACTTAGAATCTTTAGTTACCGGGTTCGATCCTAGGCTCCGCACCAATGACTTCTAAGATATGTGCGGTTTTCCATCGGTCAGTGCTTCGTAGGGCACATTAAGCATTCGGTCCCGGCTGTAATTAATTAATAGCAGTCGCTAAGCAATGACAGAGGCCCTCGGGCAGCCTGACAAATTCTGACACCAGCTCAGCACTACCTCAGACGACAAACATAATAACATAATCAATAAATAATAGCGCCTAGGGTTCACTGTGAAGCGGGACTCGCGGGTCGCATGGACTCATAACAACACCAAAAATTTCCAAGACCCTAAAACAAACATTTATGCTCATCAGACAAATGTTTGCCCCTGCCAGGATTTGAACCTGGGACATTAAGCTTGGAAGGCAGATGCACTACCAACTGCTCTCTCCTTCTGCCACTCTATAAACAAATACCTAGTACCTAAAAAGTAGTGCACATTCATATTATATGTCCTTCCTCTAAATACTTCTATAAGTATTACTTGGATTTCATTGTCACATTCCTTCCAGGCCTTTCTAAAAAGTAGTGTACATTTATATTATATGTCCTTCCTCTAAATACTTCTATAAGTATTCCTTGGATTTCATTGTCACATTCCTTCCAGGCCTACCTAAAAAGTAGTGCACATTCATATTATATGTCCTTCCTCTAAATACTTCTATAAGTATTCCTTGGATTTCATTGTCACATTCCTTCCAGGCCTTTCTAAAAAGTAGTGTACATTCATATTATATGTCCTTCCTCTAAATACTTCTATAAGTATTCATTGGAATTCATTGTCACATTCCTTCCAGGCCTACCTAAAAAGTAGTGCACATTCATATTATATGTCCTTCCTCTAAATACTTCTATAAGTATTCCTTGGATTTCATTGTCACATTCCTTCCAGGCCTTTCTAAAAAGTAGTGTACATTCATATTATATGTCCTTCCTCTAAATACTTCTATAAGTATTCCTTGGAATTCATTGTCCCATTCCTTCCAGGCCTACCTAAAAAGTAGTGCACATTCATATTATATGTCCTTCCTCTAAATACTTATATAAGTATTCCTTGGATTTCATAGTCACATTCCTTCCAGGCATGCAAATGAACTTTGCATGCAAATTGAAACATTCACTTATTGGAGTGCTCTATCAATAATGACTCTGCAATGTAGTTAAAACATAGACAACTGCATATTACTCCGTACGTTAAAATATTAATCTCTCATTTGTGGTTAAAATAGGGCCATAGCAGTGCTTGTTTGAACCAGTTCATGTTTATACAACATCACACTCCTGTTGCAAGTAGGTACCACCAATGTTTTGTATTTCTGAATAAATACAATACAATGTAGACAAATCGATATATACTTTTTCACTCACACATACAAATACGCACACATAACCGCACATACATTTTACTACATAGGTACTGGTTATGTGATGTTCATCAAAATTTAGTTAATGATTTTCATAATAGTACATTTAATTTATTTGTTAATCCGCACCAATATAGAAAAATGAAACGTTGTCTGTCTGATTGTTTGTTTGTGGAGATTTAACGCCAAAACGGCTGATCCGATTTTTATGAAACTTTGTAAATAGGTACTGTACAATATAGAAACCCACATAGAATACTTTTTATCCCGGAAAATTGTAAGTTGCCACGGGAAAACTGAAAATGGCGATTACTCGCTGTAAGAAACGGAATGACGTTGCCGTGGAAACGAAATAATAACATGTTTGTCATTAAGCGTCAAGAGCGTTGATGCTATACTTTTGCGGTAATTTTTAATATCCTAGATGGAGATACAATGCTTTTATTTCTCGATAGATTGTAGTCCGCGTGGACGAAGTCGCGGGCGAAAGCTAGTAGCACAATAAAATCAAGTAATTAATTTATTAATTTTGTTTACATTTAATGTCATTAAGTTTTATCCAGAATTATACTGTGCCTAAACTACAGTAGTCGCAGCCAATCTATAAGTTTGTGAAGTTAGGCTCTGTGAATGATTGCGCAGGTACTGCTGTGGGGATAAAACAGCATAAAGTAAGAGCGAGATAGAATATGCGAAAAACGTAAGAGAGTGAGTGAGGCAGTTATACAATGCTGTCTTCACCTTCAACATTGAGATCATCATCATCATCATCATCATGTCAGCCTTTTGAAGTCCACTGCTGAACATAGGCCTCCCCCAAAGAGCGCCATGACGAGCGATCTTGTGCCACCTAAATCCACCGACTTCCTGTGATGGCTACAATGTCGTCGTTCCATCGTGTGGGGGGTCTCCCCACACTTTGCTTGCTTGTTCGTGGTCGCCATTCGAGAACCTTTATTCCCCAGCGGTTGTCGGTTCTGCGAACTATATGGCCTGCGCATTGCCACTTCAACTTGCAAACTCTGAGAGGTATGTCGGTAACCTTCGTTCTTCTACGGATTTCCTCATTTCTGATTCTATCACGTAGTGAAACACCGAGCGTAGCTCTCTCCATTGCACGCTGCGCAACTCTGAGCTTTTGTATGAGACCAATAGTTAGCGACCACGTCTCAGTGCCGTATGTTAGCACTGGCAACACGCACTGATTTGATTTGATTGACTGATTTGATTTTGACATAGAGATTGCGCCTGAAAAATAGCAGTTTGCGCAGCAACTAGCATATAACTTCCGAGACACATACTTCCGCTGGGACTACTGTACATATCTTCTGTTTTATAACTCCCCAACCAGCACAAACGTAACAAGATGTCAAGCTCACACAGTTGATAATCGGAAGGGTTGCTAGAACTAGTCCTCAACCTCATAAATTTTTATCTTCTTGTCTTAGTCGGGCACTCTTGACAGAGTGGTCGTGGTTGTACAAATGGATGGTGTACACATGGGAGGTCTTATTCATTATCGCTCTCCTTGGCGAGGGTTGCCGCTTTTGCAATCATCCTCCACTTCTGGCGATTAGCAGCATTGCGAGCACATTGGACCATTGTGGAATGCGTTGCTGTCCTGATGACATCCGTCCAACGAGTAGGCGATCTGCCGCGTGATCTTTTTCCTTCCACCTGGCCTTGGATCACTAGTCTTTCAATTGTATCTTCATTTCTGAAGATGTGGCCAAAGACGAAAGTCTGTCCTTAATATTAAGTTCTTTTAGGATCAAGATGTTGGTGTGGAATGCCGTCCACGGAATTTTAAGGAGGCGTCTCCAACACCACATCTCCAGAGCATCAATTTTTTGGCGATCCTGCAACCTCAACGACCAGGTCTCAGCTCCGTAGAGGAAGATAGGGAAGACTAGACATTTCATTAGTCGAACCTTTGTTTTTTTGGTTATTCTTCTGTCCTTCCAAATCTTTCCCAACCTTTCCACAGCCGATCTAGTGATGGCACACCGACGTTTAATTTCATTCCCACAGCCTCCGGTATTGGAGATAGCAGAGCCGAGGTAGATGTAGCTTTGCACCACTTCGCAATTGGCCACACTTAGTAAGTTCGATCCGTATTGTTCAGCCCGGTCTACTACCATCATTTTTGTCTTGTCTTTATTGATTGCAAGGCCAAATTGGAGACTGGTTGTTTCCAAACAAGTCAAGATGTCTGCCATATCTTCTTTAGTGTTTGCAAGAAGTGTCTCTATTCCTTCCCTCTAGGACAATCCGCATTATGTATTCCGTATATGTGTTGAATAATAGTGGGAACAGAATACATCCCTGTCGGACTCCAGACTCAGTTTTAAACTTATCTGAGAGGGTGCCATCCACACGTCCGAGGGCTGAACCATCCTCATACAATCGCCTTATCAGAAATATAAGATGGTATGGTACGCCCATTTCTGATAGTATCTTCCAGAGACGATTCCATATGACTGTGTCAAATGCCTTGCGGAAATCCACAAAGCAAATGAATACAGGCGTGTTGAATTCTCTCGCTTTCTCAATTATTTGTCGCAATATTAAAATCTGCTCGCGAGTGCTCCTTCCCTTCACAAAACCAGCCTGCTCAGGCGCAATTTGCCGTGCGAGATGAGCCTGCAATCTTGTGTTCAGAATGTGAAGCATCACTTTACTTGCATGCGTTATAAGGGAGATAAGTCTGAAATTGTTGCATTTCTTCGTAGAACCTTTCTTATGTAGAGGTATAAATTCGGAATGGGACCAGTCCTCTGGCCATATTCCTGTTTCCCATATTTGGCAACAGATTGAGTACATAACGTCAGTTCCATAATCTCCCATGGCTTTCAACATTTCAAATGGGATTTCGTCAACTCCCATTGCTTTATTGCACTTCAAATGTCGAATGGCAGCACGGACTTCATCCCGCAAAATGCTAGGTTCTCGCTCTGTGATTTGTTTTGAGGTACATGAGAAATCTGAAGTCAAGTTGTTGTCAGAGAAGAGTTCTTTGCAATAGTCCTTCCAAACATTCACGATGTCCTTAATTTCAGATTTCGTAACACCTGCAGCGTCTTCTATTGCCCATGTTTTTGGTTTGAACTGGCGGGTAATTAATCGTACTTTATCGTGGAGATGAAAAGTGTTTGGAATTTTTCAGAATGGCGCTCAAGCTCGTTGCATATTTTTCCAAGGACACTGTTACGATCTCTTCTACACGCTGCCTATATAATTGCTTTTTGGAAATTTAGCTTACCAATACTTGCGTCAGTAGATTTGGATTCCCTACGCTCTTCGACAAGTTTCCACGTATCCCCTGACATCCAGTGCTGTCGTTTGGCTGTAGGTCTTCTGGGTTGAGATTTTACTGCGTCTGTAATATAATAATAATAATAATAATAATAATAATTTATTGAAACAAGGCATGAACAACAAAAAATAAAGTGGAGCACCTGGTTCCTAAACTAGGCTCGAAACCCGTGAGATAGGAACCAGGCCTCATTCGTCGGAGAACAAAATTTGCCTTAAATAAAGATTATATAAAATCATTAATAAGTACTTAATAATAATTTGAAGTTATATAATAATATATTTCTTTGCAGAAATCCATAAAGAGTTAGCATCCTGGTTCTCGATTTCTGTACGCCAGGAGGAATATTTGTTATTTATTGACTCAGTAAATAAATTCTGATCTGTGATCTCCATTCTTCTTGATGTCTTTACCTGTCTCGCTCGTCGTAACTTTATCCTGAGATTGCCGATCAGTAATTGGTGATCGGAATGACAGTCAGCACCGGGCAGTGTATGCGTATTAGTGATTGAACTCCTCCACCTAGATCTGATCAAGATTTAGTCTATCTGGTTACGATATTTGCCATCAGGGGATGTCCAGGTATAAAGGCGTCTCGAATGATGTTGGAAAACCGTGTTCATTATAGTCAGGTTGTTATTAGCTGCGAATTCTATAAAACGCTCTCCTCTGGAGTTGCGCAAGCCAAAACCATAATTTCCAACAATATTGCGGATGCCATTATCCATAGTGGTGGATCCCACTTTAGCATTAAAATCCCCCATGATGATGAGCAGCTCTCTTTTCGGTATTGCAGCTATAGAAGACTCCAGTTGGCTGTAAAAATCTTCTACTTCTACATCCTTGGCAGAACACTAACTGGACTATATCCCAAGACGGCACCACTCCACATCTTCGGTATCGCGATGGCCACTCCAGAAAAACTGCTTGTTTTACTGCCAGAGAAATAGATAGTGTGTTTCTCGGAGTCAAAATGGCCGCTATCTTTCCAGTGTGTCTCGCTTAGTCCAGTTATTGTTACATTACATCTTGTAAGCTCGCGCTCCAGTATATGTAGCTTTCCTTCGTCAAGGAGACCTCGTACATTCCATGTTCCAAAACAATAGCATCTTCGCAACTTAATGCTTCTTCCAGTAGCATATTTTCCATGGGATGCCTGGTTGCCTGCACACACATGGCCGGTAGTCCATTTCACACCTGGAGTCCCGGAAAGCTCAGGGCGCCGATCGCTACGCTAGTTACAAATACTCGTACACCAGCATTTTGGGTACATACTGCGTTGCCAATTGGTAGTGGGTATGGGCTAGAATAATTGGACTACCTATAATCCTGTAATGGTTTATATTATTGGTTGTCCAACTGTAGATAGCCTAGTAATCGTACACCAGCATTTTGGGTACACATTGCGCTGCGCATTGGTAGTGGGCATGGACTAGAATAATTGGACTACCTATAATCCTGCAATGGTATATATTATTGGTTGTCCAACTGTAGATAGCCTAGTAAGCTTGAAGTTCACCAACATTAGACCACAGAGGAATTTCTGATATATTTTATGCGTTGCAATATCTAGAATATTTAAGATTTATAAGGCTGTTTGTTGGATCTATCCGTTTTCTTCACGTTTCAGAGAGTGATAACCAAATTGTACGACGCCAATTGCGGAATAGAATTCGCTCGCAAAAAGAAATAGCAAAGTAACAGGGAAACCTATCTGATACCTACTTCATCTTACCTCACCGATGCGTTCGGCCCACCTGATCCGAAAGCTGTCAAGTCTCCGTAGGTATACATAATTCAGTATCGATTATTATGTTAATACTAGTTAAGGGGCAAGCTGAAAAAGCAATCTTATATACTTACCCTTGTTCTGCATTCTTTTTGCTGGAAATATTTTAACGGGGCTTTTTTCACCTGATAAAAATAAATCACCATCTGTAGGAAGACCACGGCTGAACATAGGTCCCCCGTAGAACTCAACATTCTATGCGAGCAGCTGGTCACTGTTTGCATAGAGAAGTATTTTTGTTTTTAGTGACGAGTGTGCCGTTATTATGTCTCTATGTACATATTCATGCAAAGCGACAAGCGCTCGTTTATAAAGACGCGTAGGGAAATCATCCGTATATCCCATAATAAGGTATGTTCTTAGGAGTTATGAATAACGTTGACAACTCCTAAGATTCTAGGTCAACGGGACGTACGGGTTTGATTCTCTTCCTAGTGTCTAAATATGCGGCATAAACGGCCGTATCTTTTGATTGCGTTGCCTTAGAAGTTTGTTTTTTTTTCACATCTCCAAGAAATTGCAGACTTGATACGTATTTGATATTAATTTCAACTTGATACCACGCGTTTAGACGGAAAATGGTCTTAACAGACAGACAGACAGACAGACGGTTGGACAACGAAGTGATCCTATCAGGGTTCCTTTTTTTTCTTTTTGGGGTACGGAACCCTAAATACCGTACCGTAATAAACGTGACGAATAGGAGAATTCTATATTTGTGTGTCTACTAAGACGACATATTGTTCGAATAAGCAACAGGCGACTAGGTTTCATAAAAAAAGTAATAAACGTGACGAATAGGAGAATTCTATATTTATGTGTCTACTAAGACGACATATTGTCCGAATAAGCAACAGGCGACTAGATTTCATAAAAAATTGATTCGCAGCATCCATTTGATCCATTCCCACTTCAGTGGCTGTTTGCATCCATCGGCTCCCTGACTCCCTGAGGCTTTCACCAGGATGTTGGTCCCCCGTTGGTGATAATACTCTGTGTCGTGAGCGGCCACCCTCCACTTCGTCTTCCGGTCCGTGGTTGCCATTCAAGAACCGTTCTTCTCCAACGGTTATCTGTTCTACTAGCTTTTGGCCTGCCCATTGCCACTTTAATAAACAAGATATAAGTTCAAAAACTAAAACCCGATTACGGTCGGGTCTCACTTGTCAAAATTGGACCAAGTTTTTTTTTATTTGAACCCTTCCTTTGCTGTGCCGTAGTCGGGTAATAAAACAGGTTGCTGCAGAAGTAATATGAAAATCAATCAGAAGGAAACATTGTAATTGTTTGTAAACTCTTTTTTTACCCGACTGCACAGAGGGTTTGTGTTTGGGTTGTATGTATGTTTGTTTGTTTGTTTGTTTGTGTGTTTGTTTATACGTTTCTTAGGCGAATGTACATGTCTCAGGCGCGTCCTACAGCCTAAACGGCTTGATGGATTTTGATATAAGTCTGAGGTATCATTGGATTCGTCTTGATCACGAGAGGGCTATAGCATATATCCGCCATATTAGTCTTACAGCTGCCACATTGTATTTCCACAAGAACAAAATAATACCAAAACCTATCGTGTGAGGTATCATAATAATGGTCTTTAAAATACCATTTCAAAAATATATAATTCTTATAACTAAACAGTTGCAATAGCCTTATAAGATTCTCAAAAAAAGACATTTTTTTCGGAAAACTGAATGTACGTTTTTCTATTGGATTTTTGAATGAAGTCAAGACACGATTCGAAAGATGGAATGGATATTGAGGCGCAGCTTCTAATGTATAATTACTAGGTAGTGTCTCTGTGAGCTGTAGACCACGCGCGTACAAACTTTTTTTGCAAACAATCTAGCAGTGCACAGTAGCGCCATCTAGTTACCTTATTGTAAAACTAACATTAAGAAACAAGGTGCTTCATCAATCCCTACCTAGTAGGTAAAGGGCTGATTCCACTGGTAGAAACCTAACCTACCAAGTTTTTAGAACGGTTGAGAAATGCGAGGAGAACAGAAATCCGGACATACGAAAGCATTTATGCCCAAGCTGAAACGGCGACCGAGACGAATTGACCGCTCGCTCGGTCATGATTGGCCATTAAATATCTCAGGATAACGAGCGCCAGAGTACTGCGCCGGACTTTGATATTTTATTAAGTATCTAAGTGCCGATATTGAAATATATACCTAAGCACCTAAACTTCTAAAGTACCAATCCATACATAAATCAAATTTCATGTAGGTAGCTTTGTTTATAACTTTGGAAGTTAATGACGCAGTGACAGTTCATGACGGACACACAGACGGAAGGACTATATGTTCTTATACGGGGTCCTCGTTGTGCTACGGAACGGAACACTAAACGGATGCGAAAGATTGACAACACCACAATATCTCAAAAAACTGGAACAAGACAAAAGTTTCAAAACTAAAACCCGACTACAGTCGGGTAAAAAATTGCCTATGACACTCTTGCAATGAAGACGAATATATTGATACCTCGCTTGTCAAAATCGGACCAAGTTTTTAGTTTGAACATATTATAACCCTTTGCCTTGCCGTAAACATGAAGAGACAAATCGATTGATACCTTACTTTTCAAAATCGGACCAAGTTTTTAGTTGGCATACATAATTCTTAATTTGCCTTGCCGTAGTCGGGTAAAAAAGGACAAATCAATTGACACCCACTTGTAAAATCGAACCAATAGGGGAACGCTATGGTGGAACATCCACATATCCACATACATAGATATATACCAACCAAGAGACACATACTGTTAAACTCATTACCCTTCCCTTGCTTTGCTGTAATCGGGTAAAAAAAGAAACTGCTATTGACTCTTTGACTCGCACATCGTTATATGCCTATTAAATTCCCTTTTTGATGTAGCACACTTCCCTAAGTACAATTTGATTTAGGTACATATTTCTATTATAAACAAAGGAAAGAAGGTACAAGGGTTAGGTCAGCATACAACCCCACCTACATCATCGAATAGGTACATAATATCCTGCTGGCATGAAACAAAGAGAAATATTTATACAGGGGTTGAAAATACAGCTTAATATTTTGGAAGTGTTTCTTTGTATCATAATTAAGATAAGCAACGGAAGTAGCTAACCGGAAAGGGGTTCAAACATAAACAGAATTGTGATCTTTATAGACACCGAGGTTGAGGTTCTTCATGCTTCCTAGACTGCTAGGATAGCATGATGCTCACTCACACCCAAGAAAACAATAATTCTTAGAAATAATAATGGACTTCAAATATATTAATTACCAAGTCAAATTATTATATAAATACTAAAAACCCGACTGTGAACAAAAATTTTGAATACGACCTGACCGCCAGCTGAAATAATCACACTAATATTATAAAGGGGAATGTTTGGATGTATGTAAGGGTGTGTGTGAGTATGTTTGTTACTTCTTCACGCTTAAATGGCTGAATGGATTTCGATGAAATTTAGTATGGAGGTAGCTTAGATTCCGGATTAGCACATAGACTACTTTTAAACCCGGAAAATGCACGGTTCTTGAGGAATGCGGGTGAAACTCGGGGTATTATATATTATTTATTTACTTGCATATTTTACTTAACTTAATAATAGTTAATAATAGTTGCAATTGCAACATTAGACTATAGTATTTACATTAACTAGAATAATATAAAATTGAAAATTTTGTAAGCTACTGTTTAATTATAAGAATTATATATTTTTAAAATGATATTTTAAACACATTCATTTTGATACCTCACTCAATATGTTTTGGTAAATTTTGTAAATACAATATGGCAGATGTAAGCCGCCATATTAGTTATCTTGACATTTCATATATTATCCTATAGCACTCTCGTGATCAAGACGAACCCAATGATATATTATTTATCAAAATCCATCTAGCCGTTTAGCCTGTAGGACGCGCCTAAGAAACGTACAGACAAACAAATAAATAAACAAACATACATACACACAACCCAAACACATAATCCACCCCGCAGTCGGGTAGTATAAAACAGCTAAATCAATATTGATTAAATTTATATGCGACCACATTGGAGCTGGATGTCTACCACACTGGAGCTGGATGTCTACCACACTGGAGCTGGATGTCTACCACACTGGAGCTGGATGTCTACCACACTGGAGCTGGATGTCTACCACACTGGAGCTGGATGTCTACCACACTGGAGCTGGATGTCTACCACTTTGAAAGTGCTAAAAAATCCGTCGGCAAACAAAACTAAAAAGTGGCAAAAAAATAATGAGAAAGGTTGCTAACTAAGTTTAAATCGTTATAGATCGTATATGGTAATTCAAAATGAATAATGATATTAAAGTTTCTTATTTTATTTTTTTTATATGCTTGGCACAGTGTCTGGTTGTCGGCATATTGAATTACTGTCATGTCTCGCAAGATTAATACAAGTCGATTGACATAAGAATCATCAAAATCAGCCCACGCGTTTGGTCTCTAGAGCGCCACAAAAGAAAAATAATTACTAAATTGGTCCATTCGTTTAAAAGATACGATTCTCACCCCCCTTTTCTCAATTCACCCCCCTCCCCATTTATCTAAGAACCATCTCGATCACATCAGCTATCAAACATAAAAAATCGCATCAAAATCGGTCCATTCTTTTGGGAGCTACGATGCCACAGACAGACACACGGATACATACAATGATTAATACATACAATTATACATACCCTAAACCTGTAACACCCCTCTCTTATCGAGCTGGGGTTTTAAAATGAGAGGTTGAAGAAGAGTTTTTTAAAAGCTACCTATTTGTATGAATCAATACAAGTATAATTTCAGTCTACTAGAAGTTTTGTGAACTATATAGATGTTTGTGCAGCTACGCGTATGTAATCTCTTAGTATCTTGCCTGATCTGTAAGATTTTGCGCTCAATGAGTTATTGTACTATTCAAGGTAGAGTTGCAAGTATTTGATCCGAACGAATACTTGCAACTCTACCTTAGTTGGAAAATAAATAGATACCTTCACAACAGGACAACATCAGGTGACATTATACGATATCCCTTTGTTTCGCATAACCTTTTTAATACTAATATTCTTTGGCATAATGAGTTAGGCATAACTTTTAATGACATAATATTAATTCTACATAAACAGAATTTGGCATACTGTTAAGGTAGTCATAATTATCTTTTGGGCTATAATATTTTGGACTACTATGGAGTCGCATAAAAGTTAAAAGACATTTTGAACCTGAAAAAAAAGAAGTTATTAAGATTCAATATAATCTTGATAATAAACTGTGACAGTAGGTTAAGGTGCCGCGGGGTGACCCTTGGGCCACTCTTAAACCGTGAACATGTTTGTTTTACATATTACTCGTATAATACTATGCTACTAAATAATATGCTTGTTTATCGTTATGCTTTATCGTTATGGTAAACACGATTATTCCTAAACATTTATGCGTAATTATTATTATACTTGTACATTATTTATGCCACACTAAATGATGACATTACATTTTATGCGTATCGATAGAGATCCGAAATTATACAGTTACAAGCACTTTTTTATGAGAAGAGCCGAAGGGCTCAGTGACGTGCCTTGATAGAGGCTTTTGTCCAGCAGTGGATGAATAACAACCGGAAATGGATAATGCTCAAGGCATCATGATGGTTGAGCAGAGAGCATAGTATGAGCGTATCTTAGTTTCCTCACTTTTGGCCTCATTTTGATGTAAGACGTTTATTATAATAAGGAAAATGTTTATTAATACCTTCAAGCGGGATAAACAACTTATTTTTAAGTCAATTTTAAACATTCTACCGAACACGTGCGTATAGTACCACCTATTATTTATTCTAGGATACCACATGACTTAGATATTTATTGTTAAAATAGTAGTAGGGCGACAAACTTTATTATTTTCATACCTAGCTGTGCGCTGGCTTTTCCCGCGTGGTCATTTCTCTGGGTTAAAAGTAACCTATCTGCTAATCCAGTACCAAAAGTATGTATAAAGTACAAATGGATTGCTCGACTTCTACTCATTGGATTGAGATACCAAGTACACCAGATTAAAAACAAAACTTAAGCTAACCAACAGTGAAAACCGCATCGCAAACGGTCCAGTAGTTATTAAACAGTGAACAGTCAAACAGTACGACACGATTATTATTATTTTTATGTTGTTGTGCATTAGCTTATTTTAAAAACCCTAGTTACTTACAGTAGTCGCAGCGAATATTTGCGATTGTGAAGTTAGGCTCTGTGAATTTTTGCGCAGATACTGTGGGGATAAAACACCATAAAATAAGAGCGAGTTAGAGTATGCAAAAAACGTAAGAGAGCGAGCGAGGTAGTTATACAGTGCTGTCTTCATCTTCAACATTGCGATTGCGCCTGAAAAATAGCAGTTTCCGCTGTGACTACTGTACTGCTTTTATGTCCAGCTTACTTAACATCCCGTGACTTCACAAACCTATAAATCAAACAATAATTTGCCTGAACTTTTCAGACCGGTGTTGATTCAAAATATTTATGCGTTACCTAAGACAGTATATCGTTCGAATACGCAACAGGTGACACTAGGTTTCATACAAAATTTGGTTCCGAACCATTCGATCCTTTTCCACTTAGGTGGGTGGCACGGTGGATATCGCGCAATCAATAACTTCAGAATCTTAAGATCCATACCAATATATAAGAGTGAAATGTTGTTTGTTTGTTTGTTTGTTTGGGGAGCTTTCACGCGATAACTGCTGGACGGATTTTGATGAAATTTGGAATGGAGATAGCTTATACTTTTTATCCCGGAAAAAGTTAAGTAAGTTAATTTTTCACGGGAAAACTGGAAAATGTTGATTACTCGCTGTAAGGATCGGTTGCCATTGCCTTTGCCAAACGAAATAACAAGTATGTCAAAAAAAATTAAAGAGCATTGGTGCTATACAAACCTGCTTTTGCATTGGTTTTTATCGCTTCAGACCCACCGTACCCCTGGCCATACCCCTGGTGGTACGGTGGGTCTTTTAAAGTTAAATGATACCACTGACTAATAGTGATGTGATGTCGACATCTATAGCTAAAAGTAATAAAAATACTCATGGTAGGTGGGTAGGTCCTATATTTTTTGGGTTAGTCCAGACTGTTCTACTATTTGTTCGACTATAGAACAAGTTGAACAAAAAAAAAAAACAAAATGTTCTACTAAGCAGTATGACATATTGAATCCGAACAAATTTTAATAGTTACATAATTAAACGGGACTTAATCGCGCTGGAAACTTACGCTCACCCTTCTCGACGCTGACTCCCGCTACTTCAGTCTTCTCGTGACCACGATCAATGCAACTTGATCGAAACGTCGAGGAAAATATATATTAAGTTTTCAGCGAGGTTAAGTCCCGTTTAATTATATAACTATGAGTTCGAATCGCGAAAGTTTAAAAGTTACAAATTTTAATAAGTATGGTATCCTAGAAGAACACAGCATGCTTTTTTTCGCGATAAACAGAAGTCCGCGCGGACGAAGTCACGGGCAGGAAAGCTAGTAAGTACTACGAGTACATAATTTTGACCGGATAAGCCGCAAATATCCGGACAGTCGGATAGAAGCTGCATCTCTAACTGAAGATTAAGTTAAGGGCGGTTTATTCCTAGCAATGGAACGGATGGGTGATGTTTGTAGTAAAAGATTGTGTGGTATCTCATAAAATAATTCTACCTCGAGCTTCTACCGCTCTATAAGATGGAAGTATACATACGATTTGCTGTCAGTAAGAATACCTACGTTCGATCTATGGTGCTGTCGCATGGGTACAAGGTGTCCGTTTGATCATAGTATAAGCTATATAGGCGTTATCTTCTTTGATACATAATATATTTATTTCTGGAAATTTGATTTGTCTATGTGTACATAGAGTATCTACAGGCAGAGTTTCATTATAACGCACCAAAAAATTCGGATAGGTTTATTTTTTAAAGTTGTTACAATTTCATCAAAATCAACATCTTTAATTTCTGTTTCTTAACATAATATATGAAATTAACGCGAAAAAAAGCATCCTATGTTCTTCTAGGATATAAAACCAATGCAAAAGTAGGTACAGCACCAACGCTCTTGATGTTTTTTGACAGACTTGTTATTTCGTTTCCATGCCAACCGTTCCTTACAGCGTACTCGCTGTAAGGAATCAATATTTTCCAGTTTTCCCGTGGAAACTTTAAATTTTCTAGGTTAAAAGTATCGTATGTTTTATTCCAGAGTATAAGCTATCTCTATTCCAAATTTCATCAAAATCCGTTCAGCCGTAATCGCGGGAAAGCACACCAAACAAACAAATAAACAGACAACGTTTCACATTTATATATATTGGTATGGATGAGCAAGCAGAATCCAAATTCATGAAATCTTAATAAACATTTAATCGATTTTAAGTCATAAAAATATGTTTTTTTTTTAAATATTTTTACATTCTGTTTTAATAATTACGTTTGAAAATCTCTAGATGTGTCTGAGAACAAATATTCCTATAACTTAAACGGTTATCATAGCTGTCATCCCTGTTGAAAAACTTACCCTGCAGGTATATTTAAAACAAAACAATAATTTACCACCATTAAAATAACAATAAAAATATAAATACTGTTGTAAAACAATTTTAAATGTACCCTTATAATCCTATCTGAAATGCCCTCGTTTAATGTTTGAACAAAGTGCGGTCTGAAGTCTCGATTGCGGGATAAACTGCAGTCCCCAGTTGATCTTATCCGTTTTAAAGATACTAAAGTTTAGTTTACGTTCTCAAACGTTGCTGGAATTGAAACAAAAGTTTATTTAGATCTCGTTTAGATCTCGTGTAATTTATATCTTTAAAAGGCAAATACATCAATAAGAAAAGAGACTGAGATCACACTAAGAGATTCTGGTTGTTGTTAGACCAGCTCGTCAACCCTACCAATATATAAAAGTAAAACGTTGTCAGTTTGTTTGTTTGTTTCGGGAGCTTACACGCGATAACGGCTGGACGGATTTTGATGAAATTTAGAATGGAAGCTATCTCCCTGGAATAAAACAGGATACTTTTTATCCCGGAAAATTGTAAGTTTCCACAGAAAACTGGAAAATGTTGATTACTCACTGTAAGGAACGGTTGCCATTACAGAATGGTTGACACACTGTGGTCCGAGCCAAGCCCCCCAACCTCAATACACCCCTGGACACCAACCCTAAAAATGAACTATTCATTGTTTTTTTTTTAACTATACCTATCTTTAACTATCCTTAAGCTTGATATATTGTGAACATTGTAAAACTGTTTCTGATAATAAGGTCTATAAAACCTAACAACTTGAAATTTGCACATCTGTTCCTCTGGGCTTGTTATGATCTCGTTTACCTAGATCTCGTGTTTTTTTTTGTATTTACTGTTAATTTAAAAAAAAACATTTACTAAATTTTTATAAGAGTGTAGAAACCAAGACGTATGGTATATCTACGTTGAAGAGTATTTGTGCATCCAGAAACTAAACTGTTTTAACAGTTGATTATCAATTCGGGTTCGAGTTGAATTTTGAGATAAAGAACACTGTAGCATAGTGCATCTACATAGGTCTATAGTCCGCATGCGTCAATTCGGCCGTTTACTCCTCGTTACATTACTGTCCGTAAGGTATTATGTATTGTTTACGTTTGCCTGCTCAACGATTGTTGTAGCTTATTGTGATGGAAGATTGAATTGTCATGATTAATTAGAAACCAAAATAAAAGGGATTAATGCACTATCTGGTATTTTATAGTCCTCAAAACAAAAAAAAAAGTATTAAAAGTAAAAACAAACTCAAAAGTTTGAAAATATCAAAATATTCACTAAATAACCACGATACTTTTCAGTATGGTATATGCAGTTTAAAATGATCATATTGGTACACTTCATCAGCTCCTCCAATCTCTACATCGTTCCACCAAACAGCCTGTATAAATGAGCAACATACTCGTATATGATCGTTTTTTTTTCAACATCGTTTGATAATTAAAAATATGTACTGTGCTATACATATAGTCCATACGTACAGTAGTATAACGAGGAGTAAACGGCCGAATTGACGCATGCGGACCATATACCTATGTACTGTTTCTACTATTATTTATTCTGACTTACCATTTTCTGCTTTCATTATAATCGGATCAGCCGTTTTGGCGTAAAAGCTCCCTAAACAAACAAACAGACAACGTGTCAATTTTATATATTGGTGTGGATTAAGTTATACTCTTTGGTCTAATCTATTTGTGCTACTGGCATCCTACTTGGACATTTTTACGTGAAGATAATTCATGCGCGTCACTCGCTTGTAGCCATCTTTTCAAAATCACTAGAGACCCCTACCTCCCGGCCTCCGCACCGCAAGCGTCAATTCGGCCGTTTACTCCTCGTTACACTCCATAAGGACTTTATAATAATATGTACTGTGACTATAGTTTGATTAATAAAGGATGATACGCGTGACAGCTGCCTGAGTGATATTTCTAGGGCTGGAGTAGTGTAGGAAAAAAACGATTACTGAACGATATTGAGAAAAGAAAACGATCATGTTATGTTTTTCGTTTATAGAACATAAATGAACAACATATATGATACATACTTATATTCTAATTGTGACTTTTCTAGTACAGTGAGCGTTAGATAGATGTAAGCCTCCAAGGTTCTCAAACGATCAGATTAACACAAATTCATATATATGTACGCAATCAGCGTAATCATATTAACCTAGGCACACAAAGTGCTCAAAAGATCGTAGCAGCAATTTTTTCAATTTTATATAAGCTGTCAGGGTGTTCAGAATTGCGTTAGCAAGTAAATCGCTCGACGTTATCCAAGCATTCATAGTGGCGAAAAGAATATATCAACAGCATTTGGCAAATATCAAGCTTGAAACCTTTAACTTGCATTACGATTTCGATTACATGTATTTTATTTCTAATAGTAGCTGATTTACAAACTATAATCTTCTTGTCTGAATAACACTCAATATTTTCAATGAAACCCTAATTCACCAAACTTTGCCACTGCGTAAGAGTTACGTTAAGTTCACATCTCCATCAAAACAATAATTTTGCTGCTAATTGATCACAATTATGATCAAAATTATATCTTACAAGTACGTAGGTATGTCTATCTACTGACAATATGAAGGTGGCTGTAAGTGTATAATATACATTAGTTAGACCTTCCGAGATATTTACCGATGAAAGGTTTCGCAAACTGATCGAGAGGGATATCTCTCCAAAATTGACAGGGATATTGCTCGAGTCCTTATATTAAAAGACGGCTGCGATTTTTCATGATCATCCTTTATTGCCATTTTCATATTGAAGTTGTACTTTGGAAGTAGCAAAATTCGTTGCGAACACAAAGTCAGCTAAATCAATAATATTAAATTATTTTTATCTTCACACGCCAAGAGGATAGACGTAAATTATCTCATTACAAATTATACGTTCTTAAATTTTCTGAGTATACGGCACCCGGCTCTTACTTTCAGCAATTTGAAACCCCTCTACTGGAAATAGCTGAATAATACCACAGCTAATACCCTCGACGACACCTGATGTAAACCAATATCACAATTAAGGGCTACACCACTCGAGTTAGGTAACTTTAAGTGGTGATGAGAGCACGGGGGAGGCTATACAAGAATGTTTAAACAATCTTGATACTAGGAGTATTAATGTTTTGCAGGGTACCTTTCGGATAACCTGCCCGGTGAAGTTTTGTGACACATTACGTAGTGTGATATGTGACGAGCTGCGCTCGTGTGTGTTTGTGAAGCTGGGTATTTGTGCGTAGTACTATTATTTATGCTGTAGTATTTGTTCGTAATTGAGAATCAGCATGTTGCGTTGCGCGTTAACATGCGAACTCATGTGTGAAATATGTCTAACATACTTAACTCTATTGAAAATATTGTTCGTAGAAGTATTGCCAATATCAAATCGATTTAATTATTGTCACTACTTCGTAGAACATTATAACATTGTGTGTGTGCAAATTACAAGCAAAGCAAAGGTCAGGACGAGATGGAATGATAATTCTTGAACTGCACTAGACAATAGTTTTCGTTAGACTGTGCTACGGCGCGTAGATAGACGGCGTAGATACAGCGTAGAACTTTCGCAATTTTTTGCATCGTAACGGCTACGCGTCTAGTTATCTCGTTTTGTTGCGCTACGTATTTCGGTCTATACTTGATAAAGTAGTAACAAAAAGTCTGTACAATGAAGACAATTAAAAAACATTGGCCTGTGGTAAATAAATTAAGCTAATGAACAAGAATATAACATTAAAAAAATTGTGTCTATCTGTTCGCGTATCACGTAAAAACTACTGGACCGATTGTGATGCTGTTTTCTTTGTTGGATAGCTTAGGGTTTGACTTATAAACTGGGGTACTTAGTATTTTAATACGCTGTCCTTCTATTAGTGTAATAATGAAATATGATTCCAGTTCATACGAAAATATAGAATTCGGCGAATAAGAGCGCGATCATTTCTATTGTTTCGAGTTAAAAGTAACCTATTTGTGATTCCAG
Source organism: Alsophila aescularia (assembly GCA_946251855.1). Lineage (NCBI taxonomy): Eukaryota > Metazoa > Arthropoda > Insecta > Lepidoptera > Geometridae > Alsophila > Alsophila aescularia. Next base: position 44,956,663 of record OX276380.1, read on the forward strand.
AACCAAAAGTACCTACAAAGCAAAATGTACATAATTTCAGACGTTAGATAGTATTATTATAGATTGCTCGGCTTCTAAATAATTGGTTTATGTCAAAACATTTTATTGAAAATAGGCAAAATAATAACAATTTTACAAGTCAAAATAAACATCTCAGGAACAAGGAGAAATACATAAAATAATACAAAAAATATTGTAATCTAAGTATTCTTTGAGTTTGAAAGGAAATTTCCCTTTTATGTACCACCAGAGTTAAATCTCACACTGGAAAAGGAAATACCCTTCTGACTCTACCGGTGCTTCGGAAATACGCCCGTTCGAGAAGAGAGCACCAAGAAACTCTATGGGATGTAATTGTTTCCGTATTTGTCCATTCTTTATATTTTTTTCAAATGTCAGTAATTATAATAATCGAACATATTATTATGTAAATTACATATTTAAAAGATAAAAGTGACAATGATAAGATACCAAGTACCCCAGTTATTAAGTCAAATAAAATGTAATGTAATTTTTAAGTTACATATATACAAAACGATATATATGAATAAAAATTAATAAACAATAAATACATAATATCAATAATGGAAAACTTAAATGAACAACTGAAACTTTGGAAGACATTCAGTCTTTTATCTTTTATGTTTGTATTTTACATATGTTTTATTATAAATAATGACATTTGAAAAAATTATAAAACATTAACAAATATGGAAAAAATGAAATCACCATAGAGTGAGTGAGTGAGTTACTTATTATCTTCATTATACAGACTTTTTGCTTCTTACTGGTTTATTATAAGTACTACCTCTGGCCGCCGCTTTGCCTGCGTGGTCCTTTCTTTAACCTATGTGTTATTCCGTGGCCAAAAGTACCTATAAAGCACACAAATATTTCATTTCAACAACACTTATAGTTTTTTATCGATTTTTAGGCTTTTACAAATCGGATTGAGATACAAAGTAAACATGTTTTTAAGTCAACTGCATCACTATCTCTCTAGTAGTTTTTATGTCATGTGAACTGACAAGCAGACAGATAGACACGACTAAAAAATAAGCTAATTTGCGTAGTTTCAGTGGCTTCAGTGGCTTGCGACCACTGATACTACAAAGTTAACTAACTTGTGACCTTTACAATGTTATGTTTTAATTTTATGTACTATGTTAATAATATAACATTAATCCAAACAAAGGCCTTTTCAAAAGTACCGAACTGTTACGAACAAGCTCCTGAAGTTTCTCCGTCCCTATACAATTTTCCAAGTAATTACTCATACTCTTGTGTAAGAAACACACAAGTATACAAGAGTTATAATATAAACCTCCAGTTTGAATTATAATATTGGCCGCTAATTGAAGATTGAGTTTAATTAACTCTACGTTGGGGATTGAATATATGTTTTCACAAAATTTCCGGGCTCTCTTTGGAGTAGGCATAATTTCTGGAGATGTCTCCAAAGAACATAAGTTTTATTTAAATTATAATTAAAAACGTTAAAAAAACTTTAATGACGAAGCAGGATCTTGAAATAAGATTTCACCATTTTATTATGATTGAAAATACAATGTTCTTTTCTGTAAGTCTAACAAATTAAATCCGAAAATTCCAGTCTCAACGATAAGTTTACAAACATTCTCCGTCTAGAGCTCGTTTCAAAAGCGGTAAAGAAGGGGTATAGCGTAAACTGGGGCTTTATCAGTCTCAAATCTCAACACTGACCAAGTCTACAGAACAATCTTATTTTCTGGTTGTTCTGCGAATACGGTGATAGTGAGTAATTTCTCCAGTTAAATATATAGAACTAGGTAGTTTTGCCCTACAAATAGCGAAGCAGAAGAAATGTTGACTTGTATTGCTTAGTAATAAGGACATTACGAAAAAAGGCGGTCTTTGAGGCGGTCCCTTCAATTCAATATGGCGGCTAATGCTCCCATAGCCGCCATCTTGCATTGAAGGGGCCAACATTATTGTTTTTCTATATAGTTCTTTAACAGTTAGCTTTAAGGCACAAGTGCCTACGAAAACTATAAAGAAGAATGTGCGCGTGTGCATTGAGTGAGCACCTTCTGAAAATAATAAAATGAAATAAGTTATTTAGTAAATGCTCTGAAATAATTGTAAAACCAAATATATTTTTTGTAAAAAGATAAAACAAATCATATATCATTGAATGTGGGCTCACTCAGTTCTCACAGAGGATCGGCGAGATATGCAAAAGTATTAAATTACACTGAAATCTTATGTACTAGTTTTAGTAAAACCTGCGTAGAGTTATGGTCTTTAGTTACAGGTCGCCTAGTGCTTTATTTAAAAATTTACAAATATTTAATTGTGCTCAATCCACCAATTTCAGAAGGCCCAATTTTCTTACAAACCAACTATAGAATTAAATTTCATTATATATCTAGTATTAGATAATATTTAATAGGATTTCGTAACATATAAAACGAACCATAAACATAACCATATCATGATATGTATTTGAGTTATAAATTGTTATATGTGCTCACTCAATCCACACATTGTTGGAAAGTAATAAACATTCATATTGCTAGTACGCCCCAGCAATATAATAGTTAAAGTTTTAGTGAACATTTTTACTAAATACCCGTCATTTCGCATTCCAGATTATTTTTTACTTTAAAAGATATAAATATTTTATTGTTTGTATGAAAACCCGTAATGTAGAGTCACCACACGTCTCAAAATAAACTCTAATAATCGTCACTGTAATCTACCAGGTATTCAGCTTTGTGATATCTCACACTCTCTGGCAGTATAGGTTTGATATCCCCTCCTTCCTAATAATACTATTCACGAGTAATATTTATTCCCGTTGTCCCCACTTTTTTTCCACCATTGGGGGACAATGAGAAAAAAAGTACCTTCCTTTTTTAATGTTTCCGTTCCAATTCTTCACTATCGTCATAACTATAAGAATCCGAAGACAGTGTGTGGATATCAATAAGACGGCGTCGCGTCGGACTCGTGGTCACACTGATTTGTCAGACTGGTGTGACCAAGAGTAATAACAATTCCCGTCTGTTACCGTTGTCCACCACTGGGGGACAATGGGAAAAAAGTAGCGTTGTTAACGCCACTAAATTATTCACAGTCCAGTGGCGGACATCGGGAAGAAATGAGTTGCCCTGTCCCCCAGTGGTGGATATCGAAATTGACCGTGGCATTGTCCCTCACTACTTAACTATTATAATATAACTGTTTCATGTCTTTAGTGACAGGTGTCAAAGTGACAGCTGTCAAACTTAATAGGGCTTTATCTCGGAAACTACTGATCCTAGACTAGTAGTTTCTTTACATAAGGGATAGATCTCGTCGAGATCTTTATTTCATTGTTTATAGACTGACGAAATTTTGAATGTAAGCTCCCGAAATTTAATAAACTTATACGTGATTCAGCGATTTTCGGAATTTTCGAAAATAAAAGGCTAGGCTCAGTAAAAGTCACAATCAAAATCTTAATTCTTTAGAGAGGTTTCGTTGAATGGGTTATAGAAAATGATTGAGTGGTTAACAAAAAAGGTTAGAATACCCTATTAACTGGGGGCTCGTTAAATAGGTATTTGTAATGAATATGAGGTTTCTTTCACTTGAAGACGGAACCCCACCTCATGCGTAGTTATCCTGACACGACGCATATAGAACGTTACTTACCCAAAGCACAACTTAACCCAAAACCCATCATCAAGCCGCGCGAGCCCCGCCGATGTTGACCCTTGAAACGAATTCAGTCCGGATTCTTCACAAATCGGGGCTCAGCTTCAAAAAGTAACATTTGTTTATTACTGTTGCAGCAATTTGTTTTCATCGATAAATTGTTCAAGCGGCCCTTTCAGTTATTGAATTATAATAGCTTCAGTGAAAATATTGTTTTTTCTTCGCTGCTGCGTCTCCCAAGCTTGTTTTTATTGCTTTTAGTTGAAGGAGAATTACGATATTAAACTTAACCGTATTGAGAATGTTAAAATTTTGTTACAGTTTCAACAAAGGTAGGAAGCAAAATATGTAAGTACCTACTAGCTGTGCCTGCGGCTTTGCTGACGCGGTCCTTTTTCTGAGATAATAGTATTCTATCTGCTATTCCGAGACCAAAAGTACCAGATAGTTCAATATAAGAACCAAATTTCATGTCTGTAAACGTCAATAAGATTTTTAGCGATTGCTTGGCTCTGCTCATCGGATTGAGATACAAACACCAGATATTTGTTATTTAAATCAAAACTTAAGCTATCCAATAGTGAACAGCGCATATCAATCAGTCTAGTAGATTTTTACGTGATGAGTGAGCAAAAATCCAGACAGACGGACAGACAAACACGATTTAAAAAACGTTATATTCTCGTTCTACAGCTAATTTAAATGCCTTGAGACTATTTTTTGTACACCGACTCTTAGTTACTGCTTCATAAAAGAAAACTCGCATTACGCATCTTTTAGAGCAGCCTTCGCCGATTACAGATATTCAAAGGGAGGTTCATTATCAAAACGTGTTTTTAATTAATGTTACTAATTAAAATGAGGAAACACATAATGGCGGTAGGTTTCGTATTTAAAGTTTCCAGCTCCTTACACTCTATAGATATTTTTTTTATCTTTCATCATAAGCGATAAAAGACATTGTGGTGCCGGCTTAAATTTTGTTAACAAAAAATTGTATTTAATTACGTATACGATTTTAAGAGTCGGAACATTTTAAGACCATGGACCATTATGATGCAAATTACAATCTATTTAATTATTTAATTGCTAAATTGGCTGTAGGACGCGTTAAAGAAACGTACAAACATATATACAACCCAAACATATAAACCTCCGCAGTCGGGTAAAAACAGCTAGCAACAGATCATTGTGGGGGTTTATCTTTAGCAGTGGAGCTTCGTCTTCCGCTGATGATGATGATCATTAGTAAGCCTTCATTCATCCGCTCATCACCGACACGCACCAATTCCACTCTAGTAATATCATTTACCCTCTAATATATCCATTAGTAGCTTGTTTCTGGCTGAATGACGCCGAATTCGTATTAAATTCGCTGGGGGCTATGAGTGACATATAGCATGACCGTGTCAAGTCTTGCGTATCGTATACCTGACCTTAATATGTTCAGGAATTCCACGGCTACCTGTGTTTATCAAATTATGTTATCTGGTAGGTATAATCCAAATGAGTACCTACACCTACGTATGTAGGTGTAGGTACTCATTTATATTATATTATATTATATTATATTATATTATATTATATTATATTATATTATATTATATTATATTATATTATATTATATTATATTATATACCTAATATCTGCCACTGAGATTATTCATGTTTATCATGTTAATCCGCGATAAGTTTATGAATAAACATTTTTTGTATGCAGTTCCCGATTATCTAAATAAGGTACACATATAGGTTATACTGTGAGAAGTCTTAACCCCAATGGTTTGCTTTGTGTTAGATAAAAATTCAATTTCCACCCGATTTTTGCTATGATGTTAAAAATATAACAATAAAGTTTAACTAATTTATGACATTTTAAAGGCAATCGCATCTCTAAAACGGGAGTTACTCACGTATATTAGTTGAATTATTCCAATTATAACAACCACATCCAGTGTTCTTTTTCAATGTGAGTGAGGAACGCTCGTGAATGTGTCTTGCCACCGGACCAGCGGATGTGGTTGAAACTATAGTTGGAATAAATCAACTAATATACGAGAGTAACTTTTAAAATGTATAAAAAACACGTTACTTTTTATAATAATATGAGACAAGTGATATAGGTAATATAGGTATCAACATATACTGTGATCCTAAGCCGCTTGCCAAGCGTGGAGAATATAGCAAAACACAAAACCTACACTATAATGTGGGAGGCCCATGGTCTGCAGTGGATTTCTTCAGGCAGATGATGATGATGATGACGACGACAAAAATAAAACAAACAAACAACCACAAATAGTTGTCTAGTATAGAGAACCCGCCAACTCGCTCTTTGTACTTTTATTTACCTAATTGCAATTTTTTTTGTTTCAGATTACAAACAAGCATGATTTGAATAATTTTTGGTGAGTTATCATACATTTATCTAATCAGGAAATTCGGAATTTAGGTTTTCAATCTCATCAATCTTTCATGATAAGTAAGTGATAATTATGTGATTAGATAAAAAGTTTACTCTATAGGTAGTTGATTATTTTCTATAATAATAATCAACGATAGTCACAAATTTTCCTGACACTTAGACCACGTGCTTAGTTCGAAAACTGAAATAGACAGAAAAGAACAATTTGCTAAACTGAACGAAAGTACTTAGTACAGTAGTCGCAGCGGAAGCATGTTTCTCGGAAGTTGTCGCTGCGCAAACTGCTATTTTTTTGCGCAGCGACTAGCAGACAACTTGCTATTCAGGCGCAATCCCAACGTTGAAGGTGAAGACAGCATTGTGTAACTGCCTCGCTCACTCGGTTTAGTTTTTCGCATATTCTATCTCGTTCTACTTTTTGCTGTTTTATCCCCACAGCTGTACCTGCGCAATCGTTCACAGAGCCTAACTTCACAAACACATAGATTGGCTGCGACTACTGTACACGCATGTGTGATACTCAGCACGACGTTTCAATTATTAAGAAACCTTTAGAATAGATTAAATAACCATAACCCAAGGGAAACAAGTTAATTATCATTTGGAATTGAATCGAGACAAAAACCCGTCGAGTATGAAAGTGAGGAAGATAAACTCTCTTCAATTTACTGCGAAGACAGAAATCACGCCCCGAAGTGTTTTCTGAAATTAAGTGGCGTCTCGTAAAGAAGCGCTTCCTACATTTAAACGTTTTCAGAAAATTCTTGATCCAGACATCAAAAGGGGTTTGTTCTAACTCCACTCTTTTAGATAATTCGTTTTTACTTGAATGGAGGTAGAACAAATACGTAACATAAACAGACTCGACGCTCAACCGAAGAAGATTTGCTGAAGACCTTTTGGAAAACAAGTTTTTTTCCTACTTGTTCTATTGGTAAAACAAATAGTAGAACAGCTGGATTAGTATTTTTTAGAATTTCATCGTCATCATCATCATCATCAGCCCGCATCAGTCCACTGCTGGATATAGGCCTCTCCCAAAGCACGCCCTAAGCCCGATCTTCGGCTCTTCTTTTCCTACCACCACCAGCCATCTTGCGTATGTCGTTGCTCCACCTAGCTGGAGGCGTCCTACAGTACGTTTTTGAAGTATCACCGGTATAAAAATGCTAAAGTTAAGAAAAATGCCGCGGTGTGAGCGCTTTACCCGTGGGAAGCCAGGGCGTGTTTTTAGCAGTTAAGATAGGCAATAAGCAATAAATACACTTGTGTAAAAAACTAAAAACTTGGTCCGATTTTGACAAGCGAGATTCGATTTGTCTTCATTTTTAAAGTGTCTTAAGCTATTCTTTTTACCCGACTACGGCGAACCAAAGGAAGGTTATGTGTTAAATCTAAAAACTTGGTCATATTTTGATAACCGAGGTATCAATCGATTCGTCTTCCTCGCAAGAGTGCCATAGACTATTATTACCCAACCGTAGTCGGGTTTTAGTTTTTGAACTTATATCTTGTTTTAATAGTTGCAACATTGGACTATAGATAGATAGATGGATAGATAAATTCTTTATTGCACACACCACAAACAAAATCACAAAAAATAAAGGAACAATAGCAGAAGAAGTGTACAATGGGCGGCCTTATCGCTAAAAGCGATCTCTTCCAGGCAACCTTTGGATGGAGAGGATTTGTACTAAAATAACGAGAATAATCTAAAATTGATAATTTTATAACAAGCTTGAAAGACAATTATAATTGCTACTGTTCAGGTAAAAGAATTGTATATTTTAGAAAGCTCTTCTGAAGACCTTCATTTTGATACTTCACTCGATAGGTTTTGGCAATTTTTTTGTTCCGCTGGAAATACAATGTGGCAGCTGTAAACCGCCATATAAGTTTTCTTGATACTTTATATATCCTATAGCACTCTCTTGATTAAAATTAATCCAATGATACCTCATTTATCAAAATCCATCAAGCCGTCTAAGCTGTAGAATGCGCCTAGAAACATACAAACAAACATACATACATACAACCCAAAAACATAACCCTCCTCTATCGGGTAAAAATACATCTAATTTTTCAATCAAATTTTCCGACAAACAAATTGTATGTTAACAAAAAAGGGTCGCAATCTCTGTGTCAAGTCGATAACGAATTCCGTGCATAATAACGAATAGAGAAAGCTCTCAGAACCCTTCCATTGAAGAACTTTGCACAGCTTCGAGAGACAATGGTCTTGGATTTTGTTTGTGTTTGAAGTTTGCGTCTTCTGTAATAAGACACAGTTTTTGATGATGTCTGCAAATTGGACTACGATTTTGAGCAACTTTGAACGAAGCTGTTTCAAACGATATGTTATGTCGTAATAAAGTGTATCCCCAAGAAGCAAACTATGAACGAAGGAAAGAATCGTCACACGTGGACTTGGAGGATCGTGGATGTCTAAGGTTCTGCTAAGGATGCAGGTTCGTCATGCTTTGTGGTTTATCTTTCCCAATGTAACTAGCTTACACGAAAACGCAATTTACCATTATGTAAGGTGAGGGCGAATTCTATATTTATACCAACGCTGTCGTCCCTTTTCACAGACATTTATCTGCCAAAAAAAAATATTTACTCCTGTCACCCTCCTCGTATAAAGCTCGCAGGAGTAGTTGCCCGCAATTTCAAAATGTCCTGCATAATGGCAATGTCAGCATTGGCGGTTTCTTGGTCTGGCGTGAGGATCCAATCTTACAAATATCATATTGAGATATTAGGTTTTACACCTCTAAGGTCCGTACCTTCCAGTCTCAATTCAGAAAACACAATTACGTTCTGCGATGGCTATTTTCGAAATAGCTACTCTAGTGATTCTACATTTTGTACAAGTAGCCGTCCTTCTAGGTGGTCGCGAATCAGCTCATCATTTATTTACCTAAAGAAATAAACACTTGTTACTTTCATTTCTTCCCACATCATAGCACGGACGTAATCAGGAATTAGCTTCGAGGGGCAAAGAAACAAAAAGCGAGAACGACAAATAAAGGATAAGTGATTAAATAATTTGCTTCTGATTGGTCAAATCGTGATCCTTCCATGACGGAGAAGCTTTTGAACGGTAGTGAGTGGGAGTTTAAAGTATTTCCTGGGCCTATCCAGGAGTTTAAGTCTGACCAAGTTCATCATGGCATCACATAACATTAACAACCTATAATAGTTCACTGCTGGACATAGGTCTCTCCCACCCAAGGCACACCTCCGAGTCCGATCTTCAGCTCTTCTTTTCGAATGACTGCCTTACGCAGATCGTCGCTCCATCTAGACGGAGGGACACCTACACTACGTTTGCCGATTCACGGTCTCCGCTCTAGCATGCTCTAGAACTTGTCTACCCCAACGGTTATCGATTCTACGAAAAATGTGACCACCACATTGCAACTTCAGCTTGCTTATTCTCTGAGCTATGTCGGCTACCTTAGTACTCTACCGAATCATCGCATTTTGGATTAGATCTCTCAGAAAAACTCTGAGCATAGCTCGTTCCATAGCTCGCTGAGCGACCTTAAGCCTGTGGTCTCACAGTCAGTGTCTACGTCTGGGCTCCGTATACCATTAAGGCATTCTAGAACGGGCAACGAGAAGACATGATGAAATTTTTTAAAAGCTGCCGAAGCGATCAATACCAAGTTCATCATGGCGTTAAAACAAAATGTTTGATGGGTTGGCTCTACTTGCGGACCACATCTCAATTGGACAACATTATTTTTAGCAAACACTTTCGTCGTGTGTGCATAAAATTTATAAAAGACACCAGGCAAAGACGAAGAAAATATGCTGCTTTGTGTGTTTATAACAAAGAAATCGCATATTGAAGTCCATGCAAACACTCGTGAAGAAATCATTCCACGCCTCTACATTCCTGGAGGGGCTAAACTTGAAACTTTTTTTGGTTTTATTCTTTGTTCGAAGTAAGAGGTACTTGACACGTATTGGCACTTCTGCAGTTTGGAAATACTTGCCTTTTCCGTTCCTTTCAAATGGTTTGTGTGAATATTTCAGAAGATAATGAGCTGAATATGTTCCTGAAGATTTTATTGTAGCATATACATTGAAGTTTAGATATTATTTACCTGGTCCTAATTCTATATTCAGAATAGCAGGCAGATAGGAATAAGATTACCTAGTCAATAAAATTATTTCTTAAATTAAACTAGAGAAATGAAAAAAGTATATACAAGTATAAAAAATAGGCATTATTATAATTAAATGTTTCAAAGCAACCATAAAACTGCTGATTCATTAATAAAATCGACTAACATATACTTAATCATATTTCTACAAAAAAAAATCTAATCTTACAAAAATAATTTAGAAAGTCACTTATGAATATTCCAAGTTGGCAGGTTCATTTAATAAATAATAATATACGTTTATTGATTGTTCTTACTTCGTAACTTCGTTCCCAGGATTGCTCAGCTGCTGTAAATACCGCTTACTACGAGTATGCAAACTCTATATTGCGCATGTACTAAGTATGTTGTCTGGCTGTTGTTCTTGTTAAAATCTAAACTCCCCCAAAACCTGAAGAGCAAGGTGTTTAACCAATGTGTCCTGCCCATACTCACATAAGGTGAGGAAACGTGGCCGCTCACGAAGGAGCACATATATAAAATGAGAGTGGCCCAACGAGCTATGGAGCGCGCCATACTAGGCATCCGCTTGGTAGATCGCATACCAAACGTCGAAATTCGACGTCGTACCAAAGTTGAAGATGTAGGTATGCGAATTGCCAGGCTGAAGTGGAAAAGGGCAGGACATTTGGCAAGTAGGTACGAAAATAGGTGGACCAAGGCAGTCACCGAATGGTATCGAAGAGAAGGGCTAAGACCTCGAGGCAGACCACCCGCATTGTGAGGTACGCTGGGGTCCAATGGATTAGATTAGCACAGAACCGGAAAGACTGGCGTGAACGAGAGGAGGCCTATACTCAGCAGTGGGTGGATACGGGTTGATTAGATAGATAGATAGATGTTGTCTGTGCAAATGTACTGACATTTAAAAAGCCTGCATAATGCAGGAACGTTGTATTAGAACAATTTTTAGAATAAAGCTTGTAAAGTCATGTACCTTAATTTAGAAAACTTACAATTTTGACAGTGACTTCTGGGAATTGGATGCCTTTTTGGTATAATAAAACAAGTAATTTTTTTTTTGTCCAATCTGTTCTATAGTCGAACAAATAGTAGAACAGTTTGGACTAACCCTCATTTGATACCCTTAATGAGGGGATTGAAAAAAAAAAACCGCCATTTTATGGTGGCAGCCATCATAGATTTACAATGATAGTGAATATCACAGATCCACTGATGTATATGGATTTGCTCTGCGGTACTTTCGTTCGTGCCGATTCAAAGCGCCCCCACCGAGCGTCCATGGAACTACAATTGACATTGTTTCACCTCCTGACGTTAGTCAAAGAATAAATAATAGTACAAATATGTTAGTACCGTGGACGCTCACTACTGCCAAACTAGTGCTATCAGCGCCAAAATGGTGATAATCAAATGCTCACATTGCGACGTTCGTCAAAAGCATGTCTAGAGTACGGAGTACTAGTACAGTACATAAATAGTCCTTAGTATATATGTACTGTGCTGTGGTACTAGGCAGTTGTCTATGCTGAATATACATGATTGGATTGTCATCAGAACTAACTGTGTGTACTTACCAAATTTAAAAATAACGACCGTTTAAAACCGTTTAAAAATAATGACCCTTCCAGCAAGCTAGCGTGATGAAAATGCAAAGTGTATTAAAAAGAATTGAGACTATTAGATTGTCACGAGGCGGTCCTAGGGTTTGTTCCACTAGCCCAGGGACCAAACCTCAGTGGACAACATACAAATTAAACATATACTTAACTAAAGTAGGAATCTAAATTTATTTTAATTTTAATGGAACTGTTATAGGTATAACTAATGTAGGTTTATAACTCCTGCTCTCTTCTAGTTGCTGTGCCCATCAGGGTCCATAATGATCTGTTACTTTATTAGTTATGTTTACCACCTTATTTGTACATTATGGAATGCAATAAAAATTTGAATTTGAAATACAGGAACAATTAGGAGCACTCGGAGATCTTGCACTCGACTATTCTATTCAGTCTTCTCCCAATTTAATTTATTTGGTAAGAGTGTACCCTTGGGGCTCTAGTATTGTTATTATCACAGACTTTTCGTGCTTCAACAATACGGATCAAAACAACCACGAACGAAAGTACTATCATATATATTTAAAGGACTCCAGATGTAATAAACTTATTTAGGTACATATATTATTTCGTAAAATTACAGTTTTTGCTAATCCAATGACAATGTGGGAATTACAGGTTATTTGAATTTAGAATTAATATAGACAAACTATCAAAAAGGTATGATTATGATGAAAGAGGTTTGACATCGTCACAATAAAGAAATAACTTTCAATCAATATCCTGCGGGAACCTTTTAACTTTTCTGGATGAAAGTATCTAACGTCCTACTTCGTATTATAATCCGTATTATGATCCGTATTATAATTACGTATTTAAAGGCAGGTTTGGCTGAAACATGATATATATAAATTCGAAAAATATTTGTGCCTATCCGAGAAATCGAATGAGTCTTGAATCTTACATAACTTAGTAGAAATGGTAAATAGTATTCGAACCTATATAGTGTCTAAGTTTACGGTCTTCCTGGTAATTCGAAAGACAATACTCATTGGCTACATTATTGAATGTCTCTATCACTCTGTTTTTTGTATCTTTTGTTCAAGAAATACTCAGGGGGCTCTCTGGAAGTGTTTGCTCTCAAGTGCCAATTCAATACGTGTCGAGTATCGGAGTGGCACTACTGCAATATCTATTGAACTTCTTTACCATAGATTTAAAGACTATTTTTCTATAAGCTCACTGGAAAATATCTAGACACTTTAGGATTATTGTGTCTGATACTTTCTTTATAAGTGAGTAACATATAAGTAATCATTTATTCAGGTATGCATGGTTGTTAACAAGCCTCATTGCTCATCTCTCAATTGACTTTAAGCTGATATTTGACCGAACCGTCCCAACGACGAGATCAGCCGTACAAGACCAAACATGCTCTCGGTATATGCTTTGATAGGATGCACAAATTTTTGGCAGCTAATTGAACCTTTGACAGTGTGATGTAAGAGCCAAAGTGAAAGTAGACGTTAACGTAACGCCAAGAAGCCCGTGGTGGTCGGTTATCGGTACGGATACGTTTAAAACTGGGAGTTAGTTGGAATTGACTGCGTTTACCGAGGAAATAATGAAAGAAGATTGAATTATACGCTAATAGGGATTTAGTGCCATTGAATATGACAAATGAGCGTCTTATCAATCGGAGACAGCTCTCAAGGTCAACTTTAAGCACCAGCGAATGTTATACTTCACCGATCTACATCTTGAAATAATACGTATAACTTTGAAGCGGCGATTTCAAGATCTTGCAGCACGTTGATCCACAGACCTGTACTTGATAGAGTTTCAAAATCAGGGCCTGGATTCTGTATGACCACTCACGCCAATTCCATGCGAATTCCACGCCGATTCCACGCTGCCTGCGTGGAATCACGAACAAATTCCATGCAGGCGGCGTGGAATTGGCGTGGAATCGGCGTCTTAAAATTAGTGAATTAGGCCCCTGTCCCTGTTTGAAGTACCGTCAGACCTTGGTAGTTTTAAGGTGTCTAGTTTCTTTCCGGCTTATTTGGCAAAATTGAGCGTAGGAGTAACCTGAAAGCTCTAGCATGCCCTAGGTCTCGGTGGTATGTCAATTCAATAGGTACCTATGACCCGGTAGGTTTTGGTCAAGCATTTATTATGTACCTACTTATAAAAATATACAAACTTATATTTTATTGTAAACTTTCACCCATAGTAGGTACTATTGTACAAAAAAACATTTTATTCCTATTACAGATTTTAATGTATCTTTCAAGAATCCCAGGAGGATAGATTAATCAAACTTTACCGTTCAGTGAAAAACTATGAGCTGTCAAGATCAGATTTGCCGTGGTTCTTCCTTGCAACGATTCCTGGAACTTCAGAGATAAAGGAATATCTGTTTACTTTCCTAATGACTTCTTATTTATACTAGCTTTTTTTCCGAGTGTCTTGTTCGATGGATAATAATCACAGCAACAGGAGAATGCGCTTACTGTTTTATATGTTTTTTTCTTTGGATTCTTATATGAAAATCGGCAAACATAAGTGCAAATGAAACTTATCTTGGGATTGGTCCTCGACCACAGATATACATATCCCTCACACTATGTATAGTTTTGTCGGCGACATTCTAAGCCTATTGGTAAACGGTTATTGTAATGGGTAAAATTTACAGTTTTCAGTGCTGTAACTTAAACCAGTAAGTTCAACTGTAAGTTCAACCAGTTGAACAAATGGACAAAAATTGCCCTTTTTTGAAATGCGGTCTTAATTGTCGAAATTTATCCTAAAAAAAATAAGTTAAAATTATTGAAACTCAAAATATAATTGTTACTTCTTCTCGCTGAAACGGTTTATCGGATTTTGGGGAATAACGCGTAGTTCATCATCATCATCATCCGCACGGGGTGCAGCTAGAATGAAGGTTGGGAAAAGTGACAGATGTAGAAGTGACTGTTGTCAAAGTGACATGTGTCAATACTCAATATGACAGGAGTCATTGCAGCATATTTTTTTGCCCGTCTTACAAATGTGACATGTGTCAACGTTTTGTCTGGTTAAAAGCCGATATCTAAGGCTTCAGGAGTCAATGATTTTAAATAATGAGTTCTGTTATACAAGATACAATTTTCAAGATTGACAGGATTCTTTTCATCGTCATCATCATTGACCACGCGGATAATACCGCGTGGTGAAGCTAGAAAACAATGTTCCAATAATAATGGCTTCAGGAGTCAATGATTATAAATAATGAGTTAAGATATACAAGATACAATTTTGAAGATGGATAGGATACTTTTCATCGTGATCATCATTGACCACGCGGGTAATACCGCGTGGTGCAGCTAGAAAACAATGTTCCAATAATAATGGCTTCAGGAGTCAATGATTATAAATAATGAATTCAGATATACAAGATACAATTTTCAAGATGGATAGGATACTTTTCATCGTCAACATCATTGACCACGCGGGTAATACTGCGTGGTGCAGCTAGAAAACAATGTTCCAATAATTTCAACATATTATTTTAAGTTGCACTAATAGTTATAGTTATATATTCGAGACAATTCTACACCAATTACCTAGCCCCAAACTAGGATACCCTGTACTATGGGTACTAGATAACGGATAAACATACATATATACGAATATTATAACATCCTTGACACGGAAACAAACATTTCTGCTCATCACACAAATGATTGCACCTTGCAGGATTCGAACCCGCGACCGTTTGATTACGTACCTAGGATCACTAGCCAAGACACCAACCGGTCGTGTTGTGAAAAAAAACTGTTTTTTTGTTTCTCGTATGAGGTAGTGCTGGCCTCTGGTGTCAGAGTTTGTCAAGCCACTAGAGTGCCTCTAACATGGCTTAACGATTGCTATTCATTAATTAACAGCCGGGACCGACATCTTAGCGTGCCCTCCGAAGCACGGAGCGGTGGAAAACCGCACATAACTTAGAAAAGTAATTGGTGCGGAGCCAAGTATCGGACCCGGTATCGTTGGATTCTAAGTTGCACTATAGAACCGTTAGGCTATCAGCGCATATACCAGTAAGTACAACAACAACAACAAAATTGATATATTGAATATTTGTGTCCGATATGTTCAACTGGTAGAACATTAAGTTGAACTTAGTGGAATACCTAGATATTTTAACCAAGGGGAATGCATGACTATACAGTTTAACCATCAATGAAATGTTGGTTAACCTATTTAAGAGCATTTCAACATTAGGCGTATATATACGAGTTTTATGATTAGGCGTACATTATTAAAAGGCCACGGGAGTATGTTGAGCTTTTATTTCCTTACTAAATTACAGCCTCAGAAAAAGCTACTCATAACAAAATAAGTTACTACGACTGAGGCTAGATCAATTCTCTCTAAAATGCATTAGTTATGTCACAAGTAAAGATGAGGGGAGAAGACGGGCGGAGGAAATGATGTTATCCCAAGCTCCGCCAGCGCCCGGGAAGTGGCTAAATAAAACCGGGAAACGGCTAAATAAAAACACGGTGCGCGCAACTTGTAAATAATGCGCGGGGTCCCGTACACGATAAGAGATTCGATTATAATACTCGAGGCTCGCAGTTCTGCTTATTGGGTGGAAGCCATTCCATTACTGGAAACGGTGATTACGAATCTTTATGATGTTTGTTTCGAATCTTGGTTGCGTACATATTATAATGGAGTTTTGATGCAATTCTAGAGATTTAATTTGAAATTTCTGCAGCGAGCGGAAAGTGACTTGCCAAGTAGCAAAATAAGGACTTCTATTCAAGTGGATACGATTTTTTGCTTAATAACAGTTGTTTAATGGTATTTCATCGGTGTTTTTATACGCTTTATATTAGCTTCACTTGTATGTTTGTATGTTTGTAACCTCCTCCTCCTTTGGACGCTATTTTGACCCACTTTAAACGGTCAGATTTCATTCAAATTTTGCACACCTGTCAAAGACCGATGACAATGCAATAATTCGAAAAAAAAAGAAAAAAAAAATAGAAAATGAATAATAGTTTAAAAAACTAAAAAACACGCTTTATATAGAAAACCAAACTAAAAAATATAAAATAAATTTAGAAGTGTAAATAAGAATAGAATGTTTTATTTAAAAAAGGCGTAGGGTGCTTTTTGAGATATCATCGAAATGATAATCCTTCTTCTCATATCTGTCAATGAAATATTTATAACTATTGACCCATGCACCCCACGATTTTTTTGAAATGTTTTTTTTTTTTCTTATTTACACTTCTAAAATTTATTTTATATTTTTTAGTTTGGTTTTCTATATAAAGCGTGTTTTTTAGTTTTTTTAAACTATTATTTATTTTTTATTTCAAACACTATTCTTAATTCAAAATTATTAAAATTTATTTTCTATTTTTTAGTTTGGTCACAGAATAAATAATAGTACAAGTACAGAAGGCTAACTGAGTAAAGTAATTTAAATAAATAGCGACTCTCGCTACAACGCTACAAAGTGCAATTTAACTCGCACGGCGATGCTAGCTTTCAATTATATTTACCTAGTAGGCGATCGCCCACCGCGTGCAGGCTAGAATGCACCGTATCATATCGCGCGAGAACTTCCATTGCTCTAACCGTTTCAGAATCGCTCTGTCCCTTTTTCGCTCGGTAGGATTGTATTAAGATATGACTAGGTACTTGTACTACTAATTATTCTGTGATATGTTATGACTTAGATATTGTAACAGAATAAATAAGTAATAATGTATTATGTTATTAATTATAAATTAAAATAGTTCTATTACATACAATGACATTCTTATCAGAATAGACCTACTACCTCATTTTTACTACCTACCTATCCCGTTTTCAGACCGCCGATAACTTTAGTGAGATACCTACCTACGTGTCGTTGGTTGATTATGATTATATCCTATAGGTATTGCACTTTGATGAATAAAGGTGCCTGTCTGAATTCCATGCTTTTTAATGAGTGAAAAATAAATTGCTACCTACGTAATAAAAGGTATTAAAAGTAGGTAGGTATTATACGAGACATATATTATATAAATTCCTAATTAGTTGTAGGCTACTTACTAAGTCAGCACAGTAATTCATTTTCCGATCAACAATACCTACTATAATCAATTATAAAATTACGTTGATCGATTTAATAAACAACTTTATTTCTGCGCGGAATAACCTTAAATATGCGTAGCTTCGGTATGAAACACAAATGAAATAACATAAAACTATAGGAAACTACGTAATAAAAAAATATCAATGTCTAACTACATAACTAGGACCTATTATAGGTATTACAATTTATTACCTTTCAATATCCTTTGGAAACGTAAAGTATGACAATTCGTCATTTCTATTACTATACAAACAGCCGAATGCTATGCAGTACTTTCTAGCTTTCTTCTTGGTACTCATAATTAAAACACGAATAAAGTTTGTCAATAACTTTACGTAAGTAGGTGCTCTATCGCTAAGTACAAGGCGCGCGACTCATCGAGCGCACGCTTGACACTCGACTGAACGGACCCGAATATTGGGTCCTCGAATTTATTTGTACTTGTTGCGGAGTGCGACCGCCCTGGTTTGGTTTTCTATATAAAGCGTGTTTTTTAGTTTTTTTAAAGTATTATTTATTTTTATATAGAAGTGTATTATTGGCATTCTAGTTATATAAATGATTAAGTTGTATATATAAGTCAAGTAAATGTTTATACAACTTTATTATACGACAATCTTATAGAGGTTTAGATTGCAAGATGTACCTATAGGAAAAATTCACGCGACGTTTTAGTCGTAATGACGACCAATTGGTTGTATAAACGATTATTATTTGACTTTCAAGTCTATAATTAAAAGTTACGAGTGTCCATACATAGTCTACATGTTGAATAATATGCCATGATCATATAATGGTTTTAGTTTAAACTTCTATTTAATATGCTATATGACTTATTAGTCGAATGAAACACTGTGATTGACTAACAGTTTCTGCGTCGACTATTGTAAAACCTTTAAGACTTTTACGAGACTTAAACAACAATTAGTTGTAATTTTTGACATAGACTTTTAACTATTAGACTTTGACACTATTACCATACAATTTTTTTTAAGAGTGTTACTTACGTCATTTAAATAATTACAAGCACTAAATTGCACCTTTAGGTAACTTTCATATAATTTATGGTTTCTTTGAGGTTATTGATTATGTAAACTTTTATAAAAATATTCCCTAAAAATAAAAAATTGTTTTAAAATAATAAAAAACACGCTTTATATAGAAAACCAAATTAAAAAATAGAAAATAAATTTTAATAGTGTAAATAAGAAACAAATGTTTTATTTCAAAAAACGTAGGGTGCATGGGTCAATAGTTATAAATATTTCATTGACAGATATGAGAAGCACCCCACGCTTTATTTTAAATAAAACTTTTTTTTCTTATTTACACTAATAAAATTTATTTTCTATTTTTTAGTTTGGTTTTCTATATAAAGCGTGTTTTTTTAGTTTATTAAACTATATTTTTTTTCGAATTATTGCATTGCCATCGGTCTTTGACAGGTGTGCAAAATTTGAATGAAATCTGACCGTGTAAAGTGGGTCAAAATAGCGTCCAAAGGAGTCGGTTACAAACATACAAACATACAAACAAACATACAAGTGAAGCTAATATAAAGCGTATAAAATGGCGGAACATCATGGGTGACGGGTAGTTCAAATAAAGTTTTATCTTTCCGGACCGGTGTTTAAGAGTTTCATTGTTAAGAACAATTAAATTACGCGATATCACATAAGCACCGGGCTTGAGGGATATGAATTTTAGACATATTCATTTGGTGTAAAGGTCACCGTCATTACCTTAGGTCACATAATGGTATTCATCATAGTAATACAAGTACATAGTAGTTCATCAAGTTATTTATTCATATCACTGAATTTCAAGAGCGCATTTAAAACATCATAGTATTTCTTAATACATTGTCGAAAAACTGATACTTGTATATGCATTTTTGTATAATACGAGTAGACCCTCCAAAAAGATAAAACTTTACGGGTAATTTTAACTTGCTGTTATATTTTTGTCTAAATATCCATTAAGTTTACAACTACACTAAAACGTAGAAATGTTTTCGTTTGACAAGTAAATGACTTTTTAATAAAAAATTTGACATATATTTGATGATTTCACGACACTTGCGGTTAAATAATGATGCCAAAGAACAATTACTTTACAACTTCTATTACAATTTGTTACGTATACTCAACGATATGTCCTTTGCTTAATGGTGTCTAAAAAACTATTATACTATATTTTAGCGGTCTTAATCACAGTTATGCAACTTTAAAATAACTAACTTGTTACAGTACACGACTATTATAAAATCATTATCCGACTTTTAAGTTGTATAAATTGGGCCCTTCACGTCTATAACTATTTTATTCAAATTTTTGATATTGAATCCAAAACCTTGTATTGATAATTATAAGCCATTTTTTGCTACTTGGGATTGCTGCACCGAGTGTTAGATTGTGAGAGAGAAGTCACTTGAGCGAGTGTCAGTACTCTACTTTTCTTTCCACTACATAGTAGTATCACAATTGTAAAAACGTAAGCAATACCTACAATATTCACCTATAATATACAATATTCAGTCACATGGACTTTTAAATATGCGCCAATTCCGTCGCGCTCATAAAATTACTTTATGGCCAGTACATTCTATTTTGGAGGAATGCATTCATTCAATACTAACTGCGCCCCGCGGTTTCACCCGCATGAAGATGATGCAAAGTATCCTATGTATCCAAAGTAGTATAAGCTATCTCCATTCCAATTCATTCAAAATCAGTTCAGCCGTTTCAGAGTAAAGTACGATATATCATCAAATAAGTATCCCATGTTAACGTACGCTATGTATACGCTATGTCCATTCCAAATTTAATCGTAATCCGTTAAGCCGTTTTAGCGTAAAGGAGTAACAAACATATACACACACACACACACACACACACACACACACACACACACACACACACACACGCACACATATACATCCAAACTTTCACCTTTATAATATTAATTATAAAGGCGAAAGAAACGAAAAGACGAAAAGAGGTTTCGGTTAATGCGAAGAAACTATAAAAACTATGTAGTAATGGATTCACATACTTACTTTCTGCACTGTTTTTATGATGAGCAGAAATGAGCTACTTTCTGCTCAAGTTTTAGGTGAACAATGATGATATTACTGTGCAGTGGGAAGAAAAATAAAATACGAATACGGTGTTTTTTGTGGATTCCTAAATTATAAGCTTAGTTCGCATTATTGTCTGAAGTAACTTGAGCCAATCAAAAGGAAATCCTTAAATTCTATGACAACAAATATCCTATAACGCAAAAATTTCTGATATCTAAGTCATCCAACATCGTCGTATTTCGTAAATAAATATTACGCCGCATATTCTTGGAGGATGAAATGAGGCCATCTGAAAAATTTAGAGCGGTTTTCCTTATGGTTAAAGGTACTTTGGAACAAAATAAGACCGCAATCATACGTAACTTTTCGACCGTTACTAGAATAAGATACCCTCCGTATCTTATTCTCTTTCGGTTTATATTATTTTTTACTTTAGTTTGTCACTGTTACTTCCTAGTTCGCATCTTCGCTTATCATTAGTGAAATGTTGAATAGCAAAAAGTAATCTCATATAGCTGTATATCAGTGATACGAGCAGTCGTATATGATAGATACGTGTCTATCACTGGAAAGTGGCCCCAGTTTTACAGCTATTTGATGACATATTGTGTGTATAGTATATTAGCACCGCCTATCTCTTGAATGATACATATCCGTGATATTTCAGTGTTCTTTGAATCTGTTTGGTGTTATATCAATGACAAATGATATCCCGCTAAGCCAACCAGACTTACGGTTTTGTGATGTTATCTAAGTATAGATCAGATGAAGAGTTGTTGATTCACAGTAGACCAATGAGAGCGCGCGGTGCAAACTTTGCTCGTTGTTTCATCTTTCTAACTAATATAAAGCTGAATGAATTCTATTTTATTAAGTTTACACATCTGCCAGGCATCCCGCGACAGCTCATTTTTTTTAACTTCTTGTGTAACTCTCAATATTGTAAGATAATATATTCATCGTGCGGAACCCTCTACACGCGAGTTCAATTTGTCCTTTTTTTTTTTAATTGTCTTTTTAGTAACTTAATGATTTTACCTGACTTGAAACTATAGCTATGGCTGTTCAATAGCTTTATCAAACGCCTAAAATAGTGTGGTAATTAGTATGCCATATGTATTGCCATCAGTTGATTCTTTAATTCAAATCTGCAATATTTATCATCTACTTAAAACTTCAACACCGGAAATATAGAAATAACTAAGTATTATGTTAGAATTACAAGTGACACAACCATACCTATAACTCGTGCGGATACGATGCTCAAAGAATAAAGATTACAACATACGGAAATAGATTTTTGTGTGAATTTTAGGATGGCACAAATATACTAGGTTCTATAGAGAAGCAAAAGTGAACCATCAATGGAAAAGCAGAATAAAATTAGTTGGATTATCGATGAATCTATCTATCTATCTATTCTTGTTCTATCTATCTATCTATACTTTGAAAAAAGCAATATATAACAAAAAGTCTGTGCAAAGAAGATAATTTAAAAAACAACTTTATAACTTAAAACGAGCTGCGGAACAATTTTTTTTAATCTTTTCGGTCTGTCTGTCTGGTCATTTGCGAGTAGGTGTCAAGTACAAGAACGAAGAAGAAGTAGAAGAACGAAGGTTACCTACATAGCTCTCAGAGTTTGCAAGTTGAAGTGGCAATGAGCAGGCCATATAGTTCGCAGAACCAACAACCGCTGGGGAATAAAGGTTCTCGAATGGCGACCACGAACAAGCAAGCGAAGTGTGGGGAGACTCCCCACACGATGGACCGACGACATTGTAGCCATCGCAGGAAGTCGGTGGATGGAGGAGGCACAGGATCGCTGGTCATGGCGCTCTTTGGGGGAGGCCTATGTTCAGCAGTGGACTTCTAAAGGCTGACATGATGATGATGATGATCAAGTACAAAGTTTTGGACCGATTGAAATGCGGTTTTAGCTTAGGATTTGACTTAAAATCTCGGTACAATGAAGGTAGAAGACGAGTAATCGATAAAAAATCATTTTTGACAGCTGAACGGTATTGTACTTTATAGGCGACTGATAATGACGTACGCTAGCGTGACCTTCGCATACGCGTCCCCTTTTGATCTGCATTCTCTACAGATAATCTATACGTATAATAAAACTGTAACAGGTCCAATTCTGGACATTGAAGATATTTAGAATTATTTTTTGTAGGGTATTCTATATTCGATACTGAAGCCAAATCTGTATTTTTTCATTTTTGTCTATCTGTCTGTCTGTCTGTCTATCTGTCTGTCTGTCTGTATCTTGGCTAGGCATCACGCCGAAACTACTGAATAAATTTAAATAAAACTTGGTATGATTTGAGTTCATACTACGAGGTAGGACATAGGATACTTTTAATCCAGAAAAATTAAAGGGTTCCCGCAGGATAGGCGATGAAAGTTATTTAAAAATAATACTTTTTATCCCAAAAAAATAAAAAGTTCCTGGGGGAGATCACCAATTCTGTAAATTGAAGATATTTTGTGAGTGGATAACTATTAGACGCATGTTGATGCAACTCGGCACAGACATAGTTGATAAGAAGGTTCAAAATTATGGATACTTTTTTGTCCCGAAAAAATAAAGGGTTCCTGCGGGATATGGGTACAAATTCTGTACATTAAAGATATTGTGAAAAAATATTTTTGGAGCTTACTCCATATTCGATAATGAAGCCCAAACTGTATGTTTTTTCATTTCTGTCTGTATGTGTGTCGTCTGTATCTTGGCCGCGCATCACGCCGCCGGATGGATGAATGACGATGAACGATGACGCCTACTGGATGAATTCGAATTAAACTTGGTCTTGGAGTATCCTATACATACATACATCCCGAAAAATTAATGGGTTCTCGCAGGACAGGGGTAGAAACTTATTTAAAAGAACACTACCACGCTGAAACTAATGGACGGGTTTTGATGCAACTTGGCACCGTCATAAGTTATATGATGGGTTATAATTGAGGACACGTTTTATCCCAAAAAAGTAAAGGGTTTCTGCGCGATATGGGTCCAAAGTTATGTTAATATTGAAGTAATAAATAATATTTTTTGGATGGTTCTCTATATTCGATACTGAAGCCAAAACTGTTTTACTTTTTTTTATCTGTCTCACTGTCTGTTTGCCCGTATTTTGACCGCGCATCGCACCGAAACTACTGAATGAATTCAAATAAAACTTGGTATGATTTGATTTCATATTACGAGGTAGGACATTGAATACTTTTCATCCCGAAAAATTAAGGGGTTCTCGCAGGATAGGGGTTGAAAGTTATTAAAAAGAACATTTATTACGCTGAAACTACTGGACGTATTTTTTGATGCAAATTGACACACTCATGTGTCTATACTTATGATAAAGCAATAAGTACAAAAAAGGCTGAACAAACAGGTACAGGTTACAGCTAGTTCAAAATAAATTCATCCGGAATGTAGTCGGCGCCCAATGGTTTCAGAGGAACGTCGACCTTCATTGCGACCTCGAGCTTCCCTCAATCCTTCAATTTATGAAGGAAGGATATCGCACGGCGTTAATTTGACGCTGCCACCCATAACCCCAATCCGCTTGTAGTAAAAGCGGCTGACTATAATCTGACAGACGTACCTACCTCCCTACGTCGGCGCCCGCGCGATTTCCTGAGCGATCCAGATCATGACATCGCTACTGCTCTGCAGGCAGCGATGGAATTGTCTAGCCAGTCTCCAAACAACACACGAATAATCAGACACCGACCCCGCCGGCGGGGTCGACAACTCCGTAATTAGTCAGCTTTTATTCGCCTTTGAGTTTCTTACCATTTCTTCTCAGAGGTGTATTCCGAATAACACATATTTATGCCTCAGAAGTGTCTTTTCCACGATTGACCACAATCTCACCTGATGGAAAGCGATGATGTGGTCGAAGGTGTAGCACGCTCCGACAGTGCTGCAGTGTCGAACACTGGGCTGTGTTTGACTCCTTCCATCGCTGCAGCATCGACACCCGCTACGTGGATATACTTTGGGATCTTTAGTCGGCAACTATACAGGTTCGACTGCATGCTTTGACGAAACACTCAAACGGGGGGTGCGACAAGGGAACACCATATCACACAATCTCTTTTGTATGGCTCTAGAAGACGTAATGAAGGCGCTCGCATGTCATACCAAAGGTTATTCATTTAATTAACATGAATGGTGCCCATCTGACACATCTGAGATTTGCAGACGACCTCATCATATTCTGATACTCTGTTGGCACATGAAAGGGAAATTTCCTTTTCAAACTCAAACTTAGTTTACCAAAATTGTATTGATATGATCGTATTCTAATATTTTATTTATTTCTTCTTGTTCATGAGATATTAATTTTGACTCGTTAAAGTGCTATTATTTTTGCCTATTTCCGATAAATTCTTTGACTTTGACAAGTTGTACGACCAGCAGTGCCTCTTTAGCGGCAGACCTGAACATGAACATGTCTAAAACCAAAGTGACGACCAACATCTCCACCGTCATGAATCCTGCCGTGATAGTAGGAACCGGGAGGTTCACGGGAGGTTGGAGGTGGTGGATCATTACACGTATCTTGAATTGAGCGGGACACATAGCTAAGCGAGGTGGAGCAAGTCTTTGACTGAGTGGCAACCAAGAACTGGCTAGAGGAAGGTCGGACGTCGGCTCGATAATCTCGTCAGCGTATATAGAAGGAAAGACATGGGTGAAGTTAACTCCCGATTGAAAGACGAGGAAACAGCGAAAGGGGGCCTATACCCAGCAATGGGTAGCGTAGTGGCTGTAAATGATGATGATGATACCTCATAAAAATGAGTACGCAGGCAAAGCCACAGGGCGCAGCTAGCAAGCAATAATAGTTTAAAACCCGAACAAAATCAAGACGATCGTGTTTTTTTTTAAACTGTCTCCACTCTAGTTTTCAAATTAATCTCTAAAAAGCTATTACGGGATACCTAATTATTTTTTATTTTGTTAGCAAATTCCGTCCCAGTCTTCCGTACGTCCGCATTCGCGACAGCGCCAGCGTAATAAAATTATGCTTGTTTGGAATCCGTTTATGCAAAACTGTTAAATGCCACTAGTCATTTTTGATTCTCAAACAAATGGAACAAAGCATTCCCTCCATGATCCTGTTTGCTCGCTGCATAACTATGCCCCTTCTGATGTTATTTTTGCATATTATCGTTTTCTGAGGCCTTGACAAGAGCCTTGGAAAGAAGGCTATAGCGGGTAACAGGCTCGGAAGAACGCGCAAATAAAATTATGGAGATTCGAAATAGTGTTAGCTCTCTTGGGGCTTTCTCGTAGTTTATTGTGAGTAATAAACTTAGTGGATAAAACTTACTTTATATAACATTATGGAACATATATCAATAAATCAAGTAAAATCTGTCAGAGCTTACAAATTTTACTCTTCCACTTCTTGGTGTGCAGCCGTCTTACCACATAATAAATAATAGTACGTCATACCTACTGCTATGCCTTGTTTGTTGTTTGCTTGTCGTATGAGGTAGTGCTGGCCTTTGGTGTTTGTCAAGCCGTTCGAGGGCCTCTGACATGGCTTAACGACTGCTTTTAATCAATAGCAGCCGGGACCGACAGCTTAACGTGCCCTCCGAAGCACGGAGCGATGGAAAACCGCACATAACTTAGAAAAGTAATTGGTGCGGAGCCTAGGATCGAACCCGGTATCGATGAATTCTAAGTTGCACTAAAGAACCGTTAGGCTATCATCGCATGCCTTATAAAATTAATAAAAAAACATTTTCTTATATAACGCCTTAATTACAAAGAAATGGTTACTGTGCTATTTCCTTCAATACCAATATATTAAATTGAAGTGAAATGTCTGTTTGTTTGTTTGTATGTTTGTTTGTTTGTTTGGAGAGCTTTCACGAGATAACAGCTCGATGGATTTATATGAAATTTGGGATGGAGATAGCTTATACCCTAGAATAAAAGATAGGATACTTTTTATCCCGGATAATGTTGATTACTCGCTGTAAGGAACGGTTGCCATAGAAACGAAATAACAAGTCTGTCAAAAAACTTCAAGAGCATTGGTACTATACCTAGTTTTGCATTTGGTTTTTAATATCCTAGAAAAACATAGAAAGCCTTTTTTCGCGATTAACAGTAGTCTGCGCGGAAGAAGTCGCGGGCGGGAAAGATAGTTATTTTGTAACTAGCAAAGTGTCAGCACACGGCGGCACACCGCTGACAGCTATTAAACTACTATATGACAGAACTGTCAACTTAATAACAGAAATCACAAGTTGGTCTCGCGACCGAAGCGATTGAATAACCAGACACTGTTAGTGATAGTGATATCTTCGTCGGTTTCATTATGTTACGATATTGACAGGTTGTGAGTTATGACGTCAAAATGTTTCGGCAACGTAGAAATTTTAGATTAGTAAGTAGGACCTAGAAGATTGTATCCACATTATGCTTACATAACGCCTAACAAGCTTTTATTAACTCACCCTGTTAAGGTATGAAAGGATGTAGGTAAGAATTAAAAAAAAAACATTTAGAAAAATCAGTTGACGAATAATTGTATGTAGGTATATATTATGTAAGTAAGTAAGTATTGTATGTTTACTGAAGGATTGCTCAACATCTCAACTAGGCCCTTCCCCAATCGCCTAAAGGGAATTCTTGAGTACTTTGGACACAGCCAGAATATTTGAAATTTTAGAGCGATCCATGCTTATGAAAATATAAAAGGACAGATGACAAGAGACCGGAGCCAAAGCGTTTGTGAATCTACACTAGACACTCCTGATGATACATGAGGCCTGGAAAATCGCCTGCAACAGATCTAGATGACGCTTTATTATCAGAAACTGCATAACTCATAGAGTACGAGTAAAACGAATGGCAGGGAAGGATACTGAGGGATTAAGGTGACGTGATGTTAATTATGATACATTAGCCCGTAATGTAAATAAACGACTTATTCTCGACACGATTGCATGTGGTCTACGTAAATCTTTTTATCACATTTGACAAACTGATAAGAATATTTCGTCTTATACAGCGTCTCATCCACAAAAACTAAACTTTAGCTTCTATATTAGGGTAACAATTTCATTCCTAGTATGTTCCAGTATCCAGATAAACCATTAATTCATAATTTGTTATAAAATTATATGCCAACCACCTTCATGATGGAAACTAGCTTAATAGCTAAAAAAACACATGTGTCCGTGTGCCAAAAAAGAACTTATGCGAATAAATATACTGTTGGAATGTGCTTATCAAGGCTTTCAAATTGATACCCATATTTTAAAATGCAAAGAAAAAATATATTTTTCTTACTTGTAAATGGAGCCATACTGCCACCATATTGACTATTAAAAAACCAGAGCCCATTTTACTCGGGGGGATGTAAGGATTCTAAAGATATCCCATACGCCTAAATCAGTTCAGGCATTTAAAAGTTATGGTGGAATAAAGAAACATACATACAAATACATACAAACGTACATGTATCCTAAAAACATTACACACCTTTTTTTGGGCAGTCGTGTAAAAAGGGGTGAGTAGTTATATCTATCAGGAAGTAAACAGAATAAAAATGGAGGTTTATTCCTTACAAGCTGTGCCTGCGGCTTATCCCGCGTGGTCATTTCTGTGGGTTAAAGTAACCTTTTTTATAAAGGTTACTTTCCAGGACTAAAAGTACACATATCAAAAAATACCAAGTAGTGATATGTAAGTGTATAGCTAGCGGCACGTAAGTCTAGCGGTGAACGAAATGTGGTGGGATCTTGGCACAGTCAGTTTTCGGGATAAAAAGTATTCAACCTTTTAACACATTATATAAACTTTGACTGTACCAAGATCCCCGCCACGTTTCGTTCACCGCTAGACTTACGTGCCGCTAGGTATAGTATTGATATTATTGTTAGGAATCTATTCAACTTTCCAAATTAAAATAGGCACTATTCCGCATTAAAAACATCTCAATACACCGAGGTTAACTGGAAGATTAACTTCGACCACATCATCGCTTTCCATCAGGTGACAAACGATTGCCTAGACAGTAAAAAAAAAAAAACTTACTAGCATTAAGTTCGCCTATGTACCTATCTTTTGTGTCCAATTAAAGAATGTTATGTCTATCTATCTATCTAATATTATCAAACTTAGTTCAGATGTCAAATGTTTTATTATAGATTGCTCGACTTCTACTCATCGGATTTAGATACACCAATTTTAAGTCAAACCCTAAGCTCTTATAACTGTGATCGCAATCGGTCCAGCAGTTTTTACATGATGCGTGAACAGAAATTCAAACAAACAGGCTGACATTATTTAAAAAAAATGTTATATGCTTGTTCAGTAATTTATTGTAAGTACCCTAGACCAATTTTTTTCTTCATTTAACAGACTTTTGGTATTTACTTACTTTATTATAAGTAGTAGCTGTACCCGCGGCTTCGCACGCGTGTCTTTTCTTTAGGTTCAAAGTACCATAATTTGCTATTCAAGGAACAATATTCAAACAAATGTTGGTATATTGGTCCTCAAATGAGCAAAATTTCTTCAGCCGTCACAAATACTTTTATCAATTGCTCGGCTTCTAACTCACCGGATTGAGATACCAATTACACCAGATTTAAATCAAACCCTAAGCTATCTAACAATGAAAACCGCATTGCAATCGGTCCAGTAGTTTTTACGTGATGCGTGAACAAACAAACATACAGACAAATAGAAAGAAAGACACGAACACAAAAAAATATTTTAAGCACCCAAGAGCATGTTTATAGTTTGGGTGCGATGCGCGGTCAAGATAACACGGAACAGACAAACAAAATTAAAGTAAAAAAGTAAGGCTTCACCTTCAGTATCGAATATAGAGAACCATCCAAAATATATTATTTACTACTTCAATATTAACTTAACTTTGGACCCATATCCCGCAGAAACCCTTTACTTTTTCGGGATAAAACTTGTCCTCGATTTTAACTCATCATATAACTTAAGACAGTGCCAAGTTGTATCAAAACCCGTCCATTAGTTTCAGCGTGGTACGTGTTCTTTTAAATAAGTTTCAACCTCTATCCTCCACCCATAAATTTTTCGAGATGTAAAGTATCCTATCTCCTACATCGTAGTATAAACTCAAATCATACCAAGTTTAATTTGAATTCATCCAGTTGTTCCGGCGGTGCGGCGTGATGCGCGGCTAAGATACAGACTGACAGACATATAGACAAAAATGAAAAAACATACAGTTTAGGCTTCATTATCGAATATAGAGTAACTACCAAAAAAAAAAACGTGTTTGCAGGAACATATTTTTTTTCGGGATGACAAGTATCCAATGTAAAACTCAAATCATACCAAATTTCATTCGAATTCATTGATTATTTTCGGCGTGGTGCGCTGCCAAGGTATAGACAGACATTATCGCAGGAACACTTTATTTTTCGGGATAAAAAGTATGCTCAATTATTATTTATTGTATAAACTATGACTGTGCCAAGTTTCGACAAAATCCGTCGAGTAGTTTCAGCGTAATACGTGTTCTTTTAAATAACTTTCAACGCCTATCCTGCAGGAACCCTTTAATTTTTCGGGATGAAAAGTATCCAATGTCCTACTTCGAAGTATGAACTCAAATCATACCAAATTTCATTTCAATTCATGAGTATTTTCGGCGTGATGCACTTCCAAGGTACAGACAGACAGACAGACAGACAGACATATATAAAAAATAAACTGTTTTGGCTTTAGTATTGAACATAGAACGGACCCCAATTTTTTTTACAAAATATCTTTAATTTACAGAATTTGGGACTTTATCCCGCAGGAACTCTCTATTTTTCTCTAAAGAGTTCTCAATTTTACCCCATCATATAAACTATGACTGTGCCAAGTTGCATCAAAATCCGTCCAGTAGTTTAAGAGTGGTAAGTGTGTTTTGAAATAACTTTCAACCCCTATCCTGCGGGAACACTTTCATTTTTCGGGATGAAAAGTAGCCTATGTCCTACCTCGTAGTATGAACTCAAATCTTAACAAGTTTCATTTAAATTCATTGAGTAGTTTCGGCGTGATGCCTAGCCAAGATACAGACAGACAGGCAGACAGACAAAAAAGAAAAAAAAACTTAGCTTCAGTATCGAATCTAGAGTACGGTCCAAAAAAAATATGTCAAAATATCTTCAATGTACAGAATTGGACCCGTTACAGTTTTATTATAAGTATAGATAGATTCTTCCCTCTCTGAGCGCTGTCGGCTTGGAGATAAAATCGGAGCTTAAGAGCTCTGCCACTGATGGAAATGATAAGGATGCTACGTTAAACGTCGCATATGATCTCGAAGTTACTGGGATGCGGAAACGAACGTACTTTGATCATGACACGACATTGCTGAGACAGCGTTCTCATTTGTCTGAGGTATTGTAATAGTTATGATAGAAAATACAGGATTTCATCAGCAAAGTTTCGGCCGTCTACGTAACCGTAGTTCCGTAACCAGTTACGAATGAGAAAAAAATGATCTTTTGACGAAACCAGTTTTAAGCTGTCGGTCCCGGCTGTTATTGATTAATAGCAGTCGATAAGCCGTGTCAGAGGCCCTCGGGCGGCCTGACCAACTCTGGCATAAGAGGCCAGCACTGCCTCATTCGACAAAAATCATTATGTTATTAAATTCATACAAGTAGGGTGTGCTCTAGTGCTTTAAATTTTATCAAATTTTTGAAACTCTTATTTGAGCTGAATATTACGTAAACAAAACTAAATAAAAAAAACTGCCAATGAAACCTCATTATAATTTTAAAAGACCTTTAAAATTATAATGAGGTTCAACTTAGTGGTAGTGTTAATAGTTTCTAAATAAAATGGCTGTGACATACAGACAAACGGAAAGACAGACGGACGACGGATGGAGAGACGGTAATAGCGAAACTATAATGGTTCCTTGTTTGACTACGGAACTCCAAAAAATATATAATCTCTGACCACAGAATAGCCAGCTTTATTCAGTCGCTACGGCTTTATCCGTAGCGACTAGCGACACGTGGTGAGCATGGCGTTGCCGGGTCGGGTGGATACCTTTTTTATTCTCCGGTTTCCTCGTATTTTGTAACGATTTACAATTTTAGTCATTTACAATCGCTGAGATATTTTATCATTACGTTGCGGTAACGTCATGGGAAGCACGTGCCCACGCTCGTGCAGACTTCAATAAATTGCTCGGTTTTCAAACGCAGGAAATAGGCGTCGAAGTTCCCGCCACTTCCAATTCAGGGACAGCCCTGTATTGGAAATGGCGGGCAACACGCTTCCTATTACTCGTTTATTGGTACCGCGTTCAGCATAGTATTGCTTTATACCATCGCTATACTACATAGTGATAATACCTGTAGTGTTCTCAAGCAGAACTACAACAAAAGCTGCCAAAACGGGACTTAAAATAGTGGATAAAAATAAAATGTAATAATATAATGTTGTAACTTATTGTATTAATTTTTTTATATAATTTCTTTCTCATGTTTTTTTTAATTGCATTGTTTTTGATTTGTGAGCTAACCTGAAAGATTCAGCCTGATACCTAATCCGGAAGTGCTTGAAATTTGAATTGCAAGATTCCAGGACAGACAGAAATACATAGATGGATACATACATACATACATACATACAAGTGAAATTAAATAAAAGCTTTATTATTTTATTTATACAAAAGCAAAAAGTAAGCGACAACTCGCAACTATACTTTTGAAAGGGTTTTAGAAAAAAAAACATTATAATGGTCAAAATTTGTAATCCGCTTTAGCAAGTCCCAACATTCAACGCTTGAACAAAAAATTTAATAATCATTCCTCATTTGTTAGCATAGTATCCAAAATTGTGATCTAGGAAGCCAAATTTTGTAATATTTTTAAAGTCACTTAAACATATTTTTTTGTTTGTGTTTTTTTTCTGTTCTTTCGTTGTCCCTCTAGCAAGTAAGTACCATTACTAATATCCACTATTTACCGGACAACCTGCATAAATACTTACTAATCACAAATAAAACATATCACTTAATCTCATTCTACTTAAGTCTTCTTTTTAACCATAATAAGTTAATTCAAGGCACATAAATCGAAATATTGCCTAAAATTAGTTCATAATTCATGTCACTTAATCTAATATTGCATTTAATTAGTACATGATTCATATCACTTAATCTACCTATGTCTTATTTTTAACCATAATAAGTTCATTCAGGGCACAGAAATCGAAAAATTGACCATAATTAGTTCATAATTCATATCACTTAATCTAACATTGCTTTTAATTAGTTCATAATTCATATCACTCAATCTAATATTGCCTTCATTTAGTACATGATGCATATCACTTAATCTACCTATATCTTATTTTTAACCATAACATCTTAATTCAGGGCACAAATATCGAAATATTACCTTCTTATTTGGATATCTGTGATTATCAGTATATTCTTGCAAAAAGCCTGTTTGCAAGAATATACAACAGCCTGTTTGCAAGAATATCCTGATAAAACACAGCACAGGTAAGGCACTATTCAGCTGAAGTCGATGGTGCTGATGTTTTCAGACGATGGGTTAACATATTACATATTTGTGTTAAAACTAAGCATCATTAATGTCTGTGCTCTCTGTAACACGCCCTGCTGTCCGTGTCGATCAACATTACGGACAATATGTTTGGAGATCGATCTACATCGTCTTGTTATCTGAAGCTCTAATGGAAAGATGAATTTCATCTCTATGATCAGTATTACGTTTCACGCCTTATTATTTTATTTATTCAAGGCATAAATTATTCTAGCTAGACAACAATGAAACTTAGTCATTATTAGGTAAAAAGTAAACATATTATGGAAATCAAAACCTATTGATTTCATAAATATATATTTTGCTTTTATTTTCTTTTCAACATGGATACCGATAAAAAACGATACCGGGTTCAATTGTAGACTCCGCACCAATGACTTTTCTAAGTTATGTGCGGTTTTCCATCGCTCCGTGCTTCGGAGGGCACGTTAAGCTGTCGGTCCCGGCTATTATTGATTAATGGCTGTCGTTAAGCCATGTCAGAGGCCTTCGGGCGGCCTGATAAACTTTGACACCAGAGGCCAGCACTACCTCATACGACAAACAAGCAAGCAACATGGAAAAAATAATAAATTAAAAAAGTTATCTGTCAAATATTTAGGAACATTTTATTTAGAAAAATAAAATTGCTTTAATCGTCTACATTTATTTTGTCGCCGTCGAAATAGGCTCCATTTAACAATACTCGTCAGCGAATAATCTTGTGTAGGGGATTTAATTCATTCGACGAAGCTCTTTATAGTCACTAGTCAGTTTAGTTTTATGACCCAAAACGTCTGCCGTGAAGTGGTAATTTGAGTCTGGGGAAATAAAAAAAGTCACAGAGGGCCACATCTGAAAGATAATGTGCTTGTTTGATCATATTAGTTGTATTTTAGGTTAAAAAAATGGTGATGATCGAGGGAAATTCGTTGTTCGATATTTTTATCGATGGAAAAATTCGCAAAATACCGACACTGTCGTCTAGCTATGAAAAGATTCAAACAATTATTTAACAGATCTAAACTTTAGGTTGGCTATAGAATCGAGGGGCAGGAGTTGGGGATGTGTTATTTTCCGTTGCTTTCGCCAGAAAGTAAATTGATGATACGTATGGCCCCAAAGACTAGGATAGATTAGGTACACATCGCGCGAGCCGAGCCAAAGTTAATTTACAAAGTTAATTTAGCTTTTTAGCCGATTTTTAATAAACTTAAAACTGAAATGTCTCATAAACTAAGCGTCTCCGCGGGGGGGAGGGGTAGCAGGGGGCAGCCTGCCCCTCAATTCCTGCCCCTCAATTCCTGCCCCTCAATTCCTGCCCCTCAATTCCTGCCCCTCGATTCTATATATTTCCCAAAACTTAATGAAAATTTGCTAATAGCTAAAATCAACGATATGATGGATTACCAACCTAACAGCAATATGTATTTGCGCATACATTTTACGCGGGAATTGTTTTTTCATAATTACAGACAGAAAAATACTTATTCAAATAAAATCGGGAATACAACAAATTAATAAAAACTGAAACTAAAACAACAATTTGGAAGATTTTTATAAGCAATTTATTGTGACACTATTCCGACTCTATTTGGTTTAGCAGAATTGGGGCCTCGATAGGAATCTATCTCAGTTTCCAATACTGCGCAAAACTGTAATAGCAAATCCGACTACCAACGCCAGTCGGATGCAATCAAACTGGCTAGTAATATGAAACATGCATATACGTGCATTTTGAGCCTACTTTTGAACTATCAAAATTATCGATAGAAAGATAAATTATTCGTCAATTTTGTGATATTATTAGAAGGATGTTATTGATAATGCTCTTTAATTATCGACTTCTAAAAGGAGGAGGTTCTCAAGTCTGTTAGTTACCTCATATTACTAAAACTTATGAACCGATTTGTATGTTTTTTTTATTTGAAAGGGTAGGACCCCGAACAAAAAGCATTTAAAAAAATTTGATTCAGTTGTGTTTCATAAATGAATATTTTTTTCCCACATATATCAATAAATCCTCTCTATCCTAAAATCACTTTTAACTTAAGTAACTTTTTGTAATATTATATTTTTCACTAAATTTTTTTTCACTTTTGTTTTTATTTTAACAAGAACTATGAAGAAAATAACCTAAAATTATGAAATGTACAAGACATCCCTTCATAGACACCCCCCAGACCCCACTTGACATTGTGTAAGTTCGAAATTTTCTCCTCACAGCCTAGAGCCTAGGCTCTAACATTGTAATAAACGGTATCGATACAATAACTTCTTATTAATTCTTATACTCTATTATTAATATGAATATTATCAATATAGAAAATGCTGTGTAAGATATTACTAAATTGATCTACTTTTTGTGTAGCGCTATTTCGATCCATATTAGATCGTTTAAAATGTGTTCACTAACTCTTTATTTTACCACGTTTTTAGTAAGTCACTTATTGTACATGTTTGTCTGTCTGTCTGTCGTACCGGGTGGAATTTCGTAACTCAAATTCCGAGCACTTCCTTATTCCCTATCCGGCTGAAACTTTCAGGGTAGCTCACAAATTTAAGACAAAGCATTAAATAAATATGTGTTTTTTCGATTAGATTTTTAATCTACATTTGCTGCTTTTTGAGTTAGGAATTGTATTTTAGTACTATGACTATTTATGCTTTTTAGCGCATAACATTTATACACAAATAACCAATATTTTATCTATAAGTGAATTTGTAAATTCTAAATTATTCAATTGAAATAAAATGTATTCCCGAGCTACGAGTATATCATCACCTCATCTGCTCAACTCATGGTGATTGACAAATTCACAAGGATATTAGAAAAATCAAATATGTCGCATCAAACAGACCTTAATTGAGAACCCACCCTTTCATCTACGGCGTAATATTAAAGATTAGACATTTCCATTTATTTACACCCTAAACAGTACTTCCGTTATGAATATTACAGATGGAAATGGTAAGCTTTGAATTATTAATTTATGAGAAGAGGGTAGTTGACAACTATAATTATGTATTTTGACGTAGGTTTGGATTGGCTGCCACAAGTCGAAGCCTTAATGGACAAATCTGCACTAATGAACTGATTTAATGAATTATTAGTTTCAATGAGAAATGCAGCATTACTGAGAGGGATAGAGATCTCTCCTCCATTTTGGGTAGTTAGAGTCAAATAATACAAAAAGAAAACGTAAGTACAAAAAAACGTGACCGACCGACTCCGTAATACGAGTTATACGTCCATCATTATCCTTCCATACTTTTTTGTAGTGCTACCTACTTTTATTGAATTTACATGTAATTAGCTATGCCCGCGGCTTAGCCCGCATGCTTATTTTTCTGGGATATAAGGATCCTGTGATATTCCAGAACCAAAAGTACCGAATTCAGCAAACTTGGTTCAGACACGTCAAATGGTTTTTTATCGATTGCTCTAATTCTACTTATCAGATTGAGATACCAAGTACACCAGTTTTTAAGTCAAATCCCTAAGCTATCCAACAGTGAACCGCATTGCAATCGGTGCAGTAGTTTTTACGTGATGCGCGAACAAACATATAGACAAAAAAACAAACAGAGAGAAACGATTTAAAAAAAAACTGTTCAGTAGCTTATTTTAAGTACCTACCCGAGACATTTTTTTAAATTTCTTTTTGTACATACTATTTCGTTCCTATTGCTTTATTATAAGTATAGATAAATACATTATAAGTGCTTCGGAAGGCACGTTAAGCTGTCGGTCCCGGCTGTTATTGATTAATAGCAGTCGATAATAGCCATGTCAGACCCTTGGGTGGCTTGACAAACTCTGACAGCAGAGGCCAGCATTACCTCATACGACAAACAAATAATCGGCCACTATGTCTAGCGTTTGTAGACTACGCGAAAGTCTTTCATTCAATCGAGACCTGCGCAGTGCTACAGTCATTACAGCGGTGCCAGATTGACCGGTACATCGAAGTGTTAAAGTGTTTGTACAGCAAGGCCACCATGACTGTTCGTCTTCAGGATCAGAGCACGAATTCTATCCAGTTGCAAAAATAAGTGAGACTGGGAGACGTTATTTCTGCGAAACTGTTCCCCACTGCACTGGAAGATATATATATTCAAGCTTCTGAACTGGAACAGATATGGTGTTAATATCAATGTCGAATACATAACTCACCTTCGATTTACTGATGATAAAGTCATCATGGCAGAAACCCTGGAAGACCTAAGCACAATGCTCAGTGACCTCAATATTGTTTCCTAACAGGTGGGTCTTAAAATGAACATGGGCAAGACGAACATCATGTCAAATGCCCATCTAGTACCCATACCGGTTTATGTTGGGAACGATATTATCGAAGCTGTTGATCACTATGTCTACTTAGGTTAGACGATCCAACTGGGTAATCCAACTTCGACAAAGAGGTCAATCGACGAATCCGACTCGGATGGGCAGCGTTCGGGAAATTACGCCATATCTTCTCTTCCCAGATACCGCAGAGCCTCAAGACGAAAGTTTATAATCAATGCGTGTTGCCAGTGATGACACACGGCACTGAGACGTGGTCGCTAACTATTGGTCTTATACACAAGCTCAGAGTTGCGCAGCGTGCAATGGAGAGAGCTATGCTCGGTATTTCACTACGTGATAGTATCCGAAATGAGGAAATACGGAAAAGAACCAAGGTTACCGACTTAGCTCTCAGAGTTTACAAGTTGAAGTGGCAATGGGCAGGCCATATAGTTCGCAGAACCGACAACCGATGGGAAATAAAGGTTCTCGAATGGCGACCACGAACAAGCAAGGTGTGGGGAGACCCCTCACACGATGGACCGACGACATTGTAGCCATCGCAGGAAGTCGGTGGATGGAGGTGGCACAAGATCGCTCGTCATGGCGCTCTTTGGGGGAGGCCTCTGTTCAGCAGTGGACTTCTAAAGGCTGACATGATGTTGATGATGATATACACTATATAATATTACGTATTCCTATCAACTTAGTTCCATGAATACGTTGGTACCCGGGAATACAGATTCTCTTGTCCAGGTACTACACTTTGTAAATTGCATACATACTTAAGTTTTTTTTATTGTCTTAGTATTTCACCGGTGTACTTATGTTTACTATTGTTTTGACGGCCGGTTGATATAGAGGCTAGAAACCCTACTACGAAATCAAACAGTTTCGAATCCCGCAAGGTGCAATCATTTGTGTGATGAGCAGAAATGTTTGTTTCCGAGTCACGGATGTATTATACGTATCTAACTATGTATGTTTATCCGTTGTCTAGTATTCATAGTACAGTGTGAATTATAACATATTTTTTTATTTTTTTAAATTCAATTGTCATATTATGTGAATTCAATAAAGTTAGTATGGATGGAGTTTTATCGACGCCGTTTTACCATGTGTCAAAAGAAGCTCGAAGGCCACACAACATCAAAACACTTCCATTAAATAGGCACATAACTGTTAATTTAAAGGTACTTATTGTGACTGATGAAACATCACACACGGCTATTATTCATTCTGTGTGACACAGATACACTTAATTAAAGTTCAAAGGTGATATCACTCGTCATGGTACATTCACAGAATATATGCTAGTTATTACGGACCTTTGTATTATAGCGTAAGCACCAAACTTACTAATTGTACATGCACCAATAACTTAATATAACCTACCAACTTACTAGAACTGCACTTATTTACCTAGATCCAGTTTATTTTATTTTGTGTAACTTAGAAGCTATCGACTATAAGACTCTCTAGTAGCATTACTTCTACAGACCTTAGTGGTTTCCTTAGTGCTATTACTTCTACAGACCTTAGTGGTTTCCTTAGTGCTATTTAATTAATATCTGTTATGTTTATATTAAAAGATAAATAAATAAAAAAAAAAAAAGTAGGAAACATTAACGTATCGTGAAAAAGGAGAAAAAAACATATCTACAAATATATAAGTACATTTCTTACATACTTTAGATAGACCAAATAAATAAATTCTATATAACTAACCAACTAGTGGCTCTGTGAGCTGTAGACTTTTAGAGTACAAACTTTTTTGCAAACAATCTAGCAGTGCACAGTAGTGCCATCTGGTTACCTTATTGTAAAACTAACATTAATAACCAATCCATCGATCCTCATCTATTAGGTAAAGGGCTGATTCCAATGGTAGAAACCTAAAAGTGAGCAATTTACTGCATTTTGAGGAGCTATTCTGCTCATCACGCCGAAGATCCTCTTAAGATCTTCACCAATTTTTTTATGAGACCATCTCAAAGTTTTTATTGGACCACCTCGAGAGTATACACATACAAACAAAAAAAACTAAATCGGTCCGAAATTGACTGAGAAATCAGTGAACAAACATCAATGGAAACAAGTAACCTGTGCGCGCTGATATATCACCTACTTTAAGCATTTTACTTTATGAAATTTAGAATTAGTAAGGCACAAGTTCAAAAACTAAACTAACCGACTACTGTCGAGTAAAAAACAGTCTATGGATACTCTTGCGATGAAGACGAATCGATTGATACCTCGCTTGTCAAAATAGGACCAATAGAAGCGACGCTATAGTGGAATATCCACATAACTACATACATACACATGATACACAGACTGTTAAACTCATTAAGGGAAGGTTCCCTTGCTTCGCCGTAGTCGTAGGGTAATAAAAATATATACATTTGATAACATTACGTTTGTTTTCTTTGTTCATGATGCTCGTGCACGGCGCTTTCAAACAATAATTCTTTATATCCAAATAAGCCGACAGCTTAACGTGCCCTCCGTACGGAGTGATGGAAATCCGCACATAACTAACAACTTTAAAAAAAAGTCATTGGTACGGAGCCTAGGGCAGAACCCGGTATCATTGGATTGCTAGTATACCTTTAGGGTACAATCGCTAACATTAGGTGTTTAGTCCTGGTCCGGTCTCCAGACACAAAGTAAACACGATAAAGCTAGGGGTAGTTTTTACAGCGCGATTAAGATCCCATTATTAAGGAACTTTAACTATATTAGATTCCGCTTTGTTAGTCTTGTAAACAAAGGGGTTTGATTAACGAGATCAATCTCATTGGGCAACTTTGTCATAATAAATTACATGGTCCCTCAGATAAATAGTAATAGGTACACATATCAAATTGATCAAGAAACTTATCTTTTAATCGACTTCACAAAAGGAGACGGTCATATGTTCGACTTTAAGTATATTTTTTATGTATGTGCACCAATTGCGGACCGATTTTGAAATTTGTTTTTTTGTTTGAAAGGTCCAGGTGGTCCCATATAAATTTTATCATAATTGGTTCAGTAGTTTTACGAGCATAAATAGGTTTCTTTTGATTTTGTGTTTATATTGACTCAAATCTCTAAGATTTCTAAACCGATTTGGATGGTTGTTGTTTTATCCAAAAGCGTAGACTTTCAGTGTAGTCCCAGATATAAACTTCATCAAAGTTTGTTCAGTAGTATTTTGTATTCGTTATTATATTAACTGTTAATCCAGTTGAAGTAGTTTTT
Source organism: Alsophila aescularia (assembly GCA_946251855.1). NCBI lineage: Eukaryota > Metazoa > Arthropoda > Insecta > Lepidoptera > Geometridae > Alsophila > Alsophila aescularia. The sequence goes on from OX276380.1 coordinate 44,997,821, forward strand.
TTTTACCATGGCATTTTGTATAGCACTTGTTGTCGCTTAAAAAGAACATATTATAAGGGTTTTTATTCAAAGCACCAACCCCACGGCAGAGTTATTTTTAAATCTCTTTTCTTATCAGTAGTTTTTAGTGGAGGTTGATTAGTTCGCTAGCAACTTTGTCATAATAAAGTAAATTATCAATGTGCCCATGACAGTAACTAAAATGTTACTATTCAGTGTGCCAATGACAAGACAAGCAATAACAGCTAGGGTGTATTTTTGGAGCGCTCGCTGGTAGAGACAGTTTTCCGATTTGCAACTTCTCTCACTCTCGTGCACTTCTCAAGTTTGCACACACCTTTCGACGCAATATACCAAAAACGCAGAATCTCAAAGTCGGAAAATGGTATGCTTAATGCCAAATTCTCATTATGCCAAATACGCAAAACACCAAATACAAATAACACCATAACGCTTTTACGCGAAACGCCAAATACGAATAATACCAAAACGCATTTACGCGAAATGCCAACTACCACCAGTTTTGACCACGACCAACTAGAGATGACTACATTATTCATGTAACATTACTTAAACGAATTCCGTAATGTTACAAATATTTTTTTAAAGTGTATTTGTTTATGAAAGCCTTGACTATATGTATAGCAATATAATGATTTTACACGACAGCCATTTGGACGAAGGCCTTTATACGCACTATGATAGCCCTCCGGTAGGGCTCCGCTAAGCAAAGTATACATCGAACGATCGTTTCATTATCTCGATATATCTGACTTGGTTTTGGCATTTCGCGTTTTTGGTATTATGCGCGCTTGGTATTTTGCGTTAGTATTATTACACTAACGCGAAACGCCAAATCTCTTGATTTTAGTAATTTGCGTTTTTGGCATTATGCGCGTTTGGTATTTTGCGTAAGTATTATTTCACTAACGCAAAACGCCAATAAATATATTTTGGCATTATGCGTCGAAACGCAGTAAAGTAGGTAGGTATTCAGTTATTTACGATAATGAAGTTGTCCATTATTTGGTACGCTGTTAGTTTGAATATCGTACAGTGAAAAAAACACAAATTACTAATAATATTATGGTTTTCTGATATTTCGAAAACTCTTTATTTAAAGAAAATAATAAGTTTTTATTTAATTGCATAGTTTGTATGTATGTCTGTATGTATGTTTGTTTAGGTCAAATCTTGTAAGCTGAATTAGAACCACTTCTTCTTATCATACGGAGTTAAATTTTTGCATATTGGTTCAGTTCCGATGACAATGCATTTTTATGGTCAGCGTGACCTGAATCGACATCTAGGGACAGCTCCAGATAAAAGAACTCTTCAAAGGTCATCAACACTATCACGAAATTTTGTGTAGGTACACATTCTATAATGATAGCCAGTTTGAAGTTTTACCAAAACATGGCTGCTGCACTCCGGGTTGGCTCCGGACCAGGAAACTCTTCAACGGTTAACAGCATAGACATGAAATTTTGTATACGCATTTAATTGTGATAGCCCGTTCTTATTTTCCTCATAACATGGCTATGGCTACTGCATAAAAGCTTTTCGTAATAATTTGATATAAACTTATAATGTTTTAAGTTTTAATCTCTGTTTTTTTGTTAACTGTTTCTCTTTACATTGATCTCTAATCAATTTGTGTAATACACACGATAAAGTAATTTCATTAATAGCGTGTGAAATTTGTGTAATACATACGATAAAGTAATTTCATTAATAGCGTATGAAATTTGTGTAATACACACTACAAAGAAATTTCATTAACAGCGTGAGAAATTTGTGTAATACACACGACAAAGTAATTTCATTAATAGCGTGAGAAATTTGTGTAATACACACGACAAAGAAATTTCATTAATAGCGTGAGAAATTTGTGTAATACACACGACAAAGTAATTTCAATAATAGCGTATGACATTTGTGTAATACACACGATAAAGTAATTTCATTAATAGCGTGTGAAATTTTGAATCAATTTAATTAAACTTACAATAACGGCTTTACAAAAGTGTAGATACAAATAATGGCAACCAATGAAGTGCAAACACTCAACAAAGGCTTAAGCTCTTCCGAAATTCATTAGACAAATCACTGAAGTCCAAAACTCAGTGCTAGGGTGCACTAAGTGCGGCGAAATGTCGGATATACCCAGGGTGGAACTTTGCTGGAAACGTGACAGGAAAGTTGGCCGGAGAGCTGCCACTGTGACACACTCCGCAGTACCTGATAAATGAGTAAATAGGCAGGCCTGATAATAGCCAAAGTGTCTTCACTGTGCTGATATGTGTGCACTGCAGTGTTTGGGGGATTTAGGCCTATGACTGTCATCATCTTTGGTGCTTTTGGGTAGTTGAAATTTCAGGGGCTCCTGAGCTTGAATGGGGCCCTACAGAAGTGCACTTCGATATTCTTGAATGATTAACAAAAGAAGGGCCCACATTCCCATGTTAGTTTAAAAGATAAAAACTAAAGGAATATCTCTCGAGCCCAAAACCTAGTGAAAGTTGAACGTTGTTGCCACTGTCTCACTCCACAAAAATATCGTTAAATTTGTTATTAGACAGGCCTGACAATTAGCAAATATTCGGCACTTTGGTAATTGCCAGTGAGGGGCGTTATTACGGAGTAGCTGGAATGGTAAATAGCAGGGCCACCAATTTAGTAAACCTCCACAGCAGTAGAGGTCCATAACCTTGAAGTCGTCTCCACATTCACGCCGTGAACTCCCAAGATCATGAGTAAACGGCTATTTACGCGTCTTTTTGATTTCGTTATTTTCGCGGTTTCTGAATGTTTCTTTGAGAGTAGGAAAAGAAAAGAAGGGTCTCCTATTTCCAATATTAGGTATAGCTAAGACAGTGCTATTTTATAAAGGATCCTAACCAAATATTTGTCAGGGCCCCTAGGAGTAAATTCGCCATATTAAAGATACTGAATTCGATAGTAGTCAGTTCGTTACTGCCGCAACTCGACCGTGGAAGATAGGATGATTACGTCCGCATGGATGGCTCATTGCGGAATAGTATGGTCATATTTTAGCTCTCCTGGATGGCCCATTTGGGTTATCTAGAACTGAGTGATAATAGCAATGATAAGTATCAGCCTGTGCATAACTTTGGCTAATGCGATGGTATTTGTGTTGAGTGCTATTAACCGGGCGTGTCTAGGTAGGTTAGGTACACGGTTACAAAGTTTTTATACTAGTGTGTACAAAAAAACGCTACTACAAATTGCATATTTTTCTGCTTCATCAATATCATCAATACATAGTATAACACGAAGTCGCTTTCCGCGTCTGTCTATCTGCCTGTCTCTCAGTCTGTTTGTCCACTAACTCCTCCTAAACAACGCAACGGATTTTGATGCCGTTTTCACCATCAGTTAGATATTTTTTTAAGGAAAGTTGATATTTATAATACGAGCATACGAGACCTGAACATAGCGAGAGGGGAGGCGGCGAGCGAAGAGAGCCACCGACACCCAAAACGGAGTGAAGGTCGAGTGTGCGAATACTTCACAGTTTTTTTTTTCTAAATTTTACCTTACCCCGCCCGCCCGGCCTCGCACAGCTATCCCCAATGAGTTTCATGGAGGAGAAAAGGTAAGTCTTTGCTTTTCCCCGTAATCTCCGTGGAAACCGTCCATTGAAAATTCGGTAATATTCCAATGTCATCGTCAAGATTGTCTTGGTTATTCACGGTCTTCGTTACCTTCGTTACTCGTCTCCAAGCAACTACCTCAGCGAATTGTCGGCCTTAAAACGTAATTACATTATTTATTATTTTTATTAGATGCCTACGGATATCCCAACCTTCGACAAAGAAAATTACACTAATGAAATTTCTTGCAAAAGAAACGACACCTTGACGTGATTAGGTCCATAAATCTAATAAAGTTCATCAAAATGGAATTTCCTTGCGGCGACAAAGAAGCAATCAGGAGTGGAAACTTCCCTGTGAGATTCACTGATTAACATCTGGCTCGTTCACTTTAAGGATATTGAAGCTAAGTCATGTCTATTTTATACTAGCTTTCTCGCCCGCGACTTCGTCCGCGCGGACTACAGTTTATCGCGAAAAAAAAACATCTTATGTTCTTCTAGGATATTAAAAACCAATGCAAAAGTAGAGCACTAAAGCTCTTTATGTTTTTTGACAGACTTGTTATTATTTCGTTTCCATGGCAACCGTTCCTTACAGCGAGTAATCAACATTATCCAGTTTTCCCGTGAAAATTTCAATTTTTCAGGATAAAAAGTATCCTATGTTTTATTCAAAAAAATTGAAATTTGGATTGGAGATAGCTTATACCCATAAGCTATCTCCAATCCAAATTTCATAATCCGTTAAGCCATTATCGCATTAAAACTCCGCAAACAATCAAACAAACAGACAACGTTTCACTTTTACATATTAGTATGGATTCAAAGAATCTATGACATTTTTTAAATTTAGTCATTCGTCCCATTGCGTCACAAGACTCTCGTGTCTTATGGAACGAGTTGCTGATCTAGCCGACACTGCTATAAGTGCGGAAGTAAACACTTCGGGACATGTTTTGGTTTTAAATCTTACAACAAAACATTATAGTTGTTTGGATCCTCAAAACGCGAAGCTCTCACTTTTCCTACTCGTTATTCCGTGCACGGTTTTCTGTAAGAGAACTCTCTGAGCGAAAAAAAACACCCATTATGACACTTATTGTTAAATAGTATATTTTTGTTATAATTTTATTTGCACTGTTGTGTTCAATAAAAAGTAAAATGTACCTAAGTATCTATATCTCTTTCAGCGCTTTTCGTACAACATCGATAAACTTTTAACAGTGCTTTTGACATTTATTGCGTACGTTATATAATTTTATTCCTAACTATTATTTGACGTGTGGCCATACCATAGACTAGTGACCAGCCATACCTTACGTTGTGCTCTAATTATATTATAATCGGTTTTGTGAGGATGGGTGTTTATTTCATTATTTTTATATTATGCCACTATTATCAATTTCAACAAATTAAGGAAAGCGGTTTTTATTCAGTTTAATAACATTGGAGGGTGAAAATTTCATTTCGTGCATATTATGATATTTTAGAGAAAAGTTAAATGAATGACCCTTAATCATGTTTTTATATGTTTTATGAAAAGTGTATATGATTATAAGTGAAATATAACAAAGGGCCAGTAATCAGACATATAGTTTGGAAGATATCGATCTATTTTTTTATAAAATACTGGTATAATATTTGTCATTTTTCAAAGTTTTATGAAACCGCTTAAATTTGTTCTTCCGTGAACAATAACTCGTATCTGTGTAGATTAACTATTCTATTATTCTAAGAAGTCATAAAAATTCGTTCATCACACTCAGTTTTAACAGGATTTTCTAATTTACCATAATCTGATAAAAGGGACACAGATGGTAATTAGATATTAAATAAATTTAAAAAAAGCATTTCTTATTAAAAAAAGTATGTAACAAGGGTTGCGCATAATAGATTACCAAGTGAACTATACAAAAAATACGTCAGGTTAAAATTCTTTCAACGTTTCACATATTATTTATCGTCCGCCACGTAATCTGCACGAAATTAAATATTCACCCTGGAATGAAATCTATGACAACCTACGAGTATGAAGTACATTTTGCGAATAGTTGTCTGCAGATCATTTTACTAATGATAAGTGCCCGCAACACAATACAACTACAGCAGATAGATACGAAAGTTATTTATACAAAGTTAGGCTGCCGCCCACAATGCCCAGTGATGCCAAAGTCAGTTTTCCTCGACTCGCTGATTGCGACGGGAACAAACGTATGTCACTTCACGCGATAGAAATGTCAAAACTCAAGCCCTTTATCGCTGAGAACATGGAGACAGTATCCTAACTCTACAATTGAATAAGGCGGGCGTAACTACAAAGTTGAACGCTTCTTCTTTATTTGTGTTATTTTTCAATCAATGTACCCTGATAGATGAACTATTTTGGTCGAATTATTGAGTATAAATCAGCTAGACTGCGATGACACAGGAAAACTGAAATACACTGGGCCTACAGTCTCGACATATCGATAGTGATTGCTTTACAACCGTAATCGGTGGAGAATAGCTTCGGTTTTGACCTAAAAACTGGTATACTTGGTATACAATCCGATGATAAAACTCTATTAATTTTAAAAGTGTGGTTCTAAGTTTTGAATAAAACTACTGGTCCTATTGCGATGCTTTTTTCACATTTGAATAGCTTAGGTTTTGACCTAAAAACTGGTATACTTGGTATACAATCCAATGAGTAGGAGCCAAGCAATTTAATAAAAACTCTATTAATTTTAAAAGTGTGGTTCTAAGTTTTTGAATAAAACTACTGGTCCTATTGCGATGCTTTTTTCACATTTGAATAGCTTAGGTTTTGACCTAAAAAACTGGTATACTTGGTATACAATCCAATGAGTAGGAGCCAAGCAATTTAATAAAAACTCTATTAATTTTAAAAGTGTGGTTCTAAGTTTTTGAATAAAACTACTGGTTCTATTGCGATGCTTTTTTCACATTTGAATAGCTTAGGTTTTGACCTAAAAACTGGTATACTTGGTATACAATCCAATGGGTAGGAGCCAAGCAATTTAACAAAAACTCTATTAATTTTAAAAGTGTGGTTCTAAGTTATGAATAAAACTACTGGTCCTATTGCGATGCTTTTTTCACATTTGAATAGCTTAGGTTTTGACCTAAAAACTGGTATACTTGGTATACAATCCGATGAGTAGGAGCCAAGCAATTTAATAAAAACTCTATTAATTTTAAAAGTGTGGTTCTAAGTTTTGAATAAAACTACTGGTCCTATTGTGATGTTTTTTTCACATTTGAATAGCTTAGGTTTTGACCTAAAAACTGGTATACTTGGTATACAATCCGATGAGTAGGAGCCAAGCAATTTAATAAAAACTCTATTAATTTTACATTGTGGTACTAAGTTTTGAACGCCAATGTAGTTAAATAATTTCATCCGTCCATAGTTGCTGGACTTACTGGTCGGCTCAGAGGTGGTTATGCATACCCCGATTGACCCAAGAGGTCACAATATGTAACCGTGGTCATTGTAACATGTGTCTCCCTATATGGGGAAAGGTGTAAAAGATTATCCCTCGGGGTAAGTTGATTCTTTAACTAAAAATACTATTTCGTTGACTTTTAGATTAAGTGTAGTAGAATTATCATTTCCAAATCCTCTGCGATCATCTTGTCTATACCCTCTGGGGTATATCGTATCATCGTTGACAACCCAGTACACTTTTAGAAAATGAGTAAAGTTTTAATAAACCATTATTAAATTAGGAAATGTAACATATTTTCTCGTAAATAAACTAACTGTTCAAAACCGTTTTAACATTGAGATGATGTAGGGTATTCTTTGCCATGTCAGTATTCTCTCTTAGGGGATTATATCGTATATCTTTTCCCTAGATATAGAATAATGTTCTATTTAATAGTGTGGTCTTCGTGTTCTCAGAATCGATCGCAATATTTGGTCGAATAACTTTGTTTAATCTCTTTTTGCTAGTGTTTTTATGGTTCGTTCAAGTTTTTTTTACTCTGATTCTGAGGATTAGTATATTCACTCACACGCTTATAAATTCTATATTATATTTCTATATTCTATAAAATCTATTTACCCGAGTAAGGCGAAGCAAGCGAGGTATCAATCGATTCGTCTTCATCGCAATAGTATCATCGGCTATTTTTTACCCGACCGTAGTCGGGTTTTTGTTTTAGAACTTGTCTTGTCAGTTACCTCGCATTGCCAACACAGCTAGTGTCATGTTCCTTAACGTCAATGTGTTGTCAAAATCTATCCACTCTGTATAGAGCTTCAAAACTGTCTTCAGACAATACTGTCCTTCTAAGTTCAGGAACTCTGGTGGCTGACAAGGGTCGTGGCAACTGACAGGTCTTCCGTTCCACCTGGTGGGCGCACAGTCACATTCAAATGAGAAAATCTATGCAGGTACCTACCTAAGTTTCCTACCTAAGTTAACTTTTGTTCAATGATGTCATAGCACAGAATAAATAATAATAATAGTACAAGGTCATAGGTACTCGCATGCTCATCAAAGGTTGTTTTACTAAGATGCCTTAAGGGTGCCTTATGATTCGCTAGAAGGAGAATTTATCTAATACTTGTGTATTAACTCGATTATATGAACTCTAAAAGGATGCCCGGTTCAGGAATGTACACTTTAGTTAGACCTACATTATTTTTAAAAGACAAAAACGGGGGTTACTCACGTATTATTCCAACTATAGTTTCAAACACATCCAGTGCTCTTGTCTTTTAAAATGTGTAAAAACCACATTATTTTAATTAATGACAAAAAAAAATAACAAAATAAAAATATGTAGCTTACTTCCGCCAAAACTGTAAGTCAGACAAATGATAAATGGTAAAATTAACACAAGTAAAACCCCACGCTAAACAAAACCCTACCCCAGATTGAACTAATGAAAAATATAAATGACAGAAAAGCCAAGGCCTGGAGGCCAGAAAAAACACTTATATACAAATAATATATATAAATATATATACACAATAAAAAACCCCCAAGCTAAACAAACCCTACCCAAATACAAGTTTCATTTATATTTTTCATTAGTTCAATCTGGGGTAGGGTTTTGTTTAGCGTGGGGTTTTACTTGTGTTAATTTTACCATTTATCATTTGTCTGACTTACAGTTTTGGCGGAAGTAAGCTACATATTTTTATTTTGTTCATTTTAAATATGGATTTCCGCAAAGTAACGCCTGAATCTATCAATTAATTAATGACATAAATTATGTGCGCATAGTTTTATGAATTTCTGTTTTTCTGGTCAGTTTAAGCACCTGTATTCTAACTAGGCTCTAGAAACATAAAAACTCTTTTTATCTGATCCTTCAGTATTTCCTTTTATCACATTTTCCTTAATTTTCTGTTTCTTTTTGGGAAATACCAGGAAATAGAGAGTGCTTTAGCTTTACGTTACCTAAACTTAATGAAGAAACTTAAATGAACTTGGAATGTGTTAACAAGTTTTTTGAAAGGTTTGAGGTAGCGGCCACTTCTGTTTAGAAAGTTTGTTTGTCGTATAAAGTAGTGCTGGCCTCTGCTGTCAGAGTTTGTCAAGCCGCCCGAGGGCCTCTGACAATGCTTAACGACTACATTAATCAATAAAAGCTAAGAAATTAAGTAGGTATCTACATATAGAGTACCTATACCTATCTATATGCACTCAAATTAGTTTCAAGTGGAATCCAATTAGCTTCAAGTGACTGATCAATTAGTTCGATTGTGTTCCCAAGTCTCTTTGATAGTTACTCTGTTTCGTAACAGATTACCACGAGAATCTTTTGCTTATTGCGTGGTTCGTTCAAGACTTAACCCTGTACCGTCCTGTGTTTTAAACAAGGAGCAGATTGATGTATCTGCGATAAAGTTTCAGTCTTATGTCTCTTCAGCTCGAAGGACCATATAATCTTAACTATGTTAGTAAAATAGACAATAAATAATGCAGCATCGTTTGTAATCCTTCTATCGCATCGTGATTTAGGTTGACGGTATGCTTCCTTGGCGTTTGGAATCCGAATTACGTTTAGTGATGATTGAAGAATCGTGTGAAATAATAATAACGTTTCAATTTATAAGAAGCTTTAGTTAGAGTCTGTGAAAAATAAAAACGAATAAATTATTGTATTTTCCGAACCTCTGTGACAAAATGTTAGAATTATTTATTTCTCAATAGGACAGAACGGGATAACAAGAAATTGAAGAAAAGACGATAGCCCGTCATCAATTATTATTCTACTTAAAATGTAGAGCCTATATGTTGGTACCTATATTATAGCCATTTAATAAATAACAGTTCTATATCAATAAATCCTATATCAATTCTATCTCATAAGCTAAAACTCCTGCAAACATAAACTATATAGAGCTGTAGTTAAGAACCGTGTCCAACATCATAAACAACAGTCAGCCCAGACCCAAAGCAATTTCATAAACGCTACATAAACGACACAACTGAGGAATTAAAGTAAAACGGAGCTACGCATGCTCCAGATGATACATTCAAGTAAATAACAGTGGCAATCTTGGGCTCATTAAAGCTGAAGTGGTAAGTTCCAAGAGGCACGGAGAGCAAACAACCATGTAAATTGATTCTCGGCTGTCATTATGGAACTGCGACACGGAAGGCAGGAGTGCCCCTTGGCACTGCTCGCTTCGAATAGCGCTCGGTGGTGTCCAGTTTGTGTGGTACAAAAGATTGTGTTTGCTCTACTAAAGGCTCACCTTTTATCGTAAATGGAAAACGATATCGTTCTACGCCGTACCTTATTCCATTCATTCATGCATAGTATCAAGAAAACTGTCTGAGATCATTCCATTAAAGCTTTGAAGAAAATGTTAGTTTTTTTTTTTTTAATTGAGCAACTCATAAAAATATATGTGAAAATCGCACTGCATTTTTGTTGTAGAGTCTACTAACATACAGTAAAGTTACTCATTACTTTGTTTCATGGTAGGGCGTTAACATTAACCAAAAGATCAGCTCGCTATCAATGATAGAAGCAGAACGGAATACTTGTTTATTCATCGATGTTCGCATTATTCACACCTATCGGTGAAAGCGAAGCGCTGTTGAATAAATATCGAGAACGGAAATAAAACAGCGGCTTCTGTTTCGCTTATGGCTAATGTCACTAAAATCACGACAAACTTAATACAAGAAAATTTACGCACAATGATAAAACCCGACTGCGAATTTTAAATCGTTATAGATCCTATACAGAATGAATTTTTCAAGTGGGCGTGTATGGCTAAATCAGAAACTATGAGGAATAGCGAAAAGTACTCAAAGGAGTCTCGGGCCCGATTTTGATGAAAACTAAAACTGCATCTTTGGATTTAAAAAAAAAACAATATTCCTAGGCAGGAATCGAACACGTTGATTTTGGAGAAAAAAAACACATACTGTATAATTACACCATTCGATAGTGTCGCTAATAAGGATTGAATTCTGGGAAGAAATGACATACGGCAAACTTAAGGAAAATGTTGTATTTTAATAAACTGATTCATATTTTAAAGTACTGTTTTAATAATTCATACCTGCATTACCTGTACCTGGTCCGAAATGATGCTCAATATTTTTCTCAACACAAACCCGCAGCGCGGTCATCTTCACAACATTATGTTCTAATTTCAAATTTTTATTATGTCTTCGCGGTTAAAGGACACAGTAAAAGAAAAAAATGTAAACAATTGAAATTAGAACGTAGAGTAAATTGGCGCCAATAATTTAGATTTTGTTCCACGTTTCGTTGATTATTACTAACTGTTTGCGTACTGTTTCGTATTAATAGTCGTATAGTAAAAGAGATGTTGATTCAGCAGTTTGGTGAAAATTTTATTGCAATTTATGGTCCTCTGACGTGGCCAGCGAGGTCACCGAATCTTACCCCCTTAGATTATTTTCTCTGGGGGTATGTAAAAAACGAAATCTACAAAGACACGTATAATGCAATTGATGACTTAAAACGAACTTTGGAAATTATTCTAAGCGGAATCAATAATATTTTAATACTGAATGCAGTACAATCCTTGAGACGTCGAATCCAGCTATGTATTGAAAACAACGGTCATCATTTTGAACTATTAATCAGTTATGGTTTCTATTTTCGTTAAAAATTAGCTTTTTCCTTAAGTTTGCCGTATGTCATTTCTTCCCAGAATTCAATCCTTATTAGCGACACTATCGAATGGTGTAATAATAAAGTATGTGTTTTTTTTCCAAAATCAACGAGTTCGATTCCTGCCTAGGGATATTGTTTTTCTTTTTTTCAAAAATCCAAAGATGCAGTTTTAATTTTTATCAAAATTGGGCCCGAGACTCCTTTGAGTACTTTTCGCTATTCCTCATAGTTTCTGATTTGATTCCATCCACGCCCACTTGAAAAATTCACCTGAATATTCAATAGAAATGAAAAATGATTAGAGAAACCTAAATACCTATTCAATGATACCTACCCCATTAACATAGTCCGTTGTAAATTTTTTCACAATATTTCGTCTGGTTATCGCCATATTCAATTTTGAATAATGTCTCATGTCTTTAGTAATACTCGCAAGATTAAGACAAATCGATTAACGTAAGAATCATCAAAATCGGTCCACTCGTTTGGTCTATATGTCGCAGGTATCACACCCCACTTAACATAGTTCGTCGACTTTCACAGTTTGGTTTTTCACAATATGGCGTCTGGTTGTTGCCATATTATATTGAATTTTGATTAGTGTCATGTCTTTAGTAGTTAGTATATAGCACTCACAAGTTTAAGTCAAATCGATTGACGTAAGAATCATCAAACGCGTTTGGTCTTTCTAAGTGCCAAAAAGGAACAAACATAAATAGGCTGATAAACACAGGGAGCGTTCCTTTCCGCTCAGTAGGGTAATGAGTTCAATGTAAAGCTAGCAAAGTTGAGTACGATATCAAGTTATTCAAAACGTATCTTTGTTCGGATCCTACTTATAATGATGTAGATTGTTAGTTGTTCGTTTTTTTACATTGATAAAATAACGAACAACTTATTTTACTACTTATTACATACATTTATAAAATAAAAGAAAGAAAGAAAGAAATTATATTCATTCAACTCTCACAAAAATAAGATACAAATAATTACAATAATGAAGCAGATATAATCCTAATGAATTATGATGCTCTTAGCTTTATAATTAATTATGTTTATTTACTTAACTGGTCGCGAAGACGTCGCGAAATGAAACTAAAATAGACAATAGACATTTCACTCTAAAATGTCACATTCTAATGACTTCCTCAGAACTTTTATTTAAGTCTTGGAGAGCATCTTTAGAATGTCTTGAAGAACCATGGAGGATAAACATTGTGAGGTTATTTAGGTTTTCGTCGAGGTGAGACTTTATGAAGACATGTTACGATATCTGCATATAAAATATTATAGCATCTTAGGGTATCACACGGCTAAGATACGATAATATATTGAAATTATTCATTCGCTTGCAGGCCGTCCTAGGTGCCACACGTATTTCTTCACCGCTTTATATATACAGAATGATAAAATATGAGTAGTACGGTTTCACTATTAGATTTATTAGATTGCTCATCAGACGACGATTCTGATTTTGAATTTTATATGCAAATTGCATTAGCACACTGTAAAAGGTGATCAATTTGGATAGAAAATCATATTAAATTTAGAAAAAGCCACAGATGCCACACGATGCCACAGACACACACACACACACACACACACACACCCACACACACACACGCACACCCTCACCCACACACACACCAATACGCACCCTAAACTTATAACACCCATCTCTTTGTTCAAGGGTTTAAAAAAACCGTCACCAATACAAAACAGAGTAACCTGTAGAGCATATTACGATATATTTTGTATCTTAAGATAGTATATTAATATAAATTTTGTATCTTTTACGATATATTTCGTATCTTAATATGACATCTTTTAATAAATTCTATATCGCTGGATATCTTAAGATACTGTAAGATGCAAATATATATTATCTTCACCGTTTGTGATGGTGCATATAAATTGTATAGCGAGCGATATTTTATCTTAATCCACATTAGGGATTAACAATTATATGATAGAGCGAAATCAGTTCTATCGTTGCGACTGACGGGTATTTTCTGCTGTCGCACGATATGATCAAAAGGATCTAAGTACTTACTTACTTGATACTTGATGCGCGGGCACTTTTTCGCAATTAGGCCGTATGTCGGCCCTTTTTGCGTGATGGGTGGTACTGCTAGTCACTGCAGCCACCTGATGTCCTCCAGGAAGGCCAGCTACTCCTGTATCCTGATGCAGGCCTCCTGTGTTCCCAGGAAATGCGCTCTCTGGTTCGCCACGCTACTGCACTCCAAGAGCACATGCGTGGCGGTTTCTTCAGCTTCCATGCATCCTCTGCACAGGGGGCTGTCTGTAATGCCTATAGTAAATAGGTGTTTATTAAGGGCCCATTAAACACGCCTTCTATACATCAGTATAGAAGGCGTGTTTTACTTAGATCCTAAGTAAAACACACTTAATAACCATACTTTTTAGTTACCTATGTTATACCCATATTACCTCATTTTTTTGTAAAGGATACTTTACTGAACTTATTGGGGGAATTTTGAGTCAGTGGCAATTTTATTTTAATTGCCTATTTACTCTCGTACAGGCTTACCTATTACTAACACAATGATTCCACCAGTGTCATAACAAAAATGTTTAAAAAATAAGGATTTCAAACCGCCAAATCGAAAGTGAAGCCCTTAACATACGCCGATCCACTCGTACGCACAAGCCTCACGAACAAACACAATGTTATGACGATCGGCCGACACATCGCAGCAAGATCTCGACCTTGTTAGTCGTGTTAATTCTGTCAAATCCTCATGGAAAATAACAACACCACAAATTATCCATTCGCGCACACATGCACAGATTCCATCTGTTCACTCGTTTGTGTGGCGGCGTGGACACCGTCTTTTTAGCCTTTATGTGTAATAATATAAGATTTTAAACGGTCATGTAAACTAAAATTAGAATTATCATTAGAAACAATATATTTATCTACCCTTTCTCACACGTTTTTTACAGTTGATGTTTAGGGGATAGGTGGGTATGTCTGCTTTTAAAACTACCGCACGCAAGAACATCAACTTTATCGTTATCATGGCGCCTGTAACTGAGCCGAAATATCGAGACCTTAAAACAAATTAATATAACAAATAAGTAAATATCTCGTTTCTAATGATAATTCTAGTGTCATAATACTAACACAATGATTCCACTGTCTTACGGAAAACAAGAAATGGAAGGAAGTTGGCCAAACCACTTTCCAGTTTCACGTCATCGCATCGAAATCCATTTTCCACCGCTGCAGCAGCGTATACAAGCACAGCTCTATTTTTATCTACCGCTGACCTGAAAACCCCGCCGTGCTTATCACCTGGTACCATGTTTTACTTTTAATTTGTTGCCCTTTTCATACAACTTGTTAGCAGCTTTAACTGTATCCGTGCGGGGATTACAATTGCTAATCACTTGTTTAGGAAACGGTTGAAGCAGCCCTAACAATTATCAGAGGGCTTTTATTGTTTGTAAACGGAAAGTGAAGGGCTTCCTTATGTGTGAGTTTTTATCTCGATTGTCTTCATTGAGTTCGGAAAGGTTTTTACTCAATTTTCTTCATTGGGTTCTGAAACGTTTTTAAGCCGATTGGTTTTGTTGGGTTCGGAAACATTTTTAACTCGATTTGTTTCGTTGGGTTCGGTTTTTTTTTTAACTCGATTGATTTCATTAGGTTTGGAAACGTTTTTAACTCGATTTGTTTCTTTGGGTTCGGAAACGTTTTTAACTCGATTAGTTTCATTGATTTTGGAAATGGTTTTAACTCGATTGTCTTCATTAGGTTCGGAAAGGTTTTTCTTTTATACAGATCGTGATGAAAGGCGGAATAATCATATAATGTAGGTAGGAAAGGTATCTAGATACAATAACAAAATAGGAATCAGATCCGCGGAGCAAATGGTGAGGCGACAGCGATACGATTATGGAAAATTGTATTTCGTTTTCTCATATAATATAATATATTGGATACGAAGCTTAAATTATCCCCTCAGACAGCTAGAACATTTTTACGCAGCTATGATATATTTTGTGACCCTGCTATGAAATATCATCACAAATGCCTACCTAATTTGTGTAATGGAGATATTACTACTTTCGGAGTGTTTTATATACGATGTAAAAAAAAAACAAGAGGCTACGAATGTGTACAAAAAATCAACGGCATGCGATGCCCTTCTGAATTAAAAAAAACCTCACTATTGCTAAAAGGTCTCCTGGTAATATACTCATTAATAACAAGTAGGTAAGTAAGTACCATATGTTATCTTCTATACTATAATAAAACTGTAACTGGGCTAAATCTGTACATTAAATATTTTTGAAAATTTTAATTGAGATAAACTTCAAAATCGTTATGGAGTGCAAAAAGGTATTTTTTTTATTTTTTGTTGTCTCTCTGTCTGCCTGTCTGTCTGTCTGTCTGTCTCTTTGAACACGTATCACGCTGAAACTACCAGACGGATTTTGATACAACTTGGCAGAATCATAGCTGATGTTATGGATTAACATTAAGAATACAATTATCCCGAAAAAATAAAGGGTTCCCGCAGGATAAGGGTTGAAAGTTATTTAAAAGAACACGTATCACGCTGAAACTACTGGACGGATTTTGATGTAACTGGGCATAGTCAAAGTTTATATTATCTGTTAAAATTTAGAATACTTTTACTCCTGAAAAATCAAGAATTTTTAAGGGATAAGGGTCCAAAGTTTATGTTAAATTAAAGTAATAAACATCCGTTTAAATAATGGAACCAAATTTCGTTGTTTGCTTCACGTAACAAGTGGCCAAGCGGTAACATACGTGAATTTGTAATCCAGACGTCTGTGGATCGAAACCACGCGCTTCTAGGAATTTTTTGCTCCATATTTGTGTGTGTGTGTGTGTGTGTGCGTGTGTGTGTGTATGTGTGGTGTGTGTGTGTGTGTGTGTGTGTGTGTGTGTGTGTGTCATCGTAGCTCCCAAACGAATAGACCGATTTTGATGCGGTTTTTTTTGTTTGAAAGCTAATGTTGGCGAGATGGTTCTTAGATATATGGGAGGGAAAGGGGGAGGTGAGAAAAGAGGGGTGAGAATCGTAGCTTCCAAACGAATGGACTAGCTGGATGATGGAACGATGGATTTAGCTGGGGTTTTTTATGTTTGAAAGCTGGGGTAAACAAGATGGATCACGCATAAAGAGTCTAAAACGGGTACATATAAGAGCTCGATTATAGCACAATGGAGTATCCTACTTCCTTAACACGGGTGAAAGTATTTTTATTGTAGGACCTCTACACTAGAGAGCGTAGTATCTGTACTTATAATAAAGCATTATGAACAAAAAAGTCTGTACAAAGAAGATAATTAAGGTTTGATTTAAAAACTGGGTAACTTGGTATCTTAGGGCCTGGCGCGCACTACCTTGCGGTGGAACGCGGTGCGTTTATTCTACCGTTTATTTCATATTGTATTATATGCGTTTATTTCACCGCAATACGTGCACTTCTATGACACTCCGTACTTCACAGAATATGCGTTATAAAAACGCAAGGCAGTGCGCGCTAGCTTTATGCCGATGATTGATGCCGAGCAATCGATAAAAACTAATTGACGGCTGAACGATTTTTTTAGAAATGTACTTAGTATAATATTGTACTTTGTAGGTACTTTTGGTCCTGGAATAACACGTGTGGGCTACTTTTAAATGAAACGACCACGCGGGCAAAGCCGCGGGCACAGCTAGTGTGGATATAAGAACCAAGATGTGCTAGTCACTATTTCGTATTTCAAGATAGGTAGGAGCTATCTTGAATTTGATCGCCACCGCACCAGATACCGTTTTGATTTTGATTAATCCACTCCTTACTTACGGCACTAACGTTTGAATACTCACTTACTCCGCCGAACAAGGTTGAGTCCAAGCTACTTTTCTTTATATGCAGTCCTTAACCTGTAACTCGGAGTGAAGCTGAGCCTGCGAGAGGCATTTATATAAAACGTATATCGAACCTAAGGCAGCAAAAATGCGTCATTACGGTCTATCTGATTAATTCCATCACCACGATGTTTCAACGGGAACATCGACACGAAAGATTAACTTACTGCCGTAGATCCACCAGCACTTCACCTCTCCGTCTGCATTTAGGTTTTCCGCTTGAATGTAATGATATTCTGTTTACCCAAGATAATTAAGTGTCTGATCTTTTTTCAATAATAATAATAAGTTCTTTCTCTTGGTATATCTTTGATATCTTTTAGTGACGAGATCTCTTTCCAATCAATGTTCTAAGTATAAAGAAGTGTTACTTTTGATATTAGTTTCTATCGAGTAAATTAATAGGTACTAATCATTTTTCTGGGTTCAGAAAGTACGAGATGATATGTAAAATTTCTATGTGATATCAATTTCATAATTCTGGTTTAATTATAAAAGAAGTTACAGATGTTCAAATATGAACATCTGTAACTTCCATTTTCGAACTTTCGCAAAAAATGCCAGAACCGGGCCCCTTAGGGCCTCGTTCAAATATCTTTATATAGCTTTGGATCTTTTAGGTAGAAGCTCAAAATTTCAATTAATATTGCAGGTAGGCGCGTCTGCACGCGAATGGTGCGCAGTGATGGGTGGGCCGCGGCGCATGTCCAGTGCGCTGCTGCTACCCATCGCACTGCTCTCACTGCCACCGTCAGATGCAGGGAACACCACTACGTATCGAGTAAGTACTAACGTCTGCATGCGAATGGTGTGCAGTGATGAGTGGGCCGTGGCGCATGTCCAATGCGCTGCTGCTACCCATCGCACTGCTCTCACTGTCACCGTCAGATGCAGGGAACACCATTACGTATCGAGTAAGTACTAACGTCTGCACGCGAATAGTGCGCAGTGACGGGAGGGCCGCGGCGCATGTCCAGTGCGCTCCTGCTACCCATCGCACTGCTCTCACTGCCGCCGTCAGATGCAGGGAACACCACTACGTATCGAGTAAGTACTTACGTCTGCACGCGAATGGTGCGCAGTGATGGGTGGGCCGCGGCGCATGTTCAGTGCGCTGCTGCTACCCATCGCACTGCTCTCACTGCCACCGTCAGATGCAGGGAACACCACTACGTATCGAGTAAGTACTTACGTCATATTGTGTGACAATAGCCTAACGGATCAATAGTGCAACTTAGAATCCAACGATACCAGGTACGGTCCTAGGCTCCGCACCAACTCCGCACCTATTACTTTTCTAAGTTTTGTGCGGTTTTCCATCGCTTCGTGCTTCGAAGGGTACGTTAATCTGTTGCACCAGGCTGCTTGCTATTTATTAATACGTTAAGCCATGTCAGAAGCCCTAAGGTGGCTGAAAATTTGTTTTAAAATACACAAAAACAACTATAGTCGTAAAAACTTTTAAAAAAAAGCCCCCTACCCCTACACTTACGGGATGAATATCTAATGCGAAACGAAAGCACGTACCTATCTTTGCTTTATTTCATGGCACCGATGTTTCCTATAGCTATTAGAAAAAAACATTCAAACTTCAATATCTTTTTGAACCCACTAAGGAATTGTGTTTTTGCAAAATCCTAGAAGTAGGTTTCTTAGCTTGTAATGAATTGTAATTTTGACGTCTTTAGCTGTAATTGATTTCGAGATACGGTTATTTGCTGAAAAATATTCGAATAAATGCTGAATTTACTTTCCTTTGTGTGCTTTATGTAAAAATGTATTATTTTATTACTTATTGTTATAAATGTTGATAGTTCTATTAACTACATATAATTACATTCTTATCAGAATAGACCTAGTACCTCATTATTTGATTATATCATAATAGGTTATACTTTGATGAATAAAAGGTACCTGTCTGACTTTGATGCTTAATAATGAATGAAAAAGAAATGGCTACCTACGTAATAAAATGTCGGTATGTAGGTATTTTACGAGATTTGTCAGACCGAATGCTATGCAGTACCTTCTAGGTTTCTCCTTCGTATACATAATTAAGAAAGAATAAAATCTGACAAAAACTTTACGTAAGTAGGTACTTTATCGTAAGCACACGGCGCGCGACTCATCGAGCACACGCTTGACACTCTACTGAATGAACCCCAATATTATGGCCCCGAAGTTTAGGTATAATATTTGTACTTGTTGCGGAGTGCGACCGCCCTGCCTATGTGTGCAATACACCGAGGTTAACTGGAAGATAATGCTTACTATCATTAATTTCGCCTATATGTACCTATATTTTGTGTGCAATAAAGAATGTTCTATCTATATCTTCTATGTGTTATTCCAGGACAAAAGTACCCATTATCACAGAATAAATAATAGTACAAGTACAGAAGGATAATTGAGTGAAGTCATATAAATACATAGCGACTCTCGCTACAACGAAATAAAGTGCAATTTAGCTCGCACAGCGCTGCGAGCTTTCAATTATATTTACCTAGAAGGCGCTCGCCTATCGCGTGCAGGCTAGAATGCACCGTATCACAACGCGCGAGACCTTCCATTGCTCTAACCGTTTCAGAATCGCTCTGTCCCTTTTTCGCTCGGTAGGGTTGTATTAAGATATGACTAGGTACTTGTACTACTAATTATTCTGTGATATGTTATGACTTAGATGTTGTAACAGAATAAATAAGTAATAATGTATTATGTTATTACTACTATACATTATAATAGTTCTATTACATACAATGACATTCTTATCAGAATAGACCTACTTCCTCATTTTTACCTACTACCTACCTATCCCGTTTTCAGAACGCCGATAAGTTTAGTGAGATACCTACCTACGTATAAGTGTCTGACGTGTAGTGATAGAAATGACGACTTTCACTCCTTATAAAGCAAGGAATTCAGACACCTTTATACATCAAAGTGCAATACCTAACACTTTGATGTATAAAGGTGTCTGAATTCCTTGCTTTATAAGGAGTGAAAGTCGTCATTTCTATCACTATTCAAACAGCCGAATGCTATACAGTACCTTCTAGGTTACTTCTTGGTACTCATAATTAAAACACGAATAAAATTTGTCAATAACTTTACGTAAGTAGGTAGTTTATCGCTAAGCACATGGCGCGCGACTCATCGAGCGCACGCTTGACACTGAACTGACCCGAATATTGCGCCCTCAAAGTGTAGGTATAATATTTGTACTTGTTGCGGAGTGCGACCGGCCTGCCATTATGTACAAAATACCAGATTTCGTTCAGCCGTCAGATAGTTCTTTTTATCGATTGCACGGTCTCTTATTACCTTATTGAGACCAACCACACCACTTTTTAAGTCAAACCCTAAGCTATCCAACAGTGAACCGCATAGCAATCGGTCCAGTAATTTTGACGTGATGCGCGAACAAACATACAAACAGACAGACACGATTTAAAATAAAAAATGGTTCAGTAGCTTATTTTAAGTACCTCAGACCAATGTTTTTTAAATTATCTTCATTGTACAGTTTTTTTTGGTACTTACTGCTTTATTATAAGTAGTATAGATATAAATATGGTATTTGTATACCCTTTGCATACATAGGCAGCATATTGTGACAGATGTGAATAATTAAATTTTGAAATCGAAATATTAATATCATCATGTCATCATCATCATCATCATCATGTCAGCCCTTTGAAGTCCACTGCTGAACAAAGGCCTCCCCCAAAGAGCGCCATGACGAGCGATCTTGTGCCACCTCCATCCACCGTCTTCCTGCGATGGCTACAATGTCGTCCGTCCATCGTGAGGGGGGTTTCCCCACACTTCGCTTGGTTGTTCGTGGCCGCCATTCGAGAACCTTTATTCCCCAGCAGATTTATTCCCAGAAATCCTCTTTTTTCCAAGTCTTATAGAAAACTATAAAAAAAACTGATCAAAAATAAGTAGCCTATGTGTTAATCCAGGATATAAGCTATCCTGGTACCAAATTTCATCCAAATCCGGTCAGCTGTTCGAGCGTGAAGGAGAAACAAACACACACACATATATATATACAAACTTTCGCATTTATAATATTAGTGTGATTAGTGTGATTTTGTATCTCCAACTTCTTAAGTGTTTCTGTTCTCCTGGTACTTAGGAATTCTTTTTTTAATATAATCACACTATTTAATGTTCATGGCGAGCTATTACTCACTTTTAATAACTTTATTTGTCAATTTTGAATCTCCAACTACAACCGCTCGATTGTTTTCTAGCGCTACAGTCACTTTTTTTGTTTTCATCGATCATCGGAACTAACGCTACAGTCACATTTTTTGTTTTCATCGATCATCGGACCACTCGATAGTGACGTAAATTTTGCCACTCGATTTTGAACATTATTGACCTCAATAATCATTCAAATCTAAGCGTGTTTATATAATTATTTTGCTTCGAAACCCACAACATAAACACTTGAAATATGTGCCGTACCTATTTAGCTCCATAAATCACCAGTTTGTTTATCTAAGCGCTCAATGAAGTGGTCATAAAAACTGTTTGTTTACGCAAAGTCGGCGCGGCCAGATGTGTCGCGTAGACCTTCTTTTTTTTTGTGGGTTGACAATCAGATACCTGTCATCTCAGCACGTACACAAATAAATCACCAGTTTGCGGCCAGATGTGTCGCGTCGATCTTCTTTTTTTTGTGGGTTGACAATCAAGTACCTGTAGTCTCAACGCGTATACAATCAATCACCAGTTTGCGGCCAGATGTGTCGCGTCGGCCATTTTTTTTTTTTGGGTTATCAGTTTGGTCCTGCGGTCTTCAGCGCGTGGACAACCGAGCGGTTATGTGTTTCTGCTCTCTGGTACTTAGAAATACTTTTTTAAATATAAGCACATATTTTTATGTTATTTCTCCAACTTTCGTTTTTATTCTCCTGCTAATTAGAAATGCTTTTCTTAATTTATAGAACTTCTTCAAATAACTTTATTTGTTCATTTTGTATCTCCTACTTCTTAAGTGTTTCTGCTCTCCTGGTACATAAAAATACTTTTTTTAAGTCTTGTAGACTATGTGTAATCCAGGATAAGCTGTCCTGTTACCAAATTTCATCTAAATCCGTTCCGCTTTTCGAGCGTGAAGGAGCAACAAACACACACAAACATACTTATATATACAAACTTTCGCATTTATAATAATATTGTGATAAAAGTGTCAACGAGATGTCCAACAATCATCAAATAATCAATCAACCTGGGAAATATAAAGTAAAAATTCGTATACGTAGGTGACACCAAAGTCCAGTAGGCGACATTACAATGCTTACAATGTGACATAATACTCGTATGCCTAGGTACGTAAATATTTATTACAGCAAAAATGATCCTTATTGTTTTATAATTTATATTAGCTAAAACCACAATTCATCATAACTATGCTGAGGCAAGGGTGTGTATTTACCCCTTCAAATCACGCGCCCTCGCCCCGACTGAATGGTCTCCGTAGAGTGGTCTGTACATATTTAGCCCCACTGCCTTCGATGCTTCATCGAATTTACGTCAGTAATGATCGGCCTTTTATAGCACCAAGGTATAACCTAACCTGACCTCGTAGAGCATGTAGGTATAACTACCGAAATAGGTCTCGTTTCGAGGTAGGCATCTATATAATCTTATATCGTGTAATATATTGTAGGTACAAACAAGGTTAGGTTGTTTTGTCTGGAATACCTACCTACCAACAGAAATAGACAAAAAATTGGACAAGTGCGAGTTGAACTCGCGTGGAGAGGGGATATCACAATATTGAGAGATTTACCATTTTATTGACTTTTTATCGGATGTCGTGTAATCTAATCTATAAGTAAATAGTAGATTGTATGACAAGGGAGCAAAATAATATTTTGACGGCGAGGGCGCTATTTTTAATCCAGAGCGGAGTGAAGGATTCTTAAGTAGAATCCTGAATGTAGCGAGGCATTCAATATACGTCACCCGAGGAAAAATAATTTGCGTCCTAGTGATTCTCTACTTTTCACCCCTTCTATGAAGGGGGAAAAAGAAACGAAAGGCGCTTTTAGATACCTTAAAACCCATAAAAAAGGGTATTAATTAGACTTAACTTAAAATAAACTAGGTGCTAATTATGCTTTAAAAATATTTATAACATTCACTTTGGATTACTTTGTTTTATGTACTTCAGATAATCTCTTCAGATATTGTGTTGATCTCAATTTGAATGTTGAAAATGGTACTTTTGGTACTGACCTCCAAAGTGTAAAAAAAAGGATGCTTATTTTTGGGTAATTCTTGAAAATAGGTACACTATCCGAAAAAGACTTCGCTCCTTTTGCATTCTCCCACTTGATAAAAACTGTTCAAATATTTTACTGGGATTTAGTTGGTTATAGATTCCGTATCAAATTTATTGCATATTTTCTTATATTTTCAGGTGTAAGTAGTATAATACTTTCGCTACTTGAACTTAATGAACTCATTCTTGTCTACGTGACGATGATATCGATATCGTAATTCGCGCACTTTTCATTTTTTACACGCTTTATATTAGCTTCACTTGTATGTTTGTATGTTTGTAACCGACTCCTTTGGACGCTATTTTGACCCACTTTAAACGGTCAGATTTCATTCAAATTTTGCACACCTGTCAAAGACCGATGACAATGCAATAAAAAAAAAAAGTTGAGAATAAATAATAGTTTTAAAAACTAAAAACACGCTTTATATAGAAAACCAAACTAAAAAATAGAAAATAAATTTTAATAAAGAAAAAAATGTTTTATTTAAAAAAAACTTTAAGATATTATGCTGTTTAAGATATTATCGAAATGATAATCCTTCTTCTCATATCTGTCAATGAAATATTTATAACTATTGACCCATGCACCCCACCATTTTTTTTAAATAAAACATTTTTTTCTTTATTAAAATTTATTTCATTCTCTCCGTACTTTCACATGATTCATTTTTTAAACACAGACAGCGTGCCACACGACCCAATGAACAAAATTCATGTTCCAATTTCAAAACTCATTACTTTTCTCTGAAAGTCTTGAACAGAAAAGATCTACTTTGCTCCCACTTTGGTAAACGTTTTGTAAAACGTGGTATATATTATATAAAACAAAGTCAGGCTATATATATAAATTATTATATAATAATTATATTTTTATATATATAAATGTATCCGTGAATTAGTTCCGCTAAAATTCGAGAACGGTTCGACAGATTTCAATTTAAAAAAAAAAGAAGTTGTGTCAAAAATAGGGGTGCAACTAGGAGGCATTTTTTGATAATTTTCCTATAGTGGTGACGAGAGTAGCATATAAATAATAAATGAGAATCATACTTCACTCTCAAACGGCTGAACGGATTTTGATGAAATTTGGAATGGAGGGTTAGCATACCCTGGAATAACATATAAGATACTTTTCATCATCATCATCATCATCATCCCTCACGCGGGTGAAACCGCGGAGCGCAGCTAGTTTAACATAATCAACACGAGTTTAGGCAAAATTTTGTCCTCTTTTAAGTTTTTCAGTTTTTGAATATTACTTTCATTGTAAGCATTTAGTCTTATAACATTCTTCAGTTGGAATAAAATCAGTATAATTCATAGTTGCACTCTTTTACCTATTACGTATTATTAGGTGTTCTGTGCTTTTATATAGAGTGCAATATTATGCAAAGTAAATTTTCTACGGTGTTCATTTAGTCAAAATGCAACTAATATCAAGGTACTTAGTTCATGTCAATAAGGGTCAAAATCGTCTGATACCTTCTAAATGATTTTGGAGCTATGTACATCACAAAAATTAACGTCACACTATTTTGACCCTTATTGACATTAAACAAATCTAAGTTAGATTTGGCATTTACTGTCTTCATTTAGTCAAAATACGTTGAAAAACAAGGTACCAACTTAGTTTATGTCAAGAAGGTCGGAAATCGTCTGATACTAAAACGATTGATCGTTGACTAGTAGTTTCTTTACATAAGTGATAGATCTCATCGATATCTTCGTTATGGATGACAGCTGTCAAACTTAAAAGGGCTACAATTCTGCAACTATTGATCCTAGACTAGTAGTTTCTTTACATAAGTGATAGATCTCATCGATATCTTCGTTATGGATGACAGCTGTCAAACTTAAAAGGGCTACAATTCTGAAACTATTGATCCTAGACTAGTAGTTTCTTTACATAAGTAATAGATCTCATCGATATCTTCGTTATGGATGACAGCTGTCAAACTTAAAAGGGCTACAATTCTGCAACTATTGATCCTAGACTAGTAGTTTCTTTACATAAGTGATAGATCTCATCGATATCTTCGTTATGGATGACAGCTGTCAAACTTAAAAGGGCTACAATTCTGAAACTATTGATCCTAGACTAGTAGTTTCTTTACATAAGTGATAGATCTCATCGATATCTTCGTTATGGATGACAGCTGTCAAACTTAAAAGGGCTACAATTCTGCAACTATTGATCCTAGACTAGTAGTTTCTTTACATAAGTGATAGATCTCATCGATATCTTCGTTATGGATGACAGCTGTCAAACTTAAAAGGGCTACAATTCTGAAACTATTGATCCTAGACTAGTAGTTTCTTTAACAAAAGTGATAGATTTCATCGATATCTTCTTTTTTGGTGACAGCTTTCAAATTGACAGGTGAGAGCTGTCAAACCTCAAAACATCCAGTATAATAAACAGCAGATGTCAAAAACGACAGACAATGTCAAAAATTACAGAGTACACAGATTTATCCGAAACTATTCGTAGTTACTAGGCAATAAATTGCCCTACATAGGCACGAGGATAGGTAAGTAAGACTTAACTTCTCATTGTTTACATTTTTGACATCGCCTGTCATTTTTGTAATTTTCAGTCATGTTTGACGTTGCCTGTCATTTTTGTCATCAAATGTCATTTTTAACATTGACTGTAATTTTTGACATTGCTTGTCTTTTCTGACATCAGCTGTCAATATTGGTTTTTTTAAGTTTGACAGCTGTCATCTGTCAATTTGAGAGCTGACAACAATTTATCTCTGCATTAATACCAGAAGACCATAATACGGTATTTATGGTATTGGTTTTATGGTTTTATGGTATTCTATCCTCTTACTGACTTACGAAATCTGTGCTTCAACACGTGAAAAACTGCAAAGATTTTTCTGTTTAAAAAGGAAAAAAACTCAGTTCTAATTGAAATCACACAAAAGAAACTTAATGAGATAATTAAAAGAAAATTTAAAATTAAATTTATGTACCTTTTTTTTGTGCTTCTGTGCATCAAACAACCATAGTGGGACTACTGGGAATCAAGCGCGGATCCAGAGGGGGGGGGGGGGGATCCCCTGGGCCAATGTCAATCAGATTTTTTATGTCCATTTGTTATTTTCATTTATGTTTTGTTATCATATTTACATTGTACACTGAAAAAAATATCTTAAAATTTCCCTGCTCGCTGCGCTCGCGTTTTTGGTGGTTTATTTTAGTTTTTGGACAATTTCAAATTAAATTTTAGTTTTGTTTTCCCCTATGGAAATGCTTTGAAGGGCACGTTAAGCTATCGGTCCCGGCTTTTATTGATTAATGGCCTTCGTTAAGTCACAGAGGCCCTCGGGTGGCCTGACAAACTCAGTCACCATAGGCCAGCACTACCTCGTACGACAAACCAACTAAGTATTACCAACTTAGTATTGCTATTTTTTTTATTTTTTTTCTATCCTTTTTCTAAAACCTATAATGTTTGGGCACGCTTCGGTCGCGCTCTTTATGGGATAATGCAAGATATTAATTATATTAATATGATTTGGAATTAAGTTTCGTTTTAACATTGATAGAAATATCTATTAAGTCAACATTTTTGCGCTTTCTTATACCACATATAACATTTTTATGTGATACGGAATACCTAATTATATTAAAGAAAAAAACGCACTTGCTTCTTTCGCGCTTCTTGATTTGCAATTTAATATCATATCTACTCGCACAATGTCCAGTTGCGCCACCCACTGCAAATAATCATCCTTGAATTATGTACAATTATCTTGTATAGAAAACCTTAAAAAAATTGCCCCGCTTCGCTCGCATTTCTTTGAATAATTTGCAGTGATGTTTTTGTGAGCAGGTTCGATAATTATATGTATTTTTTTTGTCTATTCAGTTTTTCGAAACTTTTCTAAATAGCGAAGATATGGGGATTGCAAACATAAAATTCTTTATTAACATAAAATTAAACAGCTCAGAACTTTCGAGTTTACTCTCGTTGTATTTTGATCATTTCAATGCATAAGTTAATATTGATAAAGAATTATGGTTCAATCGTGTTGTTAGTATTGTGTTAAAGAAACGGGTCAAAAATTTTGCGCTCGCTCCGCTCGCGCTTTTTAGTTCTTACAATGTTTCTTTTTATATGATTTGTAAAATGTTATTTAACTTCTACATTGATTGAAATAGCTCAACAATTTTGCATTTGCTCCGTTCGTACTTATTTTTGTTTTTTTTATTCATATTTTAGATGATTTGTTTTTTTTTCCTTTTTTATTGATATGTTATTGCTCAATATTTTCACAATCTCTACTTTCGTAACTTTTAATCATTCAATGCATATTTTAACATGTTTTGGAATGATAAGATAATATGATTAATTTAATAGTGTATTAACTCAGATAGTTAAAAAAAACGAGCTCGCTACGCTCTCGCTACGCTCTCGCTATTGGTAATACACCAAATGCTTATTTGATACAATTTGGAGTTTCATTTTAATACCCACACTGATAGAAATAACTCAAACTTTTCGCGCTCGCGCTTATAATGTTCTGAAATTTTCTGATATAAATAGCTCCATATTTTTGCGCGTCTGTTCTTTGATGTTTTTCGTTCTCTGGTGGGCCTCTTGCACTTGGGGGAGCTGGATGTTTTTTTTCTCCCTGGCGCAGCATGACGAATATCAATTATTGTTATAGCAATCGGAATCGACACTTCTTAATATGCCCTCCGAAGCACACAGAGATGTCAAATAAACATAAACATACATAGTTAGGTAATTTACCCCTCCTATTAATAAGTTCTGGAACTGCCCTTGGTCATAGGCTACGCGAGTGAAACCGTGGAGAACAACTTGTATTGTATAATTTTGGAACCCATCCAGGCTGGATATAAGTGTATGACCCGCCCCCCCTGACTCGAAGGCTGAATCCGCCCTTGCTGGGAATACACCAAGTCTAGACGACAAGGCCGCCTTGCCGTAAGGGAGGTGTCGCCCCGCCGTAGTCGGGCGAGCGCGGCGTTCCGGTGCCGATCCGTAGACGGGGCGTTAAGTCTGAACGTTTCATTTGAATCGAAGCCACTTCAACGATTAATTTATAAAATGTAAAGTTTGGCTTCTTTAATTATTAGATTCCCTGCGAGTACGAAAGTGAAACACAATCCCTTTTAGCTCGGCACAATATTTTTGTGAAACTTTGGAAATGACGTGGAAGCAAAAGTTTTTAATTTCGCGAAAATTGTTTGCGAAGACTTTCGCTCGGCATTTTTGTGGACTTTTGACTTTAATGAGAAGTCTTTACTTGGGAGAATTCTTGGTAAATAAGCTGTGAACTTAATGCCTTAATGAATTTTGCATTTGATATTTATTGGAAAAATATGCGAAGGACATTAATTACCCGACTACGGCGAAGCAAAAAGGAGGGTTATTTTTTCATGAAGATTTGGATACGAAATTTCACATTATTACTTTTATCCACATTAATCCATACCAATATATAAAAGTGAAACGTTGTCTGTCTGTTTGTTTGTTTGTTTGGGGAGCTTTCACGCGATAACTGCTGGACGGATTTTGATGAAATTTGAAATGAAGATAGCTTATACCCTGGAATAAACATAGGGTACTTTTTATCCAGTAATAAAAAAAAATGTTATTATCCCGCAGTAAAATTGTAATTTACAAACGGGAAAACTAGAAAAACTGGAAAAAAAATGATTACTCGCCGTAAGAAACAGTTGCCATGGAAACGAAATAACATGTGTGTCAAAAAATATACAGACTATTTTTATTAGACCTACTTTTGCATTGGTTTTTAATATCCTAGAAGGACATAGGATGCTTTATATCGCGATATACTGTAATCCGCGCGGACGAAGTCCCGGGCGACAGCTAGTTTTTTTATAAATGTTTTATTTTCTAGGTAAGAAGGTAATTTGGATGAGGATCAATGACCTGTTTATATAGTTAGGTACGCAAAGAAAAAATAAAGAAAAAAGCGAGACTCCTCCTATTCCTTGAGGTGGAGTGACGACCTGCGGAAATCGTCTGGCCGATCCTGGATGCAGAGAGCTGAAAACCTAGCTCAGTAGTGCATTAGGAGAGGCCTACGTCTCGCATTGGACAAAGAGGCTGATGATGATGTATATTATAACAAATATTAATGAAACAAATATGCGTAAAGCTGTTTCAAAATTTAGTATAGGTCGCGTCATGTAAAAATAACGCTGGAAGTAAGTGGAGGGGAGTTTGCGCATGAGTACACTCGCGCACAAAAGTAATAATAGGCCTATTGTTTTAAATAATTATTAATAGCCTTTCGCTCGCAGCTCCGTATACGGCACCCCGAGCCGCACCTCATACCAACAAATAGACCGATAAATCGCCTAATGCGCAGCCTAACCGCCAGCGTTCCTTTTACATGACGCGACTTAGACACGATTCTGCACTCCGCAACTAAGAGGCGTCGGCCTACGAACAGAAATACAATTCCATTTGAACACTGCAATTAAGTTCCTGTTAAATACTTAGTGATGTATATTTATTTCCACCGAAGTGGGTAGGGAAGGAGAAACTTCTAGTAATGATAATAATTATAATATATAATTTTAAATGAGGTAGATTTATGCCCTAAACGCGCTCACCCTTACATGCGCTCAAAATGTCCCTGCGAAAAAGTCGCGCGCGGCTTGTGCTGCTACAATTAAGAGGCAAAAGCAAATAAACAGTGGATTATAATCAATGATGTTATATATAAATCTCATTGATTGTAATATGAAATTTCAATGTAGACTGTAGTGTGACCGAATTTGAAATGCCATTTTGTAAGACATGGCTTCTCACGGAGAGATAACTCTGCTATTATCCCAAATCGAAAGTGAAGGCGACCCGCTCATAGGTACGCACAAGCCTCTTAAAGTGCCCTGTAAACGATCAAATTGTTTGTCAAATTTTACGTGTTTGTCAAATCATTTGATAGTATACAGCTTAGTTTGACGCGTTTGTCAAACAGTCTACGTGTTTGTCGCGTTTGATGAAAATCTTGATTGACGTCGTGTTTGACAAACAAGTTTGAACGTGAACGGCGGTGTTTGTCAAACAAGATCTCAGTGGCTACTTGGCATCATGGAGGACGCTACGCCCAGTGACATGCCGATGATATGCAAATAGTAAATCGAAAGATTTAATGGACAGGAACAAGAGAATGTTAGCAATAAAATCATTCAATCATCTGTATACTCATTTTAAAGCGCTCGCGCGACGTCGCGTCAGGACAAGGAGAAAACCGAATCTACGGGCAAGTTGACAAATTTGTTTGATCTTTGGTTTGAACGTTTAAGCTATTGTTTGATGAAAACGTGAAGAAACAAGTTTGTCAAACAAATTTGATCGTTTACAGGGCACTTAACAACTTTCTTTTTTAACCTCCGAACAAAGAGACGGGTGCTATAACTTTAGGGTGTGTGTTGTGTGTGTTTGTGTGTGTCTGTCTGTGGCATCGTAGCTCCCAAACGAATGGACCGATTTGGATGCGGTTTTTTCTGTTGGAAAGCAGATGTGATCGAGGTGGTTCTTAGATATATGGGGAGGGGGAGGGGGGAAGGGAGAGGTGAGAAAAAGGGGGTGAAAATCGTATAATGGACCGATTTAGCTGCAGCTTTTTATATTTGAAAGCTAAGGTAAACGAGACGGTTCTTAGCTATAATGGGTGAGGCGGGGGGGAGGGGGAGGAGAGGGGGAGGAGAGGGGGGGAGGAGAGGGGGAGGGGAGGGGGGAATGGGTGAGAGGATTGTAGCTCCCGAATGAATGGACTGATTTTGATTTTGCGGTTTTGTTATGTTTGAAAACTGATGTGATCAATATGGTTCTTAGTTATATGGGGGAGAGTCGATAAAAGGGGGGGTGAGAATCGTATTTTCCAAACGAATGGACCGATTTAGCTGCGGTTTTTATATATGAAAGCTGAGGTAAATGAGATGGTTCTTTACTATAACGAAAACGGGGGACAGGGGAGGAATAACGGTGAGGATCGTAGCTCCCAAATAAATGGACCGATTTTGATGCAGTTTTTTAAGTTTGAAAACTAATATGATCGAGATGGTTCTTAGCTATATGGGGGGGGAGGAGTTGAGAAAAGGGAGGGTGAAAATCGAATTTTCCAAACGAATGGAACAATTTAGCTTTTTTCATTTCATTTCATTTAGCGGGTTTTCATGTTTCAAAGCTGAGGTAAACGAGATGGTTCTTAGCTATAATGGGGGGGAGGACGAACGTGGGGGGAAATAGGGTGACGATCGTAGCTCCCAATCGGATGGAACAATTTTATGTTTTGAAACTGGTGTGATCAAGATCTTTCTTAGCTATAATGGAGGGTGGGGAATCGGGGGTTATATATTTTTTATTTGTATTTGTTCTTTCTCTGAGATAAGGAGGAAACTTAATAGAAAAAGTTAATTCAGGCCTTTTAGCAAACGAACAGATATCAGAGTACCTACAAAAAACCTCCATTCGTCCTTAATAGGTACAAGCTAACATTTTGTTTAACGTCTACTATTTTTGAGTAGCTATTATAGGTAGGTACTAATCCAAAATTTGAGATAATTGAGCTCAAAGGATCGTTCGAAACTCGTTAGTCACAAATGTGTTCCGACACTTCCGACGTAGGGCTGCCCATCATCTATATTGCTGAAACCGGACAAAGATTTCAGAAACCCCGGACATTTGGTCGTAATTGGGTTTTTTCCCCGGACGCCCTTGATATATTTAAAAATATGAATATTTATTTGATAAAATAGCTCTCCTCTAATTAGAAATCCATACCAATATATAAAAGAGAAACGTTGTCTGTCTGTTTGTTTGTTTGTTTGTTTGGGCACAGAATAAATAATAGTACAAGTGTTTGGGGAGCTTACACGCGATAACGGCTGGACGGATTTTAATGAAATTTGGAATGGCGATAGCTTATACCTTAGAATAAAACAAAATATACTTTTTATCCCGGAAAATAGCTAGTTTCTACGGGAAAACTGGATAAATGTTGATTAGTCGCTGTAAGAAACGGTTGCCATGGAAACAAAATAAGAATTATGTCAAAAAAACATCAAGAGCATTGCTGCTATACCTACTTTTGCATTGGTTTTTAATATCCTAGAAGAACATAGAATGTTTTTTTTCGCGATAAACAGTAGTCCGCGCTGAAGAAGTCGCGGGCGGGAAAGCTTAGTGTCTTATATAACTCCAATAACATAATTGAATCATATCTATCTTACTCTACTATGCAAATTAGGTTATGAACTAGGTAGGAACTTACCAAACAAAAATATTAGTATTTTAGAACTCTCTTCTTTTTGGCATTAAATTTAAAAAGAACATCTTAGTAGATTACTAGTTACTACAATACTTTGAATGACTCACGCGTCAGTTGAAATATGAATGACAAGTGATCGCGCGTCACGTGATGGCATTTTTCCTTTTAGCACGCGTGGAAGTTTTTTTTTTGTACCTGCTCTTTATTCCACTGAAGTTGTCCCCGGAAAATGGTATGCACAATTGTGTTAGATGAGAGGCAGTTTTTGTTTGACTCACGTAATATACGTAACATACGTCATATAGTATTTATAATTAATTACTGGAATAGAAAACGAACAAAAATGTCAACACGACGGGCGTCCGGATTCCACCCGGACACTTCTTGAGAAACCCCCGGACGCCCCCGGACGCACCCGGACGCGCCCGGACGCCCCCGGACGCCCTTCACTTCATACTAGGACAAATCCGGGGAAACCGGGACAAATGCCAGCCCTCCCGAGCCAACACTCTAACCACAGCTCTAAGTCTAATGCATGGGTGGTCAAACTTTCCAACAGCTGCGCCGAGCCAAATTTCAAATAAAGATAATTACCGACGTGCGGCCCGTCGGCCCCTCGGTGTAAAAACTTTAAAAAATAATAATAATTACGAGCATGCTGGCTCTGCGGGTCTGACTTGGTTTTGCGGAACTACGAGTAAGTGCTTCGATATTTGTTCGTTTGTCGTATGTGTTAGTGCTGGCCTCTGGTATCAAAGCTTCGATATTTCTATTGAGTTTGACACACAGTTTTCAAAATTATCACCACTTGTTCTCACTTGTGATTTTGATATATATGTGTTCCATTCAAATAAAAAGCTGTTTACACGCACAAGTGTTTCCAAATAGCGATACCATCGACGGGTGTTTGTAAAATACAGGTTATATTTATCCATGCCTACATTGTAAAATAATTATACAAATCTCTTCCAAACCAACTTGATGGAATTTGTTCTTTTCCTATGTATCACAACAAATTTCACAATCTTCCATTTGTAATCTTCCTGGATATAGATTCACGTCCACAGGAAATGGCATGACATAATAAATTTGATTTTTATTTATTTCATGATAAATAGTTGTACAATGAATTTGCGGCCCTATCTACCAAACGGGGTGTTAGAACACCCGTATCTTGGTAGGTAGTAAATGCACTAAAAGCACACGATATTTTTCAGCTGTTATTGATTATGTCTTTTATTGTTGTTAATTTCTAAATCAGCTTTAACATGACCATAGATGAAATTGTAATGATATAGTTCCGTCAATGTATCTACTGAGATACTCCCACAGTAATGTTATATGATCGAACGCCTCATCATTCTTTTAGTGGTGTGTACCTACAATAAAAGTTAAAATGTATGTAAAAGCTACGCGGGCCACAACATGATCCCCAACAGTGTGCCGCAAGCAGACCGCGGGCCGCGGTTTAGCCACCCATGCCCTAATGTCTAGCTTAATTAACAGAATTCGTGTTTCTCAATTAAGATGAGATCGAAATTCAGTTGGCTTCTTATGTCTTCACGTTCTGCTTACTTGGAATGGCTGTCAAATTAGACACATTAAATAT
This sequence comes from Alsophila aescularia, assembly GCA_946251855.1. Taxonomy (NCBI): domain Eukaryota; kingdom Metazoa; phylum Arthropoda; class Insecta; order Lepidoptera; family Geometridae; genus Alsophila; species Alsophila aescularia. The sequence goes on from OX276380.1 coordinate 45,032,685, forward strand.
AAAGAAAAATAGATATCTATTTAGGTAACAACTAACAGCCTTGAATAAGAATTACTCTTTTTTTTTGGCCTTCAACGCCCAATGCCTCTACAAGATTTGGACCCGAGTAGCCGAAATAACACTAGTAAAAATATGGATTTTCCTCGACAGACTAATCGGGATCATCAATCATTAGGATGCAAAGTAGGGTAGGGTCTAATTAACATAGTTTTGTGTGTGTCGCAACTTAGGTCACAACTATGTAAGCACCTAGTGTGCATAGGAAGTGCACACATTGTAGACTAAACAGTCAACTATTTGAATGCCAATTTGGTACGGGTGTGCGACTGTGCGTGCGTACATTACTGACAACTTTCGGTACTTACGTATGGTAACATTACATTAGTTTCAAGGTAAACATTCCGTCTTTAAAAAAGCGCCAAGCTAAAAATAACAATAAAAAAACCATTACACACCATCCCCCGTACTAGAATTCCCTGTGTCGAATGTGGCATGAACAACTGTGTCAAACATCCAAGCATGTTTGCTCCTATCAGGACTCGAAACACGAACAGAAAATGTTTAATATAAATAATACCTTACCTACATAAAAGTTTACAACAGTCATGGATAGTAACTAGTGGCTCTGTGAGCTGAAGACCTCGCGCGTAGAAACTTTTTTGCAAACAATTAGCGGTGCACAGTACCTGGTTACCTTATTGTAAAACTAAAATTAATAACCAAGGTGCTCCATAAATCCCTACCTAGCAGATAAAGGGCTGATTCCACTGAAAGAAACCTAAAAGTGAGAAATTTACTACATTTTGAGGAGCTATTCTGCTCAACTATTGGTCTCATACGCAAGCTCAGAGTTGCGCAGCTTGCAATGGAGAGAGCTATGCTCGGTGTTTCACATACGTGATAGAATCATAAATGAGGAAATCCGTAGAAGAACGAAGTTTACCGACATAACTCTCAGAGTTTGCAAGTTAAAGTGACAATGGGCTGGCCATATAGTTCGCAGAACCGACAACCGCTGGGGAATAGAGGTTCTCGAATGGCGACCACGAACAAGCAAGCGAAGTGTGGGGAGACCCCCCACACGATGGACCGACGACATTGTAGCCATCGCAGGAAGACGGTGGATGGAGGTGGCACAAGACGCTCGTCATGGCGGTCTTTGGGAGAGGCCTATGTTCAGCAGTGGACTTCTAAAGGCATGATGATGATGATGATTCTGCTCATCATGATGAAGATCCTCATCGGATCTTCACCAATTTTTTGTGAGATTAACTTAAAGTTACTACCTTTCAATGAAAAAAGAACCATCGAAATCGGATTTAATATGGCGGAGATATTCAGTAGCCCCCTTTTTACCCTTTTTTGGGGAAGTATCAAAGAACCCCGACGACTAAAAAATTCTAAAAATAAATTTTAACCTGTATACCAAGTTTCGTCTAGATAGGTTGAGAAATGCGACCTGTAGAGGAGAACAGCCGGACAGACATCCGGACTTACTAAAGAAGTTTTCAATTTTTGTTCGCGCTTCTCGCTCGCTCGGTCAACTATACGTATGTACATACCTTATTCGAACGAGTCTTTTCTGTAAGCGTTTCAATTACTCTTTACTCTTAGAGGCTGATTCAATTTAACAAATACGTTCCTTTCAATTAAGGCGAGTACACAAACTCAATTGTTTCAACGTAAAATACGTTTCATAATTCAATATTTCTGAGACTCTATTAAAGTTACAGTTTCTTTGTCCCTGAATCGGGGGAAACCATAGAATAGTTTGATTATAATTCAATTTATTTAAAAGAATAAAGACGTTTTTAGTTAGACCTTTTAGACCGTACCGTCCCTGTAAGACGGGCTTAAAGAGACTAAAGGAGGAATGGCGTTGTACCTGTCAAGGTAGCCGAATTGGTAAAGGCATGTGCCGCGCAGAGGCACGGAATTATGCGGGTTCGAACCCCGGCCGTGATTAAAATTTTTCCTTCAGAAAAATATTGGGTGCAATTTATTTTATTACTAGCAATTACTGTGCTATTTTTTTGTCCTAGTGCCAAGATTTTGCATAGCAGCCTGGCGGCGGTATATGGCCATAGAATAAATAACAAGTAAATACGGCTCTATGTGTTTTACTTTCATGTAAATCAATTTCGAATATATTTTTGTTGGAGGTAGGTAGTGCTTGCCTCTGGTGTCTGTGTTTTTAAGGCCGCCCGAGGGCCTCTCTGACATGGCTTAACGACTGCTTATAAGAATGATGAAATGAACAGCCGGGATCGACAGCTTAACGTGCTCTCCGAAGTCGGGAGCGTTGGAAAACCACAAATAACTTAGAAAAGCCATTGGTGCGGATCCCAGCAGGTATCGTTGGATTCTATCTCGCACTAATATCTCGCATTTCGATTAACCGATAGATGCACCATTTTACGATGAGATCTTCCTATTAAACAAAGGTATTTTTGTCCAAAAGCGTCTAAAAGCACCTTGAGTTCACTGAAAACAAAGTTAGTCGTCTGACTTCCTTCACACATACACGGCGGCGACAGCATGGTCTGTGGTTACAGCTCTACCTGGCACCACTCTGTTCGCCTTTTTTACGGCAACCACTATAACTAACTAAGTAGTCCATGCTCAAACTAAACTTGTTTAAATTCTGTGAAAGTAACAACAAACACAATTTACAATTCGAATTTCCTCGAGCGAAAACCCTAATTTTGTGGTGCGCATTTCACACGTGGACTGTATTGCCGGCATTTTCACCGTTTGCATTTTGAGAGCAGTCTCGGTCGCACCCTTAACCACGATATTAGGGTAGAGGGTGACGCTTTCAGGAGGGAGTGGGGTATAAATTTACACCTTAGCAAAATAGCTTTTTATGTAGGACCTCTCTTTCTAACATACTAGCTATTTATATAGGACCTCTCATTCTCTCTATTGGAAAATTTTGTTTTCTCTATACGTTTTTGTATTAATCGCACATAAATAGGTCGTAGGTACAGTGCCACCAACTTATCTGCGAAATGAATGGTGGCGTGAGTGTTCCAGTCAATCGATAAGTAGACCAATCAAAACACAGAAAAAAATGAACCTCATTCGTGGCGGCTGTAGTTCTTTTTTTGACACTTCACAGATAAGCTGGTTGCATTGTAGGTACATTAAACATCAAAGACTAACAGTCTGTTCACTTACGCTTTTCAGTTAAGTCTTATCATGTATTTTTTTTAATTTAATATTATGACGAGACTAATAACGGGCCACTTGCATGATAATAGACAAGCGTCATAGGAATGATACGCAGGAGCCTATAACTATAATTGCAGTGCCACCCATAATTTTATTGCAAAACCTTGCGCGGCACTGATCTGCGCTCGTTACCCCTAGACATTGGTTTACCGGTCGCTTGTTTATTGATTGGTTACCATTCTCTTATAAGCCTATAAATTGGCTGGAAACTTTGCCCTAACGAAAACATCCACACACTGTAGGTACCCTGCCTACGGCTTGGCGATTGAATATTAGGAATTACTCCAGATGCAATATTTGATTCCTCGGGTATACCACTACTCTAATTCTCTAGGAAATTAATTCATTTAGCTAGTTCCCACAGCTCAATCCTTCCTTTGATGTTCAGTAGTCGGATAAAAAAATAGCCTATGACACTCTGAAGACGAATCGATTGATACCTCGCTTATCAAAATCGGACTATTAGGGGCGACTCTATGGTGGAACATCCACACACCCAGATTCACATACATACATACATACATACATAAATACATAGGCATAATAAATTAATTACCCTTCCCGTGCTTCGCCGTACTCGGGTAAAAAAGAAAAGTAATAATCCACGATACCATTTTAACAAGGAAAATACCTAGAGAATGCTCCGGGTTCTTTTCCTCAAAAGAAAAATAAGAGTTTAAAATAACTTAAATCTCTCCCCTGGCTCCGAGTCTGCAGCCTCAGTCGAAGGTTAGTTATAACGGCACTGCGACCCCGTTCGTCCGATTTCGACCTACATTAAAATAACCGCCCTGAATATTTCAAATGTCTAGGAGAACGCTAGGTATTAGTCAGAAATTCTGCGTTCGTTCATAGCGTGTATGTACATAGTATGTCTATTATGTTTACAACTTTCCTGTGAAGCTTGGAATGGCGCTAAATCTGCATATATTTTGTTAGACTACAGAAAATTCGTGCGTTTTTCTCACGGTCATTATTTATCTAATAAAATAGCCTTAGAAATTACTAAAGCAACATGTTACAGCAACAATCATCATGTCAGCCTTTAGAAGTCCACTGCTGAACATAGGCCTCCCCCAAAGAGATCTTGTGCACCTCCATCCACCGACTTCCTGCGATGGCTACAATGTCGTCGGTCCATCGTGTGGGGGGTCTCAAGAGCAACAATACTTGTTATTCTTCTTAGTCGACTGTGGTGGGTTATGTTTTTGGGCCGTATGTTTATATGTTTCTTTGGCGCGTCCTACAGCCTAAAGGGCTTGATGGATTTTGATAAGTGAGGTATCACTGGATTCGTCTTAATCACGAGAGTGACATAGGATAATATGAAGCGTCATAAAACTAATGTGGCGGCTTTCAGCTCCCATACTATATTTCCGACGGACCAAAAAATGACGATAAACGAGAATGTCCGTCCGAGTGAGGTATCAAAAAGAAAGGTCTTTAAAATACCATTCCAAAAATATATAAGGAGAGTTTCAAATTAAAATTGAATTATTAGTAAAAAAATAACAAGAATCCCGACTGCGAACAAAAGTAAAAGGAGACAAGCTTTAGATTATTGATTTTAGAATATTAGATACCTACAGTAAAGATTATTTCGCAGTCGGGTTTACTGTAATTCTTTTGTTTGCAATTTGGCATCGTTCTTGCAAACTTACGACCTACCGACAATATGAGTAGATAATGAGTACTTACATCGATCCAACCCCTTCTTCGCACCTACATACCTAAACCATTAAGCACGTCATTGAGACTGTAACGTAATAATAGCGTTCTACACCTTATATGTTGGTATAGACATACAGAATGTGCTCGTTACCCCAATTGGCTTATAACTTTGCGATATGTTAACAAAGTTCCTAATTACACAGGCGTTTGATGTACGCTTAAAAACCAACATGACATGAAAAACCACGGCTACTTGTGACTTTGAACATTTACATACGTTTGTTATGTTACTTAGCTGTTTTAGGCTATGCAGTTTTTTTATTTTAGTGCTCAGTATTCAAACCACAGACTCCGAAAGCCTGCAATTCAAACATGGCGTCATACCTAGTAGGTAAGTACCTCATTTAATAATGGCTGCAAAATATGATGAAAGCGATACTGTAGGTAATAATGAACGTAGGTATATTATCCCATAATAAATAATAGTACAATATTATATAAATATTTATCTTTTGAATAAGTACAACACTTTGGTACGTACATTGAACAGTGTGAAATATATTGGAAACATGTTAGCAGGATTTAATCTAAAAATGAATGTTTGTATGTGTGCTAGTTTGTCCTTTATGCGTTCCTAAACCATTGATTAGATTGTGACAAAACTTTGGTAGAGTCTTTTTAAAAAGCCCACGAGGACATAAGACCACAAAAAAACATCCAGATTAGATTAGAAGATTTAGAAGAAAATATAACGAAAAATACGAAATAGATAATTTTTTGCCAATTCGATGTCAAAGTGAGATGTGTCGAAGTGGCAGGTTTCAAAGTGGCAGGTGTCAAAGTGATAAATGTAAAAGTGACAGGTGTCAAAATGACAGGTGTCGTAGTGACAGGCATCAAAGTTGCACATGTCAACCCAAGTGCAATAAGAAGGGTTTCATGAAATTTCATTCTTAAAGAGGTGACGAAGAGGGTGGCAAATTTTGCATGCGGGCGAAGCTGCGGGGCGCAGTAAGTCACCTATAAAAATATGTTAGTTAGATGTTTTCGTAAATTGAGACGTTATATTCTCATTGTCGAACATATTGAACATTATTTGAAACGCCTTCCAAATCGCAGAATACAGGTGGTCTTACCTACCTACTATATTCCTTTCAGTTAATAGGGTTCATTCATTGTTAACTTCAACAAAAGACTTATCCAATGCCATAAAATCTCCGTAATTTTCATGATCCAAGATCCTATTCAATCTTATTAAATGTAGGTACCTATAGAACAGAAAATTACGGAGGCACGGGGCTTTATTAGTTTATATGCCAAAGTATGAGCACAGAGAAAATATAAAGAATATTGACTCGCCGTATGCATTCCTCTACGTCAAAGGCACAAAGAACACAGGCATTATTGGGAATATACATAGGTATTTATTTTCCAATATTCTTTCTTTCCGAACATTTAATGTTCGGAAAGGTGCTCATTGAGTCTACTAGGTGTATAGGTCGGTTTTCCTTCATGTAAATCTAGGGCTGACAAAATATGCCTCCAAATAAATTTGTAAATATGCCTACTTCCGTCGAAACCAACCTGTGCATATACTCTGAACTGTGTGAGAAATGAGGCATGTGGGAAACGCTATGGAGAAATATTACAGATAGAAATATTGTACCTACCTACTTGTACCATTAATCTAGAAGTAATTACTTACCTACTGTACTGGAATATCGTATTTTCAATAAGTTCAAGAAGGATGACTTTGCTTAATTTATAGAGTAGGTTTGTGTGATGTAAAATTTATAGGTACATGGAACAACTAGGAATAATAGCCGTAACAGACGGCCCGACATGGCTGACTTGACTACTACTAGCTACTACTTCGGATACTGACCAATCAGACCACTGCGACATTAGGCAACGCAGTACTATTATTTATTCTGTGATTAGGGCATCTGCTTGGTGGGTATCCGAGGAAGTTATTCAGGTAAACCATTTCGGAACGTTTGTTAACGACTCAAATCCACAAGCTATCATTTTCGATCTTGTTCACCTGTGTTTGTTGCCTGTTCCGTCCCTTATAACTCTACGTTAGAATCATGTATTTTGCAGGAGAAAATCGAATCGTCACTGCTTCTTGTCCACGCGGTAGCGACTGGAGCAACCGGAGCGTTATGCGTTACACATCGATTCGGCAGGCTCAGGGCTCCACTGTACACGACGCGATGGGACACGGCGAGAGCGCAGGCTGATCTGGCAGCCAACCTTCTACATCAACTGGGGTTGGAGAACGCTGGTAAGTTCTACTGGAATCATTACTTCATGGTAACATAGCTTTGAGCGTAAAAAAACAATAAGGAAGACAATACGAAACGTTCAAGAAGAACAATAGGAGAGCGCTACTGTTGCAAAGCATCTTTCATCAGCTGAGGTCCTACAGTACAGACTGCTGGTAAGTTCTATATGAAACAATTTTATAGTGCAGGGCAACCCTAGTTAGTGTTAAAGCCTTATTTATGTACTTCTCAGAACCGAAGGCCAGCCAAATCCTGCGAGAAGCTGGTAATGGATTAAAACCATTCTGTTCTTATTTCAACAAAACACGCTCCAACTTTACCTATAGCGGCTTTGATAACTAATAAAAAAGTTTTTACTTTTATCTTAAAAGATGGTGAAACGTGAAAGGGCGAAGCCGGAGGGCTTGTACAATACACACTGTAGAAAATCTATCGGTTGGTAGGTATTCTATAGTATTGGTGTATTGGTAGTCAGTGCCATTGCCAATTTCAGTTCGATAGCAGTCCGATATGTATTAGGGAATGCGATGTATAGTTTGACTGACTGTTGATAATGATTTCACGATTGGCTCAAAGTCACCTGATAAATCTGATTTCGTCTGCAATGTAATGCAACACCTTACGCTGAAAATATTGGATTTGCACCACACGCTATGCACTTTAACTTCGATAGGATATTAAAAAACTTCCTTGGCTTCCACATGTCTTCAACATTACTTCAGTATTTCGAACACGAGTCAGGAAAGGTAGATGTTTTATCAAAAGTAATAAATATAAATTGAACTTGATTCTTCACCGATATTGATTTCTGAAGGTGTTTCGAATCTGAGTTAATGCATGTCTGCATTAATCAGATTCGAAACACCTTCACACAAAAAAACAGTTTTTGTGCTTTTCAACTTTAATAAATTGCCGACTAATAAATAAGGACAGTGTGACGTGGTGCCGTGGTAAGTAATTTGATTTCGACGGAATAAAATTTAATTCGAGTATTTATCGCTCTTTTCTTTAGAGTTACTTAGATACCTTGTGCCTACAAGTACAATACCTGATCCGCGGTAGTAGTGTTTCCATTACTTAGCTTACTTACAAACAACCACACGGCTATAAAAACCTTTACTTTTTCCCTCAGAAGTCCTCATGGCAGTATCTCAAGGGCTGGTCATGGGGGCGACACCTTCAGACCGTGCGGTCGGCGCCCGCGCTCTGGCCTTGAGAACCGATGGCGTGGTGAACAGTGCAATATCCTGGGAGAGGTATGGCAACGGCGAGCCAGTGCCCGTCCCATCTCCGATGCTGGACATACCGCCAGACCCTGAGTATCCTTGGTAAGTGCATTTAGTAACAATTCAGTTCGCGTCATCATCAACCTGAGTTCGTCCACTGCCGGGAATGGGCCTCTCCCAAGCCACGCCAATTGGTCTGATTTTTAGCTCTTCCCATCCATTTTCTGCCAGCTACCTTGCGCAGATCGTCACTCCATCTAGCTACGTTTGCCAATTCATGGTCTCCACTCGAGAACTCGTTTACCCCATTGGTTCTGCGGCAAATTTGGCCAGCCCACTGCCACTGCAGCTTCTCAGAGCTATGTCGGTAATATTGGTTCTCTGACTGATCGCCACGTTTTTGATTCGATCCTTTAGATAAACTCTAATCATAGACCTTTCCATAGCCCGCTGCACTCAGCGAGCGACTTTAAGTTTGTGGACTAGCCTTCATGTAAGTGTCCACATTTCAGCTCCGTAAGTCATTACTGGACGCACTCATTAAATAGCTTTGTCGTTAGGCTCTGAGGGATAGGCGACGGGAAGACCTGACGTAGATTCCTGAATGCTGCCCAGCACAGCTGAATACTTCTATTGGCTTCTTTCTCGAAATTGATCCGGGCGAGTTTTTTTTATTTATTATTAGTTTATGTGACGAGTCGGGCTGGTCTATCGCCTGAAGGTAAGCGTCGCGCCTGCCCACAACAGTTGTAGTGCCACCCAGGACTTTGGTTGCAATATCTTGCGAGTCCCTGCACTGCGCTCGACACCCTGAGATATTGGTTGTTAAGTCTCATTGCCCAGCACTTTCACTGGAAACATTGCCCTTCTAATCGAAACACAGAAATGTTTACACACTAGTGCTTGGCAGTTGAATATCTGACAAAAGAGTGGTACTACCACTACAATTTACAAATTTGCCCTAGGTAAACATATTCTTGAACAATTTCGATAGCAATGTCATTAAGTGCAATCGGTAACGGAAGAACGTGCTCGTTCAGCATGATCTTGGTTTAATCCAAGTTTATTCCGAAAATGATTTTCTTGGAAGCTTCAGCTAGGCTGTCCAGTATTCAGTGCAAAACCAGCAATAATTCAGCCATAATGACGATATCGTATGCAAATCTCATGTGTGAGATGTACTCGCTGTTTATGTTGAAATGTTGATGCGCTGTCCTGCCCTGTCCAACATCTTAAACATGCTCTCCAATCCAATCTCCAACGCGTTTGCACGATTTCGGGGATATCACATCTCCTTGTCTAACTCCTCAACGCAGGTGGTCATGCTTATACTGTTTGATCAGTTATAGCAGCCGCGTCATATAGCCACCCGATAATCGGGTCTTGATATATCGCCAAAGCGAACTACTGCGCGCATACTGTGCATGTGCATGCGGCAAGCAACTTGCGCGGTAAGCATCTCAAAACAAACCAGATTTTCAATAGAGTCAAACACAGGGGCTGACTATACCCCTCTGACTTCTGTATGATCTACCTAACACTTTAGATGTGGTCTATGGTGCCCATACCCTCCACGAAACCCGGCCTGCTCCATTGGCTGACACTCGTCTAGTCTCCCCGCTAAACAATACGAGACAACTCTTGAAAACAGCTTGTAGCCATGCCTCAGGACAGTGAAATGGATCTGTCATTTTTCAGAGGAGTTTTATCACCTTTTTTAATAAAACATCACGACCAATCTTCTGTTCCATGCCTCTGGAGTTATTTCTGGCAGCTCTTCGGTGTAATATTGGGTCAAAGTGGCTCTAGAATTCTCACTTCTGGTTTTAGGTTGTGGCGCATGGCATGCGAACTGGATGTAGAAGTTGTCCACTTCCGCAAAGGTCGACTTAGAAACGTCAATGTTACCACTTGAGGTCTTGAGTCAAGACCTGTATAGTTGCCGTACAAAGACTTTAGACCCCCGATTTTAGTCTATCGACTTTTTTATTGTACGAGTATTGGAGCTTCAGAGGTAAGACGAGAGTCTTACCAGTTTTGGGATGGCGTTATTTCGGTTCCGGTCAACTGACGGCTTGGTTCATGTGTCTTCCCGTCGTTTCAGCCTAAGCAGCAATGTCTCCTGCGAAAGGTGTGTTGTGTATAACATGTAATTCCTTAATTATGTATGTAGATATAACATCCCCCTGTCTCACTCCCCTGCGGGCATATATCCCCGAAACTGTTCACTAATGCCCTGGAAGATGGATTGGAAAGGAATGGGCATTATTATCAATGGCGAGAATATCTCACACTTGATTTTCTGATGATAATTATCGTCCTAATGCTCGAGTCGCTGCAAGACTTGCATAGTATGATTACCAGCCTAGATTATGCTTCTCGACGCATCGGTCCCGGAATGAACATAGATAAGAGCAAGACCATGTTTAACGATCTTATTGAGCCGGAACCAAATGCAGTTAATGGTGTACCTCTTGAAGTTGTCTAACAATATGTTTACCTTGGACAAATATTGTAATTAGGTAAGAACAACTTCGCTAGGTATTGTTACCTCATAAATTATTATGCAGTAATCTTATCATAATTGTTGAGGTTGCATCAATAAAACTCAATGGTACAAAAAAGAAAAAGAAAGATTTTGATTTTCGAATTTTTGAGAGCTTTTTGTTCTGTAAAGTTTTCTGTGTCTTGCAAAATATATTTAAATAGAATGTGAATGTAGTTTCGTTTATCCATCTTAGTGGCCCTCTAGGACGCTGTAATTCACTCAACTTTAAGTGGTTATGGGCCTTTTACCTGTTGAAGAGAAACTGCGCTAGTGCGACCAAAGATGGAGCTAAGTAAAATCCAAATCGCAAAGCTGGATGGACACAACTGGGTGCAATGGCGATATCGTATGACAGCAATGTTAAACGGAATCGACGCTTTGTTCGATGTCGTGGAAGGCAAATTACGTGAACCTGAGAGACCAGCTACTGCCGCGGGTGATGCCAGCGCTGCTTTGGAGGAGTATCATCATATTGTAGGAAAATACAAAAGGAAGATGAGTACTGGATTACTACTGATTACAAACAACATCACAGATGAAATCCTGGATAAAGTGATGAGGTTTAATCATCCTTAGGAGGTATGGGATGAGTTACATCAGCTGTACGACGGCTTGAACGAAGACCGTTTGTATGAAGCTTGTTTAACATTCTTTAATGCAAGAAAAGATCCATCAAATGATATGGCGACTTTATTTCAAAAATGAAGAATTTGTGACATACTTTGAAGCAGGAGTTAGTAAAGTCAGGTGAAGGTACTGATTTACCGGAGTTTTTGCTGATCTGTAAGATATTGGATAGTTTGCCGGATACATACTTCTCATTTAAGTCAAGTTGGATGCTAATGTCAAAGACGGATAGAACAGTGGAAAGTTTAACCAGTCAGCTGTGTGTTCATGAGAAAGCACTATCGAGCTGTCAAGACGGAGAGTCTAGCTTTTGCTGTGAAGACAGGCAAACACAAGAAAGTTGTGAAAGTACCAGAACGGAATCCAGAGACTTCGAGAGCGGAAAGCAGGCGTTGCTTTATATGCAAGGAAATAGGTCACTTGAAGTTGCATTGTCCAAAGAAGAAGTCTGGATCTGGATTGACTAAAAATGAAAAAGGAACTGGGGCTAATATGATGCTTACATCGGTTTATGTAGTCTCTGCTGAAACTGACCTTTAAAAATGGTATGTGGACAATGGTGGAACGAGTCATGTAACGATGAGAGCAGATTTATTTGAGGACTTAAAATAATTTGAGAATAATCACACTGTTACTACAGCGGATGGAAGCACTGTGAAACTGTTGTGAATGGAAAACCAGAGAAGTTTCACCTCAGAGATGTTTGGTACGTGCCTGGAATAAAGAGAAACTTATATTCTGTATTGGAAGCACAAGACAGAAACCCGACTAGTGTGTTTGAGTCACGGGTTGAATCATGAACCATGAAGATTGACGGTAAAGTCATAGTTACGGGTAGACGTACGAGGCGATGGAGGTTTGTACAGGATGATTTGTAAGGCCTTGAAACCAATGCCTTCAGTCAATGTGACAGTGGTACAGAAGGAGGATTTACTGCAGTTATATCACGAGCGTTTTAAACTTCAAAATAAGACATAATTGACGACCGGTTGGTCTCGTGGCTAGAGATCCTAGGTACGACATCGAACGGTCGCGGGTTCGAATCCTGCAAGGTGCAAACATTTGTGTGATGAGCAGAAATATTTGTTTCCGAGTCATGGATGTAATATTCTTATCTATGTATGTTTATCCGTTATCTAGTGCCCATAGCACAGGGTATCCTAGTTTGGGGCTAGATAATTGGTGTGGAAATGTCCCAAATATAAAAAATAAAAAATAAAAAAAAGGCATGTCAGTCGTGTTATTGACGAGAACTGGGAATAAAGACAACAGACAGTAAGGAGTTGTGTGATGGTTGTGTTTTTGGGAAAACGCACAGGCTTAAGTTTGGTAAGAGAGAAAACCACGAAACCTGGAGAAAGGTTACACACGGATGTCTGCGGACCATTTCCAGAGTCGTACGCAAAATTTAGATATTTTTTGATCATTAAGGAGGAATTTAGCCGTTATAGATATCTTTATTTGTTAAAGGCGAAGTCTGAAGTTTATGAAAAATTGAAACAGATGTTGACTGAAGTAAAAAATTCTAGACATCGTGTACAGGAACTTTTAAGCGACGGTGGTTGTGAATTCAATAATGAGAAAGTTCGAAAAATATTGGTAGAAAATGGCGTAAGACAACGGTTGGTGATGCCGTACACACCAGAACAGAATGGTTTGAGCGAACGAGAAAACCGCACAGTTGTAGAGTGCGCGTGCTCAATGATGTATGCTCACGAGGAACTACCTCAGAAATTATGGGCGGAGTTAGTCGAAACAGCTGTTTACATTCTGAACAGGACTGGACCGACTACTGTTGAAGTTAAATCACCTTACGAACTTTGGTTTGGTAAAAAACCACAGATTAAGCACTTAAGGATAATCGGAACTTCGTGCTATGTTCATATTCCAAAACAAAAGCGGAAGAAACTTGACAAGAAGGCTATCAAATGGCAGTTGGTTGGATATGATGGTGACGATGGATATCGGCTTTTGATTAAAAGTTCGAGTAGGATATTGAGATCAAGAGACGTGACTTTTGATGAAAGACCACTCGAAGGACAAAAAGAGAACAGATCTCTGGTGAGTGATTAATATATTGGAGAGATACCTTATGAAGTTTGGAACCAACCTTCTACCTCTAAAGGGCCTGTTTGTGGAGAATTGGCAGTGGACGGAGAAATAAGTCCTATCCCGATGGACATTCAAGCAAGAGAAGAAGATTATATTGTCAATGACAGTGAAGTCAGAGAAGACAATGAGGTTCATGAGGATGATGGACGTCAATTTGTTCCACTGAACTCAGATGATGATGATGATGATGATGATGATGTTTTCAACGACGCTGAAGCTGAAACATCTGATCTCATTGAAGAATCTATTGAACTTGAGGAGGAAAGAGTTGAAGTGGATGAACCGATGAATATAAACGAAATCCAAGAAATTGGCCTAATGATTTTGAGGGATCGCCCCACTTTGAGACAACCAAGCAAATTCAAAGATTATATCATGAATATGGAACAAAGTCATACAGAACCAGAAACTTTAAAGAGGTCGTAAGGTCACGTGACTACAAGGAGTGGCAGAAAGCCATGCATAACGAAATGGATTCGTTGGTTGATAATAAAACTTGGGTACTTGTAGAACCAACAATGAATAGGAAAAGTATACCATGTAAGTGGGTTTATCGGATTAAGTACAACCCAGATGGTTCGGTGGACAAGTACAAAGCAAGGTTAGTTATAAAGGGCTACTCGCAGAAAAAAGGGATCGATTATGATCAGACCTTTAGCCCTGTTGCCAAGTTAGAACGGTAAGAGCTGTACTTAGTGTCGCTGCAAGCGAGACTATGTTTCTACAGCGTTTTTATGTGGAAATCTTGATGAGGAAATTTTCATGAAGCAGCCGGAAGGATATAATGATGGCACTGGACGAGTTTGTCTATTGAAAAGGAGTCTTTATGGCTTAAAACAGGCACCACGCTGTTGGAATAAGCGCAAAATGGATTTCTTCAAAGAAATCGGATTTAAAGCCAGTGACGCGGATCCTTGCTTACTGATCAGAAATTCTAAAGCTGAGAAACTAATTATTGCACTTTATGTGGATGACGGGCTGGTTGCAGGCTCATTTTAGAAGCTAGTGAATGAATTTCTCAAACAGTTGAAAAGAGGTTTTAAGATAACAACAATACCTGCGTCTTACTTTCTCGGTATAGAGATTGAAAGCAAAGAAGACGGTTTAAAAATACATCAGGCTTCTTATACAAGAAAGGTGTCAAAGAGGTTCGGAATGGAGTAATGCAAACCGGTATCAACACCTATTACTACAGAAGTTCAGAAGCAGGCTGGAGAAGACAATGATACCAAGAAGAGGTACAGGCAAATTGTTGGTGCACTAGCCTACATAATGGTTGGAACAAGACCAGACATTGCATACGCAATTAGTGTAGTGTCAAGAAGTCTTGAAAGTCTTACAGATGATGACAAAGTGAAACGCATCATGAGATATTTGCAGTATACTTTGGATTTCGGAATCCATTACGGGAGAAATAGCAAAGTACTGGAATGCTTTAGTGACGCAGATCATGGAGGAGATATACATACGGGGCGTTCAACGTCAGGAGTGATGTGCATGTATGCTGGGGGCGCTGTTACCTGGATGAGTCAAAGGCAACAAAGTGTAGCCATTTCAACGACTGAGGCTGAAATAGTTGCTGCAAGTGAAGGTGCCAGGGAAAGTATCTGGTTAACTCGGCTCATGAGAGGTCGTATCGAATTTAAAGGATGTCCTAATTTGCAAGTGGACAACGAGGCGGCGTAAGATTAGCGGAAAACCCTGAGTTTCACCGACGTACCAAGCATATCAGGCTACGTAATTTTTTTGTTAGAGAGCTGATAACTAATGGAGAAATAAAGGTGAAGAAGGTATCCAGTGAGGATCAACTGGCTGATATCTTCACCAAAGCTTTACCACGACCAAGACTACAGAAGATTGCTGGGAAATTGGGTATTCATTGAGAGAAGATGTTGAAGTTGCATCAATAAAACTCAATGGTACAAAAAAGAATAAGAAAGATTTTGATTTTCGAATTTTTGAGAGCTGTCAATGTTCTGTAAAGTTTTCTGTGTCTTGCAAAATATATTTAAATAGAATGTGAATGTAGTTTCGTTTATCCATCTTAGTGGCCCTCTAGGACGCTGTAATTCACTCAACTTTAAGTATAATAAAGCCCTGTTCTTCACTTCAAGGTATGAATCAGCACAAGAGAGCGACACACTCCGATCGCCGAAGTTCATGCCGCCCCCTTCAGAAACCACCATGGAGGGATGGTGGACGTATCCGTACTACAGCTGCGAAGCGAAACGGTGGCTGCTGTCGTATACCGTACCTGTCTCTACTGTTCGAGGGTAAGACTTGTAATACTGGGTGTGATTCCACTGAAACCGTGTACCTACAACACAAATAAGTAGGTACCTACCCATGTGCGCAAACATTTTGTGCGGAACTCCAAGAGTCGCGTGTTGCACTTTCCTTTATTCGCTGTATCCGCCAACAAATCTGTGTGTGAATCTGGATTGCTTCCTTAATTATGTATATATATTTGTAATAATGTTGTAATAATTTCAGTTTGAAAGGCGCTGTCTCGCTGGACGTGGACATATCAAACTTGGAAATAAACCAGTGCGAAGCTGACCTTGAGTACTACAGCGAAAACCAAATATACTCCTTCCACGGAACGCATAAATGCCCGAATGAAACCACTTACGTAAGTGCAACATACCTAATTATTTTTATTTATGACCGTTAGAGCGATAGTAGTCGAGCGATGTACTATTGCGCTTTAGAATCCAATGATAGGTTCCAGGTTCGGCCCTTGCTCCGCACCAATGGCTTTCTATGTTAAGTTCTGATTTCCATCCTCCGTACTTCGGAGGGCACGTTAAGCTGTCGCTCCCAGCTGTTATTGATTGATTGTAGTCGTTAAGTCATGTCAGAGGCCCTCGGCTGGCCTGAGGAACTCTGATACCTGAGGTCAGCACTACCTCATAAGACAAGCAAGCAAGCCCGAAAAACATTTAATGTGGACTCCTCGATGTTTCAACTATAAAAATTACCTTTACAGTGTGAATACAAGCCAAACCGAGAGATGGGTTCACGTTACACTGGCTGGGGTAGAGGTTCCTATATCTGCAGATGTCGCCCCGGCTTCTACTCAATACATCACCCTGATGGATTCAATGGATCTCTCGTTGAAAGTAAGCCATTCAATATACATAATGTTTCTAAGTAGGTACCTTCCTACCTAAAGAACAAAAGGGACTAATAGTAAATTGCAGTACTAATATTTATTCTGTGTCATAACTGTAGAGCGGCTAGAGACGTAATAAGCGTAATTCATGATCTTTGGGCTAGATCGACCTATAAGTAACGTACTTTCTAATTTCAAAGCTTTAGATTTTTCCAATATTTTTCGTTCGGATAAGTACGTATAGTAGTCGCAGCGGAAGTTTGTGGTTCGGAAGTCACTGCGCAAACTGATATTTTTCAGGCGCAATCCCAATGTTGAAGGTGAAGACAGCATTGAATAACTGCCTCGCTCATCGCTTACGTTTTTCGCATATTCTATCTCTTTCTTACATTATGATGTTTTATCCTCACAGCTGTACCTGCGCAATCGTTCACAGAGCCTAACTTCACAACCATTAAGTTTCGCTGCGACTACTTTACAATGTTTTATTTTATTATTTGCCATAGCAATACTTATTTCATTTGTATTTTTTAAGCGATGGTAGCCTAACGGTTCAATAGTGCAACTTAGAATCCAACGACATCGGGTTTTGTCCTAGGCTTCGCACCAATTATTTTTCTAAGTAATGTGCGGTTTTCCATCGCTCTTAATAACACCACCCCGACTCCACGTGGTCTTGTCTGCCATAGACTAGTGTTTTTAAAATCTAGAGGCATAGAGGGAGTGCATAGAGGGAGTGAGTGAATTTATGTACATAAATTAGCTTCTTTTTACTGGCTGCGAATTATCGCCCATACAAAATAAGCTCATGTTAATAATGTACAGTACAACCACGTATTGGACACCCTGATAATACGAGGCCAGTCCACGGAATATTGGACGTGAATTATTGGCCATACATTATTTGGTCGCGAATTATTGACCGTACAATACCAGGGACCCGCGGCCCGATTACATAACTTGGTTACAATCGGATTATCACTTTTTTCATAGCAATTTCGACTCTATCGCAAGGCATTAGTGATATCGAGACTGACAATCTGATTGAAGTTCTGTGTTCAGGCCCCCGTGGCCCAATTACAGAACTTGGCTACAATCGGATTATCACTTTTTTCATAGCAATTTCGACTCTATCGCAAGGCATTAGTGGTTGCGATATTGAGAATTCGATTGAAGCCAAGTTATGTAATTGGGCCACTGACCACAGAACTTGCCTTCAATCAGATTGTCACTTTTTTCATAGCAAAATCGACTCTATCGCAAAGCATTATTGAATTTGACGGCTTGAAACCGTCATGATCAACATTACGTAATCGCACTGCAGGGCCCCGACCACAGAACTTGGCTTCAATCGGATTGTCAATACGCTATCACTAATGCCTTGCGATAGAGTCGAAATTGCTATGAAAAAAGTGATAATCCGATTGTAACCAAGTTCTGTAATAGGGCCACTGCAGTGCGATTACGTAATATTGATCATGACGGTTTCAAGCCGTAAAAATCATTAATGCTTTGCGATAGAGTCGATTTTGCTGTGAAAAAAGTGACAATCTGATTGCAGCCAAGTTCTGTGGTCGGGCCCCTTGGCTCGTATAAAATGTCAAATACAAAATTCAAAAATTTGATTTATTTTCAATGCTTTGAGTTGAATTAAATGGGCCCGTTGACATAAACGTTCGAGGACGCACGGATCACCCGCGCGTACACTCGAAATCGTTCACGGCGTCGTCCGGGCGTTCGCCTGGGTCATCCGAAAAATAGTATTGGAGGGGAGGAATAGTATGAAACTGACAGTTGTCAATTGTATGTGGACGTCCAAAGTCGTTCACGATCTCCGGATGATCGAGCGATAATCGCACGGATGATTCGAGCGTGTAAGTGAACACAGCCATGGGGCCCGTTCATATAAACGTTCGAGGACGCACGGCAGCCCGATTTCATAACTTGGCTTCAATCGAATTCTCAGTATCGCAGCCACTAATGCCTTGCGATAGAGTCGAATTTGCTATGAAAAAAGTGATAATCCGATTGTAGCCAAGTTATGGAATCGGGCTGCACATCACCCGCGCGTACACTCGAAATCGTTCACGGCGTCATCCGGGCGTTCGCCTGGGTCATCCGAAAATTAGTATTGGAGGGGAGGAATAGTATGAAACTGACAGTTGTCAGTTGTATGTGGACGTCCAAAGTCGTTCACGATCTCCGGATGATCGAGCGATAATCGCACGGATGATTCGAGCGTGTAAGTGAACACAGCCAATGTCTTGTTCGTTTATTTTAATTTTTAATCATCGACCCTACATACGTACTTTTTAATAGGATCAATGTTTTTAAATTAAATCTTGCCATGACATTAAATTAGTAGGTATGCCAGACTGAGTGCATGAATGAAAAACGTTCCCAAAAAAAATAAACAGAGTTGGGTTATTTAAAAAATCTAGTTCTTGAATATTTCAAAGCAAACCAGCCTATTCTGAAAACTTTCAACTTGCGTTGCAGTTGCGTACCAAGAATTCGAAGAGCACGGTGTAGAGAACTGGAATGAGCCGTACGAGTGCCTCCAGTGCCAGCCGGGGTGCGACTCATGTCGCGGCCCGGAGCCCTGCCTTGCCACATACAACTGGCCGTTTCGGTAAGTCATCTACTCCTCATCTCTCAGAAATCACGCCAAGGAACCCGATTTATTTTCCCAACTTCATTTACCAAAACAACTCATAATGAACTTTAATTCATCATCATCATCATAATCATCAGCCTATTGCAATCTCATTGTTAGATTAGAACTTGAACCATGTCATCAAATGTAATAATTTGCTAGTTGCAAAATATTGTAAAACCAATGAAACTCACTGTTACACACATCTCTCAAGTTAAACACAGTATTTTGAACATTTAATTAAGTTTTGCTACTGCAACATCGCCGAAATATCTTAAACTCAAAATCAAGTATGTTAATAAAAGAGAAATTTCAGACAAATTTTGTTAAAAAAAAACAGATTCTTGTTCTCAAAACAAATATTAATTATTCATATAATTATTCCTATAAATTCTAGTTCTACAATTTGTACAATACCTTATTATATACATATCTTAATCATTCTCAATGTATATTTAGCTAGGCCGATTGTTTCTATTTATTTACTGTCAAAATAAAAATCTATTATATTGTATATTTGCTGTTCATCCCACAAGTTTACATTCTGTCCATCAAAAACATTGCTCCGAGCTAAAAGTCTACCGTTTATTGTTTTACATGTGTTTGTGTCTATAATTACGTGTTTTCTATTCTATCTTCTGTGTATCTATTTTAGGATAACACTCCTAGTGATATCGGTGACATGTGCAGTGTTGAGCATCTGTCTGTGCTGCTACACCCGGCACCACCGACGAGTGAAAGTGTTCCGAGTCGCAAGCCCGGTCTTCCTGTCTATCACACTGAGTGGCTGTGTTATAATGTATATGGAAGTAAGTAAAAGTAATATGTATATCATAAAAGTCATCATAAGCTCCACAGTCGTAAATAATGTCTATCTATGCTGATATATTTGACACCACCATTGGATTACCATGTTCTCGAGTTGTTGGCTGTTTATTACACTGGGTTTTGTTATGAATTTCACAGACATGACAGTGGCACAGAATAAATAATAGTACTACATACAGCATTAATAAAAGTACTACATACAGTGTAAATAATAGTACTACATACAGCAGACTCATTCTCTTAGTAAATGCGTACCTACAGAAATAAACCTACCATTGTAAATTCTCACTCAGCACAAGCTAATTTGTACCCTATGCTTATGGGAGAAAAATAAAATTACACTGAACCGCTTGACTCAATGGCTGCGCACTGCTATTGCTAAGGTTGCTTGTCTCAACTAGCAGATTTTTGTATGTCGAAGTGACAGGGGTCAAAATGATAGGTGACAAAGTATCAGGTGTCAAAGTGGCAATGTTTTTATGCAAAAATCTAACAAACACATATACATACTTCTCAATAGTAACATTACACACAGGTGAAAACGCAGGTTGTATTTAATAAAAAAAAAGGAAAGAAAATGTATCACGGACGGGACTTGAACCCGCATCATTCGAGCCTCTGTGCGGCACATGCCTATAACTAATTCAGCTACTTTGACATTGTTTTTTTTTTTTGTTGATTCTGTTTCAAGTCGCACATGCATAGTTTACCTCCTTAGCCCAATTTTTTTTCTCTCTGCAATTTGTCTCTCAATTTTAATTTTTTTTAAGTGGCAATAAATACTTTTTTACTTTACTTTAACCCGTCCTTAATCCAAATTTCTCCTTTCCAAAATTATTGTCCAGTGGGTTAAAAAAAACTACCATCCTTTCAAAGTAAATTATGGTACTGAAAATGTAGGTTCTTTCACTCTAAGTAACCTGGCAATTTTACATAGATATTCTATGCCTTCTTGACCTTGAAATCCTGAAAAATCACCAAAACAGCCTTTGTACCTTTAGAACTCGCAAATATCTGAATACTAAATTTAAAACTTATTAAAAATTTCAGATGGCAGCCATTTTCCCCGTCCTGGATAGATACTTCTGCATCGCCACGAAATGGACGCGACACATGGGCTTCTGTGTTACATACACCGCTCTACTGATGAAAACATGGAGGTATGATCCTTTCTTTTCTATACTTAGGATAAAGCTGTAAGCTACGAATAAGTAATAAGTCAGGAAACGTAACAGCGTTAATAAAATGACCCAACAAAAGTCGTGCCCAAGTAGGTGGGGCTTAAAAGTCGTGTCCGGCGCGTCATCAGTCGTACATTTTTCATGCAAGCGAGCACACGTCATATCTTCGCGTACGTTTTAGTTTTATCATTGTGAACTACAGCTGTGAATCATCATGCCAGCATGTGTTCTGAAGAGGTGCAGGAGCCATACAAGATTAAAATTTCCAGGGATCACTTTTCACTAGAAGTAGTTGCAAAATTATAATTATATTCAAAGACGTTCAAATACATTATCAAACCGCGATGGTCAATACTATGCAAAATGAAGTCAGTCAATTTTTGCACTAAAGATTTTTTCTACTCAATGAAATTTTGAAATTAAGCTGTTATTTTTTCACGCAGATGATTCATACCGAAGAAACGTCAACATATTTAGGAGAATATTAAACAAAATGAGACAATAAACAATAATGAACGATTACAGTTGGTATGTAATACAGGATCGGCTTTTTCGACTCATGGGAATAACAATAGCATTAAAAAACAGTTCATAGTTTGGTCGAATTAAAGCACATTAAATTTTTCAGGCTAATGAAAATTCACCTTCTGGAAATTTTGAAGTGTTTGATTTACCTGAGTTGCTCAAAAAAACAAATAATGCAAACCCTCAAGCGCATAAGGCACAAAAACTTGTAAGATTTCACTATTATTTTTTTGCACTTAATATTTAGGTTCGATAGGAATTTTTATTTTAGCTGTATATGCGTATATATTTCAATTAGAGACAGTCTTTCATAAATTTGAAACTGATCTTCAATAAGGTTATTTTCAGGGGAATAATATCAACACTGAATGTAAGGACGAGGTGTTGAAGAAGAACCAAGAAAAACAAAATTAAAAAATAATCTTATTTCAACCAAAGTCTTTAGTTTTGAAGAAAGAGGATCATGCGTTACGCCGAATATAGTTACCATCGTCAGATATTGAATCTGCTCTGAATACTCCTAAAACACACATTTTAAAGCAAAAACTAAGAAAAAAACTATTTTGGCAGTATAACGACTATCACAGATCAGAAATCTACAACGCCCAAATAAAAGATGAAGAGAACTATGAAGAATATTTCACCTAAAATATTTTATCCCAATTGAAGAAAAATGGATTTGGCGATACTACAGAAAATACTGCATTGAATGATTTTCGGACGATATAGTTTAAGCCCTTAAAAGGAAAAAGTCAAAAGTTACTTTGATGGCTGTGCATCTAACATCGCTACGGCTAAGATGTTGGGTTGCAATTTTGAAGACAGAAACAATTCAAAATCGTTTTTAGACCACCAATCTACCGGAGACCCAGTAGTTGTAATATTAGATCCATTTCATATGGTGAAACTTGTGCATAGCACATTAGAGGAAAAAGACACTGGTAGATAAAAACAAGAAAAATATTGAGTGGGCACATTTGCAGAAACTGAAAAATGTTCAAGATATCGTTGGATTGCATTTTGGGAATAAATTGTCAAATCGGCATATAGACTTCCGAAATAATATCATGAACGTGAAACTAGCGATTCAAACCTGAAGTCAAAGTGTAGCTGATGCGATTAAGTTTGGTTCGCAACAGTTAAACATGCCTGATTTTCAAGAAACAGATGCAACTGTTAGCTTTTTAGAAACGTTTAACAACCTTTTCGACATACTAAATTCAAGACCAACCGATACGGGTTTAAACACCCTTTTTCAGTGGAAGAAAAAGAAAAACTACATGACGTTTTGGATCAAAGCGAAAAATATATTAAAGGTCTCTAAATCAATGTGCAGTCAAAAAAAAACTCGAACAGTAAATGGACAAAGAGTAACAGTATATACTAACTCCTTGAAACCAGTGACCAAAACTCAGTCCAAAACTGGACTTCTAGGACTCCTCATATGTATTTCAAGTTTTAAATTACTTTTTGCACGGCTAGTAGAGTTACAAATATAGAAATTTATTTAACCATATTAAGCCAAGATCATATTGAGTTGTTTTTGGAGTGATCCGCAACCACGACCGTTCCAACAATAACCCAAACGCCTGACAGTTTATGGAATATATAAAAATAATTTACTGAACTTGAACCTCAGCTCTAAATTCACAGGCAACAGCATACCATTGGAGCACATTCCGTTTTAAATTTCTCAGAATCCGTCTTCACTACATTGCGAAGAAAGGATTCTCTTTTAATGTCTTCTAGACAAAAACTTAATAAATTAATTATATTCGCGGGACAAAGAATTTAATGAATTGTAAAAAGTGAGCCAAAAAAAAACATTCTACAATAATATTGTTTTATAACTGACTTGATCCGATCCACTTATTGCATAACATCGTCCACGCCGCTATGAATCAGCTGTCATAGCAGACATTGCAGCACGCGCGTGAACCAATCCCTGCTTTCGTTCTGAATTTAAACCAATCACCAAGCATGTCTATTTGTAACCTCGGAAGTGATTCGTACTTTGAATCTTACGTCGTTTTAGTTTGAAGAAGGGGCACTTTTAATGTGGCATTTGTTCTGAATTAGAGTTCCTGACTTATTATTTATTCGTAGGCTGTAAGTAACAAAAAAGTCTAGACAAAAAAACTGATCAAACATATAAAATTTAAAAAACGGCGACTATCTGTCTGTTTGTTTGTTCGGGCATCACATAAAAACTACTGGTCTGATTGCGATGCAGTTTTACTTTTGGATTGCTTAGGGTTAGACCTAAAAACTGTCATGCTTTTTTTTTGTAATTTTATATGCTGTTGGGCCTGTTGGTCTATAACTGACCTCTACAGCGTCACCGGACGGACGGGTGGGGCGGGCGCGAAAGCTCTCCGCCGTAACTTTTGTACTTGATATATCAATCAATGAGTAGAAGCCGAGCAATTGATAAAAAAGATTTGACATCAGAACGAAGTTTGATGAAATTTGGTATATTGGTACTTTTGGTTCTGGAATAGCCCAGAAAAAATACCACGCTGGCAATGTCGCAGGCATAGCTTGTAATTAAAATAGAAAGAGAAAAAGCCCCGCTCTATCCATCCAGCGCAATTCTATGTAGACGACCAGCCTTTAAAATTCATAAGAATAAACAAGCACAAATTAAAATTTATGTAACCACCGACTCCCCACCCCCATTATAGCTAAGATGCGTCTCGATCACACCAGTTTTCAAACATAAAAATCGTTCCATCCTTTTGGGAGCTACGACCGGGAATTCAGATCAGAAGTCACTTTCCTATATCATTGTTTAATACCTTTTAAAATACAACAGGAGTTAATCACGTTTAGCAGTTTTTGAGGAATTTTTTGAGGAATATTTTTTTTCAAGGGGAGTGCGGAACGTTCGCGAACGTGTCTCGCCTCACACAGTGGGCAACCGTTTGTATAAATCTATAAAAGAACAGCCACTGATCTCTATGGATTTGTTTTGCCGTACTTTCGTTTGTACTGATTCAAAGCACCCCACTATGCGTCGATGGAACTTAAATTGACATTTTTTCATCTCCTGACGGATAAATAATAGGAAAAAAACCTTAGTTCCGTGGACGCTCATTACTGACAAACTACTGCTATCAGCGCCAAACAGGCGATAATCAAATGCTCTCATTGCGACATTCATCAAGAACCTGTCTAGAGTATCCATACTCTATGGGAGCAGCCCACGTATATTCCTTGTGGCGCCATTATTTTTATTTTTTTTATTACGGACTCGGCAATCGTTTGACCACGATCTCACCTGATGGAAACATAGCACACACTGTTGACACATAGCACTTGGCTCTTGGCCCAACGTCCTTAAAACCACAGCACACTAACAAACTTTTCAGAGTATCCCTTACATACCGCGTGAAGTCAGCGCACAAGCTCAAGCTCACAGACAAGCAGTTGCTCCAGTGGATGGCGCCGATACTGCTCATCATGCTGGTGTATCTCGGAACGTGGACGCTGTCCGCCCCTCCAGATGCTGAAATTGTAAGTAATTGTAACTTATACCAGGCCTGTCTCATTCGATGTACTTGTGCGCGCTAATTTCTGTCTGGCCATTTGAGCTGAATTGCACTTTATTGAGTGGCGGCAAGAGTCTGTTTTTACTTAATTGTCTTAGCGGAGTGAGCCTTCTGTACGTTAGTACTATTATTTCTTCTGTGGTTATACACTAAAACAAATTGAATTCATTTAAAATTATTTTAAAATCAAAGTATTTTATTGTACACGTATTTTAGTGACTTGCCCCGGCTTCGCTAGGGTAGAACTCACACCACGACACCCGTCGTAAAAAAAAACGCCAGTCGGCGTTATTCATAATCTTTGGCAGCAATAACTGTGGTGTTTTTTGCCATAGACACGGTTCCCTTACAGCGAGTAATTGATAGTTTTGAAAATTTTTGATACCTTGGGTTACATTAATGCATATTTTTTTTAAATAATATTCTGACTACTCGCTGATGATGTAAATATCAGTAGGTGAAAGAATTTTTAAAATCGGTTCAGTATTTTTTGAGTTTATCCATTAAAAACCAACATACAAAAAATCAAATCGTTCCTCTTTATAATATTAGTGTAGCTAGGCAAAATAATAGCACTTTTACAAGACAAAACTTAACAACTCATAAACAAGGAGAAAAAATAAGATAATATAAATACATCAAGTAAAATAAAATTAGATAAACTAAATATGCTTTGAGTTTGAAAAGGAAATACCTTTCTTACTCTACCAGTGCTTCGGAAATACGCCATTTAGACAAGAGAGCACCAAGAAACCTTACGGGGATGTCAATTTTTCTATTTTTGTGAAATAATGTCTGAAATTATCATAATACACATGTAAAAGACAAAAACAAAAGATAAAAGTACCAATGAGGTATCCCATAATCATCTAACTGGGTTAAAATAATAAAAATACAAATAACCAATAAACCAGGCTGGACCAGTCTCCACAACTAGCAACTAGCAACTAGCACCGTTCACGAGGTTGACTTGACCTCAGTAATGTGCATGTAAATTATAATGTGCCTAATGTAAAACTCCACTAATCATAATTATGTTTCAGATCACAGATAACCTAGGGCTTAAGTTCAAGCAGTGCTCTTACAACTGGTGGGATCACAGTTTAGCCATAGGTGAGTCCCAATTGAAAATTGTAACTGTAACTGGAATAAAACATTTAAGAGAATAGTCGCTTGACGAGATGTTCGCAAAGTATTTAGTAAATGTATTGCTATATCCTTCCCTCCCCCCGATCACCTATACGAGCGGTCGCTTGAATAGAATATAATCTACGCTTATATTTTTCTCTTTTTTTAAGTTTATATTTTTGTTTATGAAAAGGAGTTTTCAATTTGTCATAGTTTCAGCGCAATAAACCGCCAGCTAAGGTCCTTATAACTTTGAAGTTTCTGAAAAATTTAGAAATACGAAGACGTATAAGCGTAGTTAATTAATGAAACAAATTTATGCAAAAAAATAATTTGAAATTGGAGAATATTTAGGGATAAATAAGTGTTTTTTCTTTTTGTGTGGAAAAAGGCGCCTTAATATATTAAAATTTAACTTTGTACGATCCTTGTACATAAAATCCTCCAATTCACAAGTTTCATATTTCATAAGGCAATGACATTCGAAAATCATTTCGAGATTGCGACGCTGATCATTATTCTTATTTTTCTAAATTTTTTAGTGCAGTAACTACAAAGATAAAGTAATAACTCTCAAACAAGCAGAGTTCGGTGGAACAATAAAATACAGTTGCCTGTAGGGGAAAAAAATACTACGCTAGAGCTTGATTTTGGCAGTTTTTTTTTTCAAATGTGGCTTCGGTACTCTTGATCATACCACCGAACTCTGGCAGTTGCGCCCTTTTAGAATAAGCTACTTTTTAATAATTAATTTCTCGGAAAATATAGCTTAGATTGGAAAAAGAAAAAATAAATATATCTTATTTTTCAATATTCTTTCAGGAAAAATTAAAATAGTAATGTTAAAATTTTTAAATGTTGTCAATTGTGTAACTTTCTTAGTAAATGACAGCAAAAGGGCTGAAAAAACATGCATTTAGATTTACATTGGTTGCTTGCTTATTGGTAGTGCTGGCCTCTGGTGTCAGCGTTTTTTAGGTCGCCCGAGGGCCTCTGACATCGACTGCTATTAATCATTGGGCATCAGTGAATAAAAGGCTACTGTTTATGATTGCAGGTGAAATTCTATTCCTTTTATGGGGAGTCCGAGTGTGCTACCGCGTCCGACACGCCGAGAGTCTATACAACGAGGCGCGACTCATCTCCTACGCCATCTACAACATATTCACCGTCAACTCTGTCATGATCGCCTTTCAGTAAGTACCCTCACTAAGTTAATCGAAAGTGAAATGAATTCTCTTCTGTTGGCCATCCGAGTGTGCTACCGTGTCTGACATGCCGAGAGTCTTTACAACGAGGCGCGACTCATATCCTACGCCATCTACATCATATTCACCGTCAACTCTGTCATGATCTTCGTAAGTACCCTCACTTTCTTGCCTATGCGCGGCACAAGCTGGCACATGCAATTTTCCCCCTCAGTCTAAATCCGTCTTACGGGGACGTAACGCCATCTATTGATAGTTGCTGAACTATCTAACCGCGTTGGTTAGGTTAGATGGCAATTTGGATGGCGGTGTAGTGGTCACGTTAGCCGAATTGGTTAAAGGCACGAAATGATGCGGGTTCAAGCCCTGTCCGTGACCCAAATTGTTCCATTAGAAAATTATTTGAGAAATGATCATTCCATTGTTGTCATGTTTTATTTTCCAGCTTGCTCATCCTACCGAGAGCCGGGCCGGACGTGAAGTACCTGCTCGGTTTCATACGGACCCAGCTGTCTACCACAACTACGGTGCTTTTAGTGTTTGCGCCAAAGGTAACTTACATTTTTAATCGGCTTATAAAAGTAGGTTCTCAATGTGTATGTATGTAATATTGTTGAAAATGCGTAATATTCATTTATGTTAGTCTATTTTGGTATCTAAACGTATGTACCAAATTTCAGGTGTATGTATGTATTTATGTAATATTGTCAAAAATGCGTAGTACTCATATAATTATTATGTTAGCCTATATGAGTACCTGAACAAATATTATATATTTGAATTTCGAATATATATAAATTTCGCGAATGTATGTATGTTTGTCCACGTATTATTCGGAAACTACAAGTCTTAAGGCAATAATTATTTTTTGAAACAGTTTCAGTTTCTTTCAACTTAGGGAATAATTTAAGTTTTATCAAATTCGGTTCAGTAGTTTAAAATACTGTCTGTTAACAGTTTCCTTAGCGAAAGGAACTCACTATTTGACTGATACTATTTGAAGTCGTTTTATTTTTAACTAGTTGTACCCGCGACATCTCACGAGTGGTCATTTCTGTAGGTTAAAAGTACTTTATGTACTATTCCAAGACCTAAAATACCAATCAACATTTAATCAAAATTACTTCAGCCGTCAAAAAGTTTTTAACGATTTCTCGGCATCACGTAAAAACTACTAGACCGATTACGATGCGGTTTTCACTGTTGGATAACTTAGGGTTTGACTTAAAAACTGGTGTACTTGGTAGTGATGTAACGAATTTTCGCATTCGCGAATATTCGCATATTTTTGCATATTCGCATTCGCATTCGCGAAATTATTGCGAATGTTTTTGCGTGTATAATTTTTTTAAGTATGTAATAATAGTTGGTTAATATAAGAAAATACAATTCCATTAATTTCTTATGTTTTTTAATGCAATATAAAGTAACTTAACCTCGTAATCACATTATCAGTCTTCTTTTTACATTTGATATCATTTATTTATTTAACTTTGGGCAATGAAGCTTAACAATCAAACTTTCATAACAATTTAAAAACAAAACTATATACTAAATGGCCTAAATGCAATGTAAACAAACAAAAATAATCTTCTATGAATTTTTACCAAAGTTTAATGATAACAATAAATAAACTATAATTAAAATCAAATAAAAGTTTAACATGAGTTGCTGTCATCATAATCACAAAGTGTTTATAGTATACCTATATTATATAGTTTATAGTATTTATAGTATAAATATAATCATTTTACATAAGAGTTAACACTTTAAGCAAACCAAAATAAAATTAAGTCTATTACTTTAATAAAGCTAACAAAAATAATTGTTATTAGAACTTGTGACACAAAATTTTAATGCAATTGAAAGTAATAAAATTAAAATCTTCTATTAAACTTTTCTCAGTCTTTAGATATATTTTTAATATTTAGCTAATCAAACAAAAATTATATTCTTATACAGTAGACCATTAAATAGTCTAACTCTAAACAAAAAAATAGATTCTCAAACAAAATTTCACTAGAATCATGTTTATAATCGCTATTCACACTGTAACCTCAAAATTCACTTGTTTTGTTTACGAAAACACCGGCGCGAGCGGAATGACACTTCAATCGGATGCGTTCGTATTAACTCGGCTATTCTCGGAACGAAAAACAGACGAGACGCAGTTCGTTCGAACGGGACGCACTTCGTTCGAACGGGACTGTCGCTAAAGTCACCAAGCCCTAAACAATAATGGCGCCAAATTTAAACAAAAACTGAATATTCGCATTCGCATTCGCGAATGTTGGCAGCAGATATTCGCATTTATAACGAATGTCCAAAATATGACATTCGTTACATCACTGGTACTTGGTATTTTAATCCGATGAGCAGAAGCGGACCAATCGATACAAACTTTTTGACGGTTGAAGGAATTTTGATCAAATGTTGGTATAGTCCGAATCAAACTTGATGGCGGCTGTGAAGAAGGCGCGGAGCGCTGCGCAATAGCAAATTTTAGGAATGCGCGGGTGTTCGAGGGGTGAGGGGATGCGCGAAGCCGCGCTCGCAGTGCACTTCACAGCCGCCATTAAGTTTGATTCAAACTATATATTGGTATTTTAGGTCTTGGAATAGTACATAGAGTACTTTTAACCTAGAAAAATGACCACGCGTGCGTTTTTACTCTTTTCCAATTCTGAGAAATCTCAATTAGGCCAGGCCGGTCGCACTCCGCAACAAGTACAAATATTATACCTACACTTCGAGGGCGCAATATTCGGGTCAGTTCAGTAGAGTGTCAAGCGTGCGCTCGATGAGTCGCGCGCCATGTGTTTAGCGATAAACTCCCTACTTACGTAAAGTTATTGACAAATTGTATTCGTGTTTTAATTATGAGTACCAAGAAGTAACCTAGAACCCCCCCCCCCCTCCCCCCCACTTAAATCGCTGACTTCACTTTGTCAATGAGGTTAATTTAAAGATAACAGTTAAAATGAAAACACGGCCATTTCCAGGTGGTGCGCGTAGTTCGCGGCACCGGTGACACGTGGGACAGCCGCGCCCGCGCTCGCGGCATCCCTGCTTCCTCCTCCCTGAACGGGATCGGACTGGTCCCGGACGAGCCGCCAGACTTGTACCAGGAGAACGAAGAGCTGAAGGTACGTGCACTTAATACAGTATTAGGTGACACGGGTGAACGCTGCGCCCGCACACTCGGCGTCCCCGCCTCCTCCCTGAACGGGATCGGACTGATCCCGGACGAGCTACCATACTTGTACCAGAAGAACGAAGAGCTGAAGGTGCGTGCACATAATACAGTGTTAGGTGACACGGGTGAACGCTGCGCCCGCGCACTCGGCGTCCCCACCTCCTCCCTGAACAGCAGCGGGCTGGTCCCGGACGAGCCGCCAGACTTGTACCAGGAGAACGAAGAGCTGAAGGTACGTGCAAGTTATGCAGTGGCAGGTGACACGGGGGACAGCCGCGCCCGCGCACTCGGTGTTCCCGCCTCGTCCCTGAACGGGATCTTACTGGTCCCGAACGAGCCGCCAGACTTGTACCAGGAGAACGAAGAGCTGAAGGATCAGTCTAGCAGAAAGTAATGTACGGAGGTGAACATACATTATGTACCTCCGTAAGCCGATAATTACTGACGTATTACAAGTACCAGAAAACGAAATAATGAACATTTTAAAGTACTCCCCAGGAGTCAGTAGCGCCACTTTGAATTCGTAGTTGGCAATAATATCAGAAACTATTTACTAATAAAAAATTAAGGAACGAACGCTCCATAGTGTACATAGTGTGTGTGATAGTGTCGATTAGTAGTATTTAATGCAGTTAATTAGTGGCGCTGCCTGTAACGCGAGCTAACGGTATCATGGGCGCTCACAGTTTTGCGTGCGTTTGATTTCAAGGGTGTTTCGTTTGCGTTTGTTGGAATTTATCATAATTTGTTAAGGGTAACGCATTTAGACATCCTCGCTCAACTAGTATATAAAGCATAAGCGGCAGTTTCATTTGATTACGTAAAAACAAACTTCTAAAAGTTTGTTTTTTTTAATAGCTTCAAGTGATTGCAGACGTATTTGATATTAATTTCAACTTGTTACCTCTTCGCGTTCCTGAGCGTTCACGTGTCCACAATAGCTGACCATCCATCTTGTATAATAATATATGTCGTGGCGATATCGTACAATTGATCATTTCATGAAATGGCCAGCTAAAACAGACCATATCGTTGAAACATCAACGTTTAATAATATTTCAATCCACGTTTGGCCATGTCATTAAATATCGTTGTAGGGTTTTTATGATACCAAAGTATTCAAAGAGATAGTTTTTGAACATGTCATGAAGTAGCCGTGCGTTTAGCTGATCATATCGTCAAATGCTAATCATTCATTGATCTGGCCAAACCATTTCATGGTGTCACCGATAATTTCATGAAATAGAAAAAAAACCCGATGAGGCCAACCATTTCATGAAATGATAAATTTTACAATATCGCCACGACTAATGATAAAGGCAAGAGGGGCAAATTAGCAGTAATCCTAGGGATGTCTCAGACCGATATCATTCGCCCTTTTCCACACTGCTTTATTATAATGAGAATAACACTATTTACTTTGGATACACGGTCCTTAAGGCACTAACAAGTCCCGATTCAAAATCACTTAGCACATCACGCGTTATAGTAAATAATGCGATAAAAGTTGTTTCGCGTTTATTCGGTAAGAGAGTGAGGTTGAACTTAACTCAGTACCACTTTTTGATACCATTGTACGTCTTAACGATATTAAGTCAATTTGATAACTGGGCGTATGCAAATATGGTCGGACAGCTATTTAGCCCTAACGCAATGTACCTAGTCATATCGAGATTTAGTCCTCAAGCGATCTAGTCCTATTGAGATGTAGTCTTAAAGATTCTAACCCATGTATTTCAGTCTGTCCTGGAATCTTGCAATTCAAATTTCGATCACTTCCCGATTAGCTATCCGGCTGAAACTCTCAGGGTAGCTTAATTAAAAAAAAGAAAAAAAGAGACAATGCTAAAAAAAATATTTATATCTTACCTTTCTCCTACATTAACATAGGTTCATGATGTCTTGTCGATTTCGTGTCATCATTATCGTTTGCTTTATAGGAAGAAGTGCAGAAACTAGCCGCTCAGATCGAGTTCATGAAGATAGTACAGATGGAGATGCACAACCGGCACCTGCGGCCGCGGCCCGGCGGGTACTTCTCAGCCAACAGCGCCGGGGGCCCGCAGAGCCCCATGCACTCCAAGACTGTTAACATTTCACAAGTAAGTTCAGCATCATCGTATATCGTCTTGGTCAGCTCTAAAGTATCATCAACTCTCATCATCAGCCCGTGTCAGTCCACTGCTGGACATAGGCGTCTCCCAAAGCATGCCACTGAGTCCGCTCTTCGGCTCTTCTCTTCCAATGAATGCCAGCCACTGCGTATATAAAAAAAACTACCACAATGTCTTACGAAGAAGTGAC
Source organism: Alsophila aescularia (assembly GCA_946251855.1). Taxonomy (NCBI): domain Eukaryota; kingdom Metazoa; phylum Arthropoda; class Insecta; order Lepidoptera; family Geometridae; genus Alsophila; species Alsophila aescularia. Next base: position 45,066,083 of record OX276380.1, read on the forward strand.
CTAAACTGACTACAGTAGCTACTACCTTGCTCGCACGCGAAAAAGCTACCACGCGCGTACTGTGCGTGCGCACGCGTAGCAAGGTAGTGGGTTGTCGAAGCGCAACTTTGTGGTTGTGAAGTTAGGCTCTGTTCATACTGTGAACGATAGCGCAGTACTGCTGTGGGGATAAAACAGCACAAAGTAAGAGTGAGATAGAATATGCAAAAAACGTAAGCGAGTGCGTGCTGTCTTCAACTTCAACGTTAGGATTGCGCCTGAAAAATATCAGTTTGCGCAATGACTAGCAGACAACTTCCGAGACATAAATTCCGCTACGACTACTATATGTCAAAGAGTATATAAATACTACGTAAGAAGAGACGGGACTGACGTATATTGGAACGGATGTTGTCAATTTTTAAAACGAGCGCTGAGAATAAGTGCAACATAACAAAACTATGAACCATAGGTAATATCACTACTATCACACTCTATATCGAGCATGTTAGCCAACATGAGAAACAGAAAAGGATGTCTGCAAACATAGCACATTTTTATCGATATCGATATTTTTAGAAAAAAAAACGTAGTAGGTCTATTTTAATTTATATGGGGTTTATAATAATAATATGTTTTTTTCTAAGCATGTGGTTTTTATTACATACAAAAATAATACATTATATGGTACACAACACACTTTATGTCTTTTTCCCTGAAAATAATCTCTAATCTTTTTGTAGTCGGTGTTTAGAGAATGTTTGCCACATAAATATTTAATTCATGCAGCTTTTCGATCGGTATGTATGTCAAGTCCTCTTTACCGGTCCGGTTGTATCCAGTTTTTGCACCTGAAAATAAGATTTTTAATGAAAATTTGAAGATTAAGTGGTTTTAGGCTACGCAACATTAGGTATTCTAAATGTATACTTTTACTACGTTTACTATTATATAGCGTGGAATGCAGGAGTACTTAGAATAAGATTAGGAACCAAATGTCGGATAACGGGTTAGAAAAATATCGATAACACCGGCACTGCACTAGTGCTAGCAAGGCTATGTTATTTTGTTGAATATTATGAATAAAAAAACATTATTTTCATGTACTTAGTAGATTACCGAATAGATTTACCACTTACCTATCTTTATTCAGTGGAAAACTAGCCATAAATGTTCGTTTCTGACCATTTTTGACCTATCGCTCTAACAGATCGCAAACCACAAATTTCGCAAGTTTTATAGTTCATTGCATAGAAAACTTTGAAACTCAATCACATTATTATTTATTTAATATAGAAACAAATACCTTCATAGGATTAAATACATCAACATACGGTAATTATCACAAAAGCAACCTGCCTAATAATTTTGTATACAAAGTTAAACCACAGAACACATATTCATACAGTCATAGCGAAAGCGTGCAAGAAGGTTATGCATATAGTGAAGTAGATAAGATAGCCGCCATAGAAATTAGATCACTTTTGATACAACAGTTTCTTATTAAGCTGTTGCGCCTGACTGCTATATGTGAGTAATAATGCAGTTGTCTATGCTCAAACTGCTAAATATGTTCCGACAAAAATCGAAGAAACACGAAACACTTTCATACAACTACGATAATGAATAGACAACTGCATATTACTCCATACCATAGACCGGCTCTTGACGAACGTCGCAATGAGAGCATTTGATGATAGCACTAGTTTGGCAGTAGTGAGCGTCCACGGAACTAACGTATTTGTACTACGAATAGATAGATAGATGATAGATAAACGCTTTATTGCACACCAAATAAATCATACACAAGAATAAACATTTAACTTAAATAGAGTACAATGGGCGGTCTAATTACCAGACTACAGCAAAGCAAGGGAAGGGTAATGAGTTTAACAGTCTATGTATGTATGTATGTATCTATGTATGTGGGTATGTGGATGTTCTACCATAGCGCCGCCCCTATTGGTTCGATTTTGACAAGCGAGGTGTCAATATATTCGTCTTCAGTTAAAGAGTGTCATAGACTATATTTTTTTACCCGGCTACGACAAGGCAAAGTAAGGATTGTGTTCAAATAAAAACTTGGTCCGATTTTGACAAGCGCGGTATCAATCGATTTGTCCTCATCGCAAGACGCAACCCGACCGTAGTCGGGTTTTAGTTTTTGAACTTATGTCTTGTTTTAGTTCCATGGACGCTCGGTGGGGGCGCTTTGAATCGGCACAAACGAAAGTACAGCAGAGCAAATCCGCACAGATCAGTGCGATAATGTCACATGAGCCGAGATACTATGAATGTTACAAATTGTATTCGATAAAATGTCTTTATATTCCTGTGACAAGACTACTGATGCGTTATGAGAAGAATGAAAAACTTGCTTTAAAATGAACATGGTTGGTCGGGGAAATTTGGGAAAATTCGGGGTTTTCTCTTAGAATTTTCATTGGACAACCCATAGACCATAGACCCATTCGGGGGGACACCCGGCCAATTTATTTTTTTGATGTTATTCTTTTTGTAATTTGTTGGTATCCGTAAAGAGTTATCATCAATCTATCTTTGAATCTCTTCCCAAAAAAAGTCTCGACTTAACACAAGGAGGTTCACAAGTCGTCTGATTTTTCTGTAGTTATTTACCTCTTATCTCTAAAACTTTTGAACCGATTTGGATAATGCTTTTTTAAATTTTATATGGGATAGGAATACGAAAAATAAACTTTTTGGGACCATGTAAGTCATGAACAGAAAACTAAATAGTAGTAATCTATTTATGACCAAAAGCTATATCATAATGTAGATAAGTCCAATCCTGAAAAAATATGCTTTAATAATTTTTGATTACAAAACGTAAGGCCTAGCTCTTTTTTTTATCAGTTTTTGTTCACTTGTGTTTCAATAATAAATATTTGATAATTATCTTCCCCGTATAACCTAACCATTGCTATTCCAGGACAGCACCGACTGGCCCGGACCAGTGTGACTGGTGGCTCTCAGCGACAGCGGGTGGACGTGGCCGGGCCCGGCCGCCAGGCTGGTCGTCACCACCGTGGACCCGCGCCCGCCTGCCTTCGTCTGATATTGTTTGAACGTTCACTTATGTTGCCAATAGACAATGTGTTAAGTTACTGTGAACACTTGTGTGACCGTCACCTGTGAGAAATACCATCCAAATAGTTAAAGTGATGCTTAGTTAAACTAAACAGTTATTACATTGTGAAGATGTGTGTTAAGAATATTAGAGAAGAGAGCAAACAACTCAAATATTTTGTACACCAAATGCAAGATTTCAAGGAATGTCTTTTATTGAATATTCTGATTGGTAAATAGCAGGTGGAAGTGAAACGAGTGATTACTTATTGAAAAACTATACATCATAGATCTAATTAAAAGTGGGAAGATCTGGTACTGGCTCAACGGGTGTGGGCCGCTTATTTATTTATTTATTTATTTACAAAACTTACAACTACCATTACAGGATTTCACCTAATGCGATAGTGTAGCAACTAATTAAAAATAACCCTCCTCAGTCGGCTAAAAAATAACCTATGATTTAGGCATAACATAAAACTTATATTAGGTACAATACACACAATTGGCCATATTTGGCCTTATAATACAATAATACTTTATTGACACAACACACACAACTAATTTGTAAAAAAATAAAGAAAATATAAATTGCATAAACAATAGGTACAATGGGAGGTCTTATCGCTCATAGCAATCTCTTCCAGACAACCTTAGGATGGAAAGAATATAATTAAATATACAAACGTAAATAGAAATAAATAAATAAAATATACAATAAACTACACAACAATATAGGCATTAGTCACATTGTTGCACATGTTAGAAGTGACTCTCATTTGCGTTACAGTCTGTGTTACTGTCTATATCTGTTGCTGATGCACATTATAGTATGACAGGGAACGTAGCTGTATGCCTGTAGTTGTATCTAGTCCAGTTTTTGTTTACATTATATTAACCTGTTGAGTTTTGTGTTTATGCAAATCTTTTGTCCTTTAATTATTAAAGTATTCTCACAATAGGCGAGGGTCTACAGTGTGCCATATCTTCCCTCCTTTAACTAGATTATACTATATAATGTATATAATTTATAGACTTCTTATGTGTATACGATTCTTTACTATATTATTATATAAATACATTTAATATACCTTCTCCCTTGTTCATGCTTATTATAAAATAATATTTGATTATGCTTCAATTCTTTAGTGAGGAAGTAAATTAATATTCGCTTGTTATCTTATGTTTAATGATATCTTACTACCGTAAAGTGGATAGGTATATGAATAAGACTTAAATAAGCAAGTACAGTAAATACTAGACAGTGAAGCTTGTGTTATGCTTAGGTCAGGGACTGAATAGAACAGTCCAGTGTCATATCTGTGCTCGTATAAAATAGAGAGAATGCTACATTCCAAATATTAACTGTGCTGTTAGACAAGATGTTAAGCTAATGTTATTTAAGTGAGTGTTATGTATGTCATAAATTAATAATCCCATTGATCATGCTAGTCCCACATACCTACCATAGATGTAATTTTAGATGTATTAAATTGCTTATTTTTGTGAAAATTAAAAATTGACAGGCACAGTCACTGTGTCAGACAATAAAAAGATGCAATTTGATAAATATTTTGAATATGAGGTACTTAAGTATGTTTCTGATAATTTAAGACCAGGCTCCGTGATTTAAGGGCTTTTCCATAAATATGCTGGGTCAACCACACACCTGATAAATCTGAAACTTTTGAGATCTTTATCTGTCCGTGATCAAGACAAAAACGTGATTAACAGAATTTCATTTGATACATTTTCTTTCAAACGTTATATTCAGTAATATTTTAATTTTTGTACTCAACACCTTAAGTTTTGTCTCTAAAATAAATCTCACAGCAAGAAAATATAGTTTATTATCCACCTTCAAGGCAAAACTAAATTATTAGCATGCCAATAAAATATCTTTTGAGACTTACGTCACTTAGATTCGAGCTAAATTGTATGTTCAAACAGCGCTCGCGATATTCAACCTTGTTACGCAGGCACCATAGTGCTTGTTGCGGGTAGCGGGTGGCAGAGTCTAGAGGGGAGTGGGCAAATGTATTAATGGAGCCTGTTCTTAAAAGAAAGTATAAAAGCATAAAATACACTAGGCTCAAACATTAGTCATCTAAAAATAATGTTTAGAAGTAACTGAATGTAAATATGAATCGAAATAAAGCATAAATTCTAAAGTGTTGTACATAAACTCATTAGAATATTTTCGAATTTTGTTTTCTTTATCTGTGATAAAAGATACAGTATTTATCAATTATAAATGTTGTGCAATTAGAGTATTTTGCAGAATCTCTATAAATATAATTTTATTATAAATCTGTTGTTTGTTAAACAAATAGTGCCATAAAATGTGTATAAGTAACATTTAGTCGTCAGAAGGCGTCCTCTACTACATACCCAGTAGAATAACTAAATATTAGAAAATACTCGTCATCTATTTATTAATTTAAGATGTTTTCTTTTCTAGAAGTTTTTAAATGTTAATTAATAGTTTTTGCTAATATCAAAATCTTGTCTCATTTTAATGCTAGTTGACTTTAATAATTTTGTCTTTTTCCATCTGACTTTTTAACCAACTTCAAAAATAGAAGGTCTTTAAATTGATGCTTTTTTAAAATGTATATACACTAATTTCTCTAAGATTTCCAAAACAATTTGGATGTTTCTGTTTTTATGTGAAAGAGTATAGACCTTCCGTGATGGTTCCTTATGAATTTTATGAATATTGGGTTAGTAGTTTTTTTTAGTAAATCCGTTTAATATTGGTTTCGGTTTTTGGTTCATTTAATTAAGACTATAATCTTTTTTGTTATTCAATATCTAAAGCCAGCTCTACACTCATGACATGAACGCTCGCGAATTGAATAATTCGTAGCTATTTTAATTATTATTTTTCATCCGAAATGGTTTTTTTATGACTGAATAAGTACACAGACTTGTACGCATTGACGGCCGAATGGATTGTAAGTGGCAATACTGTCAGTGTTTGAACATAGTTCATAAAAAAATTGCTGTGGTCTAAATATTGGACAGGGACTGAAATGTCTGTCATGAATGAGGAATTTTAGAGAAGCAAAAAACTAATTATGTTATAGTTGACAGATAAATCTTCCTACAAAAAAAGTCCTGACTATTATAACAGTAACTACCCTTGCATGTCCCATGAGTTGTGGTATTAATTTCTCATTCTTATCAGAGACAGGGAAATCTGATAAAACAGGATTTGTTTGCAGACAGTTAATAATCTAGTAGTATTAAGCTAAAATCATACCCCTGCTTTTGGTTTTGGGATACCTAGTTGGATAATAAAATAAGTTTTTAATTATTAACATTATGGAATCATTTGAACATTGTCGCTGGGATATTCAGTGTCTTTACTTTCTGTTCGAGCCTTATTTTGAGCAAAGAATAAAGAAAAATTTGCATAATAAGAATAATGTAAAGAAAAAAAAAGTTTTATGTGCCGGATAAGAAGTTTTTTTTTAAATTGATTTCTATTTTCTCCTTTTTTTTAAATTCTTTTCATCGTTTTGTGAGCTACCCTGAAAGTTTCAGCCGGTAGACCACTAGTTCCATCAGCTAGTAAGTACCATTGATTGTACAATTGATGGCAGTCTTTTGTTCCACTAGTATCATAAATTGTACAACGGGCAGTTCATTACGTCTATTCCCAGTAGTACAAGTAAAGTAATGAAAGATTGTTTCTTCAATGAAAGAAACAATTTTTCATTGAAGAGTAACAGTATCAGTTCCATTGACTGTACTACTGTAGTGTCTCATTAATTAACTTCATGTTTATTGTACTAGAGACTAGCATTAAATTGTACTACTAGGACATTATGACACTGCTAGTCAAGCTACAAGTGGTACTCGGAACCTAATTGACTATGTACCTACCTTATTTATAAAACCAACCTCTTGTAATCGGCAAGATGAGACTTGATAAAGTTTTTATTTTGAGTCATTAGATGTTTTGATAGAATTGTAAGCTATAAATGTGATACCAAATGTTGTTACTTGGTATGTATAATAAATAAAGATTGTTATTTTTGTTTATAAATCATTTTACTTCTTGAAGTTCTATGTGCCAATGCAATTTTGGAAATGTGTTTTCGATTTAAATATTTCTAACAAATTATCATGTTTTGTAATTTGATATTTTCCAGAATTTTGTAGCAACTAAAATGTAAGATTGGTGTTAAAATATATAGAAATGGGTGTAATAAGTATTGTTATTCTCTGATACTTGGTTATAGGTAAAATGTCTGTAAAAGATTTTACAGTAAAATAAAATGACTGTTGATTTTTGTTTTATTTATTTATAATACCTTTGTACAAATGGACCAAATGCTCTGCTAGGTTACATTCATCTATATAAATAAAAATAAAATGCTGTTAATTGGCAAGCGCAACACTTGAGAACGGCTGGACTAAGTTTCGCTATATTGTGTTATGTTCATAAAAGACTGAATTAGATTTTTGTGGTAAGAATAATTGGGAAATCTAAAGATTCATGATGAAGCCAGTGGGTGCACACGGGGCATGCCCCACTTTGTGTTTCTCTCTTTTAGCGGGCCTCTTGGCACCTCACGGCAAAGAATAACTTATACATCAGGGGTTTAGTACCAAATATAAAATACTCCAAAGTATTTAATTTTTGGAGAAGTGAAAATCTTTAATTTTTAGCTGATGTAATGAATTTTACTGGTTTATAGATTTGGGTCATGTAGAACTGCATAAATTCCAAATTTAAAAAAAATTAATGAACGTAACTTAATGAATAATTCACAGAAATAGGATGGAGATTGCTGATTTTGTTACTAATGTTTGGAGTTTGTTACATCTGAAGGAGATTGCTGCTTAAATTGATAGGTGCGTTTACAGAGACAGCCGCCTTTGATGCTAGGTCATAAAAGTGATTTTTGTATTGGACTTTGATGTTTTTAACACGTTCCCTGTCCGCTGAACCACATATGGCTCAGGAAACGTGGCTTTGGAAAGCATTTATACGTTCATGAGCCATATGTGTGTCAGGGAACACAAACAATGTATTTGAGACATTTTCAGACAGTTTTATTGTTCTCTTTTCGCTGAATTTTTGACGGACAGTATTTTCTAGTGATGCAACGAATACGAATATTCGTATTCGCCGAATAGTAGACATTTACCGAATATTCGTATTCGGCGAATACTAATACGAATATTTAAAAACTAATATTTTACTTACAAACGCAACTCTAATTACTGGCATACTTGAAAAACGCGCGTGTAATAATACGCACGTGTGCAGAGGGCCTTAACCGCAACGACGACGCAACGGGGGACTCGCCGGCCATAGTTTGTACAGTACCGCAGCTCCGGGAGTTTCCCTATCATTACAATTACGAACCATTGATTGATTGATTCATTTCTTTCACTTCATTTGTTAGTCGAAAGCAGAAGTCAAGCAAGAGAGTATTGTTTTATTTATTTTCTGAGGTTGCTGCGAAGTAAAAGAAGTTAAAGTTGAATTGAAAATGTCTTCTCGTAAACGAGATCAAAGTGACATATGGAAACACTTCGATAAATTACCGAGTAAGTAGTTATATGGTCTGTATTTCTTTGGTATCAACAAAAGGTAGGATAGTAAGTAAGTAACTTAGACGAACGTTGGTAGTTAATGGCTGCGTCAATGTAGTACTAGACTTTGCCCGCGACTTCGTCCGCGCAGACATCGGGTTTACTTTCACATGTAATATTATAGTGGGATAGGATTTTAAATTGTGTTGTTTTTATTTTAGACAATGAAAGCAAAGCTAGATGCAGATATTGTGCTTGTGAATTGTCTCGGGGAGGGAAAAATGCATATATTAAAGGATTTACTACGACCGCACTGTGGACTCATGTGAAGAGATTTCACGAAAATGCACAAGCACTGAAGTTGAAGTAACTCCAGCGAAGAAACAAGCGTCCTTAAAGGAAATATGGGAAAAGCGAACTACGTATAAAACGGGTGATCCTCGGGCTGTCAAACTCACATATTTGATTGCTGAACAAGTTTGTCTAGACATGGAGCCCCTGAATTTGGTAAATAAACAGGGATACCGTCGTTTGCTCAGTGAACTAGCTCCAAGGTTTGTTTGCTTTTATTAAAATGCTATACATTTGTTCATTCATACATATCAGTGGGATTTTCTTTCAACTTTCACAAAACCCTTTTTAATTCCTGACTGCTATTTTTTTTTACAGATATAATATTATATCTAGAACCCACCTTACAGAAAAAACTCTGCCGGATATTAATGAACGTGTTAAAATAAAATTGAAGGAGCAGTTAACAAAGACCCCATATCTCTCTGTCACAACAGACATGTGGACCAGTGACGCTTCCTCACAAGTCAATGATTTTATAAGTCTTACTGGACATGGTGTCAATGAAGATTTCCAGCTCAAATCTTATTGTCTGGAAGTGTTTCCCTTTGAAGGTGACTCACATTCAGGAGAAAATATTGCCCACAATATGCATATGATGTTTCTGGAATGGCAGCTATTGGGTAAAGTTGCAGCAGTTGTAACGGACAACGCACGGAATATGGTTAAAGCAAATGATGAGCTTGATCTTAGTATTAAACATATTTCTTGTTTGGTACACAGCATCCAATTAGCGCTGAAAAAAAGTTTATTTGGTCAAGAACGCTTGACCGAAATGTTAACCACATGCAGGGGAGTTATTACTCATTTTAATCACTCAAGTGCGGAGGCGCACTCAAACAACTGAAAGATTCTCAACAAGCTAACAATATACCGAAACATGTTTTGTTTCAAGATGTTGAAACTAGATGGGACTCAACATATCAGATGTTGAAGAGATTACATGAACAACGCATAGCGATTCAAGATGTTTTACCATCTCTACCAAATTGTCGTCATGAAATCACAGCAAGGCAATAATAATTGGGCTCTTATGAGCCAAATCATTGATATTCTGGCCAATTTTGAAGAAGCTACTAAAGAGCTAAGTAAAGAATCAACAACGTTATCTCAAGCAATCCCAATAATACGAAGTCTAAAATCTTGCCTCAATAAAATTTCAAATGATCCTTTTCTCATCCTGATGTAAATGATCTGGCAAACTCCCTATTCAGTGGACTTTCGAATAGATTTGCCTTTATGGAAAGTGATGAAACTTATCTATTAGCAACGATCCTTGACCCACGGTTCAAAACAAGGATTTTCAGCTCAACAGTGGTCGCTGAAACCGCTCGATTAGTTCTTAACGCTGCTTTTGATGGCAGAGAGGCCATAAGACCGACAAGACCTCCTGAAGAACCTCAACCGTCGACAAGTAGAGGAATTTGGCAAGTATGCCAAGAAATAATTGAAGAGGCTGAAATGGAAGAGCCAATTTCAATATTTTCTGGTGAGTATGAAAAAAGTTAGAAAAGTTATTAATAGGTAATAGGTACTCTTTGTCATCTACATAGTATACTAAAAGTTAAATTTAATTTCAAAATGTCTTTTTACAGGGGATTCGCAAACTAAAAACGAAATAGATGCTTATCTAAAGCTCCCAAATTTATCGCCGACTGCTGATCCACTGGCCTTTTGGTGAGAAGATGTCCATTTTCCAAGTCTGAAAAAACTTACCCAAAAATATTTTTCACTGAAGCCATGTACAGTCGCCTCAGAAAGACTTTTTTCAACGGCTGGGAACATTCAGACTGAAAAAAGAAATCGCCTTAAACCAGAAAATCTACAAATTTTATGTTTTTTAAATAAAAATTTGCCTGTTGTAAATTTTAATTATTAGAAGAATAGAAATTTATCAAAGAATAGTAGGTTTGATATCCGTATTCGTATTCGTAAAAGTACTATTTGTTGCATCACTAGTATTTTCCTATGATCAAACTAGTAGATGCGACTCGCACTCCATAAAAATAAAATAATCAATGGAGTTTGCTACCTTTGATACTAGACCCCTGACATGTCAGGTAAACAAAAAAGCAAACTATGGATGTTCATGCTTTTCATCATCATCAGCCACGTGTGTGAAATCGTGGGACGCAGTTAGAATTAAATGTATGAATCATTCCAACATTTTATTAAAATAATATTACAATAAAATTTACTGCACAGACTATTGGAGCTGGCTATACATATGTATGTACGATACCTTCATATAGGGCTTGGGCAGGATAGGGGGAGTTAGATTAGGTACATTAAAAAAATTAAAAATCGTAACATGAGGTGCAATGTTTATAGCAAAATGTGTGCGGGGGTGTGGCGGCTGTGAACTGTGTAAAACCATGCTTTTTGCACAGTTCACAGGCACACTTAACTTTTAAGAGTCGTTCATTTTGATGCAAAATGATCGAAAATAACAGATAAAAACGCTAAATATTTTCCAATCAGAGTTGCTTTGGACATGACAATTAAATTTGACATCGGAAAAGCGACTTTATTCCCTAGGTTTTAGGGTTGTTTTTCATTTGGTTTGGAATGGATCATTAATGTCAAAAATGGCAATCGAAACACCACTGCATCATCTCAAATGTAGGGTTTATGGGGCTATGTCAAGATTTCCATACAAACCAAACTAGATGGCCAATTTAACAACAACTGTTAATTACTGTCCAGAGAAATCTACTAACACCTATGAATCAAAAAAATAGTCACTTTCCTTCATAAACTTAGCACTACCACATAAGAATAATGTTTCATTCATGACAGCTTTTGTATTGGTGTCACTGTTCTTACAAATTAAATCAAACATTTCCATATCTTTCTTAGCTGTTTCACACACATTCTCAACTGTTGATAATTCTTCCTCTTCTGCAGAGAGTAAAGCTTCCATCAACGCACCTCTTTCAACTCTCTTCGTAAGACAAGCTACTTCGTCTTTTAACTTCTCGTACTCTGCGTCTGAAATCTGCTCCAACTGACATTCGTCACCAGGAAGCAGTATGTTTGAAGGCACTTTCAATATCCGTTCAATTTCTCCATCTATCACGTCGAGAGAAGGTCCAGCCCTCTCGCAATACAACCGAATTAGCTTATCACTAGAGCGTGTCAACGTAGCCTTGTCCGTATCATTCAGATTCAAAGACTCCTGCAAATACGATTCCATGTCCTTTACTCCATTAGTTATTTTCTGTTCCACCATTTGTCGCACAGCTATTTTGAGACGCTGTGATCCGAAACCAAAGTGCTGGGTTGCGTATTCTTCTTCTGTGCCTCCAACCCAAGGTTCTGTTTCAATCATTTTGATCTACTAAAAAGAAACGCAAGATAACTGAATTTTGAAGAAACAAAACAAACAAACGTTGAGAATTGATTTCAAATTGGGAGACGATAATGTACGAACTACTACGACCAGTATTGTACGGCCAGCCTGATATTACATGTACATGGACTCGAAATATTTGGATGGCTATTCCTGACCGTGTATTACTGGCCGTATGAAATAGGTCCGGGTTGATAATAAACGGCTAGTATTACGCAGCCAATAATACATGTACAGGCTTTCAATTACTGGATGCATAATATCATCCCGAGACGATTTTTGTACGAGTACTAACGCACAGCCAATAATACGAGGCCAAACATAGACAAAGATAGGATCTCTCCTTGATGCCTCGATTGTGTAGGCGAGTGTCAAGACGAGAAAAACTGTCACAGAACCGAATTGGATAACCCCAACGCCACGTGGTCTTGTCTGCCCTACACTAGAGTGTTTTTAAAAATCCGCAATGCAGCGCCGCCACAGAGCAATCGTGATTCATAATCTGCGGTACAATGTTAATGGTGGAGGATGCAAAAGAGGCTTTGACTAAATTTCTATATTTTACTCTGTGATCTGCACGTGTTATTGTCTGTATATTATAGTCCGTGCAAAAAGTGTCCGACCAGTATTGCATTGCCAATAATGTACAGCTAATAATACGTGTACATAATTTAGCTTCCTTTTCCTGGCTGTGTATTATCGCCTGTACAAAATCTGCTCGGGTTTACATTACAGGGCCAATAATACGCGACCAAATAATGTACACCCTGTTATTACGAGATCAATCACGTAATATTGGTCGCGTATTATTGTCGGTCTAAGGACTCTTCAAAACCTTCATAAATTTATAGCCCTGCGTTCGAGATGATGAGATGGCGTTGTGGGCAGTTTCAAAATGTACATATTTAACAAGCCCCTTTCTTTGAACATTTTCAACACTTTTGCAATATTTGCAACTTTTGACACTACCGATCCTTTCCAAACCGACTGAAAAACGACCTTATCATTGACGGAATAAAGTCGATGTTCCTATGTCAACATGTGATCATATTTAGCGTTTTAAACAGTTATTTTCGCCAACTGTTACAAAACGAACGGCCCCATAGTGTGTTGTTCCGGACCGTAATAGTTCCTGGAACGATTTCCCTGTGAGGAACGATATCGGTGCACTCCGCGATGTTACATGTTCTATCGGTGCGACTGAGCTAGTAATTAACTTCAGGTTGCAAAAACCGCACCGACCTACTAGAACGACGACTACGACTGGTGGCGATAAGGTCCGACCGAGATCTCGGTCTCGGTGGCCAAGATTCTTGGCAAAAAACGTCAAAATTCTCGGTCTAGTTCTCGGTCAAAAAGCACCGAGAATCTCGAACATGCTGAGACAATGCGTGGCTTCGTTTTGATCGGTAGGTATCACCTCTTCGGTAGGGTTGCTCTCATTCGAACAGTCGCGGACGTAGGTTTAATATAATAGTATCTACAAGTTTGAAATGTGGATTGCTGTTTGTTTTGTTACATTCTGATAACTTAAAGTAATTAGTTGACTTTGCTACTTAGTTTGTTTGAACGGTAAGTAAGTTCCAACGACATTTAATTTTGGAAGTCACTTTTGTTGTAAAATCTTACGTAAAAAAATAACTCGTTAGCATCAAAATTATAAAAATTGCTAGAATCTCATGTTGGTTTTATGGTTTCAGTATTAATGTATTTGACTTCATGCGTTTTGTTTGAGACAACAATGATAGCTTATGATTTGTATAGCAGTTAACGCCTGCTTAGCGTACCGTCAACTGGGGTGACTTTCAAATGATGGGGCGAACTTGATGATTACTTTTTATTTTCATATTTTGCTCCATAACTTCCATAAAACGGAACGCAGCCAAACACTTTTTTTTAATCTGGTATCTCTGATTTATCGGCCATCTTGTCATATGGGGCCCGGGGCCCGACCACATAACTTGGCTTCAATCGAATTCTCAATATCGCAACCACTAATGCCTTGCGATAGAGTCGAAATTGCTATGAAAAAAGTGATAATTCGATGAAACGAAGTTCGGCGGCCCGATTACAGAACTTGGCTTCAATCAGATTGTCACTTTTTTCATAGCAAAATCGACTCTATCGCAAAGCATTATTGAATTTGACGGCTTGAAACCGTCATGATCAACATTACATAATCGCACTGCTGTAATTGGGCCACAGACCACATAACTTAGCTTCAATCGGATTCTCAGTATCGATATCACTAATGCCTTGCGATAGAGTCGAAATTGCTTTGAAAAAAGTGATAATCCGATTGTAACCAAGTTATGTAATCGGGCCGGTGTCTTGTTTGTTGTGATCGACTGTATGTGGTTATTTTTTTAACAAAGTTGTGTGAGAAAACAGGTAATAAATGCATGTCTGAACAGCTCTGAATATGCAGAAAAATCTGTTGAACTTAGGGCCGTATTAATAAACCGATCTCAACTCCAAGAGCGCTCTTAAGAGCGCTCAAGATGCGAATCTAATTAATAAACACATCTTAAGCTGTTGATTGTTATGCCGTAATCAGCTGAGTTAGTGTTTAATAATAAATCAATCTCGACTCTCAAGGGCCCACTTGCGATGTGCTTTGAGATGCAAAATATTGAGTGCAGTCGATCCGTGACTTGAGAGCGTGATTGCCAGTTGCTAGAATCAAGGATTTCGAAAATATTAAGTCAGAAGTTGATAATTATAATTATATTAACCATCATTATAAGAATATTTTTATATTCCTCTGAGAATAAACAAATTTATTTGTCATGATTGCGAAAACATCCGAAGATTTGGTAGATATCAGAACCTGGCGAGGACACGCTGAAGTCTAAAAAGATCCGAAATCGTAACCAAAGGATACGCGCTGGAAATACTGCATGGCCAATAAACGAACTTTTATTTTCATAAATTATAGTCAATCATTGATGAATTGCGTTAAGTTCTCTAGTAGATAGTGTAACTTTGAAAATATAGACAAATATTATGGCTTACATCCTTTCTACAAAAAAACTAAAGTAAGGTTATAATAATTATGTAGAAAATAAACATTACGTTTAATCTAGGCGCATTTAATTTAATTCATCTACAACGAAGTAATAAATTTTAACCTTTCGCTATATCTTGAGCAAAAACCGAACTTTCAATAAAGAAAATAAATCGTTCATTCGTAGTTCATTCAATCTTGCTCTCAAGTTCTGGTTCGTGACGTAGCATATTGAGATGCGGCTCTTGAAAGCGACATGATCTGAGATGCTCTTGAAATGTCTTTAATAATCAGCGACGATCTTAAGATGCTAAACACAACTTGAGAGCGTATCAGTTGATATCGCACTTGAGAGCTCAACCAAGAGCGATTTATTAATACGGGCCTTAGACTCATGATACTTTC
Organism: Alsophila aescularia; assembly: GCA_946251855.1. Classification (NCBI taxonomy): domain Eukaryota; kingdom Metazoa; phylum Arthropoda; class Insecta; order Lepidoptera; family Geometridae; genus Alsophila; species Alsophila aescularia. The sequence goes on from OX276380.1 coordinate 45,081,817, forward strand.
TTGATTTATTGTATGTTTTACCGTTACTATAAAACCGTTTTTGTTTTCGCGATTAGTGACCTTAGAAGACCTCAGAAGAGGCACTGCAAAAAATTACGGATGGGGAATTGTCAATAACTGCAGCTTCAAATGCATATAAAATCCCATTCGGTACGCTGTATAATCGCTACAAGGGGTTGCATGGGAAGCCTGCTGGTGGTCAAACATCTTTTACTTTCGAAGAAGAAAAAATAATGCTGAAAGCAGCCGCTACATGCTCTGACTGGGGGTTTCCCATAACAAGTTTTGACTTGCGCATGCTTGCTAAAGCTTATTTGGACAGGCAGGGTAAAACTGTAAAAAAATTTGCTAACTTGCCAGGCGTAGATTGGGCCATGAGCGTATTTAAACGACACCGGAGTGAATATGCACAAAAGGTTGCAAGCAATATAAAAAGTGCAAGAGCTCAAGTTGATCACAGGACTCTTAATGGTTACTTTGACAATTTGAAAAAAGAAGTTGAAGGTGTACCACCGAGTCACATCTTTAATTATGATGAATCAAATTTAAGTGATGACCCTGGTAAGCTACGATGCATCTATAAAAGAGGAGTAAAATATCCCGAGCGTGTCTTAAATCATTCAAAAAGCTGTACAACTATCATGATATGTGGTAGTGCTGACGGGACTCTCTTACCTCCATATGTGATATATAAGAGCACCCACCTATACGATACCTGGAAAGAACGAGGTATTGTTGAGGAACCTTGTTGTGCTGAGCCTTGTTGCAGCAAAGGTTCACGATGCAATAGCACTCCAAGCGGATGGATGGATGGTCCGACTTTCCGAGATTGGTTCACGACCACATTTTTGCCACATGCAAAGAGGCTCGATGGCCGAAAGGTTATAATAGGAGACAATTTATCGTCCCATTTAGACCCTGACGTTCTTAGTCTTTGTGAGACGCATAATATATCTTTTATGTGCCTCGTTCCACATTCCACGCTCATTTGCCAGCCCTTGGACGTTGGATTTTTCAGGCCTTTGAAGATGGCATGGCGCAAAGTTCTTGAACAATGGAAACAAAGCCACATCAAGGCGGGAACTATACCCAAGGAATCCTTTCCAAGCCTTTTGAAACAAGCTCTAATTAAAATGGATGAGATTCCAGAAAAAAACCTTTAGTAACCCCGGAACCGTCGGCAGTTAAACGAAATTTAAAAAGCAGTTTCAGGGCAACTGGAATCTGTCCGTGGGACAAAGAAGTGGTTCTGTAAAAGTATATCGGTGGTTGAAGGGCTACAAAATACAGAAAATGAGTTAAATATGATGGAAGAGTCAAATGCAGAGAGAATTCTTTCTGTTGAAAATGAAGAGAACATCGCTAGTGGAAGAAATTTTTCTGACAATGAAGAAGGTGCTGATTCTCATTTGGTAAATGCTGTTAGAACTACAAATTATCCTGAAAGCAACGTCAATGAGGCTTCCCATTCGAAGGATACTGGCTCCTCTTGGCCCTCAAACATATTTGGACCTATATACCTTTTATAGGTGATGAAGAATGCGATAGGGAAAGTGATATTACAAGATGCGATGGCCCTGAAATTGGTAATTTTGTGTTAGCAAAATTCCCATCCTCGAAAGGCAAGAAAACATATCGCTATGTTTGCGTCATCGAAGATAAAATTATCGTCAAAGATAAGGGAAAATTGTCGTCAAAGGATTGAAGTCTCACCGAAAAGACAAACGTACTTACCGAATTAATGAATTTCCATAATTGAAGAGCCAGATATTGTTATGTATCTTCCTCGACCAAACTTGGTAGAACCATTCTACGTTTTTCCCTCCAATATTAATGTGTTGGAACTTTAAGCCTTGATGATTCTATGAATATTTTGCTGATCTCAATGATAGTCTAATATATTGATATGCCTTAAATATTGTGATTGATAGTCTGACTAGCCTCAATAAGTAATTGTGTGTTTAGAGCACATAAAACTATGTGTTCTTGTTGATTTTGAGTCTATTGTGATTGATAGTCTGATTAGCTTTAATAATTGTAAATTTTGTAGATTATATAGCTTCACTTGTGGATTTTGAGTAATATGATTGAGACTGATAACCCTTAATAATTGAGTTTTTATACATGACAGCTCTGAGCATGATCGTTGATTGTGAGTCTAAGCTGGGTATATGAGTAGTTTTTTAAAATTATTTAATGGAAAAGTAAAGAATTTTAATCAATAGTATTCGCTATTTCTCTTTTTATCATTTAATGCAATTATTATACCATTATAACGTCATCAAAATAATATAAGACACAAATTATAACTGATCCTTAAGATCAAAGTCGCCCCGCAAACTAACATTTCCTCATAATTTGAAAGTTATAAGAAGGAATAAAAAAAAATAACATTTTTAGACTTGTTTGAGAGGTCAGTTTCTCATTTCAAAATAAAAACATGGTAGATCAAAGTGACCCCACATCATGTATAAAGTTGATGGCACATCTTTTATTATTTTTTCTCAGAATCTACTGATCTATTTTTATTTATTATTTCTTACACTTGTACTAAATTATCTTCCTATCAATAGGCTTTTTATTTGTTTATTTTAAGCCGTCTGTTTCAGTTTTAAAATAGGGTTTTCCTAAATATCTAATCAATTTCACCCCAGTTGACGGTAAATATATATAATAATTATCAAACAGAAATTTTTTGATCACGGACGAGATTCGAACTCGCATACTGACTGTGCCTCAGCGTGACACATGCCTTTACCAATTCGGCTACCGAGATCTATGCGTCGTCAACCAAATCTTTCCAAAAGCATCTCTTTGGTAGTATTCTATTGGTAGTATTACGAACTAACTGACCAAACTCGGCTAATATTGATTAACTTCGTATCTGAAAGATGACGCCTCCCAAATCTATATTTTATGATTTGGTTGACGATGCATAGGTCTGAATAGCCCAAAAAAAGGAGTGTATTGTTTTTAGCATTCATGTATGTACTTGAGTTTCTTTATTACACCAGGACCAGGAGCCAATGCTCTTGATGTTATTTTTTTTTCTTGTTTTTTTTTGTAGGTGTAGCACCAATGTGCTACACCTACTTTAATATTTGTTTTACACGACTCCCCAACTTACTTGATACTTGATGCGCGGGCACTTTTCCGCAATTAGGCCGTATGTCAGCCCTTTTTGCGTGATGGGTGGTACTGCTAGTCAATGCAGCCACCCGATGTCCTCCAGGAAGGCCAGCAACTCCTGTATCCTGATGCAGGCCTCCTGTAGGGTTCCCGGTGTTCCCAGGAAATGCGCTCTATGGTTCGCCACGCTAATGCACTCCAGGAGCACATGCGTGGCCATTTCATCAGCTTCCATGCATCCTCTCCACAGGGGGCTGTCTGTAATGCCTATAGTAAATAGGTGTTTATTAAGGGCCATTCGGTGATTATTCCGACGACTTGTCGGAGCTTATCCCTTTTAAGGTTTAGGAGTTTACGGGTGAATCTCGGATTTAACTCCGGGAATGCCTCCCTCGACTGCCTGCAGTCCTTAATACTCGCCCAGTAGTTTTGATGCAGGTTGTTTGTTCTCTGCCGGATCCATGCTCAGATTTGGCTGAAAGGCAAAGGGATCATCGGTTCTGGACCTACCGCGCGCAATCATCATTACCTCTAGATCCGCTGTGTCCCTTTATCCATTGGAGAGTAACACGGTTGTCTTTACTAACCTCCTCCAGTAGATTGTGGCACTATATGATTAGCCCCGAGGAGTGTACGTTCTGTTGAAGAGCTCTGAGAACTGCAGCACTGTCTGAGAGTATTCTGATATTAACATCAGTTACCTTTCTCCGTAGTACTGCAGTTGCCGCCTGGATTATACCTACACATTCCGCCTGAAAGATGGAGTTGCGTGAACCCAGGGTTGCTGCTATGTGTATGTTTAGATCGTCGGAGAACGCGCCTGTTCCCGTCCCTGTTTTCATTTTGGAGCCATCAGTGTAAATCCTAACTTCATGTGTCTTTGAACTATCACTAGACTCCTCATGTAGTTGTATTTTATAGCTTTTGACGAATTGATGTTGTTTTGGCACCCTAACGTAGATGGAGAGTATGAGTGGGTTTCCCTCTGCATACTCTCCTCTGTGATGTTCGTGTGTGATGCCTGTTTATTTTGCTTTCAGAGACTAAGTGCCCTAAGCCTGTAAGCAGATGCAGCAGCTTCCTGTTGGATGTGAAGCTGTAACGGCTGCAATCCAAGTAATGTCCTCAAGTGCTGCCGTGGGGGCAGTTCTCATACATCCAGTTACAGCCACACAAGCCAGCCTCTGGTTTTTTGTAGCTTGCTAGCTGTGGTGCTCTGTTTGGTTCTTGGCCACCAAACAAGAGCTCCATAAGTTATTGAAGGCCTAATCACAGTATTATACAGCCAAAAGGTAATCTTTGGGCTAAGGCCCCATGTTTTCCCTACCATTCTTTTGTTTTGCCAAAATGAGATAGCTCGTTTATTTTACTCTCCAGGTGTCTGTCTAGCCCAGTTGAGTTTGCTATCTAAGGTGATACCCAAATACTTCACCTCTTCAGTCAGGGTCAACTGAGTATTGAAGAGGTAGGGCAGTGTGTACCTACCTAAGTTTCTTTTGTTTGTGAACATTACTAGATTGGTTTTCGTTGGATTCACGGTTAATCCAAATTCTGTACACCAGCTTTCTACGATCTTTAGAGCATTATTCATGATATCACAGGACACACTGGCAAAATGTCCAGATATAAGAATCGCCAGATCGTCTGCGTAGCCAACCGTGAGGAAGCGTTGGTTATCAGCTTTGTGATTAGGTCATTTACAACCATGTTCCAGAGTAGAGGTGACAGGACTCCTCCCTGTGGGGAGTCTGTCAAGAGGGTGTGACACCATATAGGTGATTCCACCTAGGTCGACGCGAACCGCCCTAAGCTTCAAAATGTTTAAGACCCAATCAATCAGAGTCGAATCCACACCGTGCTTCTGTTGCGCTACGTTGATGCTTATGAAATTCGTTTTGTCAAAGACTCCTTCAATATCAACGAAATGTCTTGCTCTATTGTGCTTACCACTTTGTGCAGGGCAGATTCTGTAGATTTGCCCGAACTGTAAGCATGTTGTTGTGGATGTAGTGTTGTAATAGTTAGTATGCTGTCTGTAATATACCGGTCACATAACCTCTCCAACGTTTTAAGAAGGAAAGCAGTTAAGCTTATCGGTCTACATGCTGTAGGGTCCGTATAGTCCTTCTTTTCCGGTTTAGGGATAAACAGAACTCTGATCTCTCTCCATGCCAGGGGCACAAACCGAAAGGCCAAACAAGCCCTGAAGATGAGAATCAGTGAACCTCCCATTGTAAGAGCCCCGGGAAAATACCATCTAGACCTGCAGTTTTAAAAGGTTGGAAAGAATTTATAGCCCATTTAACTCTTTCCCCTGTTACTACTGTCTGTGTGACTGACCAGTCTGTAACTGTAGGCATAACCCCATCAAAAACACCCCAAGTGGTGGTGTCTGTGATGTGGCACCCTGGGAAGTGTGTTTGTAAAAGGAAGCTGTTTGTTTCGGATTCTGTTTTATTGTAAGTGTTATCTAGTTTCTTTAAGGACCTGATACCGCGATTAGGGTTAGCCGCTAGGATTAGGGTTATTTTTTTTATTGCGTTTTTTGCTAGTACTGTATTTCTTCCATGACCTTCGACCCTTGGAGCGTATACGTTTTTTATATTCGGCTTGAGCCTTCTTGTAATTGCTCCAGTCCTCGTCATTGTAGGTGTTCATGGCTCTATTAAAAAGTTTACGTACCTTTGCTTTCAGCTTCTCCAAATCTTTGCACCATCCCTGATTCCCACTTTACTTACGTACGGTGGAGATAGAGGGCAGGCGTCTTCAAAGCTTTTGGTGAGACTGTCCGTTAGTAGTACTACCGCCTGTTCTATTTCGGATGTACCTGTTAACTGTGATCCGCCAGTTTCTGGACTAAGGCGTTGTTTTAGAGAATCATAAAAAGTTACCTTGTCCGTTCTACGGAGATTGCGTGTTTGTGCTGGTGGTGCAATATTTAATTCCAGTTGAAAACGGATCCATCTGTGGTCTGAATATGAGGATTCATCTGATACCCTCCAGTTTTTGACACTGCCAAAATTGTTACCTGAGACCATGGTAACATCCACAATGGTGCGGCATCTCCGTGTAACAAATGTTGGTTCCGTTCCCCTGTTTTAAAAGGTTAGTTGTAAAAAGGAAATTTACCAAATCTTCACCTGTGCTATTTGCCGTCGGCATTCCCCATATAGTGATGTGCGTTGGTATCTGCTGATATTACTAGTTTAAAATTATTTAGCTCACAGTGCCTTACCAGGTCAGCGACGTCTTTAGGTGGGATGTCCTCGTCAGCGTGCATGTAAGGCCACGCGACAATCACTGCCTCATTGTCCTCTCCGGTAATATTCAGGAGACTAGCAGTTGCCAGGTCCCTAGAACAAAACTCGTTAAGGGGCACTGCTACAACGTTACGTGGTATACAGGCCCGCGGATCGTTTCAAGTGCTATCAAGTAGTAACTTACCGGTTAGATTACTAAGACCACACACATGCCCTGGCCTGATCCACGGCTCCTGGATCAAGGCGATGGTCTCGTTGTTTACTGCCCCCAGCACCCTGCACAGGTTAGCCGTAGCAGTGATGCTGTGCTGGAGGTTGCACTGCATAAAGCTACTAGTCAATAGGTTCGGGGTCACCATCATGTTGGTTTCCCTCTCCTTCAGACTCAGACACTCCCAGCTCCTCTCCCGAATTCAAACTGACATCACTCGCAGGGGGTTCCGGATCCAGGGACATCCCTTCCATCTCCCCCGAAATTGACGCCTGGTGTGAGGAGTGCAGTGGTGGGGCCGGGATTGCTCCCTCCGCACCATCAGCTGAAGCTGGGAATAGCTTCTTCCCGACTTGTGTCCCGCTAGGTCCCGGTTTTGACACCGGTTCCTCAGGGGGACCCTCGTTGCGCTTTGGTGGTTCGTTCGTTAACGAACCTTCCTTTGTGTAGAACCTGACATACACATTCCCAAGGTTGTGAGCCAGCCTACGATCACGTTCCAGAAGGATGGGAACAACGTCCTCGGGAATCCCCAAAGTCAAAAACAGAGTCCCATCCTCCTGTCCCGTGTGCGTGAACACCGTCCAGGTATTCACGCACACGAGGGCCCACTTGTTCTGATACGCCAAAACAAGGTTGGTATCCTCCAGAGTGTTTTCACACTCTGGAAGGGCCAGAGCCGCTCGCACCCTCCTGGTGAGCTCACTCTGCTGCTTCACCACTAGCCTGGGACATGTTGTCGTTGTTGGTATGCTGTCTATAGTTTCTATAAGCCACCTTAGTGAAGGTTCGTCCTCACACCACAACTTTAGGGCTCCATCAGCAGTGATGGGCTTCCCTCTGAAGTTGGGGGAGAAGGTACTGGCAGGGTTTTTGACGCCCTCCAGTATCCTACTCTGCAGGAACTTTTTCACCAGGGCAACTTGCTCATCGCTTAGTTGTAAGCTGTCAGCCCTAGACACGGCTACACAGAGCTTGTTCTGCACAATATCCGCGTAGCTAGCCTGGGTACGACAGGAGCTATCCAACTTCGCTTTCTTGTGTTCGCCTCTCGGCGACACCGTGTCATCCAACCGCGTACACTTGCTGGACTCATTGCGGGCCGGAGCCTGTGCTGATTTGGCAATCAATATAGCAGCTCGCTTCTTGCGATTGTACCTGTTATCATGCTTGGATCTCTTCACCTTACCTCTGCCCGCGGTCACAGCAGTCACCACGGAAGAGTCCACGGAAGTCGCTGGCGGGGCATTCGGTTCGGATATGTGATCCTCGCGTACAAAGTGCTCGGGTCTCTTTCCCTTGCCTGTACCCACGGTCACAGCAGTCAACCTGGACGTATCCACGGAAGTCGCTGGCGGGGCATTTCGCTCGGTTCTGTGATCCTCGCGTTCATTCTGTCTACTCTTGAAATATGCGCGCGGTCCCGGTTTAATCGGTCTGATGTCATCCGCCGCTGGCTTCTGACTTCCAGAGCTCGCTACCTTGCGCTCCTTCCGTTTACGCTGTTGTTTCAGCTTTTGTTTTTGCCTCTTTGAGAGTTTTACACCTGGGACGTAGGCTCCCCCGGTGGTGGGGGTACTGGCGCTTGAGGTTCCAGCCAATGACTGTTGCCCCACATTCCTTGCCTCCTTTTTACCTTTGGGTCTGACGACCGTCCAGGCAACAGCGTTACCCTCATCGGCAGCAAAAGCCGCCTCGAGGTTCTTCACTGCCTCCCCGCTAAGGGGGGTTTGAAGTGGATTGTATGTTTTATTAGAGTCATCCATACTCAGTTTGTTTCAAGAATTCACCTTCCTAGCTCCCCACTCTCCACGGAGCCCGCAGCGGGGGTATTGGGTTACAATACCAGGGCTACTAGGAAAGGTATAGAACGGGTGTCCCAGGAGTCCACGAGCCCAACGCCGCTACGTCCGACACTACGCCCAATCCAATGGTGCAGTTCAACGAATACCGCCGGCTGCAGACCCCATAGTCCTCCCATTCTCGCCAGATAGAGCTGAAGGCTACTACCAGTGCTGGATAGGTATAGATGGCTAGTCCATACCCCCCCCCCCTCCGTTTTGGTTGAAATCCACACCAAAGAGGAGTGTTGCGGAAGAGAGATACTATACCCTGACCAACTCTCCACTCAGCCACCAGGTTTGTTTCATCCTACCATACGGGCCCCCCCACGCACAGCACCGAGTTACGTGGGTGATCATCCCAACCACCTATTATCTCCTCCATTTGGGATAACAGGCCCACAGTGACCTGACCACCTCGTCGCTGCAGCGTATTGGAAAGGAAAAATGGGTAGGAATAGGATAGGACAGTTTGGGTTTACAGGAATACGCCTAAATGTATTAGTTACATCTGTTCCTTAAGGGACCAGACCAATAAAAGGCGGCACCACGTGAAGGAACTTTTTAGACTTGTTACGGATGTCTACACGACCTGCGCTCCTTTCCGCAACCATCTGCCGAACCTGCTCACCGGATAGGTGGCCAGGTTAGGGTTAACAAACACATACAAAAGAGTTGTGGAATGGAATAAACCCCCCCAAAAAAGGAGTGTATTGTTTTTAGCATTCATGTATGTTTGTATGTATTAAAAGTTATGGTAGAATAAAGAAACTCACTTCTTTATTCTACCATAACTTTTAAATGCCTGAACAGATTTAGACGTACGGGGTATTGTTAGAATTTTTCCGTCCCCTTAAGTAACAAAGGCTATTTTTGTTTAAACATTCAATATGGCGGCTGTATGGCTCCATTTTCAATTTCAAAAAAAAAACTGTGGTATAGTATGGTAAAATATGATATGAATTTTATCAAATTGATGGCCTTGATGAGCAAATTCCAACAGTATATAATTTATTGACAAAAGCTCTTTTTTGGCAGGGCAGGCGTGTTTTTTTTAGCTTTTAAGCTAGTTATTAATATCCTAGAAGAAAATATAGTAAAACATTAGTCCGCGCGTACAGTCGCAGGCGGGAAAGCAAGTAATTGCTAATCCATCGAAAAAAAACATCCTATGTTCTTCTAGAATATTAAAAATCAATGCACAAGTAAATATAGAACCAAGGCTCTTGATGTTTTTGACAGACTTAATATTTCTTTTCCATGGCAACCGTAAGGTACAAGCTGTAAGGTACAGCGAGTAATCAATATTTTTCAGATTTCCCGTGGAAACTTACAAATTTTCCGGGATAAAAAGTTTTCTATGTTTTAATCCAGGATATAATTTACCTTCACTCTAAATTTCATCAAAATCCGTCCAGCCGTTATCGCGTGTAAGCACCCCAAACAAACATACAGACAACGTTTCACTTTTATATATTGGTATGGATAACTACTGACATAATTATAGATGTGAGACATGGGTACTGATGGATGTAGTTATGTCAAAATTAAAAGTAGCACAAAGAGCAACGGAACGGTCGATGCTCCGAATATCCCTGCGATATAGGATCAGGAACAAGGAAAACCACAGAAGGACTGGTGTCACCGATGTCGGTTATAGAATCTCTCGGCTCAAGTGGCAATGGGCAGGACACCTAATGCGATGTTCTGATAGCATATGGAGCCGTGGGGTGACAGAGTCGAGACCAAGAACAGGTGGCCGAAGACTCGGCTATCCAAAGGCAAGATGTGAAGAATGACGTGAAGGTGGTGGCCGGTAAGCAGTGGGTTCGATTGACCACCAGCAGAACAAAATGGAAGGAGTTAGGGGAGACATATTATGTCCAATATTGGATGAATAGATGCTTATTATGATGATAGATAACTAAATACTTAACTTATTATAATATACATACCTGAATGAATTAAATCGGTTAATGAAAATATACACTTACTACCTCAGGTGGATTATTTTAGAGGATTTTAGGGATAAAGATTTTTGAAAAAATATTTCCGAGTTGCTAGCTTCAAGTTAACTTTGTTGCAAATGCTTTTTATATTTAAATGTAGTTTATTCCAAAAGCAAACTGCCACCAAACAAATAATTTGGTTAGGAAGGGTGTTTTGGGACTGGGAGTGGCCAAGGCCAAGGTATTATATGATCTAAATTTCCGGTTATGTGCGTCGGCAAGAAATTGAAAATTTTGCTTTATGTTAATCGGAGAATTCGGGTCATTTAACACTGAAAAAAAGAGACAGAAAATACGTTTTTCTACTACTACGCCAATATGTAGCCATTTTAACATTTTAACTCGTATTTTCGATGGTTAAAAATAAAACGGATACAAGAGTTTAATAACCGGTCTAATTTATTTAAGAGTTCTTCAGAGAGATCAACAAAACAGATATCCACGTAGAAAATAATAGGAAGGAGGAGAGTATTCACAAGGGAGATTTAAGTTTTACCAGGAAGAAAATGTTTAACTTTATTTTAGAGTAAAGAGCGGCGTAAAATTTGCGGGTATTTTCAGGAACCCCCATGTCCAGCTATGATTGGAGTTGATAATAACCCCAAGATCTCAAGATCTTTGACCATAGGCAAGAAAGGTGTAGACGATGGATCGCAAGGTCTACACGCTAAGTACTGTAGAGTTCGGGTTCCTGGCTTCGATGTGGACTGTAGTTCAATAAAACACGATGTTGTTTGTTCAAGCTCCAAATGTAGACTGATCGATTTCCAATATTTATTTCTCAACTTATTCTATATATATACAAACTTAAACTATGCCAATTAGTACGCTACGTATGCCGCGCATCAAAGTGGGCGGGGCTTCGTGTTTGTGCCTGCGCAGTGGCTAGTTTGATACAGGTAGGCTCGGCGTCCGTAACATCTCTCCCCCCGGCGCAGCTTGCGTAGCCTCTTCTTCTTCTTTCAGCAGGACGGTGAGTTTACTGGTAGGGCGTCGGAAGGTGCCCGTCTTGGTCCGCACGTCGGTGACTCGGACGCCGCCATCTGGGCCGGGATATGTGCGCTCGACGATCTCGATCGGCCAGACGTTTCGGGGCAGCGTGTAGTCGACCACGGCCACGATGTCACCCGTTTGCAGGTCTTTCTTGGTCAGCTGGCTCCCCGCGTTTTACGAGCGTGGGAAGGTATTCTCGTATCCAGCGCCGCCAGAAATGGTCGGCGAGGGCTTGGCTGACTCGCCAAGTCCGTCGGTCAGCTTCATCGCAGGGGCCCGTGGTAGGTAAGCCGGTCGATGACCTCAGCAGGAAGTGGTCCGGTGTAAGCGCTTCCGGGTCGAGCGCGCTTACGCTGACGTAGGTGAGGGGACGAGCATTGATTGAGTGCTCGGCCTCGATCAGGAGGGTCTGTAGAACCTCCTCCGAAGGTGCCTTTTCCCGCAGCGTCGCATGTAGAGCTGCGTTCACGGAGCGGACTAATCGCTCCCACGCGCCGCCCTGGTTGGGCGCGCCCGGCGGGATGTACTGCCACTTCATGCGGTGTAGCAGTCCTTTGTCGCGTAGGGCGGGTGCCCATTCAGCGTAGGCGCTCCTCAGTGCCCCGTCAGAGCCTCGGAAGGCTGTTCCATTGTCAGAGATCATAAGCCGCGGCCAGCGTCGACGTGCAGCCATCCGACGTAGCGCCATCAGCGCTGAGTCAGTGGATAGCGAAACGACAAGCTCTAGGTGCACGGCGCGCGTCGTTAGACAGGTGAATAAAGCACCCCATCGCTTTTCTCAGCGGCGCCCCACCTTGACCAGCATTGGCCCGAAGTAGCCCACCCCGCAGTTAGTAAACGGGCGGTGAAACGGGTCAAGGCGAGCGCGTGGCAGGTCCCCTGTGGCTGGCGGCCGCGGTCTTGTTCGTCGTACTCGACAGAACAAGAAATATGCATTTTTTTTTGCGCATTTGTTTTCTACGGCACGTACGGTAGGTCGCAGGTGAATGACCCAGTATCGCTGCCGTAGATCGTTCGTCACGCGCTCTCTATTAGCGTGACCGGTGGCACAGTGCTCTCTTAGCACGATGAGCTTGGTCACGTGGTGACAGCCGTCCAGGATAACCGGCCGCTTGGTCTCCAGGGGCGCACTGGATGCGTCGATGCGCCCCCGCACCCGCAGAAGTCCATCTTCGAGTACCGGGCCTAGCTTGTATAGACGGCTCGCCCTAGGGATGGGGCGAGCAGAATCGATCCTCCTCAGCTCGGCTCTGAAGTCGTCTTCTTGGGCGCGTCGTATGAGCGCTTTTTTTTTTTTTCTTTTTTGTTATCTGCTTCCATGCGCGTCGCTCGGCGCCGGCATATGTCGGTGAATGCCAGCACACGCGCGGCCGCCCGCACCAGCGTCTCGTACTCAGAGAAGCGAGTGGGTTCGGGCAGCCATCGGTCGCTATGTTCGTCCCGCTCGCTCGTGTGCGGGATATCGATACGTTCGTCCTGCTCGCTCGTGTGCAGGACCTCTTGTTGGTCGGCAAAGGCTTGGCGTGTAGGCCATTGTTCCTCACGTTCGCGGAGGAAGCTGGGCCCCTGGAACCAGCGATCACTGGCGGCTATAGGCGTGCGGCTTAATCTCGTCGCGTCGTCGGCTACGTTATGTTCGGTAGGCAGCCATCTCCACTCACGTCGGTGAGTTAACTCCGCTATCTCGCCTAGCCGGTGTGCTACAAAGGGCGTGTAGCGCTTCGCGTCGTTGTGTACCCAATGGACTACGGTCGCAGAGTCGGTAGGGTAGTAGGTAGGTAGGTAGTAGGTTGTCTTCGCGACTTCGACGCGATGTTCCTTCTTGATCGTGTTCGCTAGTCTCGCACCGATTACTGCCGCCTGTAGCTCTAGGCGCGGGATGCTCTGCGTGCGTCGTGGCTTTGGCAGCAACCAAGGTGACGGACACGCTGCCGTCGTGGTGGATGGCCCTCGAATAAGCCACCGTAGCGAACGCCTGCTCGCTCGCATCACATACGATGTGTAGGTTACGCGCTTGTGCCCTTCTAGCGCGTAGCTACGGCGTAGACGTAAGCGAGTTATCTCGCTCAGCTGGCGTAGCCATTCGGCGAAATGTTCGGCCTCATCCGTAGGTATCGGCTCGTCCCATGGCATTTGGAGACGCCACAGGCTCTGCAGGATGATCTTCGCTCGAATTGTGTAATGACTGAGCAGACCAAGCGGGTCATTAATGGACATGACCGCGCTGAGCGCCTCTCTCTTCGTTGGTGCGTGGGTTCGCGCACGCACCTCAGCCGGTACTCTGTGCATCGCGGTGTTAAATCCCAGCTCGTCCTTTTCAGAGTCCCAGCAGAGCCCGAGTATCTTGCTCTCAGGGCTTCCTGCTCCCAATTGAGTGGGCGTAGTTGCTCGTAGCTCTGGCGGTACGTCTCGTAGCACGTTCATGTTGCTAGCACTCCAACTGCGTAGCGTGAAGCCGGCGGCCGCGTGTACCTCGCGTAGTGTCTTGTATAGTGCTACGAGCTTCCTCTTCATCGGCGTAGCTGTCTACGAGATCATCCATGTAGTGGCTGTCGGTGATGGCCGCTAGAGCGCGTGGATGAGTCTGCGCATGCGCGTGTGCATTGTGATTGCGCACGCTGTGTGCCATGAAGGGTGGCGGCGCCGAAAATCATGCTCGTCATCTTGTAGTTGCGAGGCGGGTTAGTTCGGTCCCGGCCTCGCCATAAGAACTGCTGTGCGGGCTGGTCTTCAGGTCAGATCTTCACTCGTAGAAACATCTCTTGTATGTCGGCGGTGACGGCGATCGGCCGTTCTCTGAATCTGAAGAGGATTCCTTGTAGTGATAGTAGAAGGGCCGGGCCCTCCAGCAGCTGGTCGTTCAAGCTCACGCCGTGACATTGGTGAGCTGCGTCAAAAACAAGCCGTTGTTTACCAGGCTTGTTCGGGTTCTGTACTGCGAAGTGCGGGGGGCTTCGTCGTTCAGTCCCGTCGCATGGCACCGCATAATTCTTAGTCAACAGATTTTCTATTTGCGTGGCGTATTGGTCTGCGAAGTCTGGGCGGGCGTCCATCTTTCGTTCGATGCTTTGTAGACGCCGTAGAGCCGCGCCGTAGTTCGACGGCATGGTGACGTCATCTCGCCACCAAGGCAAGCCCACTTCGTAGCCGCTGTCTGTTTTCTTTATCGTTTCTTTGAAGATCTTCGTAGCTCGTAGATCTGCGTCGCTCACTCTCGATTGGATAGCGACGCCGAGCGCGTCGATGTGGAAGTGCGCCTCCACAAGCTCGTGTAGGCGTTGGTCGTTCTCGTTCGTACACTGGTCGGGCGCGTATACGTGCAGCACGCTCTCGTTTTCGTAGATCAGGCTGCGAGGTGCGGTTCCATGCATCACCCAGCCAAGTCGGGTTCTCGACGCGGCCGGTTCATTTGGCCCGCCAAGACAAAGCTCACGGGATACATTGAGCTCCCAGTGGTCGGCGCCCACTAAGATGAGTGGGCGCGCCAGGTCGTAGCACACCTCAGCTTCCATCAAGTCCCGCAGATGATTGTGTCGAAGAAGCGAGCTTGGGACGGACTGCCGGTGTAGCTTCAGATCGCGCACCGTGCGCGCTTTGATGTCGTGACGTGCCGCCTCCTTAGCTCCCCTTAGAGAGAGAGAGAGACGGTTTGGCTGTCTCTCTCTCGCTGCGACATGTTCACGCCGTTCAGGTGTAGGGGCTGCGTAGGGCCTTCTGCGCCGATCTTCTTCGCTAGCTCATGGTCGATGAGCGTGATGGTGGCGCCTTCGTCCAGCAGTGCCCTACGCACTGCTGGACGAAGGC
Organism: Alsophila aescularia; assembly: GCA_946251855.1. Taxonomy (NCBI): domain Eukaryota; kingdom Metazoa; phylum Arthropoda; class Insecta; order Lepidoptera; family Geometridae; genus Alsophila; species Alsophila aescularia. Next base: position 45,097,064 of record OX276380.1, read on the forward strand.
GCCACCATCACGCTACCACTACCGACCATCACACCTACTGTCGACCTCCCCCCGTGGACTGGTGATGATCACGGGGCAGATCTTAAGCATCACGGTCTTCAGGCCAGTAGCATTGGTAGGTGCTACCGACAAGACCGCTGCGTTGTGGCTCGGTGAGTGTTCGGGTTGCGCAGCAGATGGCTCGTTAGGTCGCGCAGCTGATCGCGTATTAGGTCGCGTGTCATCGTGCAGTGTTGAGTGGTGCGGGCGGCGGCATTGGTTAACGCCGCACAGTTTCGCCTTGCACTGGTACCGGCGATGTATCTTCTCGACGCATCGGAAACAAACGCCTTTTGCTTTGACCAACTTCCAGCGCTTGTCTACGGTCAGTGCCCGGTAGGTTGGGCACTGATATAGCGCGTGGGTCTGGTTGCAGCTCAGACATTGTTCGGTTCTTGCTTCTTGTTCGTCGCCCTCGTCGGTAGTGTACACGGCGTTTCCTTTCTTCTTAACTGCCGCTGGTCTCGTCTCACGGGCGGCGGAGGTCGCTGCCGGCGCGTATGTGAAACGCAGTGCCATGCCTGCTTCTCGCATGAGGAATCGAGATAGCATGACAATTTCTGGCTCCGAAGGTGCTGTTTGTTGGCGTAGTGGCACCACTGCGTTTTGATGTGCGAGCTTAGCTTCTCCAGCACCTCACGCGCCAGCATCGGGTTATACAGGTACCCCCGCCGGTCGATGTTCTGTAGCACGCAGACGACGTTCTGAAGTTTGACAGCGAACGTGTTGAGGTCGGTCGCTGTCATCCCTGGCTTCGGGAACCTTCTTAGCTCTTCTAATGCTCGGTCGACGATGAGCTCCGGTCTCCCAAAGCTCTATTCCAATGTTTTGATGATGACGTCAGGATAAGTGGCTGTGTGCAGTAATGCAGCCACGGCGTCACGTGCGTCGCCCTTGAGGCAACTTCTCAGCCGCTGTAAGTTCTCAGCGGCTGAGATGTGGTACAGGGCTGTGAAGTCCCGTACTGTTGCCTTGAAAGGCAGCCACTCGTTTGGTGCCCCAGTGAAGACGGGCAAGTCGACGTTACAGCGGGGCTGATCGATTTCCAATATATATACAAACTTAAACTATACCAATTAGTACGCTACGTATCCCGCTCATCAAAGCGGGCGGGGCTTCGTGTTCGGGCCTGCGGAGTGGCTAGTTTGATACTGGTAGGCTCGGCGTCCGTCACAAAAGGAATTGTACAGTTGTTGAAAAAGATTGACAACAATGTGGAAATATCGACTTTAACAAGCTGCCTTGAGGTGCCAATCATGATTGACATTTATTAAAGTAAAGATTCAATGAGGTTTAATGTTGATAACAGTTTACAGTATATCTTGCTTAGTTGTAAAAGCTTATAATTTTGACTGTTATTGATGTTTGGATGATTTTTATTAAATTTTCCTGTTATTTTTACCAATTCTCGGTCTCGGTCCCGGCCCCGAATAGATTTTATTCTCGTTCTATATTCGGTCCAGGCCGAAAAAAGCTAAAGCTGGTTTGATTGGACCTAAGATGCTTGCTTTGCTTTGGTGATGCTTTCTGTATTTATTCTCTTAGCTCCCACTCAAGTTATTTCAATAAATAGGTAATATGACTTTACGTTCTACGTCATTATTAGATTGAATAGCAAAAAAGTGCATGAGTTTAGTGTCACGGCTCGTGTCATTTCATACGTGACAGCCTAAATTAAAGCTATTGCGATTGCGATACCAATGCATTGTCCATCCTTGTCATTGTGTTACGATATGACAAGGACGGACAGTGCATTGAGGTCGTAAACGGTTACAATTACATTACGATCGCTCAACCACGGTCACCTTAGTGATCGCATTTGGCGCTAAAGCGCCAAAAATGTACTGAGTAACCGGATTAAACCAGTTAAAAGCAAGGTACTAGTAGCAATGAATAATATGACTTTTTCTCGTCTAGTTGAATCCCTAGGGATCGCTACGCGTTCCGAATGCGACGAAAAATTATGCATAAATAAGCTTTGCAAATCGCATGATCATAAAACGAAGGACTTGGAACTATCTAGTTTTGACAATTCAAGTCAAAACTAGATAGTTCCATGAGCTTTTTTCCTGCAGGGCAATTACCAATCTTTTATTATCACGTGCACTTAATGCGGTGCGTTAGAGTCGATATTGCTTTGATAATCTAATTGCAACATATCGCGTTGGCTTAGGGAATTTCATTGCAGTGCGATTCAGCTAACAAATCGCAAATTGATCGCTGCGCGATCGTTTCGGTGTGGCCATACTTAGAAAAAATTAAAAACTGGGTTACGTGGGGAGATGTGGGGAAAAGTGAGGGGAGGGTAGAGGGAATTGGACGAATGGTGGGAGAAGGTAGGGTATGCGGTACAAAGTGGTGGAAGACTGAAAGAAAGGGAGGAAGCAGAGTGGGCGAAGGGTGGGTGGAATGTGAAGAAGGGTGTGGGAAAGTGGAGGAAGGTAGAAAATAATGTACGACCCGTATTGTACAGCCAATATTACACTGCCTGATATTACGTGTACATGGATTGGTAATATTTGGATGGCTAATACTGGCCGTGTATTATTGCCCGTACAAAATCGGTCCGGGTCGATAATTCACGGCCAGTATTACGCAGGCAATAATACGTGTGCAGGCTTCCAATTACTGGATGCGTAATATCAGCCCGAGCCGATTTTGTACGACCAATACAAAAATCCCCGATGACTAAATAATTCTAAAAATTCGTTTAACCTGTATACCAAGTTTCGTCTAGATCGGTTGAGAAATGCGACCTGTAGAGGAGAACAGAGATCCGGACGGACTGACATCCTTTTATACGAAAGCATTTTTGAACAATTCGCGTTCCCTTTGGCCATTTGTAGGCGAAATTAGAGTTCTGAACGTTTTCGATCATCGTTCGTTTTGCAAGTTTCGATGATATGTTGACATAGGAAAATCGACTTTATTCCGTCAACGATAGGGTCGTTTTTCATTCAGTTTGGATAGGTCGGTAGTGTCAAAAGTTATGACAAAAGTGTTGAAAATGTTCAAAGAAAACGGCTTGTTTAAAATGTACATTACGTAACTGCCCACAACGCCATCTCATCATCTGAACGCAGGGAATGTTGGAATGTGCCTATCAAGGCCTTCAATTTGATACTTACCCATATTGTAAAATTGGAAGAAAAAATATGTTTTTCGCATTTGAAAATGAAGCCATAATGCCGCCAAAATTAAAATCAAAATTAACCTATGTTACTCGGGGGATGTAGGATTCTAAAGATACCCCATTACGGCTAAATCTGTTCAGACATTTAAAAGTTATAGTTGAATAAGTTTTTGTTGATTTTGTTTGTGGTGTGTGCAATAAAGAATTTATCTATCTATCTATCTATCTCACATAAGTGCATACATACAAACATACATGAATCATAAAAATCATATTTTCGGGATAAAAAGTATCCTTAATTTTCAATCATTATATATACTATAACTGTGCCAAGTTGCATCAAAATACGTCCATTAGTTTCAGCGTGATACGTGTTCTTTTAAATACCTTTCCACCCCTATCCTGCGGGAACCCTTAAATTTTTCGGGATGAAAAGTATCCAATGTCCTTCCTACCTCGAAGTATGAACTAAAATCATACCAAGTTTAATTTGAATTTATTTAGTAGTTTCGGCGTGATGCTATGCCAAAATACAGACAGACAGACAGACAGACAGACAGACAAAAATGAAAAAAAAAAAACAGTTTTGGCTTAAGTATCAAATATAGAACAGCCCCCCCCCGCCCCCCCCCCAAAAAAAACTAAATATCTTCAATGTACAGAATTGGACCTGTTACAGTTTTATTATAAGTATAGAAGATGTCTTGAGTCTAAAGTGAGTGTAAGTAACTATTTGCTTTGGCATATTAATATATTATTTCCGATGTTAACTTAGGCCACTAAAAATCAAAAAATAAAAATATTTAAAAAAAAGTATATTAATCGACTTCATATTAAAAATGTTATTTTGTAAACAACTAAAAAGATTATAAAATAATTACATTTGAGCCAGAACAATATCACTTTTTCGAAATTACCAATGTAATAATAATTCAAATATACAATCCATCCATATTTCAATATATAAAAGTGAAACGTTGTCTGCTTGTTTGTTTGGGGAGCTTTCACGCGATAACGGCTGGAAAGATTTTGATGAAATTTAAAAACGGAGATAGCTTCCCTGGAATAAAACATAGGATACTTTTTATCCCTGAAAATTGTATGTTTCCACTGAAAAACTGGAAAAATTTTGATTACTCGCCTTAAGAAACGGTTGCCATGGAAACGAAATAACATGTATGTCAAAAAATATACAGACCACTTTTGCTATACCTACTTTTGCATGGGTTTTTAATATCCTAGACTTCCTAGAGGAACATATTATTATGTTGGTTTTTTTCGCGATAAACAGAAGTCCGCGCGGAAGAAGTCGCGGGCGGGAAAGCTAGTAGGTATATAAAAGTGAAACGTTGTCTGTTTGTATGTTTGTTTGGGGAGCTTTCATGCCAGAAATGTATAAGGTTGCCATGGAAACGAAATAACAAGTCTGTCAAAACACATCAGTCATTGAGGTAGCCATTGAGGTATACCTCAATGACTTTTGCATTGGTTTTTAAAGAAGAAAATTAGATGTTTTTTTTTTCGCGATAAACAGTAGTCCGTGCGTACGAAGTCGCGGGCGGGAAAACTAGTATAAGATAAGAAAGAGTTTTTTAAAGACATTGGCAAACCTAGGCATCAATACCAACAGCCGAACGCAGCATTAATAATGATCAATACGGATTTAGATGAGGAGAAGGCCGCGTGATGCTATCTGACACTTACGCTCATTACCAGCAGAAGAATACATTTAGGTCTTGAAACACACATAGCATTTATAGATCTCGAAAAAGCATTCGATAAGGTAAATAAGAAAAAAATGATGAATACATACGTACCTCAATGTGAATACACTCAAAAGTATAGGATTAGATTTATAGACACATATATTTACATTAGATTACACAGACAGAAGAATTATTTACAAACTTTACAAAAACCAAGTAACCGAAATAGAAGTAGGAAACGAAACTGTTGTGTTAGAAAGATTTGAATAAAAAGTCTTAGTGTTCTGTTTTCTTCACATTTATATGTATATCGCTTTTTAGGTAGCATAACTGTTTTTGTGGTTTGAAAGTCACTAGGGATCTTCCCTGTAATATACTCGTACATATGTTGGATTTATTTGAACGTAGGATAAGTCGAAAAAAATGTCTTATAGTAGGTATATTTTTAATACGTCTCGTTATCAAAATTTGTCATCATTAAGACTAATACAAAATACTGTGAGCTTTGTTTTCTTTCTTTTTTTTAATCTCACATTACTGTTTCCCAGAGCTGACCTGACGGCGCTAGGAAACAGTAATGAGAATATACCTACTGAGAATACAAAGCTAAACTTTTATGCCAGACGGTTGAAAATGACTTGCAGTAACGAACTCCACGCAAGCGGCTACGGGAGCGGACACGCGATTCTCTCGCAAACTATTTTCAACCGTCTACTGTCTCGAAATTTAAGGTTTAAGTAGTTAAGAGTTTTCTCAGTATTTTTTGCCATCAGGTCAGCGCTGGACCTTCGTTTCAGCTTGGGCAAAAATGCTTTCGTATGTCCGGATCTCCGGCTCTTCTCCTCTACAGTCCGGATCTCCGGCTGGTCGCATTTCTCAACAGATCTAGACGAAACTTGGTATATAGACTTAACGAATTTTTTGAATTTTTTATTCGTCGGGGATTTTGGATTGACTTCCCCCAAAAAGGAGCAAAAAGGGGGCTACTGAATATCTCCACCTTATTAGATCCAATTTCGATGGTTCTTTTTTATTTGAAAGGTGTAACTTGACGTTAGTCTCATAAAAATGTGGTGAAGATTTGATGAGTATCTTTGGCATGATGAGCAAAATATCTCTTCACAATGCAGTAAACTGCTCACTTTCAGGTATCTTCCAGTGGAATCAGCCCTTTACCTACTAGGTAGGGATTGATGGAGCACCTTGGTTATTAATGTTAGTTTTACAATAAGGTAACTAGATGGCGCAACTGTGCACCGCTAGATTGTTTGCTAAAAAGTTTGTGCTCGCGATGTCTACAGCTCACAGAGGGCTAGTTCAGTGAATCGTCCCACAACACAGTCGTCCCAATGGGACGAGCTAATGAATTTCCACTAGCTTACTTGGAGTTATTATATTCACATGATTCGAATCATGTTAAATTTTTACACTAATACAAATACCTCAACATTTTCGTGATCGCTACGCTCGCGCTTTATTGCAATAAAATAAAGTCTATCCTATTCAGAATACCAACGTTACGTGCACTAACTTACGTAATATTAGTTTACCTACTATCTAAAGGAATAACGATAATTATTTATTTTCATAGATCTTATAACTAAGAAAGTTATACATGGCTCTTATGTTTATACCTATGCCTATATACCTACCTATGTACTTATAACTATATTTATTTTTACCTAGGCTCAGGTTGTTGTGCTCGTTAACATAAGTATCTACTAAGATTTTTGGTCTCTAAAAATAAATTAATTCTTCATGGTTTGGTCGTTAGTTCCATAGATATATGTGGTTAATGTGGTGTAGTTTAGTTTAGGTTATTTTTAGGCCTAATAGCTAACTTTTGTTACCATTTGTTTCTTGAAACTTGGGTGTCGCAGAATAAATGTTAGTATCCCGTACTGGTGTGGTAGTTGCTGTTTAGTCTTCTACTCGTATATCATCATTGTACCATTCGCAGTATCTCGCTCGTCTATTATCGTCACTCCGGAACAGAGGGCCAAGAAGGTTAAAAAATGCCGGACCCTACACCTTATCTGCATCTTATATTTCAAAATCAAGAATATTATGCTTGTTTACCTCTTTATAGGATCGGAGGTCGAATATAAAACAACTCGCGTGCTTTAAATGTAGATGCCCAGAGCGGTGCAAACGCGGTGCAGAGCAGACAGTGCATATATTAGTCTCTAATATATGCACTGTGGTGCAGATGTGGGGCGCGGGTCTCACGACGCAAACATACATGGGTTTTTGCTTTTCAGCCGCGATAGCAGAAGGACCCGAGGTAACCTCCCGTAAAATAGTTATTTGTTATGTTTTTTTGGCGGAATACTTGTATTGAAACCTGCGCAAGTAAAGGATTGTAGGGTTGAACCACGAGCGAAGCGAGTAGAAAAAAACATATAGAATCGAGTAGAATCGAATAGAATCGAATAGAATCGAATAGAATCGAATAGAATCGAATAGAATCGAATAGAATCGAATAGAATCGAATAGAATCGAGTAGAATCGAATAGAATCGAGTAGAATCGAATAGAATCGAGTAGAATCGAATATAATCGAGTAGAATCGAATAGAATCGAGTAGAATCGAATAGAATCGAGTAGAATCGAATAGAATCGAGTAGAATCGAATAGAATCGAGTAGACTCGAATAGAATCGAGTAGAATCGAATAGAATCGAGTAGAATCGAATAGAATCGAGTAGAATCGAATAGAATCGAATAGAATCGAATAGAATCGAATAGAATCGAATAGAATCGAATAGAATCGAATAGAATCGAGTAGAATCGAATAGAATCGAATAGAATCAAATATAATCGAATAGAATCGAATAGAATCATCTCAATATAACTTTTTTGTTTATTTATTTAAATTATTTATTATTATATATTATGGAATATATATTATTATATACGAATGGACCAATTTAGCTGCGGTTTTTTATGTTTGAAAGCATTACATTTTTGAAACGCATTGAAAGAGAGTGCTATGACAAGTTTATAAATAAGCAAATTTTTCTGGAGCTTTGTAAAGTCTAAAAAAAAAACTAATGATCTTCCTAATACTATGTATTTGGATGATAGTTCGGGTGTTAATGGAGAACAAGTCAGCGCAATGGTTAACTCTTCCAATCAGTTTTTTGAACCTGTTGATCACTCGCGCCCTTGTACTCCAAATATTTGCTCAGCTTACTCTCAGTCCCATACTCTACTTAACTCAATTGAATTTTCTATTATCCTGGTAAAAAAATATCTTAAATCTCTTGATATAAATAAAGGTTGTGGGCCGGATTTTATCGCACCTATATTTCTGAAAGAATATTATAATGTTTTGTCAGTCCCAAAATTTTTACTATTTGATCTTCCCCTACGTACTGGTCATCTTCCCTCTATCTGGAAAAAGTCTTATGTTTTACCTGTTTTTAAGTCTAGTAACAAGCATGACATTAGTAATTATAGACCGATCTCTACATTGTATACATTGCCTGGCCTGAACTTTACAAAAAATATTTATATGATACTAGGTTTCCTGTTCTTCCACCTTTTAATAATTAGACAGCAGCATGGGTTTGTTAGTAAACGCTTTAATGAAACTAATCTTTGAGAATTTTTGCATTTGGTTTCTAGTGCTATGAATAATGGCTGTCAGGTTGACGTCGTTTATACTGGCTACTCGAAATTCTCTCTGGCATTTCACATTCTAAGCTTATTTTGGAGCTTGGAGAAGTTGGTATTCACGGTGACCTTTTAAGATGGCTTGAATATATCTTCGCGATCGTAACCAGGCCGTTACCATTAAGGGTTACTGCTCGTTATTTATTCCAATTTCTTCAAGGGTGCCACAAGGGTCTCACCAGGGGCCTTTATTGTTTTTAGTGTTTATAAATGACGTTATTAATGAGTTACTACATTCAAATTGCTTATTATATGCTGACAATACAAAAAAAAAGCATTAATGATTGCACTATCTCTGATGGTTACCTCCTTCGAAGTGATTTAAATAGGCTTTCTAATTATTGTGCACTTAACTCTCTCCATCTTAATGTTAAAAAATGAAATGTTATTAGCTTTACTCGCAAGCCTAGTTCATTTTTATTTAAGTATACTTTAAATGATATTCTTCTTAGCAGAAAAACTGATATTAGGGATTTGGGGGTAACTCTGGACAATAAATTATCTTATAACTTACATTTTAGTAAAATTACTTCCTAGGCTTATAGCATGCTTGGTTTTATTTTGAGAATAAGTAGATAATTTAAAAATGTTTCTACTTTGTTTCTTCTTTACAATAGTTTCGTTCGCTCAGTTCTTGAGTATGCTTCCACGGTTTGGAATCCGCAGTATAAAATTTATATATTAATGATATTGAAAGAATACAGAATAAAATTTTAAAAAACTTAAAATATCGTTTTCCAACATACTCAAATGAAGCCATATTTTGCCTTCAAGATCGACGTATAATTAGAGACCAGGTATTTCTGTTCAAAATTGTAAGTTACTTTGTTGACTCATCGATGCTTCTTGAAAACTTATTTTAACGTTGCTCTCGGTTATCTTCTCGTAATAAAAAACTGTTTGCAATACCTTCTTGAAGTACTAAACTATATAAAGAATGCCTTTTTGTTTAGAGCTTGTGATATTTATAACAAAATATTTATTAACTTAGCTATATTTTATTTTATTTTATCCTTGCCTAAGTTTCAAGTACAACTAATGTCTTGCATTGCCTCCAATGATTAATTGTTAATTTTATTGTATTTTTCTTATCTATTTGTTATATTCTTAGCTTGTATTAGTTTGTTAATCAGTTTGTTTATAAATACACCATTTGATTTTTTTATTTTTGGTTATCAGTATTCCATTTTATTTTTTTGTTAAATATCTTCCTAATCATTATACCTTATGTTTTTAAAATTCCCACTGGTTAACTTTGTATTATTTTAAGTTGGAAACTTTATATTATTTAGATAGCTTATACCCTGGAATACGAGTAACACACAGTATACTTTCATCATCGTCATCATCATTATACTTCACTCTCAAACGGCAGAACGGATTTTGGTGAAATTTAGAACGGGGATAGCTTATATCCTGGAATAACACATAGGATACTCTACTCGACTCTACTCATCTCTAATCGACTCTACTCGACTCCACTCGACTGTATTCGAATCTATTCTACTCTACTCTATCTACTCTACTCGACTCTACTTGACACTATTCAACTCTATTCGACTCTGTTCGTCTCTATTCTACTCTATTCAACTCTGTTCGATTCCATTTAGTCCCTCGATGCTTATTTATTATTATAAATACTAAATTAATATACTATTTATGCTGTTTTTCTTGCAACTAACATACTCCTCGCTGTAGTGAGGTAAAAAGTTGTGTGTTTCGTACGGCTGCAAAGTTATCCTGCGTCTCGTACCTTTGAATCCCTCGCTTGCTACGCTCAGGTTTCAATACAAGTACTCGCGCCAAAAAACACTGCAGCCTTGAATAACAAATAACTATTTCAGTGGACTAATATAAAAGTTTGAATTTTAAAATCTCTTTCCACGCTAGCGGATAAAATGCACTTTCAGATTTCGAATGTATCTTTCCGAGCTTGTGAGGTGAATATTATATAATATTTTTCCTATTTACTTACATATTTTACTTTACTTAAATAGTTGCAACGCTGGACTTAACTTGAATAATCTAAAATTGAATATTTAGTTATAAGCTTATAAGCCATTTACCATTTTTAGATAAAATAACAATTATACATTTTTGGAATTGTCTTTTAAATCAGAAGAGTATAATCAGCCCCTGTGCCTGGCGTTTGTGGACTATGAGAAAACTTTTGACTCCAAAAAGCCGATGCCAAGTCGACTGGCGGTATATCCAAGTGTTGAGATGTCTGTATGACGTCGCAACAATGACCGTCCAAGCACAGAACCAGCAGACTAAGCATATCCCCCTGCATCGAGGGTGTGAGACAAGGGGACGTTATTTCTCCGAAATTGTTCTCAAACGCATTGGAGGATATGTTTAAGACTTTGGACTGGAAAAGTCATGGCATTAAAATTAACAGTGAGTACTTCTCACACTTGCGATTCGCGGATGACATCGTCATTGTGGCAGACAGCCTAGCTGATTCTTCTCAAAGCATTGGTCTCCGGATGAACTTAGACAAAACAATTATGTTCAACGAACATGTTATTCCGGAACCAATTGCTGTTAACGGAACTGCTCTCAAAGTTGTTCAGGAGTATCTTTATCTGGGGAAAACTTTACAACTAGGTAAAAACTACTTCGAGAGAGAGAGACCCGCAGAAGAATACAGCTGGTCTAGGCAGCATTTGCGAAACTTAGTCGAGTCTTCTCGTCGCCAATACCGCAAAGTTTGAAGACAAAAATCTTAAAGCAGTGTGTCCTACCTGTTATGACATACGGAGCCAAGTCGTGGAAACTGACGGTACGACTAGTCCACCAATTCAAGGTCGCTCAGCGGGCTCTGGAAAGGGCTATGCTCGGAGTTTCTCTGAAAGATCGTATCCGGAATGAGGTGATCCGGCAGAGAACCAAAGATGTCGACATAGGCCTTAGGATTAGTAAGCTGAAGTGGCAGTGGGCTGGTCATATCTGTCGAAGGACTGATAACCGTTGGGGCAGACGTGTTCTTGAGTGGAGACCGTGGCTAGGTAAACGTAGTGTAGGGCGCCCTCCAGCTAGGTGGAGCGACGATATACGCAAAGTGGCTGGCAGCAGTTGGAAGAGAAGAGCCGAAGATCGGGCTCAGTGCCGTGCTTTGGGAGAGGCATATGTCCAGCAGTGGACTGACACGGGCTGATGATGATGATGATGACATGCCGCTACTTAAATAAAAATATAGTTTTTAAGTTTTTGTGTGGCGTACATGAAAATTGGTTTCGTACCCTTTCGAGTCTGGTCTCACTGAATAGGTATTATAAAGTTATAATGATTTCTGTGACAACATTTTATTATTTGGTTCTGTTCACGAAATACATAGGTATATATGCGGCTCTAAAGTGACCTTTTTGCTTGCGTTGCTTGTGCCCGCCTGCGCTCCCTCTGAAATACTCAAGTACAGAGATAAAAAAAACTAGGGTAAGTATTGTGTACCTATATCGCACACAATACGAATTTACTAACAACATAATCACGACTAGGTATCTATAATTATCTAGCTAATAATGTTTAAAAAATGTTTAAAGAAATATAATAATAATAATAAACACTTTATTACACCATATGAGGGGAAAAAACCGTTTAAAAATTAGCTTTTATGCAGAAGCCAGGTCATGGTGAAACTTAGAACAGGCTATCACAATTAAATACGTATACAACATTTCGTGTCTGTGCTGTTAAGCGTTGAGGTGTCCCCCATTGAGGACCCAACCCTGAGAGCAACAACAAGGTCATGGTAAAACTTAAAACCGACTATCATAGTAAAATGCGTACACAGAATTTTGCGTCTATGCTGTTGACCGTTGAAGAGTTTCTTTATCTTGAGACCATGGCATGGTAAAATTTAAAACCGGCTATTTAAAATGCGTACTCAAAATTTCGTGTCTGCTGTTAACCATTGAAAAGTTCCTTTATTTGGAGGTAATCCTGGATGTCAATTCAGGTCATGCTAACTTACCATAAAAAAATGCATTGTCATCGGAACTCAACCAACATGTAAAATTTCAATTCCGTAGAGGAAGTGGTTCTAATTAAGCTTGCGAGATTTGACATAAACAAACATACATAAAGTAAGTACATACAAACATGCATACATACCAACATTGCAATTTAAATAAAAGCTTTAAAAAAAGAGCCGACCACGTTAGACCATATATAATATATACTTACATCTATGCGTTATTAGACCAACCTTGTTGGCATAATAGGTAGGTACGTAAAAACTACTGGACCGATTGCAATGCAGTTTTCGTAGTAGGCCTTGGCTACGGAACCCTAACACTATGCGTGTTTATTACGCAGTTGACCGGTTTTTCTTATTGTATTAGTTTTCAAATCTAATTTTCCGCTTCCTCATAAGGATTCGCGTTTACAAGGATCGACATTGCAAACATCGATAAAACAAAGGAAAACGCAAGCGCTGCAACCGCTTCGTGAGTACCGCCTTGTACTATTATTTTTTCTGAGGTACCGCGCCATGTAAGTAACTACCTACCTACATATTTAATTATTATTCAATGTCTAGCGCGCGATTTGCGACGTATGCTTTGCTTTGCTTGCGTACGCTCGACTCGTGAATTGCGCGACATGCGGCTACGTCACGCTATTCTCTCGGTCGGTCAATCGCTTCGTTCCGCGGTTCCGTTCCGCGTCGGATCGCGATTCACTTCAGTTCAGTCTGTCTGTGCAGTTGCCGCGCCGAGTTCGCATCGCGTCGACGCTCGCGGTCTTATCACAACAATAACATAACCTCCTCGAGCTGTTATCGCGAAAACTTTCACTAACAACTTGCTTGCCTGCCGCAGTCCTACACGCTTACGGACCTTGGACATCGGTCTGAGCCGAGTGGACTGTAGAACGGTCGTGCCAACAATTTAGTGACATCGTGAGCGCGTGTGGTGTGTTCAGTGTTTACAAATTTGTATTGTTTGATTCAGTGCGATCGGTTCAGTTTTTGTGTATTTGGTCGTGAACTTGTTGCTTTGAACTATCTACCTACCTACGCCAGTGAGGCAAGTGGGGTAAGCTTTTGTGTTTTTGTAAGCTAGTGTATGATTAGCTTGCATTTTATATTTTTACCTACATATACTTATTCCAACGCTACAGCTCACGCACGCATGGCTGCTGGTGTTACCGTTATCGTATCCTACCTACCTACCTCTTTCCTATCTCGCGATATAAGTTGTAATCTCTGGTAAATACGTTATACCTAATACTGCTAATACCTACTACCAGTCTACTTTTAATAATACTAATAATAACTATGCAAGTAGGTACATAGGTACCCACCTTCCTACATGTAGGTACTTAACTGTTTCCTGATTGTTTTTAATTTCGATAACCGTATCAACGAGTTGTCCGACGTAATTTATTGGCATTAGAGTAGGTAGGTAGGTATATAAGGCGGGGTCAGTCCCGAAATCAGCAAAAAGGCGAATAGCAAAATTTCGAGAACGACTTAAGTAAACAACTTTGTGCAAACCAAAAAATAAGATACAGTGGAGAGAAAAGTATCTACGTAAACAAATAGGTATATAACCGAACAGAATTTTCTAAAAAGCTTGGTGTTCATGGAAAAAACCACGAACTTCCTACCTATCACTCACATGAAAATAACTTGTTGCATCGCTGTTCTTTCGCAGCGACAGCAACATTTTTTCAAAATAATTATGTAGCTACCCTATTTAAGTAACTTAACATATAACCGAACATATTTTTTAATTGAGTTTTATAATATATAATAGTGAGATATCGATAGAAAAGCACAAAATTTATCTAAAATCGACTCCCGAGCTGCATCACCTCTCACGCTTACACTGCACCTGGATGAGGGACAAACAATTGAGAGCGTACCCGGCTTATTTATGTAATTTTATAATTTATTTACAAAATTTTCTTTTCCTCATTTGAAGAATGGGCTAGTGAACAAGTGGTACTTACCTACCAGACCTACCTACCTAGTTAGGCAGATCATGAGGATATTCAATGGCTCATAAAATATGTAAATAGGTTACTTACCAACATAATAATCTTAAATTATACTCATAGCCGGGCTGGCTATGAGTATAATTAAAAAAACTACACGACCACACTAGTATTTTGTAACACTAGTTTATATTTTCTTTGACCACACCATGTAGAATACGTACACCTACGACCAAGAAGTAAACATTCTTGCCCACAACGCAGTACTAACTATTATTTATTCTGTGCTACAACAAAGGTAGATAAGTTAGTAAAGTAGGTATACCATTGATCCTGTTAGGTAGTTACCTAAGACCACATATTTGGTCTGAGTTAGGTACCTATATAGATTTAATTAGATCTATAACAAAGAAGATGTACACACTACGCTTCTATCAATGAGATTTTACCTCAGTTTATATATAACATCATTGGCTTCTATGCTATGATGAGGTAGGTATATTCCTATTGTTTGCCGTTAGTAACTACATAAACGTGTTTACTTGCTTCAGAGCAGAACAGAAATTGGTAGGTGATAGGTATAGGGCTGAATTGTCAAAGATTTGCTGAACGGAACTAGATGAATAAGTTACCTATCTAGTTATCTACGGTAGGTACAATACAGTGTCCCGAAAGCACAATAAATAATTTTCGAAAGCAAAGAATAACTACCTAGGTATCTTGGTACCTAGGGTAGACCCGCCAGTTCGGCGTCCACTGCCTATACTCGATATTTTTATTACACACCAAATCAAAGCCAAAAATCAGAATTATTGACGCACATTGAAAATATGTGTTTTGTAGCAATATATAAATATATGAATATCTTAGGAGCACACAATCACAAAGTTGCAAACCGATTTTCATAGTAATTTCGACTCTAACGCGCTGCATTATGTGCACGTGATAGTGTCAATCTGATTGTAATCAAGATGATCAAGGAGCACACAAACACAAAGTTGCAAACCGATTTTCATAGTAATTTCGACTCTAACGCGCTGCATTATGTGCTCGTGATAGTGTCAATCTGATTGCAACCAAGATGATCAAGGAGCACACAAACACAAAGTTGCAAACCGATTTTCATAGTAATTTCGACTCTAACGCGCTGCATTATGTGCACGTGATAGTGTCAATCTGATTGCAACCAAGATGATCAGTGGCAGGTGTAGCAAGGATAGGGAGGCCTTTGCCCTGCAGAGGGACGACCATAGCTGAATAATAATAATTAAAAAAACATAATAGTTTTCTACTTTAATCCCTCATTTCAGTGAGTGGTCCAACAATAACTAGTTAGCAGATGTTCGAAAATTGTAAAATTACGTATTTTGAGCTTATTTTCAAAGTATAAAAATAAACAAGTTTATGACTAACAAAAACTTTATTTTCTATCAAAATAGAGTACTAGAAATATAGAAATACCTATAATAATGTTTAGTTAGCAGATACATTTTTTTTTGTTTCTCTATTGTTTTTTTCGTGCGGTAGGTGTTAAATAAGTAACAGGTACTTTTTAGTAATTCCACTTTATTTACTATTTAAATATATTAAAATAATGTTTTGGGCAAGAATCTATGCATAATCTTATAAAGTAACGTACCTCACCTACCATATAGTGTTCTCCCTGAATAAATCACTGCACTTCACTACAATTATCATCTTTTATATTTTGCACTACGTTCAACCCGCACTTCATGATGGATGCCATTGATTTCAAACAATCACTTGAGGATCTAATGGTGACCTTCTATAAACGGATGGACAGCTTCGAGGGTAAGCTTCAGAATACTCCGACCACCTCCAGTACGGAAGCATTGGCAGCCGAGTTTGCTGTCTTTAAAACTTTCGTAGCAAAATCTTTGCGAGCTCTTCAAGGTCAAATAGAATGGCTTGCGAAAGAGACAGACACCCTGGAGATGCGAGGTCGACGAAAAATTCTGTTGCTGCATGGTATCCCTGAAGATCCGAAAGAGGATACGGCAGCAGTTTTTGCAAAAGCGGCTGTAGAACGACTGAAGCAGATAGATTTCGTGGCAGCTGACATCAGCCGATGCCACCGGATGGGACGCGCTGCGAGCCCTGACAAGCCTAGGCCGATTCTCTGCAAGTTCCGTGACGTCATTGTTCGAGATAGGATCTGGACTGCTAAGACTTGCCTGAAGGGAACTGGTGTTACCATTTCGGAGTTCCTGTCAAAGACCCGGCATAATCTTTTTATGGCAGCTCGTCAACAGTTTGGTATCATGGGACGAGGGAGGGGTTCATTTTCGTCCTCGGCCCTGACAGAATTCGCACCCGTGTAAGCTGTCTGGGAGATCTCGACGGGATTGCACAAAAGCAAGTGCCAAAACCATCGGCAGCGTCGAAGCAGGCAACGGCGGTGGTGGTGGCGCGCACAGCAGCAGTGGCAGCACCCACGGTAGCGGCCCCGCCAGTCAAGATTAAACGCGGTGCAGCCAAGAAATAGGGTGTCATCTTTCTTATATATATTTTTTTTCTTATTGTCATTGTAGAATGTCTCAAGTAGTTGTTTTCGACTGGGTTAAGGAATACAATTACGTAAAAACTTTTTATCAACTTTTTATCAACAACATCGTCACCAAAGAGAATGTAAATACTACGTACCGTCACTGTGATTTTTTCTACATACCTACCTACGACGGAGGTAGGTACATACGTACCTACCTCCTTTTTATTTCAAAGTCAAAGTATTTTATTGTAAATAGGCAAAAATAATAGCACTTTTACAAGTCAAAATTAACATCTCCTGAACAAAGAGATATACATAAAATATTATAAAAAGATCAAATCAATCCAAATTTAGATAAACTAAGTATTCTTTGAGTTTGAAAAGGAAATTTCCCTTTCATGTGCCAACAGAGTTAAATCTCACACTGGAAAAGGAAATACCCTTCTGACTCTACCGGTGCTTCGGAAATACGCCCGTTAGAGAAGAGAGCACCAAGAAACTCTACGGGGATGTATTTTTTCCATATTTGTTCATTCTTTATATTTTTTCAAATGTCACAATTATAACAAAACATGTAAACTACAAATATAAAAGGTAAAAGTGACAATGAGATATCCCACAAACATTAAACAATCATACTGGAAAAAATAAGGTAAAAACTTCTAACTCGATAATTATGTTGCATAAAACAACGTGATCTCATGGTTTGTTTGAGACATCTCACAAAGTACTTAGAACATTTCATTTACTTAACGTTAACATCGAAGCTATCACTTATTATTATCATGGAGCTTGGAGACATCAGGCCATGCATTTCTGTCATTAATATAATCATTTACATTGTAATACGCTTTCTTTATGAGATTTACTTTAACAAAAGTTTTAAACCTATGCATTGGTAATTGATCAATGCCGTCAGGTAACTTATTAAAAAATCGTATACAGTTCCCCATATATGAACCACTAACTTTCTTTAACCGAAATCCAGACACTTTTAGTTTATTTTTATTTCTAGTATTAAAATTATGAACATCCCTATTTTTAACAAAGGTATATATTCTTCCAGCATACATTATATTTTCATATATATATTGACATTGACTATTTGAGATTCCTATGTTGTTTCTCTTTCGTTTAATTCTGTTACGTTCCGTTACATTTATCTAAATTGTAAACCCAGTCGGATGAAAGTATTTTATATTGTAATTTTTAATGTTGTTTTTGAGACTTGTATTTGTTTTTATTGATTTACTCTTTTAAAGCACAATTTGGCGGGTGGGCAGTTAATGGTTGAGTTTTTTTTATTAAGTTAAGTTAACAATATAGTATTTATTAGGTATATTATTTATTAGTTTATTTTTAGCAGGTTTTTCTTCTTTTTTTTAAATTTATTATTTTGTATGTCTTATGATAGTAGTGATAATGATAGCGATGAATTTGTCTCCATATGCTCCTCTGTCACTCTGAATAGTAAGTAGCCTGATAGTTTCTGTAGCATTCCAAGTCTTTCAGACACAATCAAATCTATAGTAGCTGATGTCCCGAAAAACTTTAATGTTTTTCACATTAATGCCCAGAGCATTCCGGCTCATTATACTGATATGGTGGCGTCTTTTGAGCATTCTAATATTCATGCTATACTGGTGTCAGAGTCGTGGTTAAAACAGTGTCTCCCTTCAGCTTCATACTCATTACCAGGCTTTCAACTCATTCGCAATGACCGTACTGGTTGTGGTGGTGGTGGTGTTGCCATATATCTCCGTTCACAATTTCCTTACTCTGTAGTTAGTATGTCAACGCAACCACCCCCTTCCAATGCTGGTGAACATCTTTTCATCGAAATCACTCTATCTCATACTAAGATGTTACTAGGTGTATATTACTATCCATCTCTTCGTATTAATTTCTTTACAGCATTAACACCTGTCTTATAAAAAAGGATACTCGTACATTTACTTTCGAATCCATCATCAGGTCTAGCAATATGACTATCCTTCCTTTGCATGCTACGCATAATTTTCCAAATTCTTTACTTTCCCTTCTTGACATAATGCTTGTGTCATCAGTACCATATGTTGCTAAACACGGTCAGTGTGCGGCGGACGCCTTCTCTTACCATGATTTGACGACCGGTTGGTCTCGTGGCTAGAGATCCTAGGTACGAAATCGAACGGTCGCGGGTTCGAATCCTGCAAGGTGCAATCATTTGTGTAATGAGCAGAAATATTTGTTTCCGAGTCATGGATATAATATTCTTATCTATGTATGTTTATCCGTTATCTAGTGCCCATAGCACAGGGTATCCTAGTTTGGGGCTAGATAATTGGTGTGGAAATGTCCCGAATATATTATTATTATTATTATATTATTATGATATACCTTTCCTACAAAATTCGACCGCCTAAAGCTAAACACAAAATTCTTCTTCAGCGCAATTTTAGTGGTATTAATATCGAAAGTTTATGTAATGACGCTCGTGAACTAGACTGGTCTGATGTTGTTAATGCAATAACAATCGATCAGAAAGTCTGCTGTTTCAATTCTATTGTGACTATATTATATGACACACACGCTCCTATACGACCTGTAAAAATGAAACATCTACCTGCTCTTTGGCTCACGGAAGAAATTAAATCACTTATAAATAAAAAGCTCTTTGCCAAGGCTAGGTATAAATGTAAGCCAAATGATCACAATAAGCTTAGATATGTTGAACGTCGAAATCAGTGCAACAAGGTGTGTAGGGACGCACAACGCCGTTACATTCATAATTCTCTAGAAAATGAAGATCCTGCAAAAGTATAGAAGTTTCTAAGATCTTTAGGAGTTGGAAAGTCTCGTCAAGATAATATACCTAAAGATGTAGATATTGATAAGCTTAACCAGCATTTTTCCTATTCAGCTAACTTTGATGGGCCTACTAAAGCTGCTACATTACGTCATCTCTGCTCACTTCCAACTCCTGATCATCCTTCTTTCGTCTTTAATCAATTTTCCGATTGTGATGTTAAGAAGAACGTAAACACTCAACACTTCTATCTCCAGCGATATGTTTCCTTTCGTTTGGAAGGAAGCCCAAGTAACTCCTCTCCCTAAAAAGAGTAATCCTTTCTCATTAACGGACTATCGTGCTATTTCTATTCTTCCTTTCCTTTCAAAGCTGCTTGAACGTCTTGTTCATCAGCAACGTACTTCCTTCCTTATCCGAAATAATCTACTGAATCCATTCCAATCCGGTTTCCGACCGGGTCATAGTACTGTCTCTGCACTAGTCAATATTACTGATGATGTTCGTTGTGGTTTGGATGATGGGCAATTAACGGTACTGTCACTGCTTGATTTCAGTAATGCGTTTAACAGCGTAGACTTTGACGTTTTATTAGGACTTTTGCGTACTCTTAACATGTCTCCAACGGTAATTGATTGGTTTCATAGTTATCTGCATGGTCGCCGTCAACGTGTTCGCATTGATGAGAATTTCTCATCTTGGTGTAATACGACTGCTGGTGTACCTCAGGGCGGCGTGTTATCTCCTCTTCTCTTTTCAATCTTTATTAACTATATCTCTCAACAGCTTTCTAGTTCCTATCACCTTTATGCGGATGATTTACAAATTTATACTCGGGCTCCTTTGGATAAATTATCTGTGGCTATCGAAACAATTAACGCTGACCTACGAATGATATCCAACTGGAGTAACTCGTATGGCCTCAGAGTCAACCCAGCAAAAACACAAATTATTGTAATAGGCAGCTCAAGAATGATTTCAAAAATAGATTGGTTTCGCCTACCACAGGTTATTTTCGACGGAACACCCATTTAAATCAGCGATACGGTTAAGAACCTTGGAATACATTTTGATAGAAAGCTTTCTTGAGTACCACAACTGGCAGAAACTAGCCGCAAACTTTTCGCCTCCGCTTTTTCTCTTAAGAGATTACGTTAATTCCTCCTATTACCACTAACTTGCTCTTGCACAATCCTTTTTACTCCCAATATTAGATTATGCTGACGCCTCATACCTAGATTTAACCGAAGAACAGCTCAATAAGCTTGAACGCTTACAGAATTTTTGTATAAGGTTCATATTTGGTCTGCGCAAATATGACCATATTTCTGAATATCGCAAAAAGCTGAAGTGGTTACCTATTATTCGCCTTCGCCGGAATGCTCACATCCTTTCTATTCTATTCTATATTTTATTTATTCCTTCTACTCCCTCCTATCTCAAAGAACGTTTTGTGTTCCTGCACATGACCCACTCCCAATGTTTGCGTTCCTCAGAAACTCTTCAACTCAAGACATCTCCCCACACTACACAGTTCTATGAAAAGTCATTCACAATAAAAGCTGTGAAACTGTGGAATGCACTTCCGCTGGATATCAGACGAGCTAAAACATTACCTATATTTAAAAATATGGTAAAGAATCACTATCTCTCCAATCTAAGCACTGCTACGTAAAAGTATGTATTTAAACCTAATTTGTAATATAAATATGTATTAGTTTAATGTAATAACATGTATTAGTTTATTGTATAAATAGTTATTGATTTATTGTATTTTACAAAAGTATGTATGTAATAGAATGTTATTTTAATGCACCGCCGTCTACTCCTTGTTCTTACATTGCTGTCCATCCAAAGGTTGTCTGGAAGAGATTAAGCGCTCTTAGCGATAAGACCGCCCATTGTACTTATTTTAAAGAAATATTGTATGTGTAATAATATCTTTTTAGGTGCAATAAAGTATTATCTATCTGTCTATCTATCTACTCCTTTAACTGACATACTTTAAACTATACCCTATCTACCGTTTTGATCATACGAGGGTTCTCTCTCAGTATGCGAACTCCTTTTCGGATACCTGTTAAACTCGTTGTTTGCTCGGTCCTTGATCGTAAACCTTGCAATGTCACCCTGATCTCACATATTGATGCTAGTAAATAACATGCGATCAACACAGGTACGAAGTTTGGTAGGAGCATAACGGACTTGTATGAGTCCTTATTTATCGAAACCCAGCTTTGTGAGGTTTACCTCACAAAGCCTCTTGATCAGGTACCTAGGTACTACAGCACTAAAGCTATTTTGGCAGATTGTGCAGTAGTTCCTACATAGTACATACTTGCAATCTGTATATAAAATATTTTGTAGTTGCTTACAATGATATTTATAGTACATACATACATACATACATAATAGTAACAAAAGTTCAGGACTAGCGTACGAAATATTTTTTCATACGAGTACCAAGTTAACGAATGTGTCTAGTCTAGTCTCTAGAGCGATGGTAGCCTGACGGTTCAATAGTGCAATTTGGAATTCAACGATACCGGGTTCGGTCCTAGGCTCCGCACCTATTTAATTCTAAGTTTGTGCGGAGGGCACGTTAAGCTGTCGGCCCCGGCTGTTATTGATTAATAGGAGTCGTTACGCTATGTCAGAGGCCCTCGGGCGGTCTGACAAACTCTGACACCAGAGACAAGTATTACCTGATCAACAAAAAACAAAGTCTAGTCTCTTGTCTTCGATGGGTAATATAAGTACCAATCTACCTGCCTATTTAATCTGTGATGTTAGTTCATTAGCATTTTATTTTGTAAATGTTGGAGCCATCCTCCTCCTGTACGTGTACTCCGCAGCTACCTCTGTGTACCATTATTTATTCTCTGCCGTAAATACATCAGTTCCGCTCGAAATGCAATGTTTTATGTTGTATTGTGTTGTGTTCAAGGTCTAATCCGGTCCGATCTACTGAAGAGATCCACTGGTGTATTAGTTTTATTTAATAATCAAGAATGTTTAAAAAATACTTATTTTAAACCCTCTTGGTTATATTGTACTCTTTTGATGCTTGTTTGGACTAAGCGCAATGAAACTTTGGAATAATAATGTACTAGGTAGTTGAGGGTTATTCCAAGAAGTGGTAAGAATGACCGCGACAAATAGTAATTTGATTATTTTTTTGTATTCCCCCCATTTTATTTTTCTTATAATTAAAATGTCTTTTGACAGAGATTGGTTGGATT
Organism: Alsophila aescularia; assembly: GCA_946251855.1. Classification (NCBI taxonomy): domain Eukaryota; kingdom Metazoa; phylum Arthropoda; class Insecta; order Lepidoptera; family Geometridae; genus Alsophila; species Alsophila aescularia. The sequence goes on from OX276380.1 coordinate 45,120,100, forward strand.
TCGTACTGTATGGTTTGCTTGTATTGCTTTACGTAATTTCACAAAATTTAAGCTGCCTGTTACAGTTGTTTATTTTTGTGTTTACATTGGTACTATTTTCACTCTCATTAGGTTAGGTACTAAAACATTGCGAAGAAACTACTGTTTCGTAAAAGGGTTACCAAACTGATAGATCTATTCTACCTCTATAAAATCTGTAACATAAGTTTACAGGTAAAAACGGTTTAGGCGCAGAATGCCCAATTCTCAAAATGGCATATGTGTCTTAAAAGGATAAATTCTACAAATGCCAAATTCTTAAAATGCCAAAAGAACACAAACTCAAGAAATTTAAGGTCTTATACGGAAGTGATCATATATTTTGTCTAATTAGATATTTTTTGTAATTTACTGTTGATTCAAAATAAAATATATGTAAAACATAAGTAATGTTTTTTTTTTTTTATTTCTTAAGTTTGTTTTATTTTGCTATTTTTGAATTATTTTGCCATTGTAAGAATTAGGCGTTTGTAGAATTTCTCATTGTGAGATTTTGGCTTTTGTAGAATTTGCCATTATGAGAACTTGCCATTTGTAGAATTGGCCATTTGAAGAATTAGTCCTTCTAAGACTCATATGCCATTTTGAGAATTGGGCATTCTGCGCCTAACCCTTAAAAACTGAAGAGAAAGATGTATTGTAGGAATAGCCAAAAATGTTCTAGCTAGACAGCGTTTCTACACATTGTGCATAATATTTATGGTCAAAATTAAACTGCTGATCTAAACAAGGTAAGGTAACCCAACCTGCGCAACGGTCGCAGTGTTTTCACGAAAAAATGTGACTTCCTCAAAACCAAATAAGATCTCGTGCTTAAACATATTTTTTCCCGCGTTTTTTTAGGTCACTTTCTTGTTTTTCTGTCGTTCCTGTTGGAATCTTGCATCTCAAATTTCGAGTTTTTCCCGATTAGCTATCCGGCTGAAACTTTCAGGGTAGCTCACAACCTCGAAGAAAATGTATTTATAAAAACAACAGGTCTATAGATTAAAAAAAAACTACATTTACTGCTTGTTTACATCTAGCAATGAAATTAGTAAGTTACAAAGTCTAGCTGCAAAGCAACCTAACAGCGTTATGTAGGGCTGGGCACACAAGATCAGTCTGACATTGAACAGTTTACGTTCAAAGACCTCGTCGAAAAATATATTTGTGACTCTGTGGTATACGATACGTATTCTGTGACGATACGGGATCTACCTAGTCGCACATCAAACTAGGCTGGGACGCCGGACGAGTCGAACAGGTGCATGTTATTACTTGTGCAGATGAACTGCAGGCGAAGACGTACCTACATCTTTTCTTATTTTATATATAGACAGGTCTATTCCGGTCTGATACCCCAAACTGATCCACCACTAGGTATTTGTTATTAAAATAAAATTCCGGTCTGATCCACCAAACTATTTATTTCCATTCCGGTCGGATCCACCGTGGTTGTGTTTAGAAAGTAAGGATAACAAAAAAAACATATTAAAGACAAAATCACTCTTCATGTTAATTCAATCATAACCAAATACATAGTAGTTTGCATACCAGACGAATGTTTATCAACAGTTTTCTCAAACATAGTACAGTTTGCAAACGGATATATATTTATAAACAGTTTTCATGTTCAACCTAACTAACCTACCTAGTTTTATAGGCGCAATTCTATCAAAAATAGTAGTTCTTGTCTGTTTGCAGACTATTATGTTTCATAGAATTGCGCCTAAAAACTAGGTAGGTTAATTAGGTTGAACATGAAAATTGTTTATATACAAATGTTTGTTACTTAATATTAAATCAACTTTTTTTTTTGTATTCGAGCACTACCACATAGTGTTAAGAAATTGGAGAGGATCCTACCGGAATAGGAATTTGATTAAATATTTCAATTTTGTAACGATCCACTAATAAAGGGATCAGACCGGAATAAAAACTAAATATTAAATAAAACTGATCCACCAGTGGATCTCTTCAGTGGATCGGTCCGGAATAAACCGCTTTGCACGCGTGGTCATTTCTCTAGGTTAAAAGTACTCTATGTGCTATTCCAGAACCTAAAATACCAATATACCAACATTTGATCGAAATTCCATGAGCCGTCAAAAATATTTTTATCGATTACTCGGCTTCTACCGATCGGATTGAGATACCAAGTACCCCAGTTTTTAAGTCAAACCCTAAACTTTCCAACAGTGAATCGCAATCGGTTTTGTACTTTTTACGTGGTGCGCGAACAAACATACAGACAAACAAACTAAGAAACAGACCGACACGATTTTTACAAATGTGTCTACAAAATATTCTTGTATTTAGCTAATTTTAGGGTACTTAAAATTAGTTAAATACAAGAATATTTTGCCTAGAACCTAGATCATTTTTTTAAATTATTTTCTTTGTACAGACGTTATCGTTCCTATTGCTTTATTATAAGTATAGATATATAAGACTACCATTATCTATGACTAGTGAATCGCGCCGGCTTCGCACGTGCATAGAATAAATATTAGTACAAGTAACTAAGGTTTTCTCTAAATATTTCATTATATACAACATTTCGATTCTAGCAGTGTTTTGATTGCCTAATTTGAACATAAAAACGGTTATTGTAATTACCTATAATTACAAGTAGGTATATAGCCTCGCGGACTTAGAATTAGTTATTCTAAGCTCGCACACTTTTTTGTGGGCAATGATGAGAACTCTAACGATGTAGTACATTATTATGTACCATCAATAGTTTTCGCAGCGCACGCCAATTATTAAATATTCTTCCTGACTATGGGAAAAATAGTTTAGGCCAATATGTAGTAACTAGCTTTCCCACCCGCCACTTCGTCCGCGCGGACTACAGTTTTTCGCAAAAAAGCATCCTATGTTCTTATAGGATATTAAAAACCAATGCAAAAGTAGGTATATACCACCAATGCTCTTGATGTTTTTTGACAGACTTGTTATTTCGTTTCCATTCCAACCGTTCCTTACAGCGAGTAACCAATATTTTCCAGTTTTCCCGTGGAAACTTACAATTTTTTGGTATAAAAAAGTTTCCTATGTTTTATTCCAGGGTATAAGCTAACTCCAATCCAAATTTCATCAAAATCCGTCAAGTAGAAATCGCGTGTGAGCTCCCCAAACAAACAAACAGACAACGTTTCACTTTTATATATTGTTATGGATTCATGTTCTAATATCTCAATCTACTGATGAACTTGTCAAATTTGTACTCTTCATATTCGTCAAGAATATTGTCCCAACCTCAGACTAAATATTACTAAAATATTTAGTGTTAGGTCCCAATCCCAACCCAGTCATTATGAGAGCATTGCATTGACAAAGCTAGATCTACATTAATATTATAAAGAGTTTTTTTTTTGTAATTGTATTTTAGTATGTTTGTTTGTAATAAATAAACTTAGAAAATATTGAGCCGATTTAAAAAAACTTTCACTTATAGTAAGGTACATGGGTGTGGTGAGTGTGGTGTATTAAAAGAGAGGCCTATACCCAGCATTGGGTCGAGAAAGGCTGTGGATGATGATGATGAACACGGGCAATAATTTGTTTTTTTTTTAAATTAGAAATGCCTACCCAAATTACAATAATGTAACTCAAGGTATCGAAAATACAGAACAGAATGATATGTTGCCATGGAAACGAAATAATAATAAGTTTGTCAAGTACGTGAGTAATAATGCAGTTGTCTATGGTCCAAAATTAACACGATCGTTGCTGGCAAAAATTTTGATTTACTCTTACTGGCGTTTTTTTTAGGTTACGGCCGGTATATCTATACTTATAATAAAGCAATAGGAACGAAAAAGTCTGTACAAAGTAGATTAAAATAGAAATGGTCTAGGGTAATACATAAAATAATTTACTGAACAAGAATATAACATTAAAAAAAACGTGTCTGTCTATTTGTCTGTCTGTATGTTTATTCGCGCATCACGTAAAAAATACTGGACCGATTGCGATGCGGTTTTCAGTGATGGATAGCTTATGCTTTGACTTAAAAACTGGGGTACTTTATATCTCAATCCGAAGCAGCTGAGCAATCGATATAAATATTTTTCACGGCTGAAGGATTTTTGATCAAATGTTGGTAAATTAGTATTTTAGGTCCTGGAATAGCACAAAGAGTACTTTTAACCCACAGAAATGACCACGCGTGCGAAGCCGCGGGCATCAGCTAGTTTATGCTAAAAGTAAGAAAAATGCCGCGATGTGAGCGCTACCCGTGCGAAGCCGGGGCATGTCACTAGTCTATGATGTTTTTCGTTACTAAATTATTCTTAGTATATTTGTAGAGATGAGTTGTATTCTATGAGAAATGTGTACGTATTATGATATTACTTTTTGTATGTAATTGGATTGCAATACAGTTATTTTCGTAATAAATTTTAGCCAATAGGACAGACTATACAATAATACGACGCCAATAGTGCGCATAATGATCAGGCAACAGAAGCCATTGCATAATATGCACATACACATATGGTATTCTATCTCATCAATATTCGTGAATGCACATGTTTCAATAAGACCAATAGTTTTTTATTTCAATATTCTTAGCCTAATATTGATATCCATACCTATATATAAAAATGTAACGTTGTCTGTTTGTTTGTTTGGGGAGCTTTCACGCGATAACGGCTGGCCGGATTTTGATGAAATTTGGAATGGAGATAGATATACCCTGGAATAAAACATAGGATACTTTTTATCCCGGAAAATTGAAAGATTCCCCGGGAAAACTGGAAAATGTTGATTACTCGCTGTAGGGCAGGGTTGCCATGGAAACGAAATTACAAGTCTGTCAAAAAATATCAAGAGCATTGGTGCTATACCTACTTTTGCATTGGTTTTTAATATCCTAGAAGAGCCTGGGATGCTTTTTTTCGCGATAAACAGTAGTCCGCGCGGACGAAGTTGCGGGCGGGAAAGCTAGTTTGTCATACATAATAGGTTAACATTCCAATCTCCTTCAAAACATTTCTTGCATAATATTGTTTATCTGCAGTCCGGAATACGAACAAGACAATGTTTACAATGCTTCGACATGCTGTCGAATTGGATTTGATACGTATTTGACCAACGTCATACATTTGCATGATAATCGCATATTAATGTTATGTATTTTTTAGGATACATGTCAGTGTTATTTGGCTATTGCCTTTGACCATACCTAACTGGCTCAGCAAATCAATATTTTAAAGACATGCATAGTAGCGTCTCTTTTCCTAAAGCGTTGAATTTAATGTTTTGGTATCTTGCGAGTTGTTTATATGACTGGTTGATATGACCGAAAATTTAATTTCACGTAGCGTGACTCTTATATAGTAATATCTAGTATTTTATGTATGCAGTACTATCCATTCACAGATGAAAATTATGTTATTAATGGTAGAATTATTCGTGGTAGTCGTCTGTAGGAATCTGTCTGGGGCCTGTGGAGATGTAGGTACCATTTTTTTTACTGCTTCATTAAATACTAGCTGTACCGCGGCTTCACACGCTTGGTTATTTATCTGAGTTAAAAGTAATCTATGTACTATTCTAAGACCAAAAATATCAAGATATCAACATTTGATCAAAATTCCTTCAGCCGTCAAAAAGTTTTTATCGATTGCTCGGCTTCTACTTACCTTGTTGAGATACCAAGTATACCAGTGTTTAAGTCAAACACTAAGCTATCCAACAGTGTAAACCGCATTGCAATCGGTCCAGTAGTTTTTACGTAATGCGCGAGCAAACAGACAAACATACAGACATGAATTTTAAAAATGTTAAAGAATATAACATTTTTAAAATTAGTAGTTCAGTAGCTTATTTAAGGTACCCCAGACCATTTTTTTTCTATTTATCTTCTCTGTACAGACTTTTTCGTACCTATTGCTTTATTATAAGTATAGAATAAATTCGTCCGGTAAGTATAGCTACTAGCTACAAGGTGTTATGTTCCGATTTGAGGTTCATACTATCAATATACTGAAGGATATGATACGAATTTCATCACAGAACTGTTCGGAAGTAAAGTACTTCCGGAGAATCAGATCGACGGATATAAAATCAATACATGCAGTTAAATCCCTCTGCAGTTCACATCTCGAGGCTCCCAGTTGTTTCACTTAAAATAGAACTCAATAGTTCACAAACTAGCCAACCAAGTTACGCGTTCGACTAGTCATTTATTTACGGTGCTGACCTCATGCATTTTGTCCTATTTCCAATCGCTCACACTCGTAGGTGTGGCTTGGGGAAATTATTGTGGAAATTGTTTGAAATTTTCATATCACACACGATCCATACATTGCGCTAGGTCCTAGAGTGTTTCAGGGCTAGTACCTATCACCTATTACTATATTAAAATCTTTATAGAGAACAGTTTACGTAGGTATTGTCCCTTTTAACCCCGGGATTACGAAAAGACCGAAATTGTCACGCAAATGCGTCATTAAAATCCTTCCAACATATCCCATTCCGCGTATAAAAGGATTTCTGTGTATGTTACCTATATTATATGATTGAATGTTTTGCCCGCTTTCTCGATCTAAGAGGAATTAACCCGCATTTAGTTGGTCAAAACTTTGAGCCGCTTTGAACGTTTTCAACACTTTTGTAATTTTTGTTATTAACGATCCTTTCCAAACAGAATGAAAAACGTCTACATTCTACGGAATTGAGTAGCTTTTCCTATGTCAAATTTAACTATAATTACAATATAAATAATAGTATGTCATCTAAACATTCAAACGAACGGTGATCGAAAACATTTGAGAACGTAAATTTCGCCCACAAATGTCCAAACCGAACGGCAAATGTGATCATTTTTGTTCGCCCCAGATTAGGGTATTTTCCCATTTTAGGGCATACAATATTTTTGCGGTATCTTTGGGGAAACGAATTTTGTAAAAACAAAAATACATGCTTATTACATGGTTATTTTAATAAGCATTTTTATTTTCTAGTCTCATAACATTATGATTTTAATTAATCGATGAACATATATGGGAAAAGAAACAATTTGATTTAGGTATTTTAATTAAAAAAACACTTGATCTAAATCATGATTTAAATCAATCAACCCTGGTCAAAAGCATTATTTGGTGTGATAGATACCTAACTAGTGAATAAAATAGATTAGTAGAAGTAAGTCAAGTAAATGGAATCCGTAACTGTCCTATTTACTACTACAATAATTATTGTCAAGACAGTTTAACAGAACAAACAAACATAGTAAATATATTATGGGTAGGTTACATTACATTTGTTCACAATACCAATAAACAATACGTTTATTCGCGCATTATAAAGGAGACAAAGAAAATCAAAATTGCTTCGCGTATTCTGACAATAACAATGAAACCTGAAAAGAACACACTTCTGTTTACCCACTTGACTTCTTTCATACTTAACCTACTTTGTTGTGCTCTGTACGTGCATGTTACTGGCGCACTTGTTCATTGAACTGTACCTTCATTTGACACGGTCGTCTTGTTCAAGAGAAAATCGAGGTACGTACAGTAGTCGCTGCGCAAACTGCTGTTTTTCAGGCGCAATCCCAATGTTGAAGGTGAAGACAGCATTGTATAACTGCCTCGCTCACTGGCTTACTTTTTTGCATATTCTATCTCGCTCTTACTTTATGCTGTTTTATCCACACAGCAGTACCTGCGCAATCATTCACAGAGCCTAACTTCACAAACATATAGATTGGCTGCGAATACTGTGATAGCAGTTTACCGGGCATTACAGAAAACTGGTTATCATAACCGAAAAGCCTCCACATTTCACCACTTCTAATTATTAGTATTTTTCCATTGGAGCATATTTTTGGAATGTCAACAGCGACGGAGCACGTCGGAAGTGTACTCAGTTTATAGCCCGTCATAACCCCCGGCTGTTGATTGTTTCAGGGTGGGCTACAGGGTAGTCTGTTGACTGCCTGCGTAATAGAAACCAATCAAACAGATATAACTGCCTGATAGTGGTGAGTTCTGCGGTAAACAGTAAATTTAGTTGATGCAATGATGTGAGGAATTGCCTATTGGAAATTGTAGGTATGATGTCGTTTCTGTGTTATGAGTTAATTTCCGCTGTGGAAATGTACATTGCTAGGGTTTTGTTATTTGTGCCGTGTGTCGTGTTTTAGGATAATTTTGTCCAATTGCCGACATCATCAGCCTATACTTGTCCACTGCTGGACGTAGGCCTCTCTTAATGCACGCCACTGTGCTCGGTCTTCAGCTCTCTCCGCATCCAGTTTCTGCCAGCCGATTTTCGCATATCATCACTCCACCTGGCCCACAGGGCGTCCTACGCTACGTTTGCCTAAACGTGGTCTCCACTCGAGAACTGGTCTACCCCAGCGGTTATCGTTTTTTTCGGGATATGTGAACAGCCCACGTCCATTTCAGCTGGCTTATCCTTAGAGCTATGTACGTTACCTTGGTTCCCTGTCGGATCACTTCATTTATTAACAGAACAAACCAACTACTTTTTTTTTGTAACTGGAAAATTGTATCAACACGGGACCCTTATAGGATCTGTACCGTGTGAGCCGTGTCGTGTGACATATCAAATGAAAGGGCTTGTTGTGAAGGTCTAAATGTTTTGTATAATTTTAAAATTAATAGTTTTAAAGTTATTTTCTTATAGATATAACGGAAAATCAGTATTGTAAGATGATAATATTATATTCATCGTAACGAACTCTTTCCATACAAGTTCACTTGCACTTGTCCTTTTTTTTTATTATTCCTATATTATGATAATCTAGTTTTATCCTTATACATTCTCAAGCCTCATTTGTCATTCAGTTTGTTTGTATGGATTAGTACCTACAGTTGATTCTTTACCTTGTCCTATTTCTTACCTTTCACAAACTTACCTTTGTCGTCTGGCTGTCTTTGTGCGTAATGGATTAACTAATTCCACTTCTGTCGTATTGACAAAAGGCTATCTTCTTTTCCACGTGTATGTGGATATCACCTACTCAATTTTAATAAAGCAGTAAGTACCAAAAAGTATTAAAATAAGCTTTTTAAAAGTCTTGTCTGTCTGTTTGTTCACGCGTCACGTAAAAACTACTGGACCGATTGCGATGCGAATTCACTGCTGAATAGCTTAGGATTGGACTTAAAAACTGTTGTACTTGGTATCTCAATTCGATGAGAGAGATAATTTTTCAGCAAACTATGAGTTTGTCTTTACTTGCTATTTTTGTAGCGTCGAAAAATTCCGCAATTATAATTAATGTCAGAAAGTGTCCGTGCGGAATTCTCCAACATATTTCGCGCAACAAGGTCCCTTTATTTACCCGCTTCAGTGATAATGAGATAAAGCGAGCCAACTGACCCGGTGATAAGGAGTGGCTTTAGAGATCGCGGGAGATTACGATCATGTGTTGGATAGTTTCCGCGTTCTTATCGTACAAGGACATTCAAGACACAACAACAACTTACAATTACTTTCAATCCCGGTCGCAAATCCTAAGACAGGATTTAAAGATCACTTTGCAAAAGGACACGAGGAGTCGAGAACACATGTCGCAGGTCATCCCTAAAATATGTCAAGGAAGAAACATAGTGGAAAGAAAATAATCTCTACATAGTATAAAACAAAGTCGCTTTCAGCGTCTGTCTATCTGTCTGTTTAGCCGCTAACTACTCCTGAACGCAATGGTTTTGATGCGATTTTCACCATCAGATTGATTGATTGATTTTTGATTCCCAAATATTGTTGAAGGATTATCTTGATTTAATAATTTTAGTTTAATAACTTGACAAATAATTTTGTTGTCTTATTATATTTTTAAATAATTATAATTTTTCACGGAGGGTTTATATATAAAACAAATCCTAATTAATTTGTACCTAATAATTGTTATGTATGTAGAATAATTATTTTTTGTCAAAAAAGTGAACAACCGACTTCAAACTCTCGTACTTCGCGAACGCTCGAACCAAATTTTTCTTATTATTGGAACTGGTTAAAAAACTACCGAACTGATTTTGATAAAATTTCTATGGGACCAATCTGGTATATCCTTGCAAACAAAAAAATAATTTTCGAAATCGGTTGACAAATCACGGAGTTCTAAGGTAATAAAAACAAAAATTTGGTCGAATTGAGAACCTCCTCCTTTCTGAAGTCGGTTAAAAAGAACAATATTCTGCAACCAAATCGCCGAAAAATAAATTTACATGGCTGACAGGCTAAACCTTAAGAGATACATAAAAATTATGTACTAGAAAATTGTTCTAAAATCCTAGAGAAAATCTCTATCTGTTAGGTTAACTCACAGTATCCATATCTTTTATTACAAAATATATTTATAATTGCGTTACTTGCGGCGTTATTTTGTAGAGTTTTTGTGCTAACCCGTATTAATCCTTTTCAAATTCAATAACAGTAATCTTCTTATTTCATGTACCTATATACATTTTGCATTTTACACCATACTTTTTGACGAGTTGTTTGAGTGTTATGCCGATGTATTTGATAAGCGAATTCTGCGCGACCTATTCTTCTTACTTACTATTAGTTTATTCTGTGGTGTAATAGCGCAGAGGAGCGCGGCACGTGGGGGCAGGCCGCGGGAGTGTGTGGTTAATGTAACGTTTTGAACAAATAAACGGAGACCCTTAGATAACCGTGCGAAGGTGACGCTATTACCATGGTAGTGATGGTGGTAACGTCAGCATACTTATTATAAAAGAAAGTCACCGAACGCGTCTGTCTATCTGTCCACAAATATCTCAGATAATACTTAACCGATTTTATTCCGGTTTTCACTTAGGCGTAGGTTGATTAAAGTGGAAGGTTTTAAAGTAATTCGTAAGTATTTTGTATTAAATTGAGTCAGTGTAGGGCGAATTATCTCAACGAAGTCGGAAAAAACAGCCACCCGATTGTTTTTTTGCGTACGCTGCGTATACCATAAGTGTTATTAAAGTCCGCGACACCATATGTGTATGTATTATAGAAAGCTCAGTATTTACTATTTTCAGTAACAAAATATATTTTTTATTGTCACTTTCTTGTTTGTAGTTCCGGATGGAATCTTGCACCTCAAATTTCAAGCACTTCCCGATTAGCTATCCAACTGGAACTTTCGGGATACCTCACAACTCCATTAAAAGCAATTTAAAAAAAGAAGGTTTTTTGATTAGATTTTTAATCTAAATTTTGTGCTTGTTTTTTTTCAACTTTCTAAGTTCTGCGTTAAACTGTATTAATCACAACACATCATCATCATCTGTATACAGTAATATTTCTCATTATATGTAGGTAGATCAATTTTGCGTTTTACATTATACTTTTGTGACAAGTAGTTTAAAAAAATATTACGATGTTTTTGATTAGCGGATTTAAAATTTCTTCTGAACCCGTTCTTCGTTCCTACTATTAGTTTATTCTGTGGTGTAATAGTGCTGACGCTCTAGTACCAGGAGCCGCAAGCGCATGACTGTGGTCAATGTAACGGTTTGCACAAATAAATATTTAGAACCCGTGCGAAACCAGGAAGAAGAATGAAAGCAGGAGGTTTTTTATTAGGTTTGTTTTTATTACTGATACTAACTTTTATTCATCCACTGAAACAATACATTTTAATGTAGGTATGTCTCCAGTCTCCAAAGAAGCAACAAGTCAATGCAACAATCCGACAAACTACAAGCCATCGAAATGAGTATGTTCAGGTGGTCCGCCGAAGTCTAGTACTATTATAATTATTAGATGTATATATAAAAATATGTATTGTAATTGTATTTATTTATTGTATGTAAGTAGGTATTGTAAATTATTTAGTTTTTTATGCCTATTTATAGTCCAAATCTTAATTTCACACAATATATTTCTATATTGCTACACCACCGTCCTTGTTATTCAATCATTTCTATCCATCCAAAGGTTGTCTGAAAGAGATCGCTTTTAGCGATAAGACCGCCCATTGTACCTACAATCGAAGTGTTTTCCTATGTCTGTATCATTTTATTTTTTTGGTGTCAATAAAGAGTTAATCTATAATATAATATCAGACAGATAAATCAGCATAGACACGAATACGTATGATGGTACGGCCTTGCCATGAGGAGGCAAGTCAAGAAAACTTATGGTACGACAAGAAAAGTGCTTGAACTTTATGACATAAAACCAAAAATCGCAAAAGATCACACAATTTACATGGATGTTTGTAATTAAGAGAGAAATGTACAATATCGAGATAAACCAAGGACGACCCAGAAAAGACACCTCTGGAGACGGACGATTAGGAGAACCGACCCCAAATAAAATGGAACAAGGCCAGACGAAGAAGGTCTCCGACTCTCCAGTCTACAATTTTGATTTGTTTAACTCGTTTTTATTTTCTTAACTATATAGTCTACTAAAATGTAAAGAAAGTTGATATCAAGGACGAAGACTAATCTTATCAGTTTTCCTATAAGTGCACAGTTGTTTCGCATAATAGGTATCAGGCCACGTGCACAGACAGATCTGTCATTGTTTTGTTAACTGGCTACCTACAATGTTAATCAGATATCTGCAGTAATTAGTGTAGTTATCGTGACCGTTGATCGTAAATTGACGTTGATTATTACGTATTATTTCTTGTAAATTTTTGAGAAATCCCCAGATAATTTAAAAGAACAGCTACGAGTTTATCGACGCTGTAGTAGTACTGAGTATTATTTATTATGTGGTAGGCAAAAATAACGGGTGGGGCTGTGTCGGGGCACACGGCCGTTTGTTTGCCGTGAAAAGACTTCGCCACGTACAATTTGATCCGGTCCGTTGTGAGCTCCAGCACTTATTTTTTCAACAAAGTGCCTTTATTTTTGTATGGACTTTCCGGGCGCTGCAGACAATTATGTTATTTTTACTTATTATCCACCCCGTATTTTTAAATGTCGAGTAGGGTACTCTTAAGTAGACCCTTTGTATATTTTTTTCATTTTGATTTGAATTTTCTCAACGAAGATCTTTACAGCAACACCCGAATCAATACGCAACCTTATCTGTATAGCGAGTGAAACCGTATTAAAGATCAAAAAAACATCCATTTTGCTGGTTTTGCTCTGTGCGTCCTGCCCCACCCCCTCTGCTGTTTGTAAAAAATGTAATATTACATAATTGAGCTGATAAAAATACACCAAAATTAGATCTCTGGAGCTTATATTTTCAGTTTTAAAAGCGAGACGACATAACCCTTTTCGTGACGGTCCACTTTTAATCATGGTATGTATCGGAGTGATTTTAAAGACGTTAACGGTACAAGTACATGTAGTCTAAAGTTTCCTTTCTGGAAATCATAATTTAAGTCAGTTGTGACGCGTCGCGACCGTCTAAAGGACTTCGATGCGAGTTCACACGATGATATATATATGTATTTATTTGCATAGAGATTCTGGGATGGGAGTCTTGTTAGTAGAGGTATAAATAAAAGAAAATAGAAGTTGTGCCTACATATTTTATCATCCACGTGAGTAGATCAGCGGTGAATTAGTAATAGTAAAAAATAAGTAGGCAAATATTATATAGCTTTTGTTTTTGATTAGATAATTTACTCAAGGTAATGATAATGAACTTAACTTCCTATTATTTTGAAAGATTGCTTTGATTGATAATAAATATTGCGCATTGTTTTGTAACCGCTAAATGATATTTATATTAGGCCAGTTTTTTCTCACTGGTAACAGCTGTTAGTGCCTTCAATCAATATCTGATAATTATCGATCCTATATCACAGAATAAATAATAGTACTACGTACCTATATTCAAAATATTAAGGCGCTACTACATCCCAGAAACTGATCTGTACTTACAATAAAGCAATAAGCACGAAAAAGTCTATATATATATATATATATAGACTTTTACGACTTTTTTTTTATATATATATATATATATATATATATATACACAAAGAAGATAATAAAAAAATATGTCCAGGGTTCTTAAAATAAGCTACATAACATTTTATAAAATCGTGTCTGTCTGTATGTTTGTTCGCGCATCACGTAAAAATTACTGGACCGATTGCAATGTGGTTTTCACTGTTGAATAGGTTAGAGGTAAACTGAAAAACTAGGGTACTTGATATCACAATCCGATGAGTAGAAGCCGAGCAATCGGTAAAAATCTTTTTCAAATTTATTGGTATTTTAGGGCTTGGAATAACACATAGTGTACCTTTAACCTAAAGAACTGACCACGCGTGCGAAGCCGCGTTTACAGCTATTAACTAAATAAATACATGATCATTGAACTGTACGGAAATATGTAAATACAGACTGTTTTCAATTAGAAATGTGGAACGTGGCGTGGGGTTGATTGCTGGTACAATTCCATCCGTGTAGGTACCTAATTGTATTTGGAGCTACCGTATTCAAGGGTTGTGTCGTGTAGTTTAGTTTGTGGTTTAGTTGTTTGAGTGGAGTTAGGAGGGCCATGCGAAGCTTTTTAGCGAATTATGCGGACACGTAGTTAGGTTAGGTACTAAGTATTTTATTTGACGAATTCTAGAACTTCTTTTTTGTACTGCTTTTGTCGTGTTTGGTTTATATAACTAACTGTGACTGTGATAATTATAATTATAATATGGAGATTGATGATTAAAAATGGTTTAGACGCTTAATGATTCGCAAACTACAAAAAAAAAACTCCAAGCTAGAAGGTAACCCCAGTATCGCGGGAGATACACTGGGATGATTTTCATGGGCCTTGGGCCTTAGTACATGCCAATATCGTTTGTCCAATGTTTTCTGGGACACATTACCTTTATTAGTTACTAGCTTTCGCCCGCGACACCGCCCGCGCGGACTTCAGTTTATCGCGAAATAAAAACATCGATTTTAAAAACCAATGCAAAAATATAGCACCAACGCTCTTGATGCTATCTTGATTTATTATTTCGTTTCCATGGCAACCGTTCCTAACAGCGAGTAATCAACATTTTCCAGTTTTCAGATAAAAAGTATCTTATAAGCTATCTCCTTTCCAAATTTCTTCAAAATCCGTCCAGCCGTTATCGCATGAAAGCTCCCCAAACAAACAAACAAACAGACAACGTTTCACTTTGGTGTGGATATTCAAGTGTTGTCTTTGCCCCGTTTGAATTCATTGAATTCGCCCTCTTGTAGAATGCAGCGGCACCCTGAAACTAAAACTAAAATAATCGCTTAAACAACCTGTAGACCACAAAACATCGACAGGTTGTTTAAGCGATTATTATTTTATGGCAACGTACCCAAAAAATTGCACTGCGGCTGACCGGGTTTCCACGCTATATAGCGAGGCTAATTCTTTGCCATAAGTACAGGCCGGCATTTGGTCACGAGCGGATTCCACAAGCCGGCTAAATATTTAAAGATTTCATAGGCATCCGGTCCCCACACCCCAAGTGTCTAACGTCTCCACGCTAAGACGCATCTCCTAAGATGATATATCCAACAGACATCAGTGTATATTGAGTATTAGTGACAAACTCACAAATCTTGTCGAAAGATTTTAATTGATTATTTCATGCAATAGAATCAATTACAAACTGTTTATTTCATGGTTGAGAACTTCGTGGCCAGAAATAACCGAACCAAAACAAGTAACCTTCACACCTTCGCGTCGAGTAAACCAAACAATAAGGTCAGTCAGCCTTGCGTCCGTCCTTCCATCGCACCATAACAAGAAGATCACCGATAAACAAGATTTTTACAAATATTTAAACACTTTCACGTTAAGTTCAGTAGTACACCATTTTTTATATTCTAGTCTTTTACTCTCCTTTCCTCACGCCTTCCACGTGTTCCACCTTGAAAGTATGTGTTTTTGTAGGTACCTATGTTTCTAATTCTACTAAAAACCTACCTAGTAATTAGTTTTTATAATGCTGCAAATGTGTCTATTGGTGGTCTTGACCCATCTCGATCCTAACGCTTTATACGTATCTATCTTTACTTGTTAGTTCGCTTGCGTACTTATTTCTTTGCCACCTCAAAGGAGTACCTAATTACAGTGTTCTCTGTTATAGGGTTAGGTACCTAAGAACTGATGAAACCGTCTTAAACCCATTTGGAACGACTCGCAATTTGCTTATCGTCTACTGATACGAAAAAATATGTACAAGGGCAACATTAACATTATTTAAATATACTGCACATTGGTGCACATGCATCGCCGACTTTAAATTTACAAGTGAATAAATGAAAAGCAGAACCGCTTTGCATTGAATAAAAATAGACAATAGGTATAAATTAAGTTCAGTAATAAATGGCTTATGCACACAGGTGCTTATACACACCTAATCACAGTACTAACACATAAACACTGAATATCTGTACACATCTTTACACAGATATGCAGAAAAAAGATCTCTGTGACCTTTAATTAGATATATGCTGTGACTGTATTTGTAAATATGATCTATCCATACCAATATATAAAAGTGAAACGTTGTCTGTTTGTTTGTTTTTCTGGGGAGATTTAACGAGATAACGACTGGACGGATTTTGATGAAATTTGGAATGGAGATAGCTTATACCCTGGCATAAAACATGGGACACATTTTATCTGGAAAATTGTAAGTTTCCACGGGAAAACTGGAAAATATCGATTACTCGCTGTAAGGAACGTTTGCCATGGAAACGAAATAACGAGTCTATCAAAAAAACATCTAGAGCGTAGGTGCTATACCTACTTTTGCATTGGTTTTTAATATCCTATATAACATGTTTTTTTCGCGATAAACGGTACTCTGCGCGGACGAAGTCGCGGGTGATAGCCAGTGCAAAATAAAAGCTATAGATATTCAACAGCAAGCGTTAAACAAATTGTTTGGAAAAATATAATTTGACCCTCAGTTCCCTTACTAGGTAGTTCCCAGTACTAGGTTTTTAATCTGTGACGAAGTGTTTAAGTGTTCTGTTGAGCAGGTCTAATATTTGAGAGAAAAAAAGTTGCTCTAACGCCTTGATCTATCTCTAATGTGTTTGAGATGACAATATTTACGTCAGCTTGCCATAAAAACATTTGCAAGAAGTGTTAGATACTATTGTACAGTCGAAGAATTTATAAAATCGACCACGTGACATGGAAAAAACAAAGCTGCCAAGCTAAGGACAAGATAATATATGCCCGATGTAAAATGCATACAGAACAGGAAACAGACGAAGTCGAGTCTCCTAATTCCTAAAGACAAGTGCTCGTTTATCAGTGACTAACATACCTATTCCTTTTAAAACTGTTAATAGTAGTTTAGGAAACGGTTGCATAATGAGGGGAATTAAAACACGAGAGTGAGTTTCTTTTAATAGTTAGGTTACAGGTTTTAGTCACTCGCGTATTTTAGTACCTTGTTATGTGCCGTTTCATACACTAACCATAGAATAAATAATAGTACAAGTACTGATATAATAATAGTGACACTACTTTATCTACACTCATGCAATAGGAAATTACTTTTAATGAAAAAAAAAAAGTCGTAATATTTTCTTAATTATGATCGTAAAAGCTCGTTCGTCATGTTCGTTGCTGTTCTGTGATGTCAGGTGGAGTCAAATTCTCCTCACGAACACTGTTTTCACATGTTTAACATATCTTCGTCACATTTTTAATCAGGATAAAACATATGATCAATAAAAAAACACTTACTTAAATTGGTTAGGTACTAATGTAAAGTAAATTATGGCGCCAAATTTCAGTCCACGGCGAATTCGCGCGCCTACGGTAATAGCACGCGCCGCCATAGATAATAAATATCGAAAACCCTCGTAGGTTCGGAGCAGACCGGTGCTTTAATGGGAAAAAATAATGATAACATCGTTTAGTTCAAAAAGCAGTGTTATAATTATTTTTTCTTATTAGAGACGTACCGTGCGTAATGTATGTCATTATGCCACCATTTTTGAGTTCATAATCCGGACATTACATATGAGTGAATATAAAGTCTTCTAATTACCTATATGAATTCCCTCTCAGTATGAGTATGTACAGCATGAAAATATTTCACAGACCCATTTACATAGATAACCATTACACTGGTAACAAGACAGCGTGTACTATTAATACTCGTAGCTGCTGCTTTTCTTTTTCATATTTTCATATTGGAATATTTCAAATTTCAAATGTGTTCTATCAATATATTTTGAATTTTAAATGTGTTCCATCAATATATTTTTGAACAGAATATTAAATTAAGCCCCCCACTTATTGGATTTTGGTTTTGTGTCATCATTAAATTGTATATATGATCAGCTGCTAATATAATGACTAAATTATGTATGCAAATTCAAAAAGTTAGTGTATGTATTTAAAACCGGTATTTAATATATTATTTCGTGACTAGGATACATTTTATATAAATACTGAAAGGAGTGTCCCGTGACTAATCAATTTAAAATTTTTCAACATTAATAAATATTAGCAGTAATAATGGGCATTGTAAGTTTCTCTTCGAATAATTTATCTAAAGTTTTAATGTCCTATTTTTTATGTTCTTTCTTCAATCTTATGGTTGAACAGAGGTTTGCACTTTGCAGTGCACTGTATATCACTAGAGTTATTAGGTACAGGTTTATTTCACCAACGTATCTTATCGAAATCCCCTGGGGGATCCATGACAAAGTCGCTATTTCACCAGGATACTTGGGAAAATGTAACAGTGATACTTCCTATTCCCATAGGATCTTCTTTTTGGGATGGTTCCATGATACTCACAATTATTAATTTTAAGAGATTCCTTTAAAAAAAACCAACATATAATCATCAGCTTATACTTGTCCACTGCTGGACATAGGCCTCTCCCAATGCACGCCACTCGATCTTCAGCTCTGAATGCGTTTAGCGAGCATGCTACTTGATTTGTCGAAGTGCGTACGAGCAAATGTACATTCGGAGAGCATGCTGTAAATGAACATACTATACTATCTAGTAGCAAACTAGCATGCTATTCTAATATCATGTGTATTCCATGAGCAAATTGTTAAAATTGCTGGTCGTCAATCTATACCTTCAAACCGCTTATGTCATTAATTATTTCCACATTTTAATACGTAAAGGCTGTGGTAAAGGCGAGAGCGTGACATTCCATTGATTGAAATCAAGGTTATGAGCGTTAGATCCGAGTTTTGTTTGTATTGGACTGAGCGAATCTACCTACATTACCCAATCTTACTATAAACACAACAGATATTGTTCGGTATTCATCGATGAGATGATCTCACCTAGTTCAACTCTTGTTTTGATTTAACACAACCACGTGTTGATTTAGGAATAAGTCAAATACAATTTGGTTGAGTATCAGGTACATAACGTTACACATCCACGGAAGTGTCCTTTGTTTTTAACCACCGAACTCGATAAGAGAGGGGTGTTATAAGTTTAGGGTGTGTATAATTATATGTATGTATCATTGTATGTACCCGTGTAACGAATGAACATATTTTAATGCTTTTTTGCATTATTTTTTTCTGTTTGAAAGCTGATGTGATCGAGATGCTTCTTATAGCTTGCTTTAATGGGGTGTCGGGGTTAAATATATTTTTAATGTCTGCTTGTTCAAATAATACAGACAACCAGGTACTGTATGTATTCGTATGTATTTAGAATTGGACGCACTTTGATAAGTTACAACTGTTATTAAAGGGGACGCAGAGCTGTGGAGAGTGATAGTTGAGCCCCTTTTCCATTTCCCAAAGGGATTACTTCCACCGTCTAGCCAAGTGTCCTGTTTGGGACGCAGACCTGTGGAGAGTGATAGTTTAGCCCATTTTCCATTTCGCAAACATATATAAGCCAAATAGGACGATAGACAAGACACTTGGCAATACGGTGGCAATAAGGGAGCGGTGGCTAAGAGGAGCGTAACTTTCACGCGATAGTCCACCAGCACGATGGTCGGACGATGTTAGGCATGTAGTAATAAATGGTTGACATATCTTGCCAAAGGCCGGAATCCCGGAATCAACGTGCGCTGAACAGTGAAAAAAACTTCTTTTTTTCTAATGGAATGAAATGAATGGATGTCGAATAGATTAAAGTCATAAGAATCAGAATTAAATTGAATATACTAAGAATTGAGTCACATACTCATCTGAGCCGGAGGGTACGGTAGTATCCTGGCCATTCTCGAATATCAAATTACACCTTTCTCCTTTCGCGTAGAGAGCAATGAGCATAATAAGCCGGGCAGAAACATGTTTGTCCCATCCGATATCAAATTATTTTCGTTAGAAAAATAATGCGCCTTAGTTTTCTGTATATTGTCTGCTCCAAACTCAAGACCAAGGGCGTGTACTCATAATTATTCTGTACCAGAGGACCAAATACGCCGTTCCGCATCCGGTACCGACTAGCTAAGCCGAACAGTGTCAGGCAATACATTTTCATTAAGGAAGTTACATAGGAAACTCTTCACTCCTCATTTTTATTCTCGACCAATCGTTGACCGTTCGAAAAACAATTTTAAATTCAGAACACGTTTTCGTTTTTATTACTTCACATTTGACAGAGACTAAATAAAATAACAAAAGTTATAGGTATTCAATGACAAAAGGTTGGTGTGTGACTGACATTTTTGGATAACTGCATTGTGTTGAACAAATGTATTCAATTCAAAGAGGTATTGAACTTGAGGTTTATGTATTTTGTGCTTGAAGTACGCTTCGATTTTGATTATTGACATCCATAATACAAAATATTATGTTGGTATGGGTTGACCAAGGAAGTTCTATGTATTTAGTATATAGAACTTCCTTGGGGTTCTATGTATTAGGACATACGGATTATAAATTTTTGGTATCATTAATTATTGATCTTGGCACGTAGTGTTTGTATACTCTTTGGCAGTAAATGTACAGGTGGACGATGTTATTGTCGATATTATTGGTTGTAGAGCTGTGAAACGCCATCTAGTTTTCAGTATCTCTTGGTAAGCAGGTACTCTAAATTGATCGATAAAAAACGGTAATTTTGAATATTCGAGCCAGTCCGGTCCACTGCAGGTGTTTGTATAATGGAGATCAGTGATATCGAGATTCTGATGGTTAGAAAGAAACTGGTATCCATAAGATTAGAGTGAAGGATGCTCTGATTAGAAGAAAAAGGGATGGATGAAACAGAATATTACTACTGGCTCTGTGAGCTGTAGACCTCGCCACACCTCGCGCCAATAAACTTTTTTGTAAACAATCTAGCGGTGCACAGTAGCGCCATCTAGTTACCTTATTGTAAAACTAACATTAAAAACCAAGGTGCTCCATCAATCCTTAATCAAGGGCTGATTCCACTGGTAGAAATCTAAAAGTGAGAAATTTACTGCATTTTGAGGAGCTATTCTGCTCATCACGCCGAAGACCCTCATCAGATCTTCACCAAATTTTTGTGAGACCAATTTCAAGTTACTACCTTTTAAATGAAAAAGGAGCCATCTAATTTGGAATTAATATGGCGGAGATATTCAGTAGTCCCCTTTTTACCCTTTTTTGGGGAAAAGTATCCCTCCAATTAAAAATCCCCGATGTCTAAAAAAATCTAAAAATTCCCTTAACAAGTATACCAAGTTTCGTCTTGGTCGGTAGAGAAATGCGACCTGTAGAGAACAGCCGGAAATCCGGACTGACATCAGGACAGACATCCGGACATACGAAAGAATTTTTGCCGAAGCTGAAACTGAGACGCTTCGCTCTCGCTTGGTTCTCGCACGGTCCAATAATTAAGACCAGGCTCTGCTTTTTAAGGATTTTTTGCATAAATATGCTGGGTCAACCACAAACCTGATAAATGTGAAACATAACATACATGTTTTTGAGATCTTTATCTCTCTAAGACTAAGACAAAAACATGATTAACAAAATTTCATTCGATACATTTTCTTATCAAAAATTCCGTTATTTTCGGTAATGTTTACATTTTTCTACTCAGCGGGTTAAGTTTTATCTCTAAAATAAATCTCACAGCAACAAAATATAGTTTATTATCTAAAGGCTTAGACAAAATTTACCTAACTAAATTATTAGCCTGCCAATAAAATAAATAACTTTTGAGACATATGTCATTTAATACCGAGCTAAATTGTGTGTTCAAACAGCGCTCGCGATATTCAACCTTGTTACGCAGTCACTTCAGTGCTTATTGCGGGTAACGGGTGGCAGAGTGTAGGAGGGGAGGTGGCAGGGGAGAGGGGAGTGGGAAAATGTTACCTTGGAGCCTGGCCTTAAACGGGACTTAATCGCGCTGAAAACTTATTTTATTTAAGTCTTCTCTTCGATACCACGACCAATGCAAAGTGATTGAAACGTGGAGGTAAATAAAATAAAATGTTTAATTAATAAGTCCCGTTTAAATATTTAACTAACTGCATTTTACTACGTACTCTAGACAAGCTTTTGACGAACGTCGCAATGAAAGCATTTGGTTATCGCCATTTTGCCGCTGAGAGCAGAAGTTTGGCAGGAGTGATTGTCCACGAACCTAAAGTACGTGTACTATTATTTAAAGTGTGACTAACGTTAGGAGATGAGACAATGTCAATTTTAGTTCCATGGACGCTCGGTGGAGGCGCTTTGAATGAGCACGAACGGTAAAGCAAATCCATACAGATCAGTGTACTCAAGCAAAAAGGTCACCTTAGAGCCGACTATTTCGAAAACAGAATGATCTAATAAAGAACTGTTACGATTCATGACTGTTACAGATACCTGTCACTTTAAAATATCTTACTACCTACTCAGTAGAAACAAATGTTTTTTTTATTGTCCAATCTGTTCTATCGTAGAACTGCATGGATGGCCAATACACAATTTGTTCGATTCCAATATGTCATACTGCTTTGTAGAACAGATTGTTTTTTTTTTCCAATCTGTTCTATAGTCGAACACATAGTAGAACAGTTTGGCTCCACTCGATGAAAATTTAATAATATTCGTCTTATCTCTTCATGTATAGGAAAAACTAAAATCACACAATGAATAATAGTACAAGCTAAAATATATTTATTTACTAGCTTTCAACCGCGACTTCGTCCGCGCGGACTACATACAGCTTATCGCGAAAAAAAAAACTATATTCATCTAGTATATTGCAAATCACTTCAAAAGTATACCATCAAAGTATACTCTTGACACTTTTTGACATACTTGTTATTATTTCGTTTCCACGGCAACTGTTCCTTACTGCGAGTAATCGACATTTTCCAGTTTTCCCGTGGAAACTTACCATTTACCGAGATAAAAAGTATCCTATGTTGGTCTCTGGTTTTATCAAAATAAGATCAGCCGTTTTGGCGTGAAAGCTCCCCAACCAAACAAACAACACTTTTATATATAAGTATATTGGTGTGGATATACATCTACATACTCGTGACAAATGTAAACCTAGTAGTATTAATATTTCCTGAATAAATTGGCTGTGTCAAACAGACAGACGGACTTGACGAAACTATGAAGGTTCCTTGTTGGACTAGTGTAACCCTAAAAAGAAAGGATAATGCCAAGATGAGAATATTTGCAAATCTTTATGTACATCTTTAAAATTCCGATCACGTTCGCGTCGCTAAGAAACACAAGTAAAGCCGAGCATGACGAACCGACCTTCGCAAAGAAAATTAAAAAGATAAAGAGTAATAAAGACTAGCTTTGTTCCGGTTGACACGTTCTTTGTTGACTTATTGTGGAATTGTAAATGTTAAACTATTATTCAGGCCAGTATTCATGTCTCACATTTTTTTGCATAACCATAATATGCAAAAAATAATATATTTTTTTGTTTATCGAAAATATTATAATAACAATTGCTGTATAAAATAGCATGGTACAAAAATCGACATCAAATGTATTCACTAAAAAAACTACTGTATACCAATTCTGATTAGGACAACACTGGAGGTCTACGCAATTAAATACAAAAAAACTAAATCGGCCCGTATTTGACGGAGAAATAGGTAAATATACATTTATAAATAAACTATTACTTAACCAATTTTAATGTATTACATACAGTACCCACTATACGTTTATTTATTCTTTAAAGTAAAAAATAATCATCTAATTCGATTCAGAAATAAATAAAATATGAAAGAACGTTAACACCAAAACAAATCGATTAACTAATATAAAACTAAACCCTTTTAAATAAACTAAGAATCATTCAAATAGGTTCAGAAACTGGCATAATAGCTAACCATTGCTTCCTTGCTTGTCATATTATGAGGTAGGTAGAGAGCTGACCTCTGGTGTCCTATATACGAGTATATAATATGTAATGTTCTCCTCGTTTTTGATCAATAAAAAACAAATGTTTATTATTATTATTATCTATGTGTTATTCCTGGATCAAAAGTATCTAAAGGTAAAGTACAAAATAGCAAATTTCGTTCAGCCTTCAGTTTTTTATCGATTGCTCGGGTTTTAATCATCGGATTAAGATCCAAGTAACCCAGTTTAAAGTCGATACCTAAGCTTTCCAACAGTGAAAGCCGCATCACAACAGACTAGTAGATTTTACGTGATGCGCGAATAGACAGACAGACAACATGTTTTAAAATTTTATATTCTTGTTCAGTAGCTTATTTTTAAAACCCGGCATTTTTTTAAATTATAAGTGTATATAACAGCTGGGACTGACAGCATTAAGTGCTCTCCGAAGCAAGGAGCGTTGGAATGGAAATCTGCACCTAACTTGGAAAAGTATTTGGTGCCATGCCGAGGACCGAACCCGGTACCCGTTGGTTTCAAACTCGCAGTATCATCGCATTATATCGCTCGGCTCGGCTATCATCTCGCTCTGAACAAAAAATTACCTACATTAAACAATAGTTAAAGTAAAACGAGCATAAAAAACCGTCAAAATCAAAACTAAAATAAACCGGACAAGTCGCGTGCGTCGCGTCGTGAAAAGATCAACAAATTGACCATCGAAGTTAAACCAGGGTCCCAATTTTGTTAGCTGTTGATAAAAAGCCTTGCTACTGCGATACCTCTGCGATTGGACTGTCTATACGAGTAGTAACAAATTTGATAGTATCACAAGTATCACAGTTTTATAACTTTTATAGTAACGCAGAAGTACGGATGTTCTTCCACTTTCAAAAATCCCTTGAGTGTTGCCGCTGAAATAAAATTGATAATAGCTAAGAGTCACAAGCATCAGCGTCAAAACATCATTATTGTAGTTTTCTAGTCAGCTTGTGATCGAGCCTAAATAGCAAGCCGATGGCGAGCTGACTACTAAAACTGTCAAAATTATTGATTTTCATGTAACTGACTTGCGCTAAAGAGATTCAATAGTTAACAGAGATTGAATCGTTGAAACCTAGGCTAGACGCAGCTGATGGAAGGGTCCGCCTCGACTGAGGAGTGGGCGGAAATTATCTGTCAGGTCAGCGATGATCGATTTCCGATGGCTTTCTTGAAGAGAAAGGTCACGCGAGATTTACGCTCAGAGATTTTGAACTAGATTTAGATGATTGGAGAGATACAAACTTTCTGACTGAGCATTTGAATCATTACTTTTGAAAATAACCAAACTTGCATTTTACGAATTTAACTGGAATTGAAAAAAATACTCCTATGAAAACTCCTATGACATACTCCTATGAAATACTCCTATGAAATATAATATGTACGAAACAATGGACTCTTTATTTCTTTTAAGTTTGTATCTATCATTTACGGGTTTTTTAAATTAATTTTATTATATTAATAGGATTTACCGTATGCTCATAAAACTCAGTTGAAAATATTGTGTTTGGTTATTTTCAAACTAAAGTACATTTAGCTTTGGTTAGAAAATAACTAAAGTAACTTCCTTTGGCTGTTTTCAAACAAAATAGTTTCATACAATGTGAAGAAAAAATACTTAGTTTTTCATATTTATTCACATTCTTTAAAAACTTCATCATCAGCCTAATTTTGTCCACTGCTGGACGTAGGCCTCTCATACTGCACGCCACTGAGCTCGGTCTTCAGCTTTCCTCATCCATTTTCTTCCAGCCGCTTTTAGCAGGTCGTCACTCCATCTGGCCATAGGGCGTCCTACATTACGCTTGCCTAAATGTGGTCTCCACACGAGAACTCGTATACCCCAACGGTTATCGGTTCTTCAAGAAATTTGACCAGTTCACTGCCACTTTAGCTTGCTTATCCTTTCAGCTATGTAGGTTAGCTTGGTTCTCCGTCTGATATCTTCTTTACGAATCTTGTCCTTCAGAGAAACTCCAAGCAAAGCTCCCTCCATAGCTCGCTGAGCGACCTTAAATTTGTGGACTAGTTTGACCGTGAGTGTCCACGTTTCGGCTCCGTAGGTCATGATCATGACTGACAGGACGCACTGATTGAAGACTTCTGTCTTCAGGCACTGTGTTATGGACGACGAGAAGACTTGACGAAGCTTGCAGAATACTGCCCAACCCAGCTGAATTATTCTGTTGGCTTCCTTGTCAAAGTTGTTCTTACCTAATTGCTATATTTGCCCAAGGTAAACATATTTTTGGACAACTTCAAAAGGTGCACCATTGACTGCAATCGGTTCCGGGACAATAAGATTGTTAAACGTATGATCTTGGTCTTATCTTTGTTCATTCCGAGACCTATGCGTCGAGAAGGTTGGTCAGCATACTTTACAAGTCTTGCAGCGACTCGGCCATTAGGACGATATCATCGGCAAATCGTGAGTGAAAGATGTTTTCGCCATTGATATTAATTCCCATTCCTTTCTAATACAGCGTCTTAAACATATCTTCCAAGGCATTAGTGAACAGTTTCTGGGATAAAACATCCCTCTGTCTCATTCCCCTGCGCAGTTGGATATGCTTATATTGGTTTTGTACTTGGACACTCAAGGTCGCGGCGTCATACAAAAATCTCAGCACTTCGATGTATCGCCAGTCCACTTGACACCGCTATAAAGACTCCTGAACCGCTCAGGTTTCCACATAGTCATAAGCCTTCTCATAATCCACAAAAGCACAGGGGCTGGTTATACTCTTCAGACTTCTGTATAATCTGCCTACTGGTCTATGGTTCTAAATTCGCCGCAAAACCTGTCCTGTTCAGGAGGCTGGCATTCTTCAAGTCTTCTTGCGATTTGACATGACCCTCGAAAAAACAAGAGTGAATGAAAATTGGCTCAAGAGTGAATGAAATAGGTCGGTAGTTCTTATTATCCCCATTTTTAAAGAATAGTACTACCAAACTCCTGCATCACGCCTCTGGATTTCTCTTCTTTTTTTTTTTAGTTCGGTGCTAAATATAACCCCTGAAGCTCTCGAAGTAAAGTGAACACTTTGGTGATTTTCACATGAATTGATGTGTTTAAGAGTATGGAATTAATTTGTCAAAAAAACGGTTTCCCCAAATTTACGACTTTGATCGTGTTCAATTTAACCGATTCATTTATTTTGGCTTAGGGCAAGGAATAACTATTATACTATCCTAGGAGACAACATTTAAAAAATAAAACATAAATATAAGGTAACAACCAATTTTTTCAAATGTTAGACCAACGCATTCGCAAACTTATTAAAATATTATCGAGTAAATAAAGAATAGAAGTCACCTTGTTTTTCTCCTTAGCGATTCTTAGAACTTGCCTTAAAACAGTGTTTGAATATTATATTTGGGAACACCTTTCGCAAACATGGTTTAGCCCCGGGGCGGACGATGTTTTTGTTTTCCTCAACACCAAGTGGAGAAAAAGTACCTACACGTAACGAGGCTTTTCATTAGGTGAGGTAATCTTGATACTTACGACTCACATGGTAGTCTTGATCCGAAATTGTTTCAACGTGTCTCGCTCTATTCATCTTGTTTTTCAGCCGACAAGAGTGTCCCTTATTTCTATTTTAACTGTAGATATATTTACTGAAAACTATTTGATTTGTATCACTGTTCTTCATTTAATTTTCTTACATTAAAATTTCTGTAAGTTGCACGTTGTTGGGATGATCTCAAATAAAATCAATCTGATCGAGATTTAGGAATCACAATTTTTTTATTTTCACTATTATACATTTTTACCTGCATCCATAATGTTTGTATAGCTATTTGCGTCTATTTGAGTTGCGTAGCGTGTAGCGTAGTGATCTATGATTGGCAACCATTTGCGAGATACTCGTAGTTAGCAAGTTAATCACAAAAACACTTATCTTCCATTTTGATCGTTTGAAAATGCTTTTTAGATAAGATTTAGCGCAAAGCCTAACCTGTTCATCATAGTGGCCGATTATCTTAATATTGTGATGTCAATCGGAGGTTTGACGTGTTTTTTGTTAATCTTATCTAAGTGGCACTTATCAAGTGTGTCACCGTGACTTGTTTTTATCGTACATTAGGTTCGCGACGTGTTAAGATAAAATTGTAATAATTGATGTTCGTGATTTAGGAGAAAAAAAACGTACGCACGTTGCAATAAGTTATTGACCATGACAGTTTAAAATATTGTTAATATTGTTATTGTACAGTTTAATATAAATATATTTTATATTGCCGACTCGTGTGCCTTCTGCCTAAGCTTTCCTATTTTGTTTCTTTTTTGAATCCTCGTTGGTGACAGTTGTGACTCCAATAACTTCCGACGACCGGTTGACCGAGTGTTTAGTGACCCTGACTGCGAAGTCAACCATCATCATCATCATCATCCACAGCCTTTCTCGTTCTACTGCTGGGTATAGGCCTTTCTTATAATACACCACTAGCCTCGGTCCTGTGCCAATCGGATCCAGGTTCGACCCGCGGTCTTAACAATATCATCGGTCCATCTTGTTGCTGGACGACCAACGCTTTGCTTTCCCTGACTCTGCCACCAATCGGTTACCGTCCTACTCCACCTGTCGTCACTTCGCCAGGCTATGTGTCCTGCCCAACTCCATTTTAGTCTCGTAACTGTAGTCAACTAACGGTTGTGGATTCGAATCCCGCAAAGTGCAATATTTTATGTGATGTGTAGCAAGCTTTGTTACCGAGTCAATACAACAATACAGTACAACAACACTTTATTGCACACCAAGAAGAAGGTAATATATATAGGATAAACTCATGAAATGAAAGGTACAATGGGCGGCCTTATTGCTATATAGCAATCTCTTTCAGGCGACCTTTGGATGGAAAGGATTAGTTAGATATTAAAGTCATCGGCCGGTGTAATAAATAAAATAAAATACAAAACATTAATAAACTAGAAATTATACCTACTAAAAAAAAATATACCTACACACAAGAAATATACTATTTACACATAAATAAATATACATATATACAAGTTCAATAATAATAAACATATAACTATATTACCAGCTACACTACACACACAATAATAATAAACATATAACTATAATACCAGCTACACTACACACACAATAGAAATCCATTCAGATAAGTAGAAGTTTTTAACCAACACCTTGAAAGTTGTTGGAGTTGTGTGACTGTGTGATTCGTATCTATTTATGTTTATCCGCTGTCTAGTACCTATAGTACATAAAGTTTGGGGCTCGATAATTGGTGTGAATTGTCCAGAATATATTTATTTATAACTCTCGTGATTTAAAGAAATCAAGGCATATTATTTATTTATTATTAAATTACTTACTGCGCATGCAATGCATGGAATGATCGAATAAGTAATCAATCAATCAAACACTAATTAACATATCAGATAAAATCAAAAATTTAAATTAATTTAAATAAAACATAAGGTACATACAGTGGGCAATGATAATATTTCAGCTTTTCGAGTAGGCCCAATTATTATTAATTCGCATCGCACTTCGTTTGGTGACACGACATGGACACAGTACATACACAGTACATTTATCTACATATATGTACTGTGACATGGATGAGAGACGCTTCACACATTGATTAATAGCACTGTTAGCAATCTGTCACGAAATATTGAGAAGTAATTAATGAAACTGGGCCTTGACTTGAACTAATTGGATTCTAGATAAGATCAGCAGTTGTGAAAATTAATAGAGTTAGGATTGTCTACTTGCAATATCATAAAAAAAATGGCAATTATCTGTATTTATAATGAAGCCGTTTCCGGTAAAATCTGGTTGATGATATTAAAGTTTGGTTATACTAGTCCAAAACTACCTACTTAGAATAAAAAACATATCATGCATATTTTAGCGTCTGGTAGTTTTATATTAGGTATGCCTAATTTAAATTCTATACCTAGTTCTTCCTATTATTTAATGTACGAACATTGTATTGTTTGCGTTTTGCATTAAGATTGTATATAATGTTATCTCAGGCTGCAAATAATACTGTGTATTATTTTTATAAGCTCCATTGCATTTCAAAAGAATATCAGTCATTATTTTGTAAAGCAATTAAAGTGGTATACCTTCTGTAATACTGTGACTAACTAAACCTCCATTCATTTCGTACACGTAGAGCATACTCTACGTGTACGTAATGAATGGAGGTGTATCCTAAATCACTTGCAAATATCTTGGTGCAGACGGTCTAAATTTATTGTTCACCTGTATCTGGTTCTACTATTTTACTTATAATAGCCTAGAGCTGTTTCGAAGTTCCACTAACTAAACCAAATCGTAAACTCAAGTAATTAGATGTCGACATTAAATAGTTTAGACTCTCATTACATAAGTTAGCTGTTTTTGCGGACAGAGAATACGTAACTTTAATAAGCATTGAATAATCTTTGTTAGGTTCAGATTATATTTTCATGTTCTATTCGTATCGCTCGACAAAATTGGTAATGTTACATACAAATTTAACTAAGCTTGAAACATACATTTACACTAAATTCTAACGAATTTAAACTACCTAAATAAAAAGTTCCAA
Source organism: Alsophila aescularia (assembly GCA_946251855.1). Taxonomy (NCBI): domain Eukaryota; kingdom Metazoa; phylum Arthropoda; class Insecta; order Lepidoptera; family Geometridae; genus Alsophila; species Alsophila aescularia. The sequence continues at coordinate 45,150,927 of OX276380.1, forward strand.
TAAACAGCAACACCAACCATTTTATTACTTGCTTAAATTATGTCAATAAGATAGACCTATTAGACGTAAATCATAGACAAAAGTAACTATATACACTGTGACTTTAGTGAGGTCAGAAAAAATCTTGCTAATAAATTAACTCGCCATATAACTGGTATTAACTACTTCGACTTGTGTGATATAGGATCATTTAAAGACTAGATGTGCCCGCGGCTTCGCACGCGTGGTTATTTCTCTAGGTTAAAAGTACTTGTGCTATTCCAAGACCTAAATACCAATATATACCAACCAACATTTGATCAAAATTCCTTCAGCCTTCAAAAATATTTTTATTGATTGCTCGGCTTCTACTCATCGGATTGAGATACCAAGTACCCCAGTTTTTAAGTCAAACCCTAAGCTACCCAACAGTGAAAACTGCATTGCAATGGTCCAGTAGTTTTTACGTGATAAGCGAACAAACATACATACAGACAAACAAACAAATAGACAGACACGATTAAAAAAAATGTTATATTCTTGTTCAGTAGCTTATTTTAAGTACCGTAGACTAGACCATTTTTTTATTTATCTTCTTTGTACAAATGTTTTCGTTCTCATTGCTTTATTACAAAACATAGAAGATAGATAGATGTATACGAGTATTTCGATGTATTTCTTCGAAAAACTCGACCGATGTCTCAGGAGTTTGCACAGCGAGGGCTCGACGCGAACCCTTAATAAGATCCATAAATATATTCGTATCGTGACTTACCCGTGGCAACTGCTTGGCACTAGCAGTTGTGCCATGGGGAATTGCTATTCCCTTAAGCAGTACCAGTTGTGCCAAAGGGAAATATATTATCGTCATCAAATTAAGATTTGTACATATTAGAGCAGTAATATTTTTTCAACGCCTCTTTGTCCATCTGCTTTTCCCCACCGTTTTAACCTAAAATTCCTTAGCCTTAATTATTCTGTGCCACTACATACCATACATCTAATTAATATTAGGTACAAGCTCCTCGGGCTTGGACCGCGTAAATTAGGTGCAACGCACATAAATGGACTTAGTCACCCATCGGAGTGGCGGTTATGCAGCACGTGCAGCTGTGTTAGCAGTGTGTCAATTATTATTATTGTTATCTCATTCGCGATACAATCTGCGTATGTCTCTCTGTATTTTTTGTTGATGCACTTGCTGCACCATAGTGGCAATGTAGCTGTGTGGGTGGCTGTTTGTCTGTGTAGTTGTATTGTTTCTAGTCCTGTTTTTGTAAGTTTACGTGATATTAGCGAGCCATATCTTCCCACTTTTCAAGTACATAGATCTCTGGCCTTCCTTTTTTATCCTACTAATATTATTAATGTGAAAGTATTTATGTTTGTTTATTACGCTTTCACGCCTTAACTACTCAACCGAAGCTTTTGAAGCTTCTGAAAGAATTGTCAAAGTGACAGGTGTCAAAGTAAAAGGTGTCAAAGTGACAGGTGTCAACCCTAGAGGTGCAACAAGGTGGGTATTTTTGGTGACGGGAGTGGCAAAGCTGCTAGTGAATAATAAAAGTAAAACAAAACTTTGCTATTTCAGCTGAAACCGCTGTAGCTATAAATTCCTACATGATTTATGTTCATAAATAACCGTCCTACACGAATGGACTTGAAAGACTTAACTATTGGTAAATATCGCTGCAGAATGTTTATTTTGGTTTACATGTTTTACTACGTCCGTGTGTCATGTGAATGCTATATCAAATTGTGCATGTATTGTGGCATGCGAAACGTTATTGATATTGCTCGTAATAAATATATGAATACAGTGTCGTGCCTGTGGAACACGGCCGAGAATACGTTAATGGTTCTGAAAATAACGTCTTGTGAATATAGCTCTAATTTATTACACGACTGCCCTAAAAAAGAAGTGTAATGTTTTCAGGGTTCATGTATGTTTGTATGTGACTTTATTTATTCTCCCATAACTTTTAAATGCCTGAAGAGATTTGCCAATCAAAATTTTGGATGTATGGGGTATCGTTAGAATCCTTACATCATCCCGAGTAACATAAGGAAACAAATATTTTTTGTGAACAAAATTCAATATGACGGCAATGTGGATCCATTTAAAATGCGAAAAAATAATGTTTTCTTCTAATTTTACAATATGGGTATCAAATTAAAAAGTCTTGAAGAGCACATTCCAACAGTATATAATTTAAGTTCATTTTTGGCAGAGCATGCGTGATTTTTAAATTTAAATTTATGGTTTGTTCGATCATGGAATCAGCAATGCAATTCAACAACGGGGCAATGCCGCACCAGTCCCTAGCATACTAGGAGTATTTACGCTGCCAACTGGTTTAGTTGATACGAGTATGTTTTTTTTAACATAGACTAGACACCACGAAGGATTCCACACACAACCATATTGGTAACATAAATTCATCATAGTCCAAATCCTACTTAACGCCGTTGTTGTTATACGATTAATAAATACAGAATGCCCCAAGAAATACGGTACAAGTGAAAATAGGAGTTAGGGGACTACAAGACCTACCAGAATAACCCCCTTGTAAGTACCATGACTTTTAAGATTTGTTGAGTTATTTCAGTTATTTTTATTTACATAATTCCAGATTTCATCTAAAAACCTACTAATTGTGTAATTGTGACCAAAGCACGTGTACGTATAATGTGTTTTTTTTAATTTATTTTTTTAATAAATCTTACCGATATCCAATATCAACGTAAATATTATTAAGTGATTATTATCAGCATATATTTTATTCGCTGATATATCAGTGAAACCTGGAATTTTCGCAATTTCTTTGCGTTGCTTAGTCTTGAAATTCTCTCTGATGACAACTGCGAAAAATAAGCGTTTCAATTTTGATACAACGAAAATTATTATTATTTAAAATCCAAGATGAAAAAAGGTTTTGAGACACACTTTACTTGCAGCACCAGCCTGCTGAACTAAGCTGCATTATCTTAACATTGACAAAATAAGTCAGTCAATGAGCAACTAATTATTGTATTTTATGTATATTATTTAGGTTTTTATGTTAGTACTTACCATAAAAACCTAAAAATAAGCAACTTTAGTTCCATAGCTATATTTAAAAAAAAACGCCCTTCAGCCACATTAAAATCAATAAATCTTGGTTATTGATAAAAAATACACCACTTTAAAATATTTTTATACCACTTTCATTTCTTTGATACCATTTTAGAATCGGCATAATGCGGGCATATCTTTTTACAAATACTTTTGATGTATCGATGTCATACTGTCATCCTTAAATAAATTAAATAATAAATAAATTCAAAACAATGCCCTTTAGCCATATTAAAATCAATAAATCTTGGTTATTGATAAAAAATACACCACTTTAAAATCTTTTTATACCACTTTCATTTGTTTGATACCATTTTAGAATCGGCATAATGCGGGCATATCTTTTTACAAATACTTTTGATGTATCTATGTCATACTGTCATCCTTAAATAAATTAAATAATATATAAATTCAAAAAAATGCCCTTTAGCCATATTAAAATCAATAAATCTTGGTTATTAATAAAAATACACAACTTTAAAATCGGCATAATGCATAATGTATTTTTTACGAATACTTTTCATTCGTAATCGCATCTATTGTCATTCGTAAATAAATTAAATAATGATCGGTTATTCGTCTCGTTGCGTCTTTTAACAAATCGTTATATTAGTAATAGTAGAGCGTTGGCAAAAGCCGACCTAACTCACGTCGCTTGTCAAAAACATTAATTGAAATGATTTTGGGATCAAAGGATAGACAAACGGTACGTTGTAATGGCGTCAATTTAATGGAAAACTTTGTAAATGTAACAATTATATTTTTTCAATTTTAACGAAGAGTTTATTCTAACTTTGTCTTCATGTGGTCACTAGTTCAAAAAGTTATTGTCTTAGCGACTGTTAAACAGGGAAAGCTTCTCAAAGTTCGAACGAAGTGAAATGTCTCAAACCTATTAAATACTTGCCGAAAATGCTCGACTTATTTCATTTGTGTAGGAAATAAGAGCGGTGACTAGTCTGGTTATTTGTGGATTGGTGTTAACGATTCCTATTCATTGCTTTTCCGAACAGATTTTCGAAGACACGATACGTCTCGTGATAAGTAGTCCCAGTAACAAGAAGCGAGAAATGAGGACCTGCTTGGTTTAACGTCTTTTTTATAGGATGTGGCATGTGTAGGGAACTATGTAGACGCTTGTACTATTAGATATTCTTTGGTAGATAATTAGGCTTCAGCAAATAGAGAAAGTTTAGTAATTTGAGATCCTTTTAGAACATTCGGAGCTGTAAAACAGTACTCATTTCTATGTAGAACTACACAAACTCAAGGACATTATACATTCCTAAGGTCGCACTAAACCGTTTAACCGATCCTCCAGGTGCCTTCAAGGTCTATCGAAGGTAGAGTCAGGCTCGGAAGTCGGGACTAATGAGCTTAATGTCTGGGACATTCCTCTCACGTCCGCCCAAGTTAAGGTTCGTTCGTTACTTGACTTACGATTGCCCTATTTTTTGTCTTGGATGTTGAGATGTTTGAAGGTTCCGTCGCTCCGCTTAACACAGTTTCTTACTAATAGACACAGAATAAAGTACAAGTCAGTAGGTCAATATTATGGAAACTTTTATTTGGATGATTTGCATATAATGTACTTAAGTACGTTTTTGTTTCAAGATTGGGATAATGAAATATCATGCCCGACTAGACTAAAGGCTACGTTAGTAAAGTGTCAGTTTGTTTGTTTGACGTATGAGGTACTGTCAGAGTTTGTCAGGCCGCCCGAAATCAATACCTACCAGCCGGAACCGTCAGCTTAACATGCCCTCCGAAGCATGGTTTTAATTTACCAATACCTTGAGTCTAAAGTTAGTGTAACTATTTTCTTTGGCATATATTCCTTCCGATGTTTGCTTAGGCCACTGAAAATAAAAAAAAAAATTTTTTTCAATAAAAAGAAACTTTATTTTAAAAATGTTCTATTGTAAACAATCACTAAAAATAATAAATAATTATAATTGATCCAGAACAATATCACTTTTTAGAATTTACCAAGTAATAATAATGCAAAAATACAACATAAGATAAGAAACAGTTTTTTGAAGGCGAAGCCAAACCTAGGCATAATTAAAATCCCACTGATCTCTATGGATTTGCTTGCGACGTTCGTCAAGAGCCTGTCGAGAGTACGAAGTAATATGCAGTTTTCTATTACGCACCCTTATACAAAACACGAAACGCAGAAGAGACAAAACAAGAGAATCACACGAGCGGATTTTGACTTTCACACGTTCACAAACCGATTTACACGAATACAGCAATCTAGTAAATGATAAAGTTTTTGTACATAATTACTTTAATAGCTTATTACCTATTTTATATAGCACGTCAAGCCGTTTAAGATATCATCTTTTTGAGTAAGCTCAACTGTATTAATAATCATGGGTCGGTTTGGCACCGCCTTCATAAAACTCTTTCTTATCTTAAGTAATAATTTATTCACTTAATAAGATGAAAAATAATAAACATGCAGTTAAATAATACTAGTCTATCAAGCCGCTTCCAGTGGGCAACGTTCCCAAAATGCTGGCAGCATTGCCACGTTGTATGGCAATGCTTAGTCTTTGGGCAAAGTAAAGGTCAGCATTTTGGTCATGAGTTGCTTCGATCAGACGCCCTGATAGATCTATCTTAAGTTGTATTTTTGCATTATTACATTGGTAATTTCGAAAAAGTGATATTGTTCTGGATCATTTGTAATTATTTTATTCTTTATAGTGTTTTTTTTTTTCATTTTTTATTCATTTTTAATGGGAAATGTTTTTTTTTTTGGAAAATTATTTTATTTTTAATGCAAATCTTATAAAGCTACAAATAAAATAAAGTCATAAAATCCTCAGCTTGGATGTAAACAATGCGGTTAGGTTAACCTTATATCAACAAGTTATTTGCCACAAAGCGGTTAACGGTTTGGCAATATTTACAGAGCTATTTTGTTACGTGAATAGTTTTGTATAATAATAATTCAGATGTTTAACGTGAATGAAGCAGTCGGATATTAATGAAACAAATGACTATTATAATCAGGTCATGTTCTTGCTGTACAGAACGAAAAAATATATACCTATTTTGAATGTCTTGGCCGCTTCCAAAGATAATTGAATTAAACTGAAGAAGTCCTTTGTACTAAAAACAAGAACTTTTACTAAATGCTTTCATATCCTTTTATGTTTATCCGGTCTGGATACTTCCAAAAACTTTAGGTACTGAGATATCTTTGAAAAAGTCCTAATTCTTCTTCCAAAGAAAATCTCGGGTGAAGGCTAATTTTATTCAGGGCTTACTTTAGGTGATGCTTTTCATAATAATCATATTTATTTTAGTACTAGCTGTGCCCGTAGTCTTGCCCGAGTGGTCACTTTTCTGAAAAAGTATCCTTTATGTTATTCCAGGACCATCAGCCGTCAAATACTTTTTAATCGATTGCTCGGCTTCTCCTCATCGGATTGAGATACCAAGTATCCCAGTTTTTAAGTCAAACCCTAAAGTATCATCTAATTATCATCCCGTCATCGGTCGTCTTTGATGTTTTGAATGCCGTCGGTCATTTCATGTCACAGTAAACATAACGAGTATTATATGCTCCGGATGTATGTTAACTGTGCTCTTGTCGACGATTATACTATCAGAATTTACTTCTTCACTTTGTTGAGTCAGCTCTGAGAGTAACAAAGGATACCTTGTTTTACATTATCCGTGCTATTCGAGTAACTAATCCGTGCTATTCAAGTAACTGATCCGTGTTATTCGAGTATTCGACAATTATACTATCAGAATTTACTTCCTCACTTTGCTGAGGCAGCTCTGAAAGTAACAAAGGATACCTTGTTTTTACCTGATCCGTGCTATTCGAGTAACAACAGCTCTTGTATTTTGTTCGCGCATCTTGGAAGTCTTGCAACCTTGTGCTGATGGACAAAAGTTTATTCATTAGCTCCAGTAGCTAGTTCCATTCCATTATACCATAATTTATAACGAAGTACTCTATAATTAAACACAGATTGTGCCATCACAGAGTTAACAAAGCAATTAATGGCTAATTGATTTTTCAGGGTGCCGTGCTGATTACTGGTTATAGAATGAATGCCGCAATTTAGATGGTAAAATGATTTGGTTTCGTCATTAAACTTCATATTTTTAATACAACTTTAGGTTTATGTTAGACGGTGATAGTAAGAGAAAGTAGAGTAGAAGGCTATACTTAACCGTCAGCAAATAGCAGTTTAATCATCTCTACAAAAAATGACGAAAAAAATTGTAGAGCTCACCGTAATCGAAATTTTTCGGTAAATGATCTCAGTTGATCTGCCACATAAGATCAGCAATTGCAACAAGGCAATTTTATTGATTTGGAAGCAAAACTTTAGTCAGACAAAATAAAATTTTAGCAGGTCTACTTTTCATCATTTGGAAGCTTCGCTTTGCTCGTTTAGCCTTCTAATACCTACCACAACAAATTCACAGTAAAAATACATTTTGAAAAATATATTATTTTCCTTTGTCAGACTAATATGATTTTAATTCCGCTGATCGAGTACTCACTATTTATGTATCTGTACATCTATATATGTACAGATATACATACTCGTATAATAAAACTGTAACCAAGGTGAAGGGTTTATATATATTGTATGTTGTATTCTTATAAATATTATGCAATTTTTATTAACTCATTTTTTATTTTTTGCACGCCTACAATCTCTCTCTCATTGCATTGTTTGGTTGACTGGTAGACAATGCGTTTAGTATTAAGTCCGCCATTAGTACTCTTTTAATTGTGCAATAAAGTAAAAATAAATAAATAAATCTGCACATTGAAGATAATTTAGAAAAACTGTTTTATTTGAATATTATGATAGTAGTAGAATCCAAAAATATCGTATTTAGAATTTTTCTCTGTCTATCTTGATGTAAAATCATTACACAAACCCCACTGGATGGATTTTGATGCCGTTTGCTGAACTTTATCCCTTGAAGTCCTGCGGAGGTTTTTATCTTTGTTTAATAAAAATAAGTTCACCAAAAAAAACTGTAATTCCTTTGAGTTACAGACATTTTTATATTTAGTTGCGGCACAGAATAAATAATATGTAGGTTTTAACTACGTATAGTAAGTCAGTAAGAAAATTAATAAATTCTGTTAAATTAATTATGTCCTATTTAACACAGTAAATAAAAATATATTCATATGCCTTTAAATTGTAATTTAGAGAAGTATTTACTTTTCTCCGTTTCTACTTATTTGGCTTTTAGTATCCCAAAATTAAACTAGTTGGCGTTGGCGATCCTTAAGAACGCAAGGGTTTGTCGCACGAGTTATCTAAATATATAATCGAAAGTCGGATTAATTCCATAATTCACAACACAAGAAAGACTGGACTGATTTTAATGATCTTTGATTTGTTGGTTCTGTCTCCATCTCCACCCCGAAAAGCAGAATAAACATCCAAAAAACTATGATGGAAATTATTTTTCTCATACATTTGGTATAGATTTATAGAACGGCTTTTTAAAAGCCTTTATTAAACTTGCAATGTTGCAATGTATGTTTGTTTAGGTCACATACTTCTAGTTTAGGTCAAATCTTGCAAGCTGAATTAGAACCACTTCCTCTTATCCTACGGAGTTGAATTTTTACATGTTGATTCAATTCCGATGAAAATGTATTTTTATGGTAAGTATGACCTGAATCGACATCCAGGATTAGCTCCATATAAAGGAACTCTTCAACGGTCAACAGCACATACACGAAATTTTGTGTACGCATTTTATGATGATAGCCGGTTTTAAGTTTTACCATGACATGATTGCTGCATAAAAGCTTTTTTAAACGATTTTTAACTAATGAACATATTTGATGATATCTCGAGAACGGATTGACCGATTACGTGAAAAAAAAAGTGGCCGAATAGATCGGCTCTGTGGCGTTCATTGGGAGAGGCTTATGTCCAGCAGTCGATGAATACAGGCTGATGATGATGATGATGAGGAAGTGACAGCATGAAAGTGTAAAACGTCTTTTCTTGACGACACCAGGCACTCGGAACTATTTGAAGATTATACAAGAACATAATGTAGAAATTTCAGGGGCTATACACCCCTTGTACTTAGCTAAACTAAAGTATAGTATAACAGTCTTTACACTTGCTATTAGTGGTCATCTGTTTACAATACAGCTAGTCACTGTACAAACACACTGCTTCCTCCAACCTGAATAATTGATGTAAATTACTTCTTACTAGTGAGCATTCTGAGCATGTGATCCGCTAATTGGAGAGGCATGTCTGAACCTACGCAGATACGTAATAATTAAAGTATTTATTTATCGTCGCGTCACGTAATGATATCCATTTATGGGAAGTTTTCACACGTTAACTTCTATCAAAGTACATATGAAAATCTATCTATACTTATAATAAAGCAGAATGTAAGAAAAAGTCTGTATATTGACGATAATTATAATTAAACTAGCTGTGCCCGTGGCGTTGCCTGCGTGGCATTTTTGCTGGGATATACTTAAGGATTCTATGAGTTATACTATAACCAAAAGTACAAATAAACCAAATTTCATCAAACCACGGTTAGACGTCAAATGGTTTTTTATCGATTGCTCGTCTTCTCCGCATCGGGTTGAGATAACAAATACCTACACCAGTTTTTAATTCAATTAAACTATATAATAGTGAAAACCGCATCGGAATCAATCTAGTAGTTTTTACGTGATGCGCGAACAAACAGACACACTGCCAAAAAGCTCCGCTTTTTACTAATGACTTTTCTAAGTTAGGTGTAGTTTTCCATCACTCCGTGCTTCGGAGGGCACGTTATGCTGTCGGTCCCGGCTGTTATTGATTAATGGCAGTCGTTAAGCCATGGCAGAGGCGCTCGGGCGGCCTGACAAACTCTGACACCATAGGCCAGCACTACCTCATATGACAAACAAAACAAACATTTAATTATCAAACCAATTTAATAAGCACATTTCTTTTACTTATTCCATCTACCTAAGTGTTGGGAAAACGTGTAATTCTTATCTTTGGCACAGGACCTACATTATAGTCCCGTGTGTCTATGGCATATCCATCCGTGTGTCGTTCATATGTCACATGCTGGTAATTATTTGTGAGAGGCGATCTTTATAGAGGTTTTCTACATTATCCACACCCACACCAATATATAAAAGTGAAACGTTGTCTATTATCATTATTTCTGTTAGGGAAAAGCGATAACGGCTGGATGGATTTTTCTGAAATTTGGAATGGAGATAGCTTATACCCTGAATAAAACATAGGATACTTATTATCCCGGAAAATTGTAAGTTTCCATGGGAAAACTGGAAAATGTTGATTACTCACTGTAAAGAACGGTTACCATGGAATCGAAATAATAACAAGTCTGACAAAAAGCATCAAGAGCGTTGGTGCTATACTTTTACATTGGGTTTTTTATATCCTAGAAGAACATAGGATGTTTTTTTTGCGATAAACTGTAGCCCACCCGGACGAGGTTGTTAGTGTTAACCTGTAAATATTCCAAATAGTTTTTTCAAAACGCAACAAGTGAAAGCTTTTCGAAAACGCCTCGACGCGTGACGCAACCGCTCCATCGCAAAGGCCGATAGTCACAATTCCACTTTGCCGTCTACTGTTATTTTTAATTAATATTGTAACAACAGGTAGGATAAACACATACCTATAACCACACCTAACCTTGGTTGAAAATACAATGTCGTCTTTTGCAATACTTTACTAACTCCAATTTAGGTCACAGGTTGCTCCCACGTACTCCACTAACTTTCATTTCGACAGGGTTGCCTGCCTTTGTCTCGAGAATTTATTTGCCACAAGAACTCTCTGCTGTTCTTCCTATTTCTTCTATTCTTATCTTGTAGAAGTGTTCTCTTTATAATATTTCATCAGTCATGTAACCATACCAGCGAGCCGCGGTAAACCTATTGTTAGAACGAAATAATAGATACCTAAGTAAATACCGAATATTGCGGTATTTCCACCTACACAACAGCCTAATCGCAGAACTCTGTCACAACCTTTATCTTATTATTTTAAAAGGTGGAAGGTAGTCGACTGCTTCTGTCTGCGGTATCTTTACTTACCGATATGGCGTATTTTCCGCGCGTATCGTAAATATACGTGCCCGAGGCGCAGCCCTTGCCACTACTTGCGAGCAATAACACGCAAGCTCGTATACGCGCGAAAAACGCCCTTTTGTTTTTTTATTCCTGGGTTCTTGAGAACATCTATACTTATAATAAAGCAGTAAGAACGAAAAAGTCTGCACAAAGAAGATATTTAAAAAAATATGGTGGTTAAAATAAGCTATTGAACAAGAATAAAACATTTTTTGAAATCAAGTCTGTTTGTCTATATGTTTGTTCGCGCATCACGTAAAACCTACATTACTGATTGCGATGCGGTTTTCAGTGTTGGATAGCTTAGGGTTTTACTTAAAAACTGGGGTACATGTTATCTTAATCCGATGAGAAGAAGCCGAGCAGTCGATATAAAACTTTTTGACGTCTGAATCAAATATGGGTATATTGGTATTTTAGGTCTTGGAATAGCACATAGAGTACTTTTAACCTAGAGAATTGAACACGCTTGCGTAGCCGCGGGCACAGCTAGTGCTAGAATATGTGCGTGCATGCGCTTTCGGTTGTATTGTTTACGCACGTATAACACAAGCGTCAAGAAACGAGCTTATACGCGCTGAAAATACGCCACATCTTTAATGGCCCTTACAGTCTGTCCTTTGTTTTTGAACCCTGAACAAAGCATATTAGAAGTTCTATGGGCGTCCGTAGAAGGCACCCCTATTTCTCGGTAAAGTAGGGCATCAGGCGACTAATAACAGGGAATGCACAGAATGTGGAAAGTCGACAGTTCACTTTACGGCTGGTAGAAAATAGAACTTTGAAGTTCGAAGATTTTATTATATTCGATAGACTCACGTTTGACCAGAACAGAAACACTATAGGGGTCGAATTTTGCACAACTAATCGAAATAGCCTTCAAATGGAATTATTCGATTTTTGGATTCGATGACATTTCGACACAAGAGATCTATCTAACAGAGTTGAGGCCTGTTTGCTTCGATGATCGAATTCTTGATACATCAAATCCTAAATTCGTCAAGTCCTTATTTCGTTATATTCGTTTTTCGTAGTCCTCGTTTTGCCATATCACACATAATATGAACGTATCACATGTGTATCACAAAATAAATAATAGTATCCTGTCATGTGTAGGTACGTACTCTCGTCTTGAATACTCCCAGATTAAAAATATCAAGAGACAAGAGTAGGTGGAAGCAAATACCTACTTCGATTATGGATAGTGTTAGAGCCGTTTTTCTTTGTAACCATAGTTTTCTTTACCTATTTATATGTTACCAGCTGCGCCCCGCGGCTTCACCCGCGTGAGGGATGATGATGATGACGATGACAAAAAGTATCATATGTGTTATTCCATGGTATAAGCTATCCCCAATCCAAATTTTATCAAAATCCGTTTAGCCGTTTGAGAGTGTGCACTATGGTGATGATGATGAAAGTATCCTATGTGTTATTCCAGATAAGCTGTCTCAATTCCAAATTTTATCAAAATCCGTTCAGCTGTTTGATAGTGAAGTAAGATGATGTTGGAAAATTTTATAACCATTGCCCATGATACTCACTGATAACGTGGCTATAAATAGGCGAAAGAATTTTGACTTATTATCCATTACAAACAAACAAACAATCAAATCTTTCCTCTTTATAATATTAGTGTAGATAGATAGAGGTATGTCATGATTTGAATTAATAACGAACTGGAAAAAGGATTTTTTTTACTACAATAATTTTATTAATGAGCCTTCGGCATGGTAAAGGTAAAAACATATAACTATCAAGAACAATAAAAATTCCACATTTCATACCTAACATACATAACGAGTATATTTATATAAAGCAATAGGAACCACTAAGTCTGTACTAAGAAGGTAATTAAAAAAGAAATGGTCTAGGGTACTTAAAATAAGCTACTGAATAAGAAAATATCATTTAAAAAATTGGTGTCTGTCTGTTTATCTGTATGTTTGTTCGCACATCACGTAAAAACTACCGGACCGATTGCGATGCGGTTTTTACTGTTAGATAGCTTAGGATGTATTTGGCATTTCAATCCGATGACTAGAAGCCGAGTAATCGATAAAAACTTTTCGAAAAAAAGTAATTTTGATCAAATGTTGGTTTATTGGTATATTATAAGGTCTTGGAATAGCACTTAAAGTACTTTTAACCTAGAGAAATGACCGCGCGTGCGAAGCCGCGGGTACAGCTTGTATATAATAAAACAACAAACCTTTACAGTGAAGATTATTAAAAATCGTATCTGTCTGATTTTTTGTATGTTCGCGCATCACGTAAATACTACTGGACCGAATGTGATGCGGTCCATTATTGGATAGCTTAAGTTTATATTTAAAAACTGGTGTACTTGGTATCTCAATCTGATGAGTAAAAGCCGAGTAATCATTAAAAAAACTATTTAAATAAATTTTCAGCTCTGGTATTTTAGGTCCTGGAATAGCACATACCAAGAGAAATCTAGCTATCTTCTTCTTCTCTTATCTTTTCTATATACGAGTATACGTGCATGTAGACTCGCAAAAACCCGAAAAGAGCTCGCCGAAATTATTTTTTGAAAAAAGCTTTGTTTGCGTCAATACCGGGGTAGTTTGGTTTGGTAATCTTTGAAACTACTGATACGATTCTAAAAATTATTTTACTGAACAAAGCTACAGTATTCTAGATGAACACAGTAGGGCAGATCAGCTAGTATCTTTTATAGGGATCAGAATTTAATTTAAAAAAAAACTGTACAATAACACTACTCATTTTAGTCCAAGCAATCAACTTCTTCTCGTGTGCAGTCGACTGTTTAATTGTTTAGTGCGCGGATGTTCTATTAATCTCATTCACACATTTATTAGCACGAGTCGGAGTGGACTAATATAGTCCACTCCGACTCGTGCTAATAAAGAAGTAATATAAACATTAGAAACGGGATATTAAGGGATACTATTTGTTTATACTTCTAGTGTTTGTGACCATGTGGATTATATTAACATACTTGTGTTAATTAATAGCTTTCACCCGCGGTTTACAGTTTATCGCGAAAAAGAGCATCCTATGTTCTTCTAGGTTATTAAAAACCAATGCAAAAGTATAGCAACAACGCTCTTGATGTTTTTTGGATGTCTCTGGATGGTTGTTCGCGCATATCTACTGGACCGTTTTAAATGTGTTTTTATGATAGATAGGTTACGTATGGACTTAAAATCTGGCGTACTTAGTATCTCAATCCGATTGGTAGAAGCCAAGCAACCGTTAACTAAATCTAATAAGAGTCTTTTTTTTATTTAACTGTTGTAAATCGTTTCTTATTTTCTCAATCCGATGACTAATTTAAAAATAAAATATTTTGACTTTGATATAATTATAAGTTCACTGTTTGAATTACAATATACTTCATTTCGATTTATAAAGGTCACAATTTGAAGAAACATATTTTGCCTCTAAATTACAAAGGTCACATTATGATGAAAAATGTTTTGCCATTACAAAAGTCACACTTTAAAGACCGAGAGAAATTTGATAAGAGAATGATTGATATAGTTGCAAAGCGGTGGGAGGTGTATATCCTAACATGACATGAGTTCAAAAACTACGATCGAGTAAAAAATAATAGCCTATTCTTCTGGTACCAGAAGAAGAATAGATTGATACCTGCTTGTCAAAATCGGACCAAAAGGGGCGACGCTGTGGTGGAACATGCACATACATAGACTGTTAATTTCATTACCCTTCCCTTGCTTCGTCGTACTAAAAACAGTACAAAATATCACAAATTTTCTCTTTTCTCCAAAGCACTTCGTGAACTTCGTTTTGAATACTGTTTGAAGACAAAACACGACGCAAACTCATTATTTACAGCAGCTTGCGATAAGCTAGCGATATTCCGCCAGACTGCAGAACTGCAATTACCCCGATATTGCGCATTTTACCTCCAAGCTCACCGTCGCGGAAAATTGGCCCAGTTATTCTGTGCCAGCGTTCCGTCAACTCTATATCGGGCGATATTCCTGACTTTAATTAACTGTTAACACACAGGAAGGTACCTAATCATGGCATGGTATGTGTTGGTGATATCCTTATTTTGGTCTTGCGGGTCAATATGTGTTGCTAACGAAGTGATGTTATTGTGCTTTGTTTTTGTTACTCTCATTTAAATAAAGGTAAATTAGAGTAACAAAAATGGCACATAGGTTAAAAGTACTCTATGTACCATTCCAGTAACTAAAATACCAATACACCAACAGCTGTTTTTTATCGATGCTCGGCTGCTCATAGGATTGAGATGTATACACCAGTTTTTAAGTCAAACCCTAAGCTATCTATCAGTGAAAACTGCATCGCACTCGGCCCATTAGTTTGTATGTGATTAGCGAACAAACATACAGACAAACAGGCAGACAAGATTTTTAAAAACTTATTATTTTTAGTACTCTATACTAGACCATTTTGTTTATTATCTTATTTGTACAGACTTTATGGTACTTATTGCTTTATTATAAGTATAGAGTGTATATGCTGCGTTAGTCAAAAATCCTGAATTTCGTTTTAGACAGCTTATCTAACAGACAGGCCCTAACTCTATCCAAACATGGACAAAACCAAGGTTATGATCAACGAACTTATTACCCCGAGACTTGTTGGTGTTAATGGTGTACCTCTTGAAGTTGTTCAGCAATATCAAGACGTACAGAGGTCCCACTCCTGGTAGTTATTTTATTAACAACCTAACCATTAGTGAAGTCTCGAGTATGCACGATTTGGGTGTTATAGTTGACTCAAAATTTAACTTTCGTGAACATATTGACTACATCACGAAGAAGGGAGCATGCCTAGCGGGGTTTGTTACTAGAAAAGCATTTTTTTTAAGGATTCCAAAATACCAATCATACTATTTAACGGGTCTATCCCACTAGTCCCATCGTGTTGTCCCGTGATGGGACAACTGCCACTATTTTGACCCAGTACTCCCATGGGACAAGTGATATCAATATTTCGTACCCACTAGTCCCATCGTGTTATCCCATTACACTATTTTGACCCAGTAGTCCCGTGGAACAAGTAAGTGACCAAAAACGTATAAAATTTTTTTTTTTTTTTAGTTTGTCTGTATTCCAGAAAAATATAAGTTCATGTTCCAGTAGGGGAAACTCCTTCAACATCTCAATTGGTCAAGTGAGATGAAAATAATATTAAATGTTGGTGTCACTTTTCCTATGGGACTACTGGGTCAAAGTAGTGTAATCGGACAACACGATGGGACTAGTGGGTCCGAAATATTGATGTCACTCGTCCCAAGGGACTACTGGGTCAAAATAGTGGCAGTTGTCCCATCACGGGACAACACGATGGGACTAGTGGGATAGACCCTATTCGCTTAATTTTGGAATACTGTTGCACAGTTTGGAGTCCATCTTACGCTGTACACATCGGCCGATTGGAAAGATTGCAAAAGCAGCTCCTTTATCATCTTTCATTTGCCAACAACCTCTGCCGCAGACTTCAGTCTTATGACTCCAGACTAGAACATTTAAAAATGTTTTTTTTTTGAACGCAGACGTAATTTTGCGGATATTGTTTTGCTGCACAAGATAATAAATGGTAACATCGATTGTCCGAATTTGCTGGAAAATGTATAATTTTCTGTGCCACATTCTAATAGCCACCTCCACAACCGAAAAACGTTCTATCTCTCCTCATGCCGTACTAATTATGGCTCGCACACTCCGTTGCACCGGATGTTCAGCCTACAATAAATTATGCCAAGATTTTGTCATTTTCGGTGACAAAATCAATGTAATCAAACGAATTATTCTATTTCAAGAATAACAATTTGTTAATCTTTTATTTTTAATTTGTATGTTTGATCTTTTAAATCTTAAGAGTGTTAAATTAATTGTAGCATGTTGTGTTCACGTCGGGCAAACTGTGCAATTAAGTAGAAATAACATCGAGAAGGCAGCCGACAGGAGAATACAGCCCTAACTCTATCCGGTCTTGTCTATCTTTAACTTCATTGTGCTTGGATATCACAAAACTGTACACCATTTAAATGCAATATGATTAACAGGTGTTGCTTCAAGCGGTATTTCCCAGTCAACCTTCGGTTAAAAAACAGTAACACAATTGATATACCATTAGTAAAAGAGAAAAAGCGAATTCACCTAAAGTCTACAGTTCCAGCCTTTGAAGTTGTAAGTAAATACGAGCATACTTACTAGTGTTTACAATGAAGTAGTTGGGCCCATTGCAAACACGAAGTACAAAGGCAAACAGTTGGCTGAAAGACAAGATAAAGTTAGTTGGGCGAGCTCAAATAACTGAATTATGAATGATTTAATAGCGTGATACGGAGAATGCAAATAATGCAATTAAACTTGGCATGGACAATTATATTTATCTGAAGAATAAGATAAGTATCAATACAATAATTAATGAAAATAATTGGGAAAAATGCTTATATTTTAAACCACAAAATGAATATTGCTGACTATTTGGCACTAGATCAGCTGTGCCAGCGACTTAACAAAAACTCTTCTACGTCATGATCATGAGGAAATAGGTAGGATGGCTTGAGTAATGTAGTAAGGGGGAAGTGCACTATACAGTTCATGGATACTTAATTCAGGTTAACAGTCTTACTTTATTTTGGTGTAGTTAGAATAATATAAAAAAAACAATCATTTTTGTTAAGAATTTAATATGGATAATACAAAAGTCATTAAAGGTATTTATTTATACCTTTAACACTTTTATAGCATCTATGAAAGTATTAGAAAAAAAAAACGGTAATGGGGTCCTCATTTCACAGTGAAAGAGGTGTAGCGTCAAGTGGAGGAGGGTGTGAGTTGTGAGTTTTGAACATCACACTCAAAGGTGTAATGAATGTCACACAAGTATTAAAACTTTATTAATTAGTTTGTCTGAAAACATAGAATTACCATATTGACTAAGGATTGCATCAGTGATACCATATTGAGAAACACACACACTGATGTAATGCTCACTTTTAAATACTCAAGTAGCACCCCTGTAGAAGGACCATAATGGTGTAGTTTTGAGGGCAAATCGTTACAGGAAACTTATTCCATGTTTTCTATTATGTACGGCAGAAAGGATCGCGTAAATCGAGTGGGTAGGTACTTATCTGCTTTGCAAAGTTGTACCTGTTAATTTATACATCATTCAAGCCCTTTATCGCTTTAGTATTTTTTGTAAACATTGTACCATTCGAGCTAATATAGTATCTGTGTAATGTCAAGTTGAAAGTTTTTATTATAATCAATATCTCTTTTAATTAACAAGAAATACGACGACAATTTGGATCTGTAAATGTTGCGTATACTAAGATTTTAGACGAGTGGTGGCAATTACATCCATCTCTGTCTAATGCACATTGAGTCGCTGTCGTCGGCAAGCTTTTGCGAGGTTGAGGAGCACTACCTTCTGAGATACAGTCTATGACTAGTTCTGAGGGTAGGGCAAATCATAATCCAGTACGAGCCTTCTTTATGAACAATGTGCGTAGGTATTTTATTTCCGTCGCGTATATTAAAGCAATACTTTGCGTTAATTTATACGTAAAATCAATGCGTGAATGTTACGTAACTACTAACTACCTACACAATAATAATATTTAATTTTAATGTTAATCTAGCATAGATAGGCTAAGTTTTGTAATAATTATTTGTATTTGTATAAACCCACCCATCGGGCCAGGACTATTTGTGGAGTAGTTGACTTAGACATTATTTATTAGTAAATATTAATTACAAGTCAATTTTTTTTGTTATAAATTATGCATAAAATAAAGTAAAAAATACAATTGTAAGATAAAAATCAAAAATAAATAAATCACTTAGTATCATAATTATAAATGATCCATCTGGGAATACCAGATGGATTACCTGGTTATTACCAGTTTTTAACCGTCAAAAATTCTTCATAACTATAAAACGTCTGCTCGACAAGCCAGCGCTTCAGGCGAGACTTGAAACATAATGTACTAGATGCAGAGGTGATGGTGGTTGGCAACTTGTTGTACACGGTTGGACCCATGACATGCGTGAGTTTAGAAGACTTCGTTCGTTGAACACGCTTTACTCAATTGCTGTTTTAATTCGTGTGAATAATTACGAAATAGCTCTCTGAAATATGTGGATTTCGAAACTGGTTAATGGAACCAGTTGGGTCAATAATTTTTTTATTTAAGTATTTCAAAATGGAAACAATAATGTCTGTGTTAAATGTTTTGTAAAAGCTGCTAAGGTCGCGGCCCAGTTAATAGTGTTGGGATAACTTAAAAAAGTGTATTGGCTTTAGAACTTTGTAGTGAAATGGTTGTTTATGAAACGGTTGCATAAGGAATTAAATTAAAATAAAATAGAATTAAATAAAAATTAAAACAAGAGATTAAAATAAAAAAACGAGCTGTAGGCGAGTTTTTTAATAGTATATCACTCGAGTGTTTTAATACCTAGTTACCACTCATGCAATAGGAACTTACTTTTAATGGAAAGAAAAAGTTGTAGTGTTTCTTGATTTTGCTGGTAAAAGCTCGTTCGTCATGTTCGTTGCTGTTCCGTGATGTCAGGAGGAGTCAAATATTGAAACTGTGAAAGTTTCAATATGTTTAACACATCTTTCTCACATTTTTAATCAGGATAAAACATTTGATCAACTTAATAAATCACATAAAATTGGTTTATTAAGTTAATCACCATTACTTTAGGTATTAGTATCTAAAGTAAATTATGGCGCCTAAATCCAGTCAAAAAATGCGCAATGTCCTAAATGCGCGCATACGGTCTAATATGCGCCGCCATAGATAATAAATGACGAAAACCCTCGTAGGTGCGGAGCCTTAATGGTAAAAAATATATATTATAACATCATTTAGTTAAAAAAACAGTGTTATAATTTAATTATTTTTCTTATTAGAGACGTACCGTGCGTAATGCATATGATAGTGACAGCAAAGTTACATTACATTATATATTTTTACCTGACTTAGGAGGGTTATGTGTTTGGGTTGTATGTATGTTTGTTTGTTTCTGTCATTATGCCACTATTTTTGAGTTCTTAATCCGGATTTTACGATATGACTGTAGATAAACATATTTATGGCATTTCAGATTTTAGAGCATTCATGGCTTTTTTCATTTCAACAAATGAATAAGAAACCAGACATAAGTTCAAAAACTTAAACCCGACTACGGTCGGGTAAAAAATAGCCTAAATAGCCTATGCCACTCTTGTGATGAAGTATCAAGTTTTTAGTTTGAACACAACCCTTTGCCGTAGTAGGGTAAAAAGAGTAGGTATGAGTGGCTAAGGATAAAAAGCAGTGTCTGATGTGGTAGTGGGCAGGACACAGATAGCCCGGAAATAAAATTGTAGGTGCAACCTGTTGCTGGAGGTAGAGTGGCGACCATAAAAGGTCAGTGGGAAGAGAAAAGGCGGTCATTACATAATCACTCAAAAGGCTCCTAGCCATTCTATCAGGGCCCCCTGGATCGCTACTAAAACTAACGACCCAGTTTAGTCAAACTTCGCATAATCAAAGCGACGGCCCAAGCCGAGGTTCGTACCCCCCGGGTGCCTTTGAGCAAGTCGCTGAAGTTTTAACTTTGGCGTGCGCCTTCTGCGTAACGCATTGCGACGGAGTGCTGTAGCACCCGCCTCCCTCGCCCGGTTCGCTGGAGAGGCTGGTAGAGGCCAACAGCAATTATCCTACCTAAAAAAACCCCAAAAATATTAGACGAGGTAGAAAAGGACGACATCGACATCAGAAAAGCGGGCAGCAACTGGACTCTCACTCACTACCAAAAAATAATGAGAAATGGTGAAGTTTAAAAAAGGCCTACACCAATCAAATGGTCGAAGAAGTCTAAGCAAGAAGAAACATTTATACGAGTAGGCAGTCAATACCTACTGCTAAGTAGGTACGTGTTAAGTGGAACGGGATAGATTTCTCGTTTTTTTTAAGTAAACTTTCGGGTTTTCTAGATCAAAATTTGCCGAGAAGCCCAGAACAGATCAATCAAAAATATAGAGAGCCAGTACGTTAGAGAAAGTTACAAATAGAAAGCGAATCATATAAGCCGTGTTAAATGACTTAAATTATAATTACCTACCTAAAAGTTTGTGTGCGTATATCAATTACTGCGATGGCACTTACGTTCACAATTAAGTTAGTCTATCAACTACATCCTAAATATCCTAATATAGACGGAAAACATTCCCAACTCCCGGAACTGGGTTATGCGCTAGTAAAAGCGCTATACAGTCAATATACTCTACACTGATCGGTTTGACAAGAGGCGCGGTTGAATTGGGAACTAAAAGCCTAGTAAAACAAGCTAAAAGGCAAGAAGATTAAATCAAACGTGAAGCACCCAAGATATGCCGATCCCCTCGTAAGCACAAGCCTCACGCACACACTTACACCATGTTATGCCGATCTTCCGCCTCATAGCAGCAAGGTCTCGACCTTGTTAGTGTGTTAATTCTGTGAAGTTCTTACAGAAAATCAAAAACAATGCAGTCTTTTGTTATGAAATTGTGTATCGACTCGACTACACGCACAGCATACGCAGATGCCATTTCCTATACTTCACTCGTTTGTTTGGTGATGTAGATTCAGTCATTTTTCAACCATCCTGCTAAAAGGTTACACAATGGTTACAACTTGACTTTTTATCTGCTGTCTGTGACTTGTGAGTCAAATAATGTAACCAAATTTTGACCCACTTTAATATAATGTACCGATATAAATTGCAGACCTAAAGTCTGATATCAATATACATGCATTTAAATAGTGTTGCCAGAACATCTGGCTTTTGATCTAGGTATTTACTTTGATCACGAATACCAGCGACTCCCTAGAACAGCTATTTTAAGAGCAGACTGTACTTAGCGTTAACCAAACGGATAAAAAAATGGCTTGCGACGAGTTAACCACAACTTTCTTTGATTTAAAATTTGCGTTGTGACGAATGTTCTAAAAGCCTGTAACATTTTTCACATGCTCAAGCCTGACTGAAGCACAGAATAAATAATAGACTGAAGTAAAACTTAATAATCTAATTAGTTCCGAGTATCTTGCTCACAGTGCACCGTGCCCGGGCTGGACCTTGCTTTTGTATAAACTAATTCATGCTAGATCGGACCGAGCCCGACCGTGTCCCGGTGCCGAAATGTCGGTGGGCAATTGACCTATAAATACATTTTTTGACGAAAAAAGCAACGAGAAGCAGTTTTTTGGCGAAGTAAAACTTAATGATCTAATTAGTTCCGAGTATCTTGCTCACAGTGCGGTAGCTGTAAAGGCTGATTCACGTTACACCGTGCCCGGGCTGGACCTTGCTGTTGTATAAACTAATTCATGCTAGATCGGACCGAGCCCGACCGTGTCCCGGTGCCGAAATGTCGGTGGGCAATTGACCTATAAATACATTTTTTGACGAAAAAAGCAACGAGAAGCAGTTTTTTGGCGAAGTAAAACTTAATGATCTAATTAGTTCCGAGTATCTTGCTTACAGTGCGGTAGCTGTAAAGGCTGATTCACGTTACACCGTGCCCGGGCTGGACCTTGCTGTTGTATAAACTAATTCATGCTAGATCGGACCGAGCCCGACCGTGTCCCGGTGCCGAAATGTCGGTGGGCAATTGACCTATAAATACATTTTTTGACGAAAAAAGCAACGAGAAGCAGTTTTTTGGCGAAGTAAAACTTAATGATCTAATTAGTTCCGAGTATCTTGCTCACAGTGCGGTAGCTGTAAAGGCTGATTCACGTTACACCGTGCCCGGGCTGGACCTTGCTTTTGTATAAACTAATTCATGCTAGATCGGACCGAGCCCGACCGTGTCCCGGTGCCGAAATGTCGGTGGGCAATTGACCTATAAATACATTTTTTGACGAAAAAAGCAACGAGAAGCAGTTTTTTGGCGAAGTAAAACTTAATGATCTAATTAGTTCCGAGTATCTTGCTCACAGTGCGGTAGCTGTAAAGGCTGATTCACGTTACACCGTGCCCGGGCTGGACCTTGCTGTTGTATAAACTAATTCATGCTAGATCGGACCGAGCCCGACCGTGTCCCGGTGCCGAAATGTCGGTGGGCAATTGACCTATAAATACATTTTTTGACGAAAAAAGCAACGAGAAGCAGTTTTTTGGCGAAGTAAAACTTAATGATCTAATTAGTTCCGAGTATCTTGCTCACAGTGCGGTAGCTGTAAAGGCTGATTCACGTTACACCGTGCCCGGGCTGGACCTTGCTTTTGTATAAACTAATTCATGCTAGATCGGACCGAGCCCGACCGTGTCCCGGTGCCGAAATGTCGGTGGGCAATTGACCTATAAATACATTTTTTGACGAAAAAAGCAACGAGAAGCAGTTTTTTGGCGAAGTAAAACTTAATGATCTAATTAGTTCCGAGTATCTTGCTCACAGTGCGGTAGCTGTAAAGGCTGATTCACGTTACACCGTGCCCGGGCTGGACCTTGCTGTTGTATAAACTAATTCATGCTAGATCGGACCGAGCCCGACCGTGTCCCGGTGCCGAAATGTCGGTGGGCAATTGACCTATAAATACATTTTTTGACGAAAAAAGCAACGAGAAGCAGTTTTTTGGCGAAGTAAAACTTAATGATCTAATTAGTTCCGAGTATCTTGCTCACAGTGCGGTAGCTGTAAAGGCTGATTCACGTTACACCGTGCCCGGGCTGGACCTTGCTGTTGTATAAACTAATTCATGCTAGATCGGACCGAGCCCGACCGTGTCCCGGTGCCGAAATGTCGGTGGGCAATTGACCTATAAATACATTTTTTGACGAAAAAAGCAACGAGAAGCAGTTTTTTGGCGAAGTAAAACTTAATGATCTAATTAGTTCCGAGTATCTTGCTCACAGTGCGGTAGCTGTAAAGGCTGATTCACGTTACACCGTGCCCGGGCTGGACCTTGCTGTTGTATAAACTAATTCATGCTAGATCGGACCGAGCCCGACCGTGTCCCGGTGCCGAAATGTCGGTGGGCAATTGACCTATAAATACATTTTTTGACGAAAAAAGCAACGAGAAGCAGTTTTTTGGCGAAGTAAAACTTAATGATCTAATTAGTTACGAGTATCTTGCTCACAGTGCGGTAGCTGTAAAGGCTGATTCACGTTACACCGTGCCCGGGCTGGACCTTGCTGTTGTATAAACTAATTCATGCTAGATCGGACCGAGCCCGACCGTGTCCCGGTGCCGAAATGTCGGTGGGCAATTGACCTATAAATACATTTTTTGACGAAAAAAGCAACGAGAAGCAGTTTTTTGGCGAAGTAAAACTTAATGATCTAATTAGTTCCGAGTATCTTGCTCACAGTGCGGTAGCTGTAAAGGCTGATTCACGTTACACCGTGCCCGGGCTGGACCTTGCTTTTGTATAAACTAATTCATGCTAGATCGGACCGAGCCCGACCGTGTCCCGGTGCCGAAATGTCGGTGGGCAATTGACCTATAAATACATTTTTTGACGAAAAAAGCAACGAGAAGCAGTTTTTTGGCGAAGTAAAACTTAATGATCTAATTAGTTCCGAGTATCTTGCTCACAGTGCGGTAGCTGTAAAGGCTGATTCACGTTACACCGTGCCCGGGCTGGACCTTGCTTTTGTATAAACTAATTCATGCTAGATCGGACCGAGCCCGACCGTGTCCCGGTGCCGAAATGTCGGTGGGCAATTGACCTATAAATAATTTTTTTGACGAAAAAAGCAACGAGAAGCAGTTTTTTGGCGGTCTTATTCTGAAAAACAGAAAGGTGCCTAGTAATTTAAACGACTGGATTACATAGTTCGTTCTTTTGCATTCTAGATATAGGCCTTATTTCCCCCCTTGATATTTCATACAAGTCCGTACAATTAACCCATTTTTACTTTATCTAAATTTTCCCATACACAAATTAAAATTTCTGAACTAAATAACTGAAATTATTTTTTCCAACACGTCAAAATTAAAATATGGGAATTAGTAAAAAAACATCGTAAACTAAAAATACTATATAATTCCTCTCGCCCGCGAAAAGAGCAGGTGCACTGCTTAGTACTGCGCGAACTTGAAATGTCATAGGGCCCTTATAGCGCCCTCGTGCTCTGCGTTGCTTGTATTTTGCGACAGTTATAGACAACGACCACCAATAAACTCTGAACACGAGTAGACAAATTGTAGACGTCATCACCTTAGGGCAACGTCCTCCTAACTTTGTTCGGGTGTTTTCCATACATATTTATATTTTTACTGCTGATTGTGTCTTTAAAGTTAGCAGATTTAGGTTTTAGGCTTTGATCACTTGTTGACTTGTAGATTAATTTTTGTTAAGATAAGGGAAGGAAAATAAATTATTCATAGAAATACTTTGATGTCAAATTAGAGAGAAGAAAGTTTATAAATTTATTCGGATCTATAAAGTCTTTCAAGATTAGGCCAAAGCGATTTGCAGTACGCATGTAGACCCCAAACTTTAGGTTATATTAAAGCATATATTAATCCAAGAAAGTTAACTAAGTAAATCTACCTTAGCACCAGATTCGGAAATAGATATCATTTTATAAGCAAATTGCCGCGTTGTTTATTTCCACAGGTACCAATTTACTTGTAAAATGCAGGTATCAGCAGTTCAATCAACCGCTATTAATAGAACTAATGAGAAACAAAAGTCTCCCTAGTACTGTCAATGGAACTGGTTATTGGTTATTGTACTACTGGGGGAACAGAGCGTCAAATGTCTTCAAGCTTCAACTTACCAATATTTATAAGAGAAAAGTTGTCTGTTCGTTTGTTTGGGGAGCTTTCACGCGATATCGGCTGGACGGATCCTGATGAACCTTGGAATGGAGATAGCTTATACACTAGAATAAAACATAGGATACTTTTTATCCCAGAAAATTGAAATCTTTTCACGGGAAAACTGGAAAATATTAATTACTAGCTGTAAGAAACGGTTGCCATGGAAATTAAATAACAAACCTGTCAAAAAACTTCAAGAGCATTGGTGCTATACCTACATTTGCATTAGTTTTTAACTTCGTTGAAGAACATGGGTTGCTTTTTTCGCGATAAACAGTAGTAGTTACGCGCGGACGAAGTCGCGGGCGGGAAAGCTAGTTCTCAATAATTTCCACCTGCAAGATATTCTTAACTTTATCTGCGTCTATAGAGAATAAGCATAAATGAAAAAAATACTTGTTTATTTTTTATAAGTACTAGGTATGTCAAAAGTTTTTTATATATTTCTTCTTCTTTTATTTTCATTGTCATCGATTTGTGAGCTACCCTGCATGTTTCAAGCGGATAGCTAATCGGGAAGTGCTCGGAATAGATTCCAGTATAGACAGAACTACATAGATGCATAGATAGATACATACATACATACATACATACATACATACATACATACATACAAGTGAAGTTAATTAAAAGCTTTTAAAATTCCCATACACAACGAAAAATTATGCTGTAATTTGCAATTCAGTTGTTTAGTTATAGCCATACATGGCTAACTGTTCATACGAAATTACAGTCATTGCGGTTTTTCTCGGGCTGCATTTCTGGGTTGATATAAAAGTTATTAGGGCCGCAGTCACTAGCGAGTAGTCTCGTCGAGGGCTGCAAGCGGCCCTCGGCCCTCGGGCCGCATTTCTGTACTACTACTACTACTTCTAATCTGTACTGTACTCTGTGGTGTTCGGCATCACATGCAATCGCGGGTTGTTGGAATTGGAAACAACGCCCGCTGTTCTCCAATTCTCCAATCTTTTATAGCAAAACCCGCATTATACAGTCACAGCCTAACTAATTTATTAGATACAGATACAGTTAATAATCATACTCGTATCAGACATCCAACATACCTTACTTGGCAAGTATGCCAAACATAATGGAAACATATTATTATGTGTTGATTTATGGTAACACGTTGAATATTCTGTACGTGGTGTTTTTTGACTAACGATAAAGGAGTCTTTTCGACTCTGAATCTCTGGGATAGATTCACAATGGCCTATTAGCATCAGCTGAATCTGACTCATCCTGACGATGACGTAGGTTAGGTAGCATAGCAGCAACAGTGATAATTAAAAAAGACTGTACATTCACTGTGCGGCTTAGATTTTGAACCGTAGAGCACGTTGTTTTGTAATTTGATCCGCATGCTAGTTCGATGAGTGATGTTGAAGTAGGCAAATAAATTATGCGGAGTATATTCAGTACTGTGTGCGGTTGGTAAATAAACTCGATATTGTAGTTCTATTAGTTTTATGTGGTAGGCAATGTCGTTGAGAGAGACGCATGTAGGTAGGCACTCTATGGGTACCTAGAACTACCCATTAATACTTATAATAAAGCAATAATAAGGGTATAGATTGGCGACCTTTATTTGAAATGTTTACGTCTTCTGTTATATTGCATTGTGAAATGCCAAGAGATTAGAGAGAGCCATTAGCCATTAGAGTTGTATATTCCCAGTTTTATCTCATTTCAGATCAGTTCATATGATAACATTGTCTGATACTATAAATTTAATACTAAACTGCAGTAGTAGCGGCTGCAATATGTTGTTATTTGTATTGACTAAACGATCGTCTCGCCAAATATCGATCGATGTGTTTTGATACCACCTACCTATTTGTAAGTATAATTTATAATATATGATGACAGTTTCCTATGTGTTATTCCAGGGTATACGCTATCTCCATTCAAATTTCTTCAAAATACGTTCAGCCGTTTCTAGAGTGAAGTTTGATGGTGATGATGATGATGAAAGTATCCTATGTGTTATTTCAGGTTATAAGCTATCTCCATTTCAAATTTCATCAAAATTCGTCCAGCCGTTATCGTGTTAAAAGTCCCCAAACAAACAAACAGACAACGTTTCCCTTTTAGATATTGGTGTGGATTTTCATATAAATGCCGTAACTTCTAAAAAAAAAACACGGCAATAAGCCTTATTCAAAATCATTGGCAGCAGTGTTTTTTGACCCTAGACAACTGCATTATTACTTACCTACTTGATAGACTTGTTATTATTTCGTTTCCATGGCAACGTCATTCCGTTCTTTATATTTGATACCTTGTGTTACATAATTGCAATTTTAGCAGGGACCTCTAATTTTTTGAAAACTGCATTATTACTTACCTACTTGATAGACTTGTTATTATTTCGTTTCCATGGCAACGTCATTCCGTTCTTTATATTTGATACCTTGTGTTACATAATTGCAATTTTAGCAGGGACCTCTAATTTTTTGAAAAATAAAGTACAGCCCATGTTACTCGCTGATAATGTAGCTATCTAGAAGTGAAAGAATTTTTATAATCGGTTCAATAGTTTGTGTGTTTATCCATTACAGACAAACAAACAATCAAATCTTTCCTCTTCATAATATTAGTGTAGATAGTCAATTTTCAAAAAAAAATATATGTAAATTCTTGCAGATTCGTACAAAACTGTAACAAGTTCTTGATTCGTGAGGAAACTGGGACATCGCGGCTCTGCTTATGTAGTAGGACCCTCGTACTAGGTGTGCCCTACTTATGTAATATTTTGTCTGAGGTGTGCCCCCTCAGAGAAGCTGGAGTGATAATCTCCGCTGGGTGAGTAGCCAAGAATCATGCTCAATGGCGTGTCATTGCAGATGCAATTAATCAACAATGGCATTGCAAATTATAACACCACAAAAAGCATCAAATTAATAGGTAGTCCGTTCGACCTACATAACAAATCTACTTAAATAACGTGACGTATTCAAATTATAATTTCAACTTAACTATAATAATATGTTGAACTAAATAACTTAAGTTCAGGTGATCTCATCAACGCAATGTCTTATCAACTGTGCACTCGTTACACTTACGGACTACCGGCTTTGTTGGAATCCTGCAAGGTGGTTAAAACCTTGCCACCCCCGTTCAACCAACCTGTCGGCTATCGCTATCCCGTACGGGATATTTGAGTAAATTTTTGCAAACTTTAAAAAAAAAAACTTTTGTTTTGGTTCATTTACCATCCTTAAATACTGATTTTGTGTATGACAAAACTTTTGATCATCCTATATTTAAAAAATAGCCCAAAAACTCAAAAAATGCACTCGTCCACATGTTAAAGATGGAATATCAAAAAATCCTTTTTTAGTGCACCTCTACTATAAAGGAATATTTCCTCAAAATTTCAAATTTTGGGTCCACCGGTTTAAGCTGTGCGATGTCTGTCAGTAGGTATGTATGTCACGGTACTGTTCTATAAGACAATTTGAAATTCACATGAACTTCCCTTGAAGATTGTGAATGATATCAGTGACTGATATAGACGACTACTAGTAGTAGTAGGTACTTTTATTTTATGCTATATATATGTAGTGTTTATTATCATTGCAATATGAGATTGATTTCGGTTTCAACCATCAGCTATTGCAAGTCGAGATTCATACTATACAATACAACACAACAACTCTTTATTGCACACCAAGCAAAAAAAACAGTAGATAAGAAACTTAAAAACTAAAATGTACAATCGGCGGCCTTATTGCTAAATAGCAATCTCTTTCAGGCAACCTTTGGATGGAAAGATATGGACATACAAATTTATCCGTCGGTGGTGCATCAACTATCAAATCTATCGCGAAAAAAAGCATCCTATTTTCTTCTAGGATATTAAAAACCAATGCAAAAGTAGGTATAGCACCAACTCTTTTGATGTTTATTGACAGACTTGTTATTTCGTTTCCATGGCAACCGTTCCTTACAGCGAGTAATTAACATTTTGCAGTTTTCCCGTGAAAACTTACAATTTTCCGGGATAAAATGTGTCGTATGTTTTATTCTAAGGTATAAGCTATCTCCATTTCAAAAGTTATGGCTTGTGTTATGTATCTCTAGTACTCCAGGCTTTAAAGGGCTGCTAATAAAAGTAATTAAATTGTTCTATCTGAAAATCAACGACATTTTGAATGTCTTACGTTCCGTTCAACGAAATGTATGTAAGATGATAAATAAACTTCTATATGACAAATGTATCAATAATTAAAGTGAATGCACATAATGTTTATTCAAAATGCATTTTGTTTAGTGCAACATTTTTCTATTTCATTATTTGTTTGTTATTTTATTTATACAAATAATACGATACGATTTCGCAATTTCACTTAGCAAAAACGGACTACGAGAAATGTCAGACATCTGTGATATCACAAAATGTCATGTCACTTGTGAATGCGATATCCATTGATTCCGATGCACTTGCATTCGTGAGTACTGTGCCATTTAATTCTGATCTTGTTATTGCATTCTACAACCGACTACCTTGGCCTTCTCCCGGACTGATTTCTTCGACAAATTCGAGATATTATTATTTACTATACGAGAGTGATTAGGTATCTAATAGGCAAGCGTGCTACACCTTCGACCACATCATTGCTTTCCATCAGGTGAGATCGTGGTCAAACGATTGCATGTCCGTAATAAAAAATAATAATATAATATTTCGCTTGTTATTATACTACGGACTCAGTTTTGCTCACGTTTAGGATAAATATTTATACAATTGTTTTGATTATGAGGTGTATCAACTGCAGCACATGCACACGTTTGTAAAGGCATAATAATGCGTTCTCACTATCAACGCATTTTCTGATGATACTTACACGATGGCACAGAATAAATAATAGTATGGCTATCAATTGAGGTAAGCATGTGAAAATGAATTTTAATTGGGCTATGTAAAGATTGTGTCTAATAATAGTTATTTTTCAATGATACACTCTATAGTTCAAAAGATTTTCTCAAAACAAATTCAAATGGAGTGCCTGATAGGTTTTGTGACCAAAAGCACCTGTATAGTTATTTAAAATGCGTTTCAGTTAGTAAAAAAGCACCTTGTTATCTTTAAAGCTAGAAGTTCTTGAGAGTTATTGCTTATTTGCAATTAGGAATAGGGTAATCTTGAACACGAATAACTTTAAATTATTGATGTACATTAACTTTTAATAACTAGGCAGAGAGCGCTAGCAAAACGGGCCGTGTCCTTTCATTAAAATCCGTAAAGCTGTTATCGCGTGTTAACTCCCCAAACAAACAAACAGACAACGTTTCACTTTTATATATTGGTATGGATTTATAATGAGCCAAACATAATCTACAAACTAAACTATACATACCAATATAACAACAACTCTAATATACTTACATACATATATAAGTTACATATATAGGTCTTTGACTTCATAAACTTGTAAGAATCTTTGAAAACTTAGCAGACATTTGTAAAACAATGCGAATGAAACTAAAACTGAAATTTGGCGACTAGAAAAGCATGAGCTGCTGTACAAAGAGTTATTCGTTGGAATTGTTGGCAATAGCTCTATGGTTCTAAACTTACTTTACATGAACATTTAAATCATATTATTTGGCAAATGATCAAGACATAGTGCTCGCCTGGCCAAAGAGATTTGTGCCCAGGGTGACCCGTCGTACATGTAACAGAATTGGGATACGAAATATCCTCGGCATATTATCATTCAAAGATGTTAGAGGGCAAATTTAAATTAAAACCGCTAAATGTAATAAGCATTTTGTCATAGTGGCTCAGAATAAATAATAGGTACGCCACCTTATTTTTTAAATTTGCGACTTTCCAGATTCTTTTTATAGCTATGAACACAACAGTCTATTCCACTATGATCACCTGGGTATCATAGGCGACTCTTTAGTGTCTTTTGATCACCTGTGAATGCTATCACCTGGGTGATCATAGTCGACTCCGTTCAAATTATCAATTCAGTATCCTTAAAACACATGTAACGAACCATTACTTTCTAAGCTTTTTTTATACATTGGTAAAATTATATATAAGAAAATATACACTCTTAATAATAATTTATATTTAATTTATCTAATTTATCATAATGATGATGTTTTTTATAAGCTAGTTATTCTCTATTTGTCCTGATAATGTGTCCGGTCCAGACCCATTTTAATATTCTTCTTTTTTTTCTTCGCATTTTTTATTGCTCAGATAACAATAATTATTATCAATAATCAATATAATAATCATTTATTATAAGAACTTCTAAGGAGTGGAATGCCCTGCCCTCGTCAGTGTTTCCGGTAAAATATAACCCTGGTGTGTTCAAGTGAAGAGTGAATATGTATCTACTAGGCAAACGTGCTACACCTTCGACTACATCATCATTTCCATCAGGTGAGATCGTGGTCGAACGATTGCCTAACAGTGATTAAAAAAAAAAAAAAAAATTGCTGCGATCTCTTATTTAACAATATTGAATAAGTAATAGTACATTACTGCCGCGGTCTGTAATGACTGCGTTGCTGGCAGCGATGATGATGGTCGAGAGCGTAGCTAAGTTAAGTTCAAGGCCATCACAGCGCGGTCAGCATTGCAACCCTTGATGGCCAAGCTGGAATGAAGGCAGAGACCGAAGGTCGAGGCCTTTATAGCGCGGACAGCAAGGGCTGCAATGATGGTCAAGCTTAAAGGCCGAGAACTTAACACTAAGCAAAGCTCGAGGCCATCATAGCGTGGCCAGCAGGGCAGTCATTGCGGACCAAGGCTTGTATAGTGCTTTACTCAAACAATGCAACAACAACAAAAACAACAACGACAAAGACAACAACAACGATCACAACAACAGAAACAGTAACAGAAACAGAAACAACAACAATCACGATGTTTTTTTTTCTGTTTGAAAGCTGATGTAGCTTACAAACAGAAAAAAAACCATCAAAATCGGTCCATTCGTCTGGGAGCTACAACGCCTCTCTTTTCGCGTTCGGGGTTAACGAACCCACGGAACAAATAATAGTGCTACGACAAAAGACGACAAAAATGGATTTTCAAAGGAAATTGCTGGCCGCAAAACACGACAATAATGAAATTCCATACAACTTTGCTGGCGCCTATTCAAAGAAGGTTATCGAAATATTGACCACATTACTAGTATTGTTTGAGTAAAAACATTTAATTGTTATGATATTGTTGTGTTCATATTAGCGATCAACATCATCATCATCAGCCTATATCTGTCCACTTCTGGACATAGGTCTCTCCTAATGCATGCCACTGAGCTCGGTCTTCAGCTCTCCTCATCCATTTTCTGCCAGCCACTTTTCGTAGGTCGTCACTCCACCTGGCCACAGGGCGTCCTACACTACGTTTGCCTAAACGTGGTCTCCACTCGAGAACTCGTCTACCCCAACGGTTATCGATGCTTCGGGAAATATGACCAGGCCACTGCCACTTCAGCTTGCTTATTCTTTGAGCTATGTCAGTTACCTTGATTCTCCATCCATACGATATCTTTATTACGAATCTTGTCCTTAACAGAAACTCCAAGCATAGCTCTCTCCATAGCTCGCCGAGTGACCTTAAATTTGTGGACTAGTTTGACCGTGAGTGTCCACGTTTCGGCACCTTAGGTCATGAGTGGTAGGACTCCGCCATTAGGACGATATCATCGGCAAATCGTAAGTGTGAGATGTTCTCGCCATCGATATTAATGCCCATTCCGTTCCAATCCAGCGTCTTAAATATATCTTCCAGGGCATTAGTGAACAGTTTCGGGGATATAACATCCCCCCGACTCACTCCCCTGCGCAGTTGGATATGTTTAGATTGTTGTTTTTGTACTTGGACACTCATAGTCGCGGCGTCATACAGAAACTTCAGCAGTGCGATGTATCGCCAGTCCACTTGACAACGCTGCAAAGACTCCATAACCGCCCAGGTTTCAACGGAGTCAAAGGCCTTCATATAGTCCACAAAAGCAAGATACAGGGGCTGGTTATACTCTTTAGACTTCTGTATAACCTGCCTCACTGTGTGTATGTGGTCTATGGTGCTAAATCCTCCGCGAAACCCGGCCTGTTCAGGAGGCTGGAATTCGTCAAGTCTTCTTGCGAGACGATTTGAGATGACCCTCGAAAACAACTTATAGACGTAGCTCAAAAGTGAGATAGGTCGGTAGTTCTTTAAAAGGAGGGTTTTATCCCTACAGCCCTATCCCTATATATTAGCTATCTATACCTCTAATTATATCTGTCCTTTGTGTCCTCTATATATATATATATATAATATATATATATATATATATATATATATATATATATATATATATAATATATATATATATATATATATACAGGTTTCATTGTGCGCCACATAATTTAAATAAGTACAATAAAAAATAAAAAAAAGCTTTATTGAGCATTTTTTTTAAATGCATATTCTCTATTTTTTTTTGT
Source organism: Alsophila aescularia (assembly GCA_946251855.1). Classification (NCBI taxonomy): domain Eukaryota; kingdom Metazoa; phylum Arthropoda; class Insecta; order Lepidoptera; family Geometridae; genus Alsophila; species Alsophila aescularia. Next base: position 45,185,453 of record OX276380.1, read on the forward strand.
ATATTTTCATTTTTATTGTCAAAAAAAAAACGTTCGTCATCGATTTGTGCACTACACCTTAAATTTCAGCCGCATAGCTAATCGGAAAGTGATTAAAATTTGAATTTCAAGATTCCCGGACAGACAGAAATACATAGATACATACATACTTACATACATACAAGTGAAGTTAAATAAAAACTTTTAAAAAAACAAGATGGCGTATGAACCCATATGCCAGCCTCCAAAGTTTTTTATTCCAAGTCCTTTCCTCCGAAGGCGATCTCAACTCTTTTACAACTGTCCAGTGAAAACAAGGCACATGGTGAACTAGCATCTTCGCCTGCATAAGCCCAGGCTTTACCCGTCTTACTGATATCAACTCAGGAGCTTAGTATATGATCTTCATTTAGAACTTCCTGGCTTTCGAGATGGCTTTAAAGATCAGCTTCCACTTCTGGTGACGTCATTGGTAAGCCCGAGATCCATTAGCTATAGAATTCCAACCCGTTGAAAGCTCGCAGTTCTATCTATGTCAATCAATACATCATATCAGATATCCAATCCGATGCTGCGACGTGACTGGAGCGCGTACGATAAGGCCAGAACTGGGATTTGTATGCCTTTGAGGACTAATCAGGGGCCAGGCGCTAACGGGATGTAAGCGCTCCCGTACAAATTTTCTGCTTGTTTCTGTAATATTATGCAATTTAGTAATTTCGCACCTTATTATCTATATAATATAAACTACCAGTTTTCCCGCCCGCGACTTCGTCCGCGCGGAATACAGTTTATCGCGAAAAAAAAGCATCCTATGTTCTTCTAGGATATTAAAAACCAATGCAAAAGTAGGTATAGCACCAACCCTTTTGATGTTTATTGACAGACTTGTTATTTCGTTTCCATAGAAACCGTTCCTCACAGCGATTAATCAACATTTCCCAGTTTTCCCGTGGATACTTTCAATTTTCTGGAATAAAGAGTATCCTATGTTTTATTCCAGGGTATAAGCTATCTCCATTCCAAATTTCATCAAAATCCGTCCAGCAGTTATCGCGTGAAAGCTCCCCAAACAAACAAACAAACAAATAGACAGACGTTTCACTTTTATATATTGGTATTGTTATAAAAATGATTATTAAGTATATTATGTATATTTAAGTAAGTATATTACATAATAATTAGCTATTTGGTAGGTAAATATTATATGTAAGTTTTTTTTTATCAATTCCAGGGCTCTTTCACAATAAAGCCGAACACGCTACCATTTTTATTGAACTATCAGGATGACTGGTACAAAATGCTTCCTAGTTTTAAGTCCTCCATGTACATTTTTGCGCTAAAGTATTAAATAAATAAATTTATTAAGTCATACCTACTTGTCTGGAAGTGCTACGAGGCTATTTCGGAATCCTAAAACTCAACTCTGGAAGGTAACTAGAAGTCTGATTCTTTAAAAGGCGAAGAAATACGATTTTAGACGAGATTTTAAGTAACAAAATTATATCTACTATATTATACTTCCCGAAATAGTTGATAGCTTCAGGCGTTACTTTGCGGAAATCCATAAAAATTAACAAGGTAAAAATATATAGCTTTCTTCCGCCAAACTGAAGTAAGGTACATATTTTTAACATTTCCATATATATATATATTTTTATTTCCAAGGTTAAAATATGTAGCTTTCTTCCGCCAAACTGAAGTAAACTACATATTTTTAACATTTCCATATATATTTTTATTTCCCGTAACATATTAAATTCTGAAAATTAATAATTTTGAAGCTGGCTCACTACTGTATGTAATCAAATCCTCTAGACCACTTCCAGCCGGCCTGGAAGCCTGAAATTTGGCATGTATTGGCGTCTCACACATAATTAAGGGAAAAGTCTGAAAATGCTCAAGTGCCAGTTGGTTCCATAAAAAAATGCCAAGCCATAAGAGGTCTTGTAGCACTTTGCTGGAGAGGTAAAATATATGAGTAAGATGATAAAATGATTTGATTTCAAAGAATGTAAAAAACATTCAAATCCAACTTAGTCGTCTATGTTACTTCTCCAGCCAAGTGCTGCAAGACGCGTTTTATTAGCCTCCGAACTCGAAAGAGAGGGGATTATTAGTTTAGGGTGTGTGTATGTCTATCTGTGGCATCGTAGCTCCAAAACGAATTGGCCGATTTTGATGCAATTTTTTCTGTTTTGTAAACTGATGTGATCGAGATGATTCTTAGCTAGGGGGGAGGGTGGTTGGTGGTTATAAATATTATTAATTTGCGCTTGTTCTATCTCACTGCTTTTTATGGCTATTGCATTTCCTTGCCCTTTTATAACAGTAATGTTATTGATGGTAAAGTATTTTCCAATGACCAAGCTAGGCTAGAACCCTATACATTTGCGAACGATGATGTCTACAAAACTGCTGTTTTCAACTAATGTCCTGTGACTCCTGTGAGTCGCTACGATGAAACATGGCCTAGAAGCCTAGATATATAAAAGGGCCTCTGTGGGTAGGCGATGAAAGGGCCTCTGTGGGTAGATGGTGGTACTGGTTAGATATCGATTTATTGATAAACTAGCTGTACCCTCGGCTTTGCCTCTGTTGTTATTTTTCTGGGATATAAGTATCCTATCTGACTGAATGACTATCACGGACAATATACCAAATTTCGTACAGCCGCAGAGTAATACTTGCGTACTTCTATTATTTATTCTGTGCCAGCATGCAAATACCGTATTCAAATATTCGTACAGACGACATACATATAAGTACACCAAAGCTATCCATTAGTGAAAACCACATAGCAATCGGTCGAGTAGTTTTAATGTGACGCGCGAACAGACAGAAATCATTTAAAAAAAATATGTTTAGTAGCTTATTTTAGCTCCCCCACACTATTATTTTTCAATTATCTTCTTTGTACAGATTTTTTGCTACTTCATAATCATCTGCCTATATTTGTCCACTGCTGGACGTAGGCCACTGAGCTCGGTCTTCACTCTCTTCATCCATTTCCATCTTGCCGTTTATTGCTGGTCGTCACTCCACTCTAGGCCCTAATTAGGCCCTGGCCACAGGGCGTCCTACACTACGTTTGTCTAAACGTGGTCTCCACTCGAGAACTCGTCTACCCCAACGGTTATCGGGTTTTCGGGAAATGTGACTAGCCCACTGCCACTTTATCTTTTTATGCTTTTTTGTTACTTACTGCTTTATATAAGTATGTAGGTATAGATGTAGATTTTCGCCTTCGAGTTTCTTGCCGATTCTTCTCGAAGGTGTATTCCGAATCGGTGGTCAGTTATGCAATTCATTCAAAGGGCTCCAGCCATTTCATCAGGGCCCCCTCGATCACTACCTAACAGTAGAGATCCAGGGGTGTATAGTTCGATACTCCCCGTAATAAATGGCAACTGTCCAAGCCGAGGTTCGTACCCCCTGGGTGCCCTTGAGCAAGTGGTCAAAACTTAACTTTGGCGTGCGCCTTCTGCGTCACGCATTGCGGCGGAGCGCTTTTGCGCCCGGTGATGCTGTAGAGGTCAGCTATAGACCAACAGCACATATACTATAAAAATAACAAAAAAGATTTTTAATAGTTGTAACAATAACACAAATAGTGGCTAGATACGAAGTCTTACTACGAATAAGTTCTATCTTTTACTTTGTGCCGTGTGTAACAATAGGTGCTTATGATAACGACTTTAACCTTCGTCTACTAATAGTAACAGTAACGTAAATCCATTTCTATTTATTTAGGAAGTTCAGTACTTGTAGTACTACATCGTATTTTATGAACTTGGCAAAGTTGTCAAGTTACTTCTGCGAACTTTTTTCGACGTAATTTTGTTGAAACCGACTCACTTACCATCTCCCGTGAGTTGTTTAGTTGTTGTCGTACGAGTACGGACAACAAACAGATAAAAATGTTGAGTAAAACTGTGATGTTTTGATACCTCTAATTATTGTCGATTTGGGATGCTTTTTGGGGTACATATCTGACGGGTAAAATCAAAATGTCGATGATACTTTCGTACTAAATATAAGAAATTATTTTCATAACTAGCTGTACCCGCGGCTTCGCACGCGTGGTGTTTTCTTTAGGTTCTTCTTTAGGTTCAAAGTACCATAATGTGCTATTCCAGGACCAATATACCAACATTTGAACAAAATTTCTTCAGCCGTTAAAAATACTTTTATCAATTGCTCAGCTTCTAACTCACCGGATTGAGATACCAATTACACCAGATTTAAATCAAACCCCAAGCTATCTTACAATGAAAACCGCATTGCAATCGGTTTAGTAGTTTTTACGTGATGCGTGAACAAACATACAGGCAAACACAAAGAAAGACGCGAATAACAAAAAAAAAGTTGTTCAATACCTTTTTAAAAATGCTCTCGGGTGCTTTACCCAAGAGCATTTTTTCATTTGAATTCATTTAGTAGTTTGGGTGCGATGCGCGGTCAAGATACGGACAAACAGACAGACAAAATTAAAAAGTAAATCAGTTTGGCTTCAGTATCGAATATAGAGAACCATCCAAAAAATATTTTTTATTACTTAAATATTAAATTTAACTTTGGACCCATATCCCGCAGAAACCCTTTACTTTTTCGGGATAAAACGTGTCCCAAATTTTAACCCATCATATAACTTAAGACAGTGCTAAGTTGCATCAAAACCCGTCCATTAGTTTCAGCGTGGTACGTGTCCTTTTAAATAAGTTTCAACCCCTATCCTGCGGGAACCCTTTAATTTTTCGGGATGAGAAGTAGCCTATGTTCTACCTTGTAGTATGAACTCAAATCATACCAAGTTTCATTTAAATTCATTCAGTAGTTTCGGCGTGATGCCTAGCCAAGATACAGACAGACAGACAAAAATGAAAAAAAATACAGTTTTGGCTTCAGTATCGAATCTAGAAAAGGTCAAAAAAAAAACTTCAATGTACAGAACTGGACTCATTACAGTTTTATTATAAGTATAGATTTATAAATAGCATGTCAATTTACCTTTCTATTTACTCTTTTGAGCATTACACATTTATTACAGCATTGCATCATGACATTCATTAACTTAAAGCAAATTTAGTTGTAGTCAGTATAATTAAATCCTCCAAGGAATAATCGGGAATATATGCAGTTTTTGTTTTTTGGTTTTTAATAGATCTTTATTTAACATAAATTTGGTATAAATCACAAAAATTATAAGTTACATCTAAGTAATTATTTAGTTAAATTTCTATGACTCAATGGGCTAATAATGCCTTTACAAAGTCTTACAACAAAATACATATTTATGATCATTTATACTCGTTGAAACATATTTTTAAACAAAAAGTGTATATGTTTAAACAAATGAAGGTAAGTAATTATTATTGTGCCCTTTGTACAGTGCACATTTTTAGCATCACTCACTCGTTCTATGAGTAACTAAGAATAACAATAATAATTACACACCATGTGTATCAACCGGACAGTAGGCAATTCAATAGACAACGTCCAGTCGCAAGGGCCTGAGAGCTGGAGGTCGTGCTAGTGCTAGTGTGAGCCGAATCCGAAAAACTTTACAGATTTGAACGAAGCAATTCAGTCAGCAGTCAGCAGTCCCCCCTTTGTTGCAGTGAATGAAATGCTTGCGTGTTTTAAGGTCAATCAGCGCCATCTAGTTAAATCGGAGGGAGAACTTTGATGCCTTTGGTTTATTCGCTATGAAGGATTGTAAATAAAATAATGATAATTTATTTCATTTTACATGCTCTTCAGGTAAAACTAACAAATTTACAAATTAAAAAAAAACAAAGTACCTAAATTGACAGAACTCTTTTCTGTTTTTGAGTTTTTTCTAAATTATCTGAATTGGAATTATTGGGACCTTGAAACGAACTTGAAACGATTTGACGGTTTACTTCAGGAAATGACGATGATGATCGAGGAAAATGTATAAATAACGCATAAAATATGTAATTGCTTAAAAATATGGAGCAAAACATTTCAAGAAGCGCGTGATTTCGACCCAGGCACGTCTGGGTTGGCAGGCCGGCATACTCCTGCTGTGCCACACAACATCGTGCCAAGAAGGTCGAAATTATGATACAGTTTTAATGTTTTATTTATATTACATTTAAACTATCATAACTTTGAATACCTATCCCGCAGGAACCCTATATTTTTTGGGGATAAAAAAAAACCGTAATTTTAATACATAATATGAACTTTGACTATGCCAAGTTACATCAAACTCCGTCCAGTAGATTCAGCGTAATGTGTGTTCTTTTAAATAACTTTCAACCACTATCCTGCGGGAACTCGTGTTTTTTTCGGGATAAAAAGTATTCTAAATGTTAATCCATAACATAAGCTATGATTGTGTAAAGTTGCATCAAAATCCGTCCGGTAGTTTCAGCGTGATACGTGTCCAAAGAGACATACAGACAGACAGACAGACAGACAGACAGACAAAAAAATAATAAAAAAAGCTTTTTGCACTCCATATCGATTTTGAAGTTTATCTCAATTAATGTTTTCAAAAAATATTTAATGTACAGATTTAGCCCAGTTACAGTTTTATTATAGTATATAGATAGATTACCAAAGAGACATGTAAGTAATTTATGATTTTCATAATATCCGTTAATATGTTAGTATCACCACAGAATAAATAATAGTACAAGGTATCACACTAATATTACTGTTTTAATTTGCGCGGTGAACAAATTGTTCACCGCCATGCAAAGACAGACTCGCGAGGTCTACAGCTCACAGAGCCTGTGAGCTGTAGACCTCGCGAGTAGATCGGTTCAATAGCTGAACCGATTTGGATGAAATTTGTTACCAGGATAGCTTATATCCTGGATTAACACATAGGCTAGTTTTCATCATCATCATCATCCATAATTATGAGAGCTTTGCAATCTAAAGACACGTACGTGCAAATCGTTCGTTCGTTCTTTTTCGTTCTGACCTCACACGTAGGTTTGACTGTTATGTGCGGATTTCCCATCGCTCCGTGCTTCGGATGTCATGTTAAATGTGCCAAATAGCTAGCAGTCGTTAAGCCACGTCAGAGGCTCATATGCTGCTTGAGCGGCCTGACAAACTCTGACACCATAGAGGCAGGCACTACCTCATTCAGCTTACTTATACAAAGAGACAATACAACTAATTAAATGTTTAATGGGTAAAGCATTATCAAGGAGTTGGTATTCAATAGGAGATGTGGAGTACAGATTCTACCAAAACCGTGTAAATCAAATATATATATGAACTCTTTTTCTTCGATCCTGTAGGCACGTTTCGGTCCGTTTAATTGCCTGTCCCAGCAATCATCGGGCCGGTCCTGGGAAACGGGAACCCGCGTTCGTTGTACCGGGACGCTCGCTAAATAAACACTGGTTTGCTTCTAATGTTTGTCTATGTATTTTGTCAAGTTACTTGGTTAATAACCAAGTGGGGAGTGGTGGGGTATTTGTGGTAATAAATAGTCTACTAACGTAATTTTAATGGCGGGGTTTGAATGAAGTTCGAAAATCTCTACAAATAGCATAGCATACTTTCTGGAAAGACCTTTAACAAATTCCTTTCATGAAAGTTGTTCAAAAGGATTTCTCAAAATGAAATTATATGGGTTTTATTCCAGAAATACATCTAATTATACAAATATAATAATAGTTATGCCTATATACTGGCAATACAATCTAAAAATAAACTAAAACCCTTGGTCATAAAAGTCGGAGGTTAACAGGTTAACATTTTTTAACTAGATCAAAATTGTCCTTAAAAGCCTGAACTCTTGGTTATCTGCTGTTATATTTAATCTCAACAACATTCTAATGCTAAGTTGGGTGTTTATCCAGCTTTAGATGATTTTTCCTCTTCAGTCCTTATTTTTAATAGTTTATTTGGATACCCGAAAGCTATGTTACTTTGGTTTAACTTCTACTAAATATTTACAAAACCAGTATCATTCTACGCCTAACTTTGCCAATACCTAGTTATTTATAAACATCCTAAAAGTTAATTCTATGTTCATTAGAGAAAAAATACCTACCGAAGTGTAGTTCCATCACTTTGTTTTTTTATTTGTTTACCTACGTTATTCGAGGTTGTACCTGAGCTATTTTGTGCCTGTCATGCATGGTACGTACAAGTAAGTTAGACTTTGGTTTGAGAAGGATTTGAGTAACCTCACCTATTAGATAACTAGTCATAAGGGCCAGTCTAACTCATACGACAAGCAAGCAAGGGCCAGTAGTGACCTGGGCCCTTATTAGCCATGACCGTTCACACACGTAACGCGTCGCGTTACGAATCGTGCGTCAATTGTCGCAATGACGTCAGACGTTTTCTGCAAGGATTTTCACGTCACAAAGCGAATAAGCACCTTGTTGCAGAGCAAAGTCTTAATTACGGAGTTCATTTCATTACGGATTTGCAGATACGGGCCAATACCTTACGAAGTAGGATAATCAAGTTCATTCCGCCTTCTAAGTACTACTTCGATTAGCTATACTTGAAGTTTGTCATTTCATGTCATTAGAGTCATCAACTCGTATTTGTTTTTTGTAACTGGACTATTATTTATTCTGTGACCTGGGTCAGCATTGACCCGAGCCCCGGCATTTTTTTGACACCTGATCGATATCTATTTTAAAACACAGATTAAACAATAGTACAACGCATGCTTTTTTATAATAATCTATCAAGCGTATGTAATCTTTGTCTATCTTTATCTTTGCGTATTTGGGTCAATTTTCACATGATAAGCTCGGTACAAAATGTAACGCATAATGTTCACGCGCATACAACCCGACAATGCCAATAAAATACCAATAACTTCCGTAATTTTCGAAGAATACATGTAAAGGCATTTTCAAAACGTTGTCTTAATTTAAGGTTTGTCAAAAATTTACTTCTCTTGGTTCATTTCCGCCCCACACTTCAGATAATCTTGCCGCAATTATGTCTGACATTTATTTATTTATTCTTTAGCACACAAATACAATGTACAAGGAGGACTTAATGCTAAGTAGCATTTTCTACCAGTCAACCTGGAACTGCTAGAAATACAAAAAATGGTAGCGGTGCAGTAAAAAAATAACGCAAAGTGATTAGAAATAGGTAGCTATAATAGGTATATATATATATATATATATAAGTATATAAATAGGTATATATATATATATATATATAAACAAAAATTTTAAGACATTCATGCATTGTCATTAGTTATTATTATTATAAATGGACATTTTCCATTGCATCCCTTGCCCACAACCACATAATAACCAATAGTACTTACCTATAACACAACCCACAACTCGTCCGACCTTCGATATTATACAATGTTCTCTCAGCTTCCACAAAGTTACTATAACGAGATTGATTCCTCCAAATCATACGTTCTCTAATTAATGAAGGCTGAAACCATTCTCCACGTATCTCTCATAAACTTTTAATTCCATTACCATCAGAACTGAAGCTAGCCATCAATTAACCCCTTCATTCAGTTACAGCACTTTCACCTAATTAAACCTGGCTGTCTAAAGCAGAACTTTAGTAAACTCTACACATACTGGGGTTTCCCTTAATTGTAATTAGGAAAAGCTTTAAGTACATGGAAATATCGAGAAAAAAAGCTCGAACTTGAAATCTACCCTTGGGGATTCATTAGGGGCTACTTAACACAATTAAAGGGAATGGGAGGGATGCTTTCAGCAGGATTAAAAAGTAATATGAAAGTGGTGGAAGCTTTACCAACCGACTCTTTAGTTCTTGAAAATCAGCTGAGGGCTAGCTTACCTAATGAACTTTGTTGTTCAATTTTCAGAATGCTTAGAGTTATAATGACTGAAATCTATTGGAGTAATTTCTATGAAAACATGCGGCGCGCGCTCACTGGTCAACTGTTGAAAAGTACTCGGCCTAACACAGATCCATTCAATTCAAAAAATCAAATCTACCCACATTATTTAGTTCAGTTCAGACTAGTTCATTGTGTGAAGTTCGAAACGTGTGCGATAATTAGTTGTGATTTTATAAATTCAGACATAATTTCCTCGAATTGAGCAAATCGAGCAGCGTGCCGTCATTAAGTACCTCTATAAGAAGGGGCTATCATCAAAAGCCATCCATGATGTTATGGTCAGTACATTAAGGGATTTTGCTCTGTCATATTCATCCGTCAAAAAATGGATAGCAGAATTTAAGCGTGGTAGAGAGAGTGTGAGAGATGAACCCCGCTCTGGAAGGTCTTCCACGTTCAGTAGTGACGAAAATATTAAAAAAGTACTTGATTTAATCATGGAGACCGCAGATTAAAAAATAGAGACAGCCGAGATTATAGGCATCTCTTATGAACGAACTCAAAACATCATAGTCAACGAGTTGGGTTTCCACAAGGTGTCTGCGAGGTGGGTTCCGCGACTGCTTTCAGTTGAACAAAAAAGGACGCGATTGAACTATATACGATAACGATATTGACTATTTCACGCGACAGTTTGGAGTTATTTGAAGCCGATGCAGATGATTTTTTGAATCGTATTGTTACTATGGACGAAACATGGGTTCATTACTGTACACCGGAAACAAAACAACAATCAAAACAGTGAAGAAGACCTGGTTCACCACCTCCTAAAAAGGCTAAGTCGATTTTGTCGGCAAATAAGGTGATGGCTTCAGTATTCTGGGACTCGAAATGTGTGATTATAGCCGGCCTTACATTAGCTCTTTAAAATACATCCCGCACCACCTTGCTAAGCAGTGATGTGGTACTACTGCAATGTAAGATTGAGGAATATTTATAGGAACAGTCCAAAATAACAGTTAAGGAGGTATTTAAAAAGAACACATTGGAACTCTTACGGTAAAACCAACTAAACAATTATTTTATAGAACTGGTTAAAACATTTTTCCCGCTGCTCTTTTTTGTGACGATATCTGAAAGTGAAATCACCTGTTTCAATTTTTAACAGAATTCTATTTTACTCTAGGTAAGTAGGTCCAATACTGCACCATGTGATTTCTTAAATGATTGATTTTCTTGAAAGGGTTTTAGACTATAACTCTGATTACTACTGCACCTTACTACGTCGTTTACGAGAGGAAATAAAAGAAAAACGTCGAGGAATGAGCTCAGAAGAAAAGTCCTGTTTCTGTTCTGTTTCGGTCCTGTACTGTATCTATCTTGTTTTTTGTTTGTCGTATGAGGTAGTGCTGGCCTCTGATGTCAGAGTTTGTCAGGCCGCCCGAGGGCCTCTGACATGGCTTAACGACTGCTATTAACCAATAACAGCCGGGACCGACAGCTTAACGTGCCCTCCGAAGCACGGAGCGATGGAAAACCGCACATAACTTCGAAAGTCATTGGTGCGGGAGCCTAGGTTTTGAACCCGGTATTGTTGGATTCTAAATTGCACTATAGAACCATTAGGCCACCATCGCTCTCAGCCGTATCTATCCGTATCTATCTATCCGTGTATCTATCTATCTATGTATCTATCAAGATAACGCCCGTGTTCATACTAGGGCATGTAATATCGGAAGGTTTTCAATTCTGATTTCCGATATTAGATCTCAATACCGGAATTCCGATATTAATATCGGAATTGCACAAATTTGTTAAAAAGTTGAATTGGATACATAAACGATGTTTTCAATCAAACTCTTTTAATCATACAATAAATCAACGTTAAAATTATAACTTTTTCGTTCAACCGAACGTAGTGCAACCAACGACAGTAAGAAATGTCTGTTACTCTCTGAGTGCAACCTAATGCATTAAAATGCACTAGGTCTCACTGAACGAACTAAAACCTTATTTCTAAATCAGTCTACCTACTTACAATTTGGCACAAAAATAGTTTTTCTTTATTATGGACACACACATCACACATTTCAAATCACACACACACAATCACACACACACAATCACACACACAAAAATCACAAAATCACAGATTTCTCATTATTATCATCTACTAATTAAATTATAAAACTCAAAATTAACTTCAATAAAACTTCTGAATAATGTAACTATAAGTAAGTTAAAATAGCAATAATCTACAATTAAAACTACTTTTTACTTTTATACTATAATAGGTGAGTAAGATCTATTTCATAGACATATTATAGACGTACAGAATACGCACTAAAAGAGTAAGAGGGATAAAACCATTATAGCTTTTGCATTGCACGGGGCGTTGGCTAGTAATGATTTAATTGAGTTAAATGATAAGAGTCCGTTCGGAAATAATTTAGTCTGACTAAAACAATTTTGTAACTCGTTTTTTTTTATTTATTTTGATTTTTACAATTCTAGAAGTGATACAAATTTGCTTGATAATAGTTTAATGTTTAAACCACGCAGGTCGTTTCTCTTTATGCACGTACTATACTATATTTAAAAACTCAAATAGAAAATTTGATTGATTCCGATGTTGCGATATTGGACCCTCAACGTCGGAATTGTAATATCGGAACTAATGTTCCGAGATTCCGGAGTTGCGATATTCCGAGATTCCGGGATTCATGCCCTAGTTCATACGTCTGTGCAGTCATTGGCTGAAATCCACAACTGTGGCTTTGAACTGTTGCCGCATCCGCCTTATTCACCTGATCTGGCACCATCAGACTTCTTTCTGTTCCCTAACCTAAAAATGCACTAAGGGTTGGGAGTTGAAAGATTTTCGGAAAACGACGAGGTCAAAGCAGCAGTATTATTTTGGAAGAATCATTTTTTTTCAACGGTCTAAATGCTTGGAAGCAAAAGCTTGCTTGCTTGCTTGCTTTGGTGGCAAAAGTGCCTTGAACTTGATGGTGATTATGTAGAAAAATAAATTATATAAATTTTTATTATTATAATAATAATAATAAAAATAAATACAATAATAATTATGTATATAAATAATATAACTGATGCGTTTATTTTCTTGGTTAGGCCGACTACTTTTCAATCCACCCTCGTGTGATAAAACAGAGCTTGAACAACGATGATAAAACAGAGCTTGATCAGATGTTATTTTACACCATAGTATTGTATTCTCTTTTCTTTGTTTTACATAGTCAAATTACGCGACTACCGTAACGCTCGTTTTTGTTTTGTTTCATTTATTTATTTGAGGAGATTTTATGTAGTCACGTTTTCTAACGATGCTGCCGGAAGGAAAGCCTTTAGAAGTTATATGAATGGAAGTGCCCACAAAAAGGCAGTTTTCCTGCCAATTTGCAAGTCGTATTTTTTATTCAGAGCGCGTTACCGGCAAAGGAAGCTCATCAGCGAACTTAGTCTTGAATTACTGAAATATTTTTAGGTGCTAGTAATGTGCGGGGTAAATGCTGATGTTTGACTTGCGTTTGCAATGATTTTGGGCCACATTTCTTTAATTTAACTTCTATGATTACCTCTTTGAATACTAATCTAAAATGTTTAAAATTCACGGGTTGTAAAGCCTAAAACAAGTTTAACACGTAAGTTCCGTTTTACATCCATACCAATATATAAAAGTGAAACGTATGCTCGTTTGTTTGGGGAGCTTTCACGCGATAACGGCTAAACGGATTTTGATGAAATTTGGAATGGAGATAGCTTATATCCTGGAATAAAACAAAGGATACTTTTTATCCCGGAAAATTCTAAGTTTCACGGAGAAAACTGAAAAGTGTTGATTACTCTCTGTAAGGAACGTTTGCCATGGAAACGAAAAAACAAGTCTGTCAAAAAACATAAAGAGCGTTGGTGCTATACTTACTTTTGCATTGGTTTTTAATATCCTAGAAGAACATGGGATGCTTTTTTCGCGATAAACTGTAGTCCGCGTGGACGAAGTCGCGGGCGAGAAAGCTAGTAAATAAATAAATAACAGTGCGTAACACTTGCGATAGCTTTGTTTCAAACACAAAAACTAGTTAAGTAAAGGGTATATACTTAGTTATATATTTTTGTTTTAATAAGTAATTTGAATTCATATAAAAAACAAGTACGTACTTTTACATTGGGCATGTCAAATATTCTGTATCTACCAGAAATAAATTGCAGGAAACTTACATATTCAAGATCTTACATTGTTCAAGACCTTGTGCTTTTCTCCAAAAAGTTAAAGTGCTGCCACCTAGTTGTCTAATGTGCAACTACGACGTAGTTTAGCAGGCGAGCTCCACACACCTAATTCAAATTTCACGTCACTCAATGACAACGTAGTACGGTCTAGGTTCGAGAGATGCCGCTACGAGTTTAGAAAATTGCTTTAAAAATTAAGAAATAACATTTTTGTAATACGTACATAATTCAATTATGACTATTTTCAGTATTTATCAACTTAAGCGTTAAGTTGCCACCAGTGAGCGAAAAAGTATAAAAATATTGCTATTGTAAGAATTCAAATTGCAATCCCTAAACTTACGCCTTATTATTTCAACCAAGTCTCAAACAACAAAAGCATGAAGCAAATATTTTCTTAAACAATATTGAAGCCTTGGGCATATATAGTTATTCTATGCTATTACAGGCTTAAGGAGTCAACTAACCAAAGTCGCCGACCCCTCAAACGACGACTACGACGACTTTGGTGTGTAGACTCCATTAGATTGTACCCAAGCATTCTCTTGTTCCGAAAGTTTTCGTTTATCCGACCAAGAGGGATGAAATTATAAATATTGGTTGCATACTTGGTGTTTGCATAAATCATACACTTAGTATGGCAAGTTTCGAGCAATATCAGGTTAAAACTCCAGCACCATTTTTGAATGAGCTCAATAGCTTTTCCTCTGTCTTCAGGTAACTGGCATCAAGCTGGCATCGTCGGGCTCCGGTAGCCCGGCGCCGCCGCCGGTGCAGTGGCGGATGCGAAGAAAACCAGGTGGGTATCAACTACATACTTCATTTCATCATCATTGTCGCCCTCAGTCCACCTACTGTTGCCACCCGGCTAAAGGTACAGAAGGCCAAACGGTGGCGGCCCCGGTTGGGGTCTAAATACATCTAAAGCTACTGTCTGTTGTGTAGCTTTAGATGTACTGTCTGTTGTGTCATACATACATATAGTCAACGTAACCGACAGCGACCGCCACTTTGCTTTTGTCTTTTGTGTCCCATTAATTGGAAAGGGCTTTTGAAATTATTATATATGCTATTTCCTGTCCAATACAATACCTATTTGTGCAGTGATTTCGTCCAAAAATCGCGAACTGTGAATAGAAATTGTGGGTAGAGCTAGTAATCGTTGTGTGGTGAGACCCCTTTAAGGGTTCTTGGATGAGACAGATATAAATCTATTTTACCACGTTTTTATGAAGTCACTTTCTTGTTTGTCTGTCTGTATGTCGTTCTGGGTGGAATATTGCAACTCAAATTTCGAGCATTTCCCGATTAGCTATCCGGCTGAAACTTTCAGGGTAGCTCACAAACCGATGCATTATAAAAAAACAGTTTTTTTACACGACTGCCCAAAAAAAGAATATATTGTTTTATTAGCAATCATCTAATCATGTAATGTAAGTTTCTTTATTCCACCATAACTTTTAAATGCCTGAACAGAAGAATATCGTTAGAATTATTTTTAAACTTTTATCATTATCAAACCTGAAAAAAATATTATCTTTGAAATTTACAATATGGGTATCAAATTGAAGGCCTTGATAAGCACATTCCAACAGTATATAACTTATTGGCAAAAGCTCTTTTTTGGCAGGGCAGGCGTGTTTTTTATCTTTTAAGCTAGTTATCGATTAATTTTTTAATCGACATTTGCTGATTGTTTCTCTATGCAGATAATTACAACATATCTGAGCTAGTAGTACAATGAAGTTGCAGCTATTTTTTAAATTATTTTTATTATATTGTTCTAGTAGTCATGTTACGCAAAGTCCGACTAGGGAAGTACCACACCATTGAACCGCCAACCAGTAGTGTGTAAACATTTCTGTATTTAGGGTTGAAGGGCAATGTTTCCAGCGAAATTACTGGGCAACAAGAATTAAAAATCAATGTATTGGGGTGACGAGCGCAGTGCAGTGACGTGCAAGACTTTGCAACCAAAGTTCTGGGTGGCACTGCAACTGTTATGGACAGGCGTGACGCTTACCATCAGGCGTGCGACCTACTCGTCTCGTCAATCAGAAATAAAAAATAAAACTTTATGAATTACATAAATCCATTGCTTGTCATGGTGCAGTTTTATTTATTTTTTCGTGGAAAAATCGGTGCATGAAGACAGATCTCATTTCTTCTGAAATCTTTGGTAAAAGCGTATCAATCACTGAAAGCCCGGCCAGATAGAAAACCTTCCAAACCAATCCATTTGTAATCAGTTACGATCTACTTTAGTTCTGTTATTGCGAATTTGTAAATATTTAAAACAACATTGTAATGAATCTAGGCGATGGGAAATTGGGAACAGTAATGTTGTTGCAGGTGGGTTTTTAGTAAATTTTTAGTACTTCTACATTTTTGTCTGTTTCTGACTGATCATTTAAACGGTTTAAAAAAAGACGGACGCCGAACAAACGAGTGAAGCAAAGAAAATGACTGCTGCGTGTGTGTGTGCGTGAGTAGATTACGTGTTGTGCTTTTTTATTTTCCGTAAGAACTTGACAGAATTAACATGACTAATGAAATCGAGATCTTGCTGCGTTGTGGCGGCTGATCGGCATATAGTGTGTGTGTGTGCGTGAAGCGTGTGCGTACGAGCGGAAAGGCATATTTTGGGTGCTTCATTATCGATTTGGGGGTGTAGATTCCGTCTTATTTTAAACCTTCATGTCTATAACTATCTCTGTAAAAATATCCGTGAAACAACAATACATAAGTTCAAAAACTAAAACCGACTATAGTCGGGTAAAAAATTGCCTATGACACTTGCGATGAAGACGAATCGATTAATACTTCGCTTGTCAAAATAGAACCAAGTTTTAAGTTTGAACACATAACCCCTCCTTTGCATCGGCGCAGTTGGGTAAATAAAAATAGTCTATGACACTCTGCAACTCAGCAACCTGAAGGCGAATCGATTGACACCTCACTTGTCAAAATCGGACTTCGGACATATAGGGGCAACGCTGCGGTGGAATATCCACATACCCACATACATAGATACATACATACATACGTACATAGGCTGTAAAACTCATTACCCTTCTCTTGCTTCGCCGTAGTCGGGTAAAAAATCCGATATTATTGTTATTATCAAACGCAGAACGCCTTATATATTACAAGTCTGGGGTTAAAAGATAAATGAATAACGAAAAGCTGAAAAGCGATCGTCTGTATAAAAATGCTGCCAACAGGACTCATAGACAACGAGACTGGTTACCACTACAAGTAAACAAATCCTCCCACAGCCCGCGATTTAAGATAAATATATTTTTAACTAGACATACGTTGTAACATTGATTCATTTTACGATTCCCAGGAACCGATGACGTGATAAAACAGACTCGTAAAGTACGCAAGAGCTCGGTTCGTTCTGAAATCGTAAAACGCGCATCGAATGCACTCTGTATTAAGGCAGCTCATGTTGAAGATGAAATATTGGATTAATTTAAAAAAAGCACAAATCAGAAATTTATATGTACATATAACCCCCAACCCCCTCTCCCCATTATAGCTAAGAACCATCTCGATCAAATCAGCTAAAAAAACACGCCTGCCCTGCCAAAAAAGAGCCAATAAATTATATACTCTTGGAATGCACTTATCAAGGCCTTCAATTTGATACCCATATAGTAAAATTACAAGTTTTATTTTCCTCATTTGAAAATGGAGCCATATTGAATTTATTCAATAAACAAAAATGCCTATGTTACTCGGGGGATGTAAGGATTCTAACGATACCCCATACGTCTAAATGTTACATTCCTTTTTTTGGGCAGTCGTGTAAATACATCATCTAAATCAGTCCATTCGTTTGGGAGCTATGAGCTTTATCCCTCCCTCCCCCCTATTATAGCTAAGAACCATCTCGATCACATCAGCTATTAAACAGAAAAAGTTGCTTCAAAATCGGTCTATTCGTTTGGGAGCTATGCTACAGGCAGATTACACGGATACACACCCTAAACTTATAACAACCCTATCTTTTCGAGTTCGGGGGTTTAAAAAACCAGGCAAATAGCGTGCAGTCGCGTCGCGTCGAGAAACAAATTGACCATCGCAGCGTGATGGAAGGATCAGCCTCGACTGAGGAGTGGGCGGACATTATCTGTCAGGTCAGCGATGATCGATTTCCGATTGCTTTCTTGAAGAGAAAGGTCACGCGAGTTTACGATCAGAGATTTTGAACTAGATTTAGATGAATGGAGAGATACAACCTTTATGAATGAGTTTTTTTTTGCTTATGGCAAAGAATAACTATTCTATTATCAGGGACAACATTTAAAAATTCAAACAAATATAGGGTACCAACCAATTTTTCTATGCTGGATCAAAGTATTCACAAACTTCTTAAATAATTGTCGAGTAACTAAGGAATAGAAGTCACCTTGTTTTTTCTCCTTAGCGATTCTTAGAACTTGCCTTAAAACAGTGTTTTTATATTATTATTTGTGAACACCTTTCGCAAACATGGCTTAGCCCCGGGGCGGATGATGTTTTTGTTTTCCTCAACACCACGTGGAGAAAGAGTACCTTCACGTAACGAGGGCGTATTTTCATTAGGAGAGTTAATATTATCAACTCATTACATCCTTATTTTTTTGTTTCTACATTGTTTGTTTAACTAGGGGAAACTGTCCAAACGTTGGTATACCTACCCGAATGCAAATGCCAAGCCAGCTTTATTAACATAGTTTTATTAATTTAGTTTTAAGTTTTATTAATTATTCTATACTTATAATAAAGCAGTAAGTACCAAAAAAACTGTACAATAAATATAATTAAAAAAAATATGGTCTATGATACTTTCTGTTTGTTTGTTCGCGCATCACATAAAAACTACTGGACCGATTGCGATGCGGTTTTCACTGTTGGATTGCTTAGAGTTTGATTTAACATCTGGGCTACTTGCAATCTTTATCCGATGATTAGATGCCAAACAATCGATAAAATCTATTTGAGGGCTGAACGAATTTTGAAGAAATGTATTATTTGTACTTTATAGGTACTTTTGGTCCTGGAATAACATGTATGGGCTACTTTTAAATGAAATGACCACGCGGACAAAATATAATAGGTTGGCGCTGTCCGATATGAAATTGTGATACACAACGCCGATACGAACACAAACGCAAGAAGTCCGGCGCAGGATGAATTTTCCATATAATCGCAATACCAAAATCTTTTGTAATTGGAGCATATTTACAAAGTGTTATGATATTTTTCGGATTCGGATAGTATTTATCTAGGTTCACAACTGTATTTTGTTTTCAAAATACTTAACTGAATCGAAATATAAGTGAAAATTCCATTTGGCATAAAATAAGGAAACTCTCGCTGGACTCTTAAGAATATAGCAAATGACTGTAGCACACTTGAACGCGTAAAGTTCGGCTCAACATTTTATTTAAAAAAACGATATAGGTGCCTCATCATCATAATCATCATCATCAGCCTATATCTGTCCACTGCTGGATGTATGCCTCTCCTAATACACGCCACTGAGTTCTGTCTTCAGCTCTCCTCATCCATTTTCTTCCAGACGCTTTTCGCAGGTCGTCACTCCACCTAGCCACAAGGCGTCTACACTACGTTTGCCTAAACGTGGGTTCCATTCGAGAACTCGTCTACCCCAACGGTTATCGGTTCTAAGGGAAATATAGCCAGCCCACTTCAGCTTGCTTATCCTTAGGGCTTTGTCGGTTACCTTGGGTCTCTGTCGGATGTCTTCATTACGTGCTTCAGAGAAACTCCAAGCATAGCTCTCTCCAAACCTCGCTGAGCTGCTTTTAATATTTGGACTAGTTTGACCGTGAGTGTTCACGTTTCGGCTCCGTAGGTAGGATGCACTGATTGAAGACTTTTTCAGGCACTGTGATATGGATTATGAGAAGACTTGACGAAACTTGCCGAATGCTGCCCAACCCAGCTGAATTCTTCTGGTGGCTTCCGTCTCAAAGTTGTTCCTACCTAATTACAATAGTTATATGCCCAAGGTAAACATATTTTCGGACAACTTCAAGAGGTACACCATTGGCTGCAATCGGTTCCATCAAGATCGTTAATCATGATCTTGGTCTTTTCATTCCGAGACCGATACGTTGTGAAGCATCATCTAGGTTGGTCAGCAAGCTTTGCAAGACTTACAGCGACTCCGCCATTAGGACGATATCATCGACAAATCGTAAGTGTGAGATGTTCTCGCCATTGATATTAATGCCCATTCCTTTCCAATCCAGCGTCCTAAACATATCTTCCAGGGCAGGATATGTTTAGACTGCTGGTTTTGTACTTGGACACTCATAGTTGCGGCGTCATACAAAAATTTCAGCACTTCAATGTATCGCTAGTCTACTTGACAACGCTGCAAAGACTCCAGAACTGCCCAGGTTTCAACGGAGTCAAAGGCTTTCTCATAGTCTACAAATCAAGACATAGGGGCTGAATATAGTCTTCAGACTTCTGTATAACCTGCATCACTGTGTGTATGTGGTCTATAGTGCTAAATCCTCCGCGAAACCCTGCCTGTTCAGGAGGCTGGAATTCGTCAAGTCTTCTTCCGAGACGATTTGAGATGACCCTCGAAAACAACTTATAGACGTGGCTAAAGAGTGAAATAGTTCGGTAGTTCTTTAAAAGGGTTTTATCCCCTTTTTTAAAGAAGAGTACTACAACTTCTGCTCCACGCCTATGGAGTTCAGAACAGTTAAGAACAGAAGTACAGAAGTTAAGATCAGTTAAGAACAGAAGTTGTTAAGAACAGTGCTAAATAACCCCTGAAGCTCCCGAAGTACGGGTTTCCCCCTGCTTTCAAGAGCTCCAAAGTTATACCATCCTCATCGGGGGCCTTTCCATCCTTAAGTTGTTTGAATCCCATCTGAATCTCGTCTAGGCTGACGTCGGGCAGTTTTCAGTGTAGTGGCGGGTCAATATTGTGCGGGAATCCACTGTGCTGGTATCGGGTCTAGAAGCATGCGAGTCGTACAATCGGCCATAGAAGTTTTCGATCTCAGAAAGGATCTCCGGCTTAGAGATGAAGTTTGTGCCATTATTGGTATTGAGCTTCGTCACGTGGGATCTACTCAATTGCTGGGCAAAAACTTATCAGAACCCCCGATTTTGCGCAATTGCCTTTTCTATTCGGCGTGTATTTGAGCATCGGAGGACACGTCGCACCAGCTTACTGATTTTTTGATTGAGTTCCCTTTTCTCTAACGGTGTGGCTAACTGTTGCTCTCGTGGTTCGTTCATAAGCCGAAGAGCCTCATCCGAGATTGTCAACTTCTTGCCCGTACGCTGCAGCTGACAAAATTTAGTGCCTTCTTCCCTAAGGATCCCTCAACTTTTTGGAGTTCTTCATCCACGTCATTTGTGGTTTCCAAGGCAGAGAATCGATTTTCCAACTTGAGTTGGAACTGTTCTGATCCAACAGCGTCTTGGAGCAGATTGGGTCGGAGCGTAGACTTAACCAGACGGCATCTTTCATGCTTGCGGTCGATATTCAGGGAGTTTCGGACAAGTAGGTGATCACTACCGGTATTTAACCTTGCGATCACTGGAGAATACCTGAATATGTCTCGTGATGAAGTCAATCTCATTTTTAGTCACATTATCGGGGCTTTGCCAAGTCCACTTCCTCTGGGGCTCCATTTATAAAAAATTATTAATGAAAAAGAAGGCCTCATTTTGGATACCATTTCGCCATAAACATAAAGTTTGTAAACCAACGTAGTTTGAAAAAAAAACATATTTAAGAAAATACATTTATTTGTGATCATGCCATCGAAAAGAGTGACCAAGGGTGTCATTATTTAACAAATTTAAATGGCTAAAATCTAGAAAATCATGACACAAAACACAAATTTTGATTTTCTGGTCACTCATGACGCCTTCCACCACGGGTTGACTACTCTTTACGCCACAACCTGTAGATAAATTGACTGTTTATAACCATGCAGTCAATGAGATCTGTAGCAGTTAATAAAGTATTCGTTACTCTTGTTTAAAAAAAAACGTTACTTTATCTGTAGTCTAGTTTTTTTATTGCTTTAGTAATTCGCTGAACCATTTAAAGTTGTCCTTAAAATCTACCTAAAGCTCGAAGAACCTTGGCGGCTTGAAAACCGATTTGTTCCCAGTAAATGTTCTTCAAGATTGGGGGTTTCTAAAAGTGATTTCTGTGTACTTGTCATCGAGTTGAGTTCCTATCATCAGTTAATTGAATTGGATTTCGTGGGAATACGGAATGGGAATTGAATGAACAAATATTATGAGACTAGAATTTAGGGATATCCATGGAAGATTCTTTTAAAATTGTATAACTGCTCGGAATAATGCAGAGATCGCGTCGCCTGTAAGAATTAATCAAATGCTTGATAATGTGGCAATTATTTCAGCCACAACACATAAGTTCAAAAACTAAAACTCGACTACGGTCGGGTAAAAAATTGCCTTTGACACTCTTGTGATGAAGACGAATCGATTGATACCTCGCTGGTCAAACTCGGACCAATAGGGGCGACGCTATGGTGGAACATCCACATACACATACATAGAATCTTAAGTTCATTACACTTCCCTTGCTTGTTAAAAGGAATGATAGTGGCCACATTGTAAATTGTGTATTGTATAATCGGTCAGGAACTCTTTGCTACCTCGGCCTTGCTACCCATGACTTTTTAGTGGCATTACGACAAGGTCCGTTCTCCCGTCTGTTGGCGCTGTTGTATCTGGAGTCCTGCCATACATAACACTCAAATTGTTATTCCAATCCATTACTATACGGCGAAAGAAAACATTGGGAGGCGAAAACCGGCTTGAGTTATAGAGAAGTCCTAAAAATTCAAGGACTCATTTTAATATCTACCAAAACGCACTAGGCCAGCAAGGAAGGGATGTATGTATTCCTTTTTTAAAAGCTTTTATTTAACTTCACTTGTATGTATGTATCTATCTATGTATTTCTGTATTTTCTGTCTGTCCTGGAATCTTGCGACTCAAATTTCGAGCACTTCCCGATTAGCTATCCTTCTAAAACTTTCAGGATAGCTCAAAAATTGATGACAATGGAAAAATTAATAAAAAAAGTATAAAAAAAAACCGAAAAAGTGAAAAGGAAATATGTTTTTGTATTAAAAAAAAACTTAATAACGCAAAAAGTGAAAATGCAATAAAATAAAAAAAAAGTTTAAAACGTAAAAAGTGACAAAGCAATAAAAAAAAATGCTCATTCATAAATAAAAATGCTCTTTATAAATTTAAGTTTTCAAATTATACATATTTGAAATGTTCTCACCTATTAATATATTCTGAAGCATTTTCGTTCGTGGTATTTGCA
The DNA here is from genome assembly GCA_946251855.1 of Alsophila aescularia. Classification (NCBI taxonomy): domain Eukaryota; kingdom Metazoa; phylum Arthropoda; class Insecta; order Lepidoptera; family Geometridae; genus Alsophila; species Alsophila aescularia. The sequence goes on from OX276380.1 coordinate 45,208,852, forward strand.
TCAGACAATAAAATTAGTGTTAAAAACCTCCAAAAAATGTAAGAAAAACATAATTCCCCGTTCCGCATCTAAATCGAGCCTCTGCAAATTGTACCAGCCTCGGGAATTTCATTTAGCAAAAGCATCCCCTCTAATTGTCTCCAGGGAAATATAGACAGTGTAAATTCTGTGTAGGACAGTTCATTTACGCAGTTTTACATTTCGGACAATTCATTTGAACAAGACTTTATAAGACTACAGAATATGTAACAGTTTATTCGAGATCTTGACGCACAGTATTCGTAGCAATTACACAGCTTCACAGTATACGTGAAAGTTACTGCGGAGGTTGGGCCATTTTGTCCCTCGCAGGAAAATGGAGAAAATGCGAAGAGACGGCGGTGGTTATTCTTAGAACGCGATTCGTAAAGGTTTATTTTAAGCCTTTTCAGCGCCTTTTTCAAGGTTTTGTTCGGGAGCGTCGGGGTTTTTTGCGCTGAGAGCTTTTACCACACGTACCTACCTGTGTGTAGGACTGTAGGTGTATAGAGTATTGTCAGAAAATATTACTAATTGTAGGTACCTAATGTGTAGACGATACTATAATGGTGGTCGGATGGTAATTCTTGATAGGTACCAGTCTGCGAACGCGAACGTTAATTTGATCGTAGGAACATAGACAGCCAGCCTGACTAAATGTGTGGAATCATAACTGTGTTCCAGAGAACTGTCATAGAATAAATTAGTACTACGACTGTGGCGAAGTAAGTTAACTAATTAACTAATAAGTTCGAAAACTAATATGTACCTTATGACGTACTATGTACGCTATTTTGGAGGTTATAAAAATATCTCTGAAGATGAAGACACATCGATTGACACGACACATGATGATGTGTCAAAATGGTTCATTAGAGCACGCTACGGTGGAACATCTATATCATCGATATTGTATAAAATATATAACATTCGATATATATTTAAAGATCTATCAGGGCGTCTGGTAGAAGCAACACGTGACCAAAATGATGGCCTTTACTTTGCCCAAAGACTAAGCATTGCCATACAACGTGGCAATGCTGCCAGCATTTTGGGAACGTTGCCCACTGGCAGCGGCTTGATATAGACTAGTTCTAGTATTATTTAACTGCATTTTTATCAATTTGTATGTACCTACTTAACTCTATATAATAAAATTTTGCTGCTTAAAATCAAAAAATAAAAACTATAGATACAATCATACATACACAGACCGACAAATACATAACCTTTGCTTTGCTTTGCCTTAGTCAGGTAAAATCTCACGTTATAAGCACAGTGCGCTCACATTGGAAGGACAATGTTATAGCTTCGTAAAATGAAATTTTACCTGAATTTTCTGAAACTGGGACACGTTTTATAGTTGTCCTCGAGCTCCAGGGTATTCACTCAGCGGAGTGTTTTTTTTTTTTTTTTAGTTCGTTTTGGATAATAGTATGTTGCTATGTCCCCATCACTAAAAGCACTTGTAAAATAAATTAAAAGATTCTTGTTTCCCCAGTCAAAAGCCTTATTGTATTCGCGAGACAGAAAGCTTTGATCCCGCTCAGGTATCGAAAGCTTCCAGGCCTATTTCTGTTTCTATGTGTTAGATCTTATTTCGCCAGACCAAAACACCTGTGCTATTTTCATTGTACCTAGACTAGGTGAATAACAATGTAAATATTTTTTGTTAGCCTTTGCTATCCCACTGCTGGGCAAAGGCCTCCCCCAAGTCCTGTCTATAGAGTCATATTTGGTAGTCTGCTAAATCAAGTACACTATTGCAGTTTTATAGCAAACGCAACGCAGTAAGACGTGCTACGGCCCCCGAAAATCCCTTGAGTACTGCCACGGAAATGAAATTGTCAATTTGAGGCTATCAATCAAGCATTAGCGTCGAAACATCATGTTTTTACACGACTGCCCAAAAAAAGGAGTGTTATGTTTTTAGCATCCATGTATGTTTGTATGTGAGTTTCTTTATTCCACCATAACTTTGAAATGCCTTAAAATATTTTGAAGTATGGCGTATCGTTAGAATCCTTACATCCCCCGAGTAACATAGGCATTTTTTTGATGAAAATATTCTATATGGCTCCATTTTCAATTGCAAGAAAATATATTGTTTCAATATGGGTATCAAATTGAAGGCCTTGATAATCACATTCCAATAGTGTATAATTTATTGGCATAAGTTCATTTTTGGCAGGGCAGGCGTGTTTTTTTTAGATTTTAAGCGAATTTATTCTAGTCAACATCTATCGAAAGCAGCGATCGAGCCTAAGTAGCGAGCCAATACCGAGCAGACTACGAAATCTGTCATAATTTACGATTTTCAAGCAATCGACTTACGTTATCGGGATTCGATAGCTAACAGACTTGGCGCCCTGGTAAAAGAATAAACTAGTGGCTCTGTGAGCTGTAGACCTCGCGAGCACAAACTTTTTTGCAAACAATCTAGCGGTGCAAAGTAGCGCCATCTAGTTACCTTATTGTAAAACTAACATTAATAACCAAGGTGCTCCATCGATCCCTACCTAGTAGGTAAAGGGCTTATTCCAATGGTAGAAACCTAAATGTGAGCAATTTACTGCATATTGAGGAGCTATTTGCTCATCACACCGACGTGCCTCATCAGATCTTCACCAAATTTTTATGAGACCATCTTAAAGTTACTACCTTTTAATTAAAAAAAGAACCATCGAAATCGGATCGAATTAGGCGGAGATATTCAGAAGCCTCCTTTTTGGAGAACTTGTCTACCCCAACGTTTTATTCGTTCTTCGGAAAATGTGACCACTTTAGCAGCTAACTTGACCCGCCCAATCCCACTTCAGCGTGTCATCCTTGTTGCCTACGTCTATCAAAGCCCGTGTTTGAGCGTCTTGTTGCGCACTATGACCGTTGTGTTACGCACAGGATGCTGCGCTTTATTGCTCTTTGGCAGACTCCGAAGCGGATCTTTTGCGATTAGGTGAGCGACCATGTCTGCGCACCGTAGGTTAAGATGGATGACACAGATGTCTGAAATGCAGTTTTCACTATTGGATAGCTTATGTTTTGACTGGACTTTGTATTAGAAGCCGAGAAATCGAAATAAACCTATTTGGCGGCTGAACAAATTTTGATAAAATTTAGTACATTGTACTTTGTAGGTACTTTTGGTCCTTGAAAACCAATTTTACACTTTTAAGATAGAGAATGACCATGCGGGCAAAGCCGCGGACATAGCTAGTGGATAATAAAATCTGCAAGTTTGGAAACCATCACGAGGGTTATTCAGTAGAGAGGCTACTAAAAAAACTTCTCACACAGAACAAATAATAGTCTATGGGTGGATTGATAGTCGATCCACACCAATATATAAAAGTGAAACGTTGTTTGTTTGTTTGTTTGGGAAGATTTCACGCCAAAACGGCTGATCCGAGTTTCATAAAATTTTGTAAATAGGTACTTTACAATATAGAGACCAACATAGGATACATTTTATCCCGGAAAATGGTAAGTTGCCACGGGAAAACTGGAAAATATCGAAAACTCGCTGTAAGGAACGGTTGCCGTAGAAACGAAATAATAACAAGTCTGTCAAAAAGCATTAAGAGCAATTGGTTCTATAATTTTGCTTTGGTTTTTAATATCCTAGTTCGTAGATGGAACATAGGATGCTATTTTTCGCGATAAACCGTAGTCTCGTCCGCGCGGCCTACAGTTTATCGCGAAAAAAGCGGTCTCGGACAAACCTAGTGCAGACAAAACTGGTGAGTTTAGTCAATTTATTTGTCTCAAATTGTTTGATGAGCATGACGCGGCGCGCGGCAGCCACATGGTCACGGGAGGCCGTTGTTTGTGCGGTAGTATTCCAGGTTCGCTGACGTCGGGCACTCATCCATTGGCGACTCATCCAACCAAAACAATCTCTGGATGAAACGTTATTTGAAGCTGTTGCCGGGACATGTTTAGTCGTGATTGAGTTTCCATTTGGTGTCTCACTTTTCCATTTTTACCAGACTGCGCAACGCAAAGGTCTGGTAATGTGTTTATCAGACTATGTATGTCTGTTCCTTTGTGGCACTATATAGACCAAACGCGTGGACCGATTTTGATGATTCATACGTCAATCGTTTTGTCTTAAACTTGCGAGAAAGACATGAAATGAATCAAAATTCAATATGACGACAACTAGACGCCAATTTGATACGCATATTGTAAAATTCGTTTTTTTTTCCGCCTTTGAAAATGGAGCCATACAGATGCAATATTGTTTTTTTATTGTTTAAAGTGTCTATCTTGCTCGGGGGATGTAAGGATTCTAACGATACCCCATACGTCTAAATCTGTTGAGGCATTTAAAAGTTATGGTGGAATAAATAAACTCACATACATACAAACATACATGAATCCTAAAAACATTACACTTCTTTTTTTGGGCAGTCGTGCAAAAAAACGACTGCTAACAAAACTGAAAAGAAGGCACTGAGGCTCACATGCTTGAGACTCTTGATTTTGTAATATAAGATGCCGCAGTGGATGGTATCATGACACCAGAATCTAGCTGATCTTGTAATATAAGATGCCGCAGTGGATGGTATCATGACACCAGAATCTAGCTGATCTTGTAATATAAGATGCCGCAGTGGATGGTATCATGACACCAGAATCTAGCTGATCTTGTAATATAAGATGCCGCAGTGGATGGTATCATGACACCAGAATCTAGCTGAGCTTGTCAAGAGAGAAATAGTTGTAACCCATAAAATAATACAAATAAACAAGAAATAAAATGTATGATGCCTGCATCTTATATTTCAACAAAATCAAGAATCTAAAGCTTGTTTGCCTCATTTTAGGTTTGTTCGCAGTACTTTTTTATTATTATTATTATTATTATTATTATTTACTAGTTTTCCCGCCCGCGACTTCGTACGCGCGGACTACTGTTATAAAGCATCCTATTTTCTTCTAGAACATTAAAAACCAATGCAATAGAAGGTATAGCACCAATGCGGTTAATGTTTTTTGACAGGATTGTTATTTCGTTTCTATGGCAACCACAGACCATTCTGTGATGACAACCGTTCTTTACAGTGAGTATTTTCCAGTTTTCTCGTGTAAACATACAATTTTCTGAAATGAAAAGTATCACATATTTTATTCCAGGGTACAAGCTATCTCCATTCTAAATTTCATCAAAATCCGTCCAGCCGTTATTGCGTGAAAGCTCCCCAAACAAATAAACAAACAAACAGACAACTTTCACTTTTATATATTAGTATGGATTTTCATTAGCGACTGACATTTCTTTGTCTATTTTGACAACTTGTACATATCCCCAGGCCCACTGCCACAACACATACTTATAGAGACATCGTTTAAAAGTTTTACAATTTTTACATAACTCCTTTGCTTTTCTCCGAGAATTTCAAATTAAAACTTTCAAAATACTCATAATAAATGACTGTAATAAACACAATACCGTTTTGTTTGAGTCTGAAAAGACTCCACTTATTACCAGCGCAGCAAACTGCGGGCGAACTGGGAACAAAACATAATAAGATTATACAACAAAGACTCAATTTTACGATTTGGCGTATTCGCGTTATAATGTATGCAAAAAGACTAATTTGTAGTCGTAGCAGGTTTTATTTTATTATGTAGGTAAGTATATTTATTATTCGTCCCTTAAAGCGTACCTACCATTTGTAAAACGTAAAATACAGTAGCCTAGTTCACATAGTTCATAGGGTTGAGTTCCGTACCCGAAGGGTCCAGGGGCCCAAAACCCAACCCTGTTGCTGTGACAATACTTTCCATCTGTCTGTCTTATCATCTATCTTTTACAGGCTATAAACAAGACATAAGTTCAAAAACTAAACCCCGACTACGGTCGAGTAAAAAATAGCCTATGACACTCTTGCGATGAAGATGAATCGATTGATGCCTCGCTTGTCAAAATCGGACCAAGTTTTTAGTTTGAATACATAAATATTCCTTAGTCTCGCCTTAATCGGGTAAAAAAATAGCCGATGGCACTCTATATTTGAAGACGAATCGATTGACACCTTACTTGTCAAAATCGGACCAATAGAGGCGCGACGCTATGGTTGTACATCCACATACCCACATACATATAATATACTTACATACATAGACTGTTAAACCCTGTATTACCTTTCCCTTGCTTCGCCGTACTCAGGTAAAAACGACGCGACTCACAACTTGATGGGTCTTAAAAATCAGTAAGCTTAAATCAGCATTCCTGTAACCTCGCGAGTCTGCCTTTGCATAGCTTAAAACTGAATAAATGTTCACCGCGCACCTTAAAACAAAAAGCTGAGAGAATATTTGTTAATATTGGCGCTACCGCCGCACAGGAAATTTGCGTTTCTCTTTCATTATTTTCCAACCCCTCACACCCCCGACTTCTTGAAGTTTATTCGTCTTAATAAGGTTAACAAAAAAGATTTGTGACATTTTCGAACATTTATTGAAATGGCTGTCTTTTTTTTAACGTTTTCACAATATCATATCATATAACAGTCATTTTGAAAAATTTCGAAATACAGAATCGACAAAAAAAAAACATAATTATCGAACCTGCTCACACAATTTCACGTGAATCGGTTGAGAAATGCGACCTGTAGAGGTGAACAGCAGGACTCCGCCAACCGGACAAACGAAAGCATTTTTGCCCAAGCTGAAATGGAGACGCTTCGCTCGCGCTTTGCGCTCGCTCGGTCAATAGCATTCTTTGACTTCGTATAGAACTCAGACTCTGTCTTTACCTTACACTATGATTCGTGCGTTAGAATACATGAAAGAAAATCCATTTAAGCCGTGGTATTGTTGGGCACCCGTTGAATATAAAATACGAGACGCTTTTCCTAACTGACGGGCAAAGCTGCTGTGTGAAAGATAATTTATAAGTGCGTACTTATGAGATCTAGAAATGTTCTATAATTTATGGCCCGCTTTCCAACTAAGACTGAAGACGCATGCAACACATTTTGTGCTTGTGCTTGTAAAAGCATGACATGTGGACATATTTCTTGTTGGTTATTTGTTATGGGATGAAGCATTTGCTTGAGCCTTTGTGGAAAGACATCAAACTATTCATAACATTATGAAAAATATGTACTGTGGGCCAAAATAATACGAGCATCAAGGGTAAGTACCGATTCTTTTGTAGTTAAAAGCTTTTGTTTTGGTCGATTTTAAGAATAAATGATCTGCATAAATTTATGTTTTTTTTAAAGTAAATTATGTCATAAATAATAAATAAAAATAAAGCAATTAATATCCAGCACCTCACGCTTCTTATTACACTGACATTAATTTTCTCGTTTATCACTTTATTCTTATATTGAAATTTTACTGTTTAGTTCGGTTTGATGGTATTAAAGCGTGTTTTTTTAAAATAAATATTAAGATATTTTGAAAATATTTTTGAATACAATTTATTTTTATACACAAATCGTTAGTCTTGATCCTGATCAGGATACTGGGACAAAATGTTAAAATTATTGTATTGTCATCGGGCCATGATAAGTGTGCAAAATTTTGAATTAATCTGATCATTTAAAGTGTTTAAAAATCGAGTTCAAAGGTTCCGTTACATACATACATACATACATACATACATACATACATACATACATACATACATACATACATACATACATACATACAGGTGAAGCTAATAAAAGCGCATTAAAAACGGCCAAGTGCAAGTCGGACTCGCTTACCGAAGGTTCCGTACAAACTCGTAGATATGTAAATAGTTCGTCCATCACGGGAATCAAATGTCGAAAGTTTTATAAAAAAAATAGTTTGTGGTGTGTGTACAAATTTACGGTTTTTTTCCTTTATTTTTGCTATAAGACATGTTCGCACCAATGACTTTTCTAAGTTATGTGTGGTTTTCCATCGCTCCGTGCTTCGGGGGGCACGTTAAGCTGTCGGTCCCGGCTGTTATTGATTAATAGCAGTCGTTAAGCCGTGTCAGAGGCCCTCGGGCGGCTTGATAAACTCTGAAACCAAAGGCCAGCAGTACCTCATACGACAAACAAACAAACATCGTTATAATTAAGCAACGTAGGTGTCTTCAAATTTTTCAACACTATAAGTATTAGGTAACAATCCGTGAGAAACAAGTTCTAGTTAGAACCTCGATTTGCAATTCATAAACAAAGTCACTGGACTGGTTTTTAGGTTCATTCTAATGAACAAGTTTACTAACACGTGCTGTGCTTACTTTTGCATAATTTAATTCGTTGATAAAGATTTCATTAACATTATATTATGAAGGCAGGATTTCATTAACATTATAACTATTATGAAGGCAGCATAACCATGATGTCATCTTGTACACCCACGCGTGTCATTTTGATCAATATACTTATTCAGTTTTTCTAATAGCGTTACAGCGGTTTTCTGAAAATTAGGTAATTAGGGTACTTAAAATAAGCTACAGAACAAAAATATATTTAAAAGAAACGTGTCTTGCTGTTTGTCTGTATGTTTGTTCACGCACCACGTAAAAACTACTGGACCGATTGCGATGCGGTTTTCTCAGTTGGACTTAAAAATTGGTGTACTTGGTATGTCAATCCGGTGTGAAGAAGCCGGGTAATCGATAAAAACATTTTGACGGCTGAAGGAATTTTGATCATATGTTGGTATATTGGTATTTGAGGTCTTGTAATAGTACATAGAGTACTTTTATCCTAGAGAAATTACCACGCGTGCGAAGCCGCGGGTACAGTAAGTTATAACAGTCAGTTATGTTAGAATCGTATAGTTGTAAGTAAACAACAATATCTCGTCATTTTACTAAATTTTAGGCTCCAGAGTTTCGGAGATAATGGTCAATTATCATCTATTTTCCTAAATAACTTAACATATTATTTATTTTCAAAGTATATCAAAATACCCTCATAACAAGCCCTTTCATTCAATAAAGCGGTACAGGTTGCAATACTATATTATTTAATTTTCGAATTTGCCCCCTAAAAATGACCCCAATAGTTATTAAAACTTATTTATAATTACGTTACACGTCCGTATTCGGGTCACAGAAATTCATGTACGTGTAGGTACCCAATTTCAATATAAACGGTCCAGTAGATTCGGAGCAACCTGGCTGTGACAGTCGGACAGACTCACGAGTGATCCTATAAGGGTCCCTTTTTTCAGTCGGACGTACGAACCCTAAAAATAAAGAAAACCGAACTTTTCCATCTATACTGTGATAAAGCAATAAGACGGTACCAAAAAGTCTGTATAAAGAAGATAATTTAAAAAAAATGGTCTGGGGACTTAAAATAAGCTACTGAACAAGAATATAAAAAAAAATTACGTCCGTCTGTCTGTTTGTTCGCGCATCACGTAAAAAGTACTGGACTGATTGCGATGTGGTTTTCATTGTTATATAGCTTAGGTTTAGACTTAAAAAATGTACTTGGTTTCTCAATCCGATGAGTAGAAGCCGAGCAATCGATAAAAATCAATTTGACGCCTGAACGAAATTAATAGCCTTTATCTAACTTGCAATGTATGGATGTTTGTTTTGGTGGAATCTTGCGAGCTGAATTAGAACCACTTCCTTTTATCCTACGGATTTAAATTTTTACCCGGCTGAGGAGGATTATGTGTTAGGGTTGTATGGTTTTTACTTTTCTTAGGCGAGTCCTAAAGTCTAAAAGGCTTGATGGATTTTTATCAATTCGGTATCATTGGATTCGTCTCATTCAAGAGAGTGCTATAGGATATATGAAGTTCCATTAAACTAATATGGCGGCTTATAGCTGCCATATTGTATTTCCGAAGGAACAAAAAATGACCATAACCTATCGAATGAGGTGTCAAACTGAAGGTCTTTAAAATACCTCTCTAAAAATATATAATTCTTTTACCTAAACCGTAGCCATTGTTGTGTAGCTTCTAACAATTTTAGATTATTCAAGTTAAGAAAAGATGTTGCAATTGCAACTATTAAAGTAAAGTAATATATATATATCTAAGTAAATAAGAAATGTTACATTTATGTTACTACTAGCTGCGCGCCGTGGTTTTACCCGCGTGGGTGTTGATGATGATAATGATGATGAAGATGATCAAAAGTAGCCTATGTGTTAATCCAGGATATAAAGTGTCTTGGTACCAAATTTCATCCAAATCGGTTCAGCTGTTTGAGCGCGAAGGAGTAAATGATGACGATGATGATGATAAAGAGTACTCTATGTGTTAATCCGAACCAATATATAAAAGTGAAACGTCTGTTTGTTTGTTTGTGGAACTTTCACGCGATAACGGCTGGACGGATTTTGATGAAATTTGGAATCTAGATGATTGTTTGTCATATGAGGTGGTGCTAGCCTGATCTGATTTGGCTTAACGACTACTTTAAAATCAATAAAAGCCGGGATCTACAATTTAACGTGCCCTCCGATGGATAAAAATAGTATTGCGGGCTGTCAGCTCGCATGGAGCGTGCGTCCGCTACCGCGGCCTCAGAATAAATAATAGTACAAGTACAGAAGGATAACTGAGTAAAGTCATTTAAATAAATATCGACTCTCGCTACAACGCTATAAAGTGCAATTTAACTCGCACAGCGCTGCAAGCTTTCAATTATATTTACCTAGAAGGCGCTCGCCCATCGCGTGCAGGCTAGAATGCACCGTATCACAACGCGCGAGAACTTCCATTGCTCTAACCGTTTCAGAATCGCTCTGTCCCTTTTTCGCTCGGTAGGTTTGTATTACGATATGACTAGGTACTTGTACCTACTACTAATTATTCTGTGATATGTTATGACTTAGATATTGTAACAGAATAAATAAGTAATAATGTATTATGTTATTACTTAAAATAAAATAAAAAATAGTAAAAAAATATAAATAGTAAAAAAAAAAAAAAAAAACTCTTACATACAATGACATTCTTATCAGAATAGACCTATTACCTCATATTTACTACCTACCTATCCCGTTTTCAGAACGCCGATAAGTTTAGTGAGATACCTACCTACGTATAAGTGTCGTTGGTTGATTATGATTATATCTTAAAGGAATTGATGAATAAATGTGTCTGAATTCCTTGCTTTATAATGAGTGAAAGTCGTAATTTCTATCACTATTCAAACAGCCGAATGCTATGCAATACCTTCTAGGTTTCTTCTTGGTACTCATAATTAAAACACGAATAAAATTTGTCAATAACTTTACGTAAGTAGGTACTTTATCGCTAAGTACAAGGCGCGCGACTCATCGAGCGCAGTGCGCACGCTTGACACTCGACTGAATGGACCCGAATATTGCGCCCTGGAATTTATTTGTACTTGTCGCGGAGAGCGACCGCACTGCCGCGGCTGAAAAGCAAAACCCCGTGCGTACGTTTACGTAGCGCCTCCCGCGCTCCACACCTGCATTTTTGTGTTTTTGTAATAATAATAAGACACGAAATTTTGTGTACGCATTTGATATGAGAGCTGGTTTTAATTTTTAACATTACATAGTCTCCAGGTAAAGGAACTTTTCAGCGTTCAACAGCACACACACGAAATGTTATGTACGCACTTTATTATGATAGCCGGTTTTAAGTCTTATCATGACATGGCATCTGCACTCAGGACTGGATCCTGGAACGATTTACATTCAGACACGAAAAGTTGTATACACATTAAATTGTGACAGCCCGTTGTAAGTTTCACCATGGCATAAAAGCTATTTTTTTAAACGCTTTTTCATAAATGTTTTTTTAATTAACTTATTGTACTTTATAGGTACCTACTTTTGGTCCCGGAATAACGCATAGGTAATCTTTAACCCAGAGAAATGACCACGCGTGCAAAGCCGCGGGCACAGCTAGTAAATAAATAAAAAAAAACAGAGCACATGCCACTGTTTCCGATTAACTGTGTCATGCAAAGTGAATGAATGCGCGAGGCGACGACGAGGTAATAAATTGAAATTGAATATGTTAGAGTCATTAAACAGAGGCATAAAACAGGAATTTAGCGTGATAGCTATAAATTACCAGAAGCAGCCGTTTTAAAATCGAAATAACTTAATAACTTTAGTTCAATAATGAGAGAACAAAGTCCATAAATACAAACACAAATAAATAAAGAAAATACCCCCTCTCCCCATTATAGCTAAGAACCATCTTGATCAGCTTTCAAACATAAAACAACTGCATCAGAATAGGTCCGATCCATTCGTTTGGGAGCTACGAAGACACAGACACACAAACACTAAACTTATAGCACCCCTCTCGGGGTTATAAATAAGCAACTAGACACCGACTTGCGCTCCAGAGTCCAGATCCAAAATATAAAAGTAAGCCACACACATCTCAAGGTTAACTGCAAATAAACAATTTAATATTTGGTGGAGAACACATAAAAGTTGCCAGATGAGAAAGTGTGACAACAGATTAAGTAATTGTTCGTGACTTAGTTGTTACAAAATTCAATGTTTACTTAGTTGTGAAATGTTTGTTGTCTTTGAAGTGTCGTCCGCACCACGTTCGTGACTTTTCATTTTAAAAATACGATAACCGTTTTTAAAAGCTTTTATTTGACTTCACTTGTATGTATGTATCTATCTATGTATCAATGTATTTCTGTCTGTCCTGGAATCTTGCGACTCAAATTTCGAGCACTTCCCGATTAGCTGTGCTACTGAAACTTTCAGGGTAGCTAACATGAAAACAAAAACGCATCAATGAAAACGCAAGAAAAAAGGTTTTTCTTTTAAATTTAACTTTTTAAATTATACATTTTGTTTGGTTAACATTTCTTGGGATTGAGAAAAAAGTAGAAAGGAGTCCTAGTTAGACCAATTCATTGGTTTTAAGTGTAATGACAAAAAAAGTCTTGTAGTTGCCTTACCTGCCTACATTTTATTTTTACTAAGTTTATTTCATTACATTAACTGAAAGGGGAATGTCTTATTCGAAGTACTAATTCGCATTAAATTTCTCATAATATATCATGCGGAAATATATATTGTGGAAAGTGACATTTTGATGTAACCGAAAACTCTCAGATTATTAAAAAATACATGTAAGTTCATATACAGAAGTACTAATTCGCATTAAATTTCTCATAATATATCATGCGGAAATATATATTGTGGAAAGTGACATTTTGATGTAACCGAAAACTCTCAGATTATTAAAAAATACATGTAAGTTCATATACAGAAGTACTAATTCGCATTAAATTTCTCATAATATATCATGCGGAAATATATATTGTGGAAAGTGACATTTTGATGTAACCGAAAACTCTCAGATTATGAAAAAATACATGTAAGTTCACATACAGGTGGTGCAAAATTATTGGGACATCATGGGTACCTTTTCTTTTGAAGTAGAAGCTATTGTCACTCGAGCATAGCTGATAGCTTTAGAGCCAAAAATGTACTGTGAAACCGTTAAATTTCAAGGAAACATTCTGAGGTCTATTATGAGGAAAAATAAATCTGCATTATTTGATTTTTTTAAACAAAGTAGAGTCGGGTATAAAATAGCCTATAACAATCTTGCGATGAGAAAGAATCCATTGATACCTTGCTTGTCAAATTCTGATAAAGTTTTTAGTTTGAACACATAACCCTTCCTTTGCTTCGCCGTAGGGGTAAAACAATAGTCTATGACACTATACCTGAAGACGAAACGATTGACAACTCGCTTGTCAAAATCGAACCAATAGGGGCGACGCTATGGTCTATGGTACATATATTAGTCATATATGTACTGTGCTATGGTGGAACATCCACATAACCACATACATAAATACATAGACTGTTAAGATCATTACCCTTCCCTTGCTTCGCCGCAGTCGGGTAAAAACAGGTTGCTCTCGATTTACTCTATTTCCCATATTTTTTAAAACTGTACCCACAGTAACTTACTCACTAAAAACACAAAAAAAAGTTTTCGGTACTTTTAAAAACCAAAACTGCAAAAGAAAAAGCACCCTTTGATGTCCCATTATTTTTCCCGATCTTGTACTTGCCTCACATGGTAATTCTCAGTTACTTTCTAGTGACATTGAACTTGTAGAAGTCACTATAAAAAGCTACCGATCTAGTCGTCCCGACTAAATCGCCCCTGATATCGATCTAATGTTGTTTGCATCGGTGGGGTCGGCAACCCAGTACTACAATCACAGAATAACTAATAGTAGGGATAACCACAATCCAACACCCACATGTGAGTTGTGCATGACACCATTCCTTGCGAACGTCGCGCCAAAAATACATTCGTGAATGAACGAATCTCGCCAATTCGGAACAATTCTGAAACCACCGTGGAAAATTTCACATCCGGTGTGAGATTTTGAAACCTTATAACATTTTAATTATATTTTCATCCCATCTACTCGAAAAACGCTGGTTGGTTCTTCGAAAAGAGGGAGCAAAGTAGGTCGTTTCTGTTCAAGACTTTCAGAGAGGGCAGTAATGAGTTGAATTTTGAACGTGAATTTTGTTCATTGACTCGCGTGGATTGCTGTCTGTATTTAAGAAAATGATCATATGAATTTACGGATAGATCTCTACTACACGACAAAATACTCGACACAATCTCTACACATTGACAAAACCTCTGCTACTCGACACAATCTCTACTAATCATCAAAATCTCTACTGATCGAATAATTTCTATTACTCGACACAATCTCAAGAACATGAGAAATTAAAAAAAACGTCTCTGCTACTCGACACAAAGGCAGCAATTTGGTCATTTTACTCTTTAAACTAAACTAGACTACATTTCTTCAAATGTAATTTAAACATTGTCGACTTTGTAAGAAGGTCTTTTTGCCCTTAGCATCTATTCGAAACTTACGTCAATTTAAGCTGCACCACTTAAAATAACGTAATAAAAACAGGTTTTTAACACGCTGTCTAACAGCGTTCAATTGGATAAATTCGGACACGTTCTGAGACAGCGATTGGACAAATCGGGACTCGATTCTATTCGATTCTATTCGATTTGATTCTGTTCGATTCTGTTCGATTCTATTCGTTTCTATTCTATTCGATTTGGTTCGATTTTATTCGATTCTATTCGATAAATATGTGAGTTGTAAACTATCTACAAGCGCCTTTAATTTCAATTAATTTCATAGAGGGGGATGAAAAGTAGATCGTATCACTCGGACGCAAAATTATTTTTCCTCGGGCGACGTACGACTATATTGAATCCCTCGCTACGTTCAGGATTCTACTTAAAAATCCCTCGCTACGCTCAGGATTCTATTCTAGAATTCTTCACTCTGCTCTGGATTCAAAATAGCGCTTTTGCCGTAAAAATATTATTTCGCTCCCTTGTCATACAATCTACTATTGACCGATCGAGCGCGAAGCGTCTCCGTTTAAGCTTGGCCAAAAATTCTTTCGTATGTCAATCAGGCTGATCTCTACAGGTCGCATTTCTCAAAACTGGGTATTGGAAACTTGGTATACAGATTAAACGAATTTTTAGAATTTATTAATCGTCGGGGATATTTGATTGGGAGAGTACTTCCTCCAAAAAGGGGCAAAAAAAGGCTACTAAATAACTCCGCTTTATTAGATCCGATTCGATGGTTCTTTTTTTATTTGAAAGGTAAGTAAATTTAAGATGGTCTTATAAAAATTTGGTGAAAATCTGATGAGGATCTTCGGCGTGATGTGCAGAATAGCTCATCAAAATGCAGTAAATTGCTAACTTTTAGGGTTCTACCAGTGGCTCCTTTAAATGGATGGTGAATTAAATCGTTTAAAGCTACTCAACCAATTTTGATGAAATTCGTACAGTTACACACAAGAGGTATTCTTTCTCAAGTAAAAACAATCATCTAACTCGGTTCAGAAATCCCAAGATATTAGAGCACATAAACTATAAAACAAACAGATTTTCTAATAAAAACTACTGAACCAATTTTGGTGAAGTTTATATGGAAGTACACTGAAAGTCTACCCTTTAGAATAAAAAAACAACATCGTCTTCTCATCGTCCATACACATACACAGTGCTTGAAGACAAAAGTCTTCAATTAGTGCACGAGTGCGTCCTACCAATAATGACCTACGGAGCCGAAACGTGAACACTCACGGTTAAACTAGGCCAAAAATTTAAGGTCGCTCATCCAGCTATGGAGAGTGTTATACTTGGAGTTTCTCCAATAGAAGGACAAGATTCGTAATGAAGATATCCGACGGAGAACCAAGGTGACCCACATAGCTTTAAGGATAAGCAAGCTAAAGTGGCAGTGGGCTGGTCTCTATTTCCCGAATTTTGACATCAAAGTATTAGACAACAAATTTAAAAAATCTTTAACTGCATGGCTTCTCAGCAATTGTTTTTATAGTGTTGAGGAATTGAGAGATTTTTGTAAATAATAATATTTATAACTACGCACGCGTGTTCTTTTCCTTAGGTTCAAAGTACCATAATGTGCTATTCCAGGACCAATATACCAACATTTGAACAAAATTTCTTCAGCCGTCAAAAATACTTTATCAATTGTTCGGCTTCTAACTCACCGGATTGAGATACTAATTACACCAGATTTAAATCAGACCCTAAGCTATCTAACAATGAAAACCGCATTACAATCGGTCCAGTAGTTTTTACGTGATGCGTGAACAAACAAACATACATACAGACAAACAGAAAGAAAGACACGAATAACAAAAAAAATAATTGTTCATTACCTTTTTAAGCACCCAAGAGCATTTTTCTCATTTGAATTCATTTAGTTGTTGGGTTGCGGTCGGGTGCGATGCGCGGTCGAGATACGGACAAACAGACAGACAAAATTAAAAAGTAAAACAGTTTGGCTTCAGTATCGAATATAGAGAACCATCCAAAAAATATTTTTTATTACTTAAATATTAACATAACTTTGGACCCATATCCCGCAGAAAGCCTTTACTTTTTCGGGATTAAACGTGTCCTCAATTTTAACCCATCATATAACTTAAGACAGTGCCAAGTTGCATCAAAACCCATTCGTTACTTTCAGCGTGGTACGTGATTTTTTAAATAAGTTTCAACCCCTAAATAATAACCCATAAACTTTTCAATATGTATAAAGTATCCTACCTCGTAGTACGAACTCAAATCATACCAAGTTTCTTTAGAATTGATCCAGTAGTTCCGGCGGCGTGATGCGCGGCTCATATACAGACTGACAGACATACAGACAAAAATGAAAAAAGATACAGTTTAGGCTTCGTAATCGAATATAGAGTAACTTCCAAAAAAAAAAAACACTATATCTTTAATATACAGATTTTGGACCCATATCCCAAAGGAACCCTTTATTTTTTCGGGACAAAATGTATCCATAATTTTCACCTATCTGATAAACTATGTCTGTGCTAAGTTGCATCAACATCCGTCTAATAGTTTCAGCGTGCTAAGTGTTCTTTTAAATAAGTTTCAACCCCTATACTGCGAGAATCCATTAATTTTTCGGGATGAAAAGTATCAAATGTCCTACCTCGAAATGTGAACTCAAATCATACCAAATTTTATTTGAATTCCTTAAGTATTTTCGGGGTGGTGCGTTGCCAAGGTACAGACAGACAGATGGACAGACAGACACACAGACAAAAAAAAATACAGTGTTGGGTTTAGTATTGAATATAGAACAGCATCCAAAAAAATACATAATATCTTCAATTTACAGAATTTTGGACATTATCACTTTATTTTTCGGGATAAATAGTATCCTTATTTTTTACCCATTAAATAAACTATGACTGTGCCAAGTTTCAACAAAATCCCTCAAGTAGTTTCAGGGTGATACGTGTTCTTTTAAATAACTTTCAACGCTTATCCTGCAGGAACCCTTTAATTTTTCGGGATGAAAAGTAGCCTATGTCCTACCTCGAGGTATGAACTCAAATCATACCAAATTTCATTTGAATTCAAGGAGTATTTTCGGCGTAATGCACTTCCAAGGTACAGACAGACAGACGGTCAGACATACAGAAAGACAAAAATTAAAAATATACAGTTTTGGCTTTAGTACTGAATATAGAAAGGCCCCCAAATTTTTTTTACAAAATATCTTTAATTTACAGAATTTGGGACACTATCCCGCAGGAACTCTTTATTTTTTCGGGATAAAAAGTATCCTCAATTTTAACCCATTATATAAACTATGACTGTGCTAAGTTGCATCAACATCTGTCCAGTAGTTTCAGAGTGGTAAGTGTTTTTTGAAATAACTTTCAACCCCTATCCTGCGGGAACCCTTTCATTTTTCGGGATGAAAAGTAGTCTATGTCCTACCTCGTACTATGAACTCAAATCATACCAAGTTTCATTTAAATTCATTCAGTAGTTTCGGCGTGATGCCTAGCCAAGATACAGACAGACAGACAGACAGACAGACAGACAGACAGACAGACAGACAGACAGACAGACAGACAGACAGACAGACAGACAGATAGACAGACAGACAGACAGACAAAAATGAAAAAAATACAGTTTTGGCTTTAGTATCGAATCTAGAGTAAGGTCCAAAATTTTTTTTCTAAACATCTTCAATGTACAGAATTGGACCCGTTACAGTTTTATTATAAGTATAGATTAAACTACAAATTATTAAGTATGTAATTAGGTAGGTATTGTAAACATTTGCACATCTGCTTGCAGAGTGAATACAGTGTTACAACAAAATAATTTATAATAAGATCTTTTTTATATGACTGTGTTCTGGCAAATAAACAAATTAATTTGATTTGATTTGATGAATAATGTACGTTATTGGCGCTGAAATCCAATCCAGCAGTCTACCGCGAATGCTCGTGCATGCGCTCTAGCACGCGCCGCTATACATATTAAACGGCACCACAGAATTAAAACCACCTTGGTCTGGCTATACTATACAAATGTTTTTTTAGCCAAAACCCTCGTTGGTTGGTGCCACAACAATGCCTTAAACGAAAAAAATAAAAACATTGTTTAGTTCAAAAAACAGTGTTATAATTGACCGACCGAGCGCGAAGCGCGAGCGAAACGTCAATGTTTCAGCTTCGGCAAAAAATATTTCGTGTGTCCGGATGCCTGTCCGCATTTCCGGCTGTTCTCCTCTTCAGGTCGCATTTCTCAACCGATCTAGACGAAACTTGGTATACAGGTTAAGCGAGTTTTTAGACTTTTTAGTTTTTTTTAGTCCTCGGGTATTTTTTATTGGGGTGGTACTTCCCCCAAAAAAGGGTAAAAAGGGGGCTACTTAATACCTCCGCCTTATTAAATCCGATTTCGATGGTTCTTTTTTTATTTGAAAGGTAGTTAACGTTAAGTTAGTCTCATAAAAAATTGGTGAACATCTGATATATTGCTGTTTGTATTTACGCGTTGTCTAAGGGAGTGAGTATTCTTTACGTAGCACTATTATTTATTCTGGGGTTATGTACTAAATTAAATTACTTAGTTAAATCAGTGCCGATTTTTCAACTCACAGTCATAGGAATAGATTTAATAAAACACAGTAAAAAATTAATAAAAATAAACTGTAGTTGATAGTCTTCCTAAGGGTTGGTTCACTTTAATCCATACCAATATATAAAAGTGAAACGTTGTCTGTTTGTTTGTTTGTTTGTTTGGGGAGCTTTCACGCGATAACGGCTGGACGGATTTTGATGAAATTTAGAATGGAGATAGCTTATACCCTGGAATAAAACATAGTATAATATTTTTGTCCCGGAAAGTTGTAAGTTTCCACGGGAAAACTGGAAAATGTTGATTAGTCACTGTAAGGAACGGTTGCCACCACAGAATGGTCTGTGGTTGCCATGGAAACGAAATAACAAGTCTGTCAAAAAACATCAGTAGCATTGGTGCTATACCTACTTTTGCATTGGTTTTTAATAACCTAGAAGAAAATAGGATGCTTTTTTCGCGATAAACAGTAGTCCACGCGTACGAAGTCACGGGCGGAAAAACTAAGTGTTTAATAAGTGTAATTTTATTACTTGGAGCGATGGTGGCCTAATGGTTCTATAGTGCAATTTAGAATCCAACGATACCGGGTTCAAAACCTAGGCTCCGCACCAATGACTTTTTTAAGTTATGTGCGGTTTTCCATCGCTTCGTGCTTCGGAGGGCACGTTAAGCTATCGGTTCCGGCTGTTATTGATTAATAGCAGTCGTTAAGCCATGTCAGAGGCCCACGGGCGGCTTGACAAACTCTGACATAAGAGGCCAGCACTACCTCATACGACAAACAAACAAACATTACTTGCAGAAGCCAACTTTTCACGAATTTCTGCTCATTCTTTTCCTGTAATTTCATTTGTTTCAAAGAATTATAATTCATTTAAGACGACTTGCCTCAAGTTACTAACAAATTCCAAAGAGCAAAACACCCCCCCATTAAAAAACAGCCGCATCCCCTTTCTGGGGTCCATCAAAACCGGCCTCTAAATAATGTAACTTGAGAAATATCCCTGAGATAATTTATTAAGTTCCGACAAAGACTCGCGACCGGCGCGGGATAAATGACACTAATTTATTTAAAACGGAATCATTTTCAAAGACGTCATCTCAAGATTCTCTTGTAAAATGAGTAGTCCACAGTCGTTATTTATCCCGGACTCTTATTAAATATCCTCGATGGAATCTCGGGAATTTGCGCAGAAATCCTATCGGCGGTGAAGGAATTCGGTATTATCAAAGCATGTGTTTTTGTGGGATTTTCGGGGATTTTTTCGTATTTGGGGAAATAAATCTTTTGGTTAATATTGTTCCTTACCCCTCCCCTAGAAATAGTTCCACCAGCTCTGAAGATATATAACTTACAAGACATGCTTGATAATGTAACGAAATTGTATATAAATTGTGTTAACTTATAATAACGTTGAAAGCCGCACAGAAACGCAACGTGCATACGCAGCGGTCGAATATAATATTATACATACGAAGACCAACTAATAATTTTGTACTAGCTGTGCCCGCGGCTTTGCCCGCGTGGTCTTTTCATTTCATAAAAGTAGCCCATATGTGTTATTTCAGGACTAAAAGTACCTATGTACAATAAACTACATTTCTTTAAAATTCTTACAGCTGTCATATAGTTTTTTATCGATTGCTCGGTACGTAATTATCGGATTTAGATACCAAGTACCCAGTTATTAAGTCAATCCCTAAGCTATCCAACAGTGAGAACCGCATCGCAATTGGTGCAGTAGTTTTTACGTGATGCGCGAACAAACATACAGACAGACAAACAGACAACAGACACGATTTTTTTTAAATGTTATTTTCTTGTTCAGTAGTTTATTTTATGTACCTTAGACTACGAATAAATAATAAGTCAGGAACTCTAATTCAGAACAAATGTCACAATAAAAGTGCCCCTACTTCAAACCAAAACGACGTAAGATTCAAAGTACGAATCACTTCCGAGGTTACAAATAGACATGCTTGGTGATTGGTTTAAATTCAGAACGAAAGCAGGGATTGGTTCACGCGCGTGCTGCAATGTCTGCTATGACAGCTGAGTCATATCGGCGTGGACGATATTATGCAATAAGTGGACCGGACCAAGTCGGTAATAAAACAATATTACTGCACAATGTTTTTTTTTGGCTCACTTTTTACAATTCATTAAATTCTTTGTCCCACGAAATATAATTAATTTATTAAGTTTTTGTCCAGAAGACATTAAAAGAGAATCTTTCTTCGCAATGTAGTGAAGACGGATTCTGAGAAATTTAAAACGGGATGTCCTCCTGTGAGCCTGTGAATTTAGAGCTGAGGTTCAAGTTCAGTAAATTATTTTCATATATTTCCATAAACTGTCAGGCGTTTGGGTTATTGTTGCAACGGCCGTGGTTGCGGATCACTCCAAAAACAACTCAATATGATCTTGGCTTAATATGGTTAAATAAATTTCTATATTTGTAACACTACTAGCCGTGCAAAAAGTAATTTAAAACTTGAAATACATATGAGGAGCCCTAGAAGTCCAGTTTTGGACTGAGTTTTGGTCACTGGTTTCAAAGAGTTAGTATATACTGTTACTCTTTGTCCATTTACTGTTCGAGTTTTTTTTGACTGCACATTGATTTAGAGACCTTTAATATATTTTTCGCTTTGATCCAAAACGTCATGTAGTTTTTCTTTTTCTACCACTGAAAAAGGGTGTTTAAACCCGTATCGGTCGGTCTTGAATTTAGTATGTCGAAAAGGTTGTTAAACGTTTCTAAAAAGCTAACAGTAGCAGTAAGCATCTGTTTCTTGAAAATCAGGCATGTTTAACTGTTGCGAACCAAACTTAATCGCATCAGCTACACTTTGACTTAAGGTTTGAATCGCTAGTTTCACGTTCATGATATTATTTCGGAAGTATAGATGCCGATTTGACAATTTATTCCCAAAATGCAATCCAACGACATCTTGAACATTTTTCAGTTTCTGCAAATGTGCCCACTCAATTTTTTTTCTTGTTTTTATCTACGAGTGTATTTTTCCTCTAATGTGTTACGCACAAGTTTCACCATATGAAATGGATCTAATATTACAACTACTGGGTCTCCGGTCCGTCAGATGGGTGGTCAAAAAACGATTTTGAATTGTTTGTGTCTTCAAAATTGCAACCCAACATCTTAGCCGTAGCGATGTTAGATGCACAGCCATCAAAGATCAAAGTAACTTTTGACTTTTTCCTTTTAAGGGCTAAAACTATATCGTCCGAAAAATCATTCAATGCAGTATTTTCTGTAGTATCGCCAAATCCATTTTTCTTCAATTGGGATAAAATATTTTAAGTGAGATATTCTTCATAGTTAATCTTTTATTTGGGCGTTGTAGATTTCTGATCTGTGATAGTCGTTATACTGCCAAAATAGTTTTTTTCTTAGTTTTTGCTTTAAAATATGTGTTTTAGGAGTATACAGAGCAGATTCAATATCTGACGATGGTAAATTTATCGGCGTAACGCATGATCCTCTTTCTTCAAAACTAAAGACTTCGGTTGAAATAAGATTATTTTTTAATTTTGTGTTTCTTGGTTCTTTTTCTTGGTTGGTAAGGTTATTTTCAGGATAATAATATCAACACTGAATGTAATTACGGTGTTGTCTTCAACACCGTCATTACATTCAGTGTTGATATTATTCTCCTGAAAATAACCTTATTGAAGATCAGTTTCAAATCTATGAAAGACTGTCTCTAATTGAAATAGATACACATATACAGCTAAAATAAAAATTCCTATCAAACCTAAATATTAAGTGCAAAAAAATAGTGAAATCTTACAAGTTTTTGTGCCTTATTCCTTGAGGGTTTGCATTATTTGTTTTTTTGAGCAACTCAGGTAAATCAAACACATAAAAATTTCCAGAAGGTGAATTTTCATTAGCCTGAAAAATTAAACGTGCTTTAATTCGATCAAACTATGAACTGTTTTTTAATGCTATTGTTATTCCCATGAGTCGAAAAAGCCGAACCTATATTACATACCAACTGTAATCGTTCATTATTGTTTATTTGCTCATTTTGTTTCGTATTCTCCTAAATATGTTGACGTTTCTTAGGTATGAATCATCTGCGTGAAAAAAATAACAGCTTAATTTCAAAATTTCATCGAGTAGAAATTAAACTTTAGTGCAAAAATTGACTGACTTCATTTTGCATAGTATTGACCATCGCGGTTTGATAATGTATTTGAACGTCTTTGAATATAATTATAATTTTGCAACTATTACTAGTGAAAAGTGATCCCTGGACATTTTAATCTTGTATGGCTCCTGCACCACTTCACAACACATGCTGGCATGATAATTCACAGCTGTAGTTCACAATGATAAAATTAAAACGTACGCGAAGATATGACGTGTGCTCGCTTGCATGAAAAATGTACGACTGATGACGCGCTGGACACGACTTTTAAGCCCCACCTACTTGGGCACGACTTTTGTTGGGTCATTTTATTAACGCTGTTACGTTTCCTGACTTATTACTTATTCGTAGACCTTAGACCTTTTGTTTTTTGATTATCTTCTTTGTACAGACTTTTTCGTTCCTATTGCTTTATTATAAGTATAGATAGAAGATAGATAGATAGATAGAACGAGCCTTGCATACCTAAACTTTTACCATATAAAAAAAAACTTGATTTCTTGGCCATAAATGAAACTTAAGCCAATCGATAGGGACAATAATAAAAAACAAAAATTATTCTTTAAAAATCGCAGAATTATACTTTCGGAGATTTGTATTCAAACTTGTGCAAAGCAGTGCGTTTTTCAGTAGAGCATGCGCCACGATTTTTGCGCAGCGTCGCTCAAGAAGGTTTAAAAAAGGACCGAGTCCACGCCGCCAAACCAACGAGTGAAGCATAGCAAATAGCGGCTGCGTATGTGTGCGTGGATAATTTGTGTTTATTTGTGGTTGATAATCAATTTCATCACAAAAGACATGCATTTTTTTTTCGTGAGAACTTGACAGAACTAATATGACAAGGTCGAGATCTTGCTGCGATCTGGCGGCCGATCGGCATAACATGCTGTAAGTGTGTGCGTGAGGCTTGTGCGTACGAGCGGATCGGCATATACTTTGGGTGCTTCACTTCAGATTTGGCGGTGTGGAATCCTTTTTAATCAACTTAACAAAAAGAAGAGGTTCTTTGTTAGACTGTATGTTTTTTTTAATCGACTTAAAAAAAGGATTCTATGTTCGGCTGCAAGAAAAAAAAAAGGACGATTTCTCCGTCAATTGCGGACTGTTACTGTTTTTTTTTGTAATTCCATATATAGGAACTCTCGAGGTGGTCCCATATAAATAGTATCAAAATTGGATCAGTAGTTTATTTTTAGTTAGTAGTTAAACCATCTGAAGTCGATTTTTTGTACCATGCTATTTAGTACTGTACTTGTTTTAAACATTCTTGGCGTAGGTATATTATATATGCAGTAAGGAACCCATAATAATTACATACAGCCAACTTAATATGTTCAAAATTGTTTACTTCCACATCAATGATTATATGCTATTTAAATTTTATGTGGCTCTAATCTGGCACTGTTCATACTGATATTGTAATGATTGTTCACATAACCAAAATTATGTTATGTTACACTCGCAACATATAACATATATACGAATCGTTACCTAACACAATCGATAAGAATCGGTGAGCTTGTCTGCTCTTGGGACTTCAATGATAAATAACTTAGCCTATGCCAACATTGTAGACTCTGTTTGTTTCTTGTACATGTCGTAGCCATATCATAGAATTGGACAATTCCATATGTGACCGACTACATTTGTCAAAAATTCCTTGCTATTTCCCCTTATATTACAAATACTACTAAG
The DNA here is from genome assembly GCA_946251855.1 of Alsophila aescularia. Lineage (NCBI taxonomy): Eukaryota > Metazoa > Arthropoda > Insecta > Lepidoptera > Geometridae > Alsophila > Alsophila aescularia. Next base: position 45,234,181 of record OX276380.1, read on the forward strand.
TTTACGGATTATTTTTATGTATGGTTTGATAACAAAAGTTCGAATTATACCTTAACGTGAAGTGTACACATGGCCAACTGACCATATTGTTGAAACATCAACGTTCAATGATATTTCAATCCACGTTTGGCCATATCATTAAGTATATAATGTAGGGTTTACATGATACCAAAGGCGTTCAAACAGATAACTTTAAAAAGCTAAAAAAAAAACACGAAGACGAAGGAGAGAGCTCGCTACGCTTCGCTCCCTTCTTTGCCTTCTAACCTATCACGGACAAGTCGGACTTCCGCCCTCGCTTTCTATTTTACGATATGTTAATTAATGTTTCACTGTATGATAAAGTAGCCGTGCTTTAGTGCGTTTAGCTGTTCATATCGTCAAACGCTGATTATTTATTTGACAACCGGTTGGCCGAATGGTTAGCGACCCTGACTAGTCAACCAACGATCGCGGGTTCGAATCCCGGTAGGTGCAATCATTTGTGTGATGAGCACAGAAATGTTTGTTTCCGAGTCATGGATGTAATATTCGTATCTAATGTTTATCTGTTGCTTAGTACCCATAGTACGAGTACAAGGTATCCTAGTTTGGGGCTAGGTAATTGGTGTGAATTTTTAGAAATTTTTGATGGGGGGGTACTTCCCTCAAAAAGGGGGCTACTGAATATCTCCGCTTTATTAGATCCGATTTCGATGGTTCTTTTTTTATTTGAAAGGGGGTTAATTATTAGTCATTTTAATTAGTCGCATAAAAATTTGGTGAAGAGCTGATTAGGATCTTCGGCGTGATGAGCAGAATATCTCCTCAAAATGCAGTAAATATGTCACTTTTAGGTTTCTACCAGTGGAATCAGCCCTTTACCTACTAAGGATTGATGGAGCACCTTGGTTATTAATGTTAGTTTTACAATAAGGTAACTAACTAGATGGCGCCACTGTGCACCGCTAGATTGTTTGCAGTTTGTACGCGCTAGGTCTACAGCTCACAGAGCCACTAGTATTATTATTATTATTAATTAATCTGGCCAAACTATTTCATGATGTGACCGATATTTCATGAAATGATCAATTCTATGATATCGCCACGACATCTACATTTCTTGGCACTGCGAAGTTAAAAAAATAGTGAAAATGTTTTCATACAATTCTTAAGTTGGCTGACCCACATCTGTAACAGAATCACTGTTTTCTTGGGCTATCGTGCCAACATCAGCTAAAACGAATGGAGTGCTACAAAATTTTGGAATTAGTTTTTACTTTTCCAAATTTTTTACATTTTAGCAATAAAATGTTCTTTTAGATTTTACGTTTAATTACGTTTTAATTTTGGTTGTTGCTTATGCCTTCGAATTTATCCTGACAAAGGATTATCTACAAATACTGTGCCTAATCAACTTATTTTTTTATTAATTATTGTTACCATCTAGGCAATGGTTTGACCACGATCTCACCTGATGGAAAGCGATGAGTCGAAGGTGTAGCACGCTTGCCTAGTAGATACCTATTCTCTCTTGACTTGAACACATCTGGGTTATATTTCACCGGAAACACTGACGAGGGCAGGGCATTCCACTCCTTTGCAGTTCTTTTATTAAATGAAGAAGCGAAAGCTTCGTAACCTTTCAGAAAAGCGCACCTTGTATGAAAGCACAGAGTTTCTCACTGTGGTCATTTTGATTCATTAATTTCATGATTGATCTCTTATCTCATCATGAAATAAAGCACAATCAAGTTTTGCTTAGTAATTGAAAACTGACTTATGTTCCTGAAGAGTACTGAGGAGCAACTGATAGAATGCATAGTCTTCGAATCCAATTCTCAGAATATGAAGTTTTTTTTTTATTGTTCATGTTCAATTGGTATCGACACGAAAGTAGCTGTTGGAAAAAGCTATTACAGTAATAAGACAAGTTTGTAAGGACCTTACAATTCTTAGATACAGCGAGCAAATCCTAGCACGTTTCAGTTCCAATAGGAACAATACATGAGAACAATAAGTTATTACGTTACACCATAAGTGAAGTTATTGTTTCAAATCCATTTAAACAACAAGCCGTAAACAACTATAATAACCAACACTATTTTTAGGGAACTTGTTAGGAACAATGTAACTGCTTATACAAATGATAGTGATAAATAAATATTTAACTATTGCGTTGCATTTTCTATTTCTTGATTTCAGCTTCGTTGTGTTGTGATAATTGTATATTTATTTTGCTTATCTAGAAATCTTATTACTATTCTATCCTACTAAATTATAAAGGCGAAAGTGAGTTTGTTGGTTTGTTACGCTTTCACGCCCTAAGTACTCAACCGATCATTATGAAATTTCACACACACGTTCTCAGGGGTTCATAAAAGGACATAGGGTACAATTCATAACGATTTAGGAGTAAAAAGTTTTACGAAAAAGTCGATATTTTTAATTTTGTATGGGAATTGTCACATCGATGCCTAAGTGACAGGTTTGCTAGCTGTCACTTGTGACAGTGTCAACAGTTGTCAAAGTGACAGGTGTCAACAGGTGTCAAAGTTACAGGTATCAAAGTGACAGGTGTCAACGCGATAAACTGTATTCCGCGCCGACGAAGACGCGGGCAAAAGCTAGTGTACCTATAAAACAGTACCGTGACATACTGATTGATAGACAACCCACAGCCTAAACCGGCTGACCTAGGTATTTGAAATATGTAGGATATATTTCTTGAATACACCAAGGAAGGATTTTGTGAAAATCCACCCCCATAGGGTGAACGGGGGCGACAAAGTCCACACGCGGGCAAAGCTACAGAGCTCAGCTAGTTAACCATAGAAGAGAAATTTGGAATTAACCATTGCACATTGTCCTCGCTTTCATTTAAAGACACGCGATGTTGATCAATCATGCGTTCATTAATCTGCAAATTATTCAGATCGATTTGATCTACAGTAAACAACGATTGATGCTCTCGACTGCTACAAGCCTCCTCCGTATTGAAATACCGACACGCTTTTTAGTGTTCCGTACGTCCGAATGAAATAATGAGGCCCACTCACTGTCTGTCACTCGTGTCTGTCTTTCTGTCTTTCCGTATGTCACAGCCAATTTGCTCCGAATCTACTGGACCGATTAAGTTGAAATTTGAAACACAACGTAAATAAATGAATTTTGAATATATGGGTCATTTTGGCAAACTATAAAAAAAATAAAGCTTCGAATCGTAGAAAACTTAAAAGAAAGAAATAAATCAAGTTTTTGGACCATTCCCTCCCCCTCACCCCCTTCTCATCTCCAAAACGAAACAATCATTTTTTTTAATTACTGGAAATAGTTGAAAAAAAAAGTACTTTACAGTTTTATGCTCGTAGATTACAGGAAAACCTAAAAGAAGTCTATGGTCTTAAAATAACATGGTTACGGTATCGTACGGAACCCTCTCCATACGAGTTCAACTCGCACTTGTTCGTATTTTTTCCCACCAACCAATAAATTGAACCAACTTTCCTTTTTGTTGGTCACGTTTTCGGTCCCGATAAGTCTGCGATCAACGCCAACGATACTACATCTATTGAATAACAAATGAGCCGAATTTGCGAAACCACTAACCCCTTCTTTACATGGTGTCGGAAACCTGGAAAAAATACAGGATTGACTGTCAACTGTTTCCCGGAAAACGGGAAAGATGTCAATAATAAAATTAACTAGCGACCCACCCCGGCTTCGCACGGATAGCGAAGCTTATTAAAATATTTATCTTTACAAAAAGTTATATTGACCACCCGCGGCCTGCCCGCTCCCACTTTCTTTGCACTATTATACTATAGAATAAACTAATAGTAGGTACGAAGAAAGAGTCACAAAACAAAAAAAACTCGTAAAGAAGTATAGTGTAAAAGGAAAAAAATGATCTACATGAAGACTATTGTCTTAGGAAGGGTAATGAGTTTAACAGTCTATGTATGTATGTATGTATGAATGTATCTGAAAAAATATGTTTTTTTGTTACTAATAAACGTTTCTTTTTACACGACTACAGAAACCAAGGGAAGGGTAATGAGTTTAACAGTCTGTGTATGTATGTATGTATGTATGTATGTATGTATGTATGTATGTATGTATGTATGTATGTATGTATGTATGTATGAATGTATCTATGTATGTGGGTATGTGGATGTTCCACCATAGCGTCGCCCCTATCACGATAATGTTATCTACCCCTATATTGGTTCGATTTTGACAAACGAGGTGTCCATCCATTCGTCTTCAGGTATAGAGTGTCATAGACATTTTTTTAGCCGACTACGGCAAGGCAAAATAAGGGTTATGTTTGCAAACTAAAAACTTCGTCCGATTTTGACCAGCGAGGTATCAATCGATTCGACTTCATCGCAATAGTGTCATAGGCTATTTTTTACCCGACCGTAGTCGGGTTTTAGTTTTGGAACTTATGTCTTGTTTTGCAATATATCGACTGAATGTTTACATATAAATCTCTTATGAAAAATACTTTAAAACCTTCCTCTTTAATCAACCTTGAAAGGTGAAAACCGGAACAAAATCTGTTTATTAATTTCTGAGACATTTGTGGACAGACTGACAGACAGATAGATGCGTTTGATGACTTTATTTTATAATATGTAGACATAACTACTAATTTTACTAGTAGCTCTGTGAGTGTACCTCGTGAGTCTGTCTTTGCATAGCTTAAACTGAATAAATGTTAAGCGCACCTTAAAACAAATAGCTGAGGGACATTTGTTAATATGGGCCCCATATATCAGCCATTTTGAAAAAAAAACGACAAACTGAATCTACAAAAAGAACATATAATTATTGAACCAGCTCACAAAATTTCACGAGAATCAGTTGAGATATGCGACCTGTAGAGGAGAACAGCCGGTCATACGGGCATCCTCCGGACATACGAAAGCATTATTGCCCAAGCTGAAGCGCGCTTCGCGCTCGCTCGGTCAATTAAATACACCATAGAAGCCGTAGTACAGTATTAAGTTAAGATAAACCATTTTTATCTCCGGACTCGCGTCAAAAAAGAAAGATTTTGCGAAAGCTCTAATTTCTAAAAGCGACAAAGTAAATTGAAATGTTTTGTAGTGAGACCTTATCACGCTGTAAATAAAACCTACATGGTAGGTTAAAGCGAGTCTTTGAAGTTGATTTATTATTGCTTCTTCACAGCTGTAAATGGCATCTTCGGCAATATTTTTGGGACTGAATATATTTACTTAAACATATAATCGAGTGTCAAACCAAATATTATTTGGGATCTATAAATTTCTGGATACCAAAATTAATAGGTTGCTGGCGACTAATATCGAGGTTCTAAAATACTCAAGAATAGCGACATAATAATAATGCTGTAGCCTGGTCAGGAAAATACTAAAAACTATGATGAGGGCGTTGCATTGGGCGTTGGGTCGTTGGCAGAAGCAGCATTCAAAATATTCATCACTGCACTGCAACAATTTTGTATTGTTAAAAGTTTATGACCATTAAACATATAGACAATAGTTTTATATACAGACATCTTAATATCTATTTATTGTATTTAATTATGCGAGCGTGTGTTGTGTATTGCAAAGTCAAAGTTATTATGTTGTTACCTTCAGTTTTTTTTTCAGGTAATATCCTTACCAATGGTCAGCCATGCGGATATTACATGCGTGAGTATCTTTTTGACGAATATCAATTATTATCGACCCATTTCGTCTTGCTGCATTATGTTTATGAATGCTGCTGATTTTAATGCATCGCTTTGAGTTTCATTTCATTATGAAAGCACTTTCATCCTTTATTTTAATTGTGCTACGTCATAATTATTTGTGACATTATTGCAATTATTGTTTTTAATGAGTATAATTTTTAGTATCTTCGTCCAGATTTTTTTAGGTTGTTAATAGTCTCACTTAAGCGTGTGTCGTATCGTATCTACTGTTGATAACAGTCTCCACTTTTCTGTGTGGGAGCGCGTCTCGGCTCACGACCTCTCCGTCTATTATACCCGTGTTTTCCGGCTCTGTCTGTGTTCTATATGCCATTCCACGCCGTGTCCGACCTACGACATTTCTGTCTCCGAGTGCCCATTACAATCGTCGCGTCGTGCGGAACCCGTTTAGCTGTTTCGTATACATCTATATCATCGTCTGTTGCAAACAGAGCATCAATTAAGTTTCCACAGGATTTGCAAGATTAGTGAGTGTCGGCACTCCGGATTTGAGTTGTCGAAGCAGGAAAACAGTTTACATGTGCAGTTGCAGAGCGATGTTGTGTTTTGTGGTGTTTATCAGTTTTGGATTGAGCGTGTGGGAGTGCTCGCCGACAGTGTTGACGGCGCGGCGCATGTGTGCGGCGTGGCTGTGTGTGGGTGTTCCTGTGGCGGCGCGAGGCGCGGCGTCGGCCGGTGGAGCGTTCGGCGCCAGTTTACTTCTGAGCGCCACGGGGCTGCCGCGCTTTCGCCGCGTAGAGCCCGAGTTCGCGATCCCACTAACTTTGTGCACTGGAAACTTTTCAAAGCGATTCAGTAGTATCAGATGGCCGCGCATCGCTTTAGTTTCCAATTTCGAGTCGCACCGCAGAGTATACGTATCGAGCGCACACTGTTGCGCGTCTGAACAAATCAGTCGGTCTATTTTTGAATATTCTCTAAACGCTTCGACGACGTGAAGTTTTCGAAACGCAGTCCGCTGGTGCCGGGTTAACGGCCGCAGTGTATGCAGCACGCCTGCACCTCGCCTAGTGTTTTTGTTGACGGATTTTTGTTGTATCTGTGCTCGAGAAACGTTATCAGTGTAAGTATGACCCCGGTTGATTTACGGTACTGGCATAAATTACATTAGGTCTCAGTTATCATTGTATTTGTGAATTTGTCACCAAATGTGCGAGTATGTCACCATATTTATTGTTTGTTGAAGCCTATGTCAATAAGCTAATATGAATTTAAATAGGCTGGTATTCACAAAAAACAAAACTCGACGTTTGTTCGTCTCGTGTCGTTGAATAAACGTGCGTAGAGTGAGACAACGTGTATGCACACAAACGTACATTATCATACATATAATATACGTGTGTATCTATATGATGGGCAGTGTTCTGTACTACGTCCGTATAAATATAATGAAGCATTTTGTGATCCTTATGAATAATTGCATTGACTGTGTTATTTAATACAAATATCATTGCATTTATTGCAAACATAGGCATTTGATGTGGAAGCTTCTGACTAATATCACAGAATAAGTAATACCTACTACTAATAATATTATAAATGCAAAAGATTGTATGTTTTTTGTTTTTAATTGGTGGATGTTTGGAACCACTCAAGAGCTGAAACGGCTAAACATATTTTGAATAAAATTTGGTATGTATTTGAGGTCCTGCAATAAGACATATGATACTTTTCATCATTACGCATGCGGGAGAAACCGCTGGACGCAACAATATATATTTTCTAGCGTTTGTCAATGTCATGCGCCGATGTAGTTAATGTAGTGATAAACATACAATGTGACATACACATTAATGGCGGCACACAAGTAAGCAATTCATTATTTTTCTTGTTTAACTATTCTTTTTGTAGTTCGTTGCTCTTCCGCGTTGGGAACATATAGGTACCTAATACCTATTTGTTTGTAGTTTAACATGATTGCGACTTCAAGCCAGATGATAGGTACCTACCTATAAGTACAAATGCTGTACATACCTGTGCCTAGTTACCTATTAATATTGTAAACTTAGAAACGATCCTTAATAATAATTGCGACTACTACTATTTACGGTACCTAATATAAAATTATTCATTTATATTTCATATTTTTTTAATATCCTATATGAACATACGAGTAAGATGCCTCATTTTCGCGATAAACTGTAATCCGCGCGGACGAAGACGCGGGCTTTAGCTAGTTTTAAATAAAATTCTACTGTACTTTTATGAAATCAATACAATCCCTACCAATACACAAAAGTGAAACTTTGTCTGTTTGTTTGTTTGTTTGGGGAGCTTTCACGCGATAACTGCTGGACGGATTATGTTGAAATTTAGAATGGAGGTAGCTTATACCCTGGAATAAAACATAGGATTCCACGGGAAAACTGTAAAATGTTGATTATTCACTGTAAGGAACGGTTGCCATCACAGAATGGTCTGTGGTTGTCATGGAAACGAAATAACAAGTCTGTCAGAACACATCAAGGGCATTGGTGTTATACCTACTTTTGCATTGGTTTTTAATATCCTAGAAGAAAATTGGATGCTTTTTTCGCGCTAAACAGTAGTCCGCGTCCGCGCGTACGAAGTCGCAGGCGGGAAAACTAGTATTATTATAAAGGCTTTAGCATCAATTCTCTATTCTAAATATAAGGTAACATGTATTTTCATCATTTGAAACACAAATTATTTTTATCATGATCAAAACAGTTGCAAATGGTTATTATTTACCTATAAACCATAAAGACGAGTAATAAAGCTCAAGGGCATCATCGAGATAACCTACGTCAGGGTTTTTTTTTACTATGAACAACATCAAATGTTAACAGTTTTATCGCTACACCCACAGAGAAAAGTAAATTGCCCAGTTTGCTCAGTTACCCCTCTAGTCATTAATAATAAAAAAAAAAAAAAAAAAAAAAAAAAAAAATGGTATTTTAAGCCTCCCCTTTATGTTTTAAAAAACTACACCCTCGTTTGAAACAGGTACCTAAAACTTGCACTTTTTCAAAAAAGCGTATTGTTGTTTTCGTTTATTTCTTTGTTGTTTTCAATTAAAATTCCGAAGAACTTCATAAAACAACCGGTTTTAAATATTTACCTACATTTGAAAACCTAAGAAATAATATATAAATTTCAAATGGACAAGATAAAGTAAATAAGAATAGTGGAGAAACGGGCGTTACTTTGCGGAAATATATATATAAAATGAACGAAGAACAAGACATAATCGAAATTGATTAAAACCCGACTTCGAACAAAACTAAATAGAGGCAAATAATTAAGTATGAATGATTGCTAACCAACTTTAAATCGTTATAAATCCTGAATGGTCATTCGAAATGAACAAATGATAAGAGAAAGATAAATATGATTTTCAAATACCTAACCAATGATACCCCACTTAACAAGTCGATTTTTATTTTTTTCATTATCAAATTTGCCGTCTGGATGTCGCCATATTTAATTTTGCATTAAGTCTTGGCATTATTAGCACTCGCAAGATTAAAACAAATCGATTGATGTAAGAACCATCAAAATTGGTCCACGTGTTTGGCCTATATAGTGCCACAAAGGAACAAACATACATACATAGGCTGATAAATACAATACCCTCCGCTTAGTCGGATAAAAGTATGTAGCTTACTTCCGCCAAACAGTAAGTCGTGTCGTCTGTCAGACAGTAGTATATGCAAACTTGGATATAGGTATATAATCCTTTGATTAATAGAGGTAAATTTTTGTTATGGGTTTCATATATTGGGTAGGAAGTAAATAAAATAGTTAGATAGGGCCATATCATTTTATTTTACGTTAGTTCAATTTTGATAGTGTTGGTTAACGTGGGTTGTTAATCCATACCAATATATAAAAGTGAAACGTTGTCTGTTTGTTTGTTTGGGGAGCTTTCACGCGATAACGGCTGGACGGATTTAGAGGAAATTTGGAACGGAGATAGCCTCTACCCTGGAATAAAACATAGGATACTTATTATCCCCGAAAATTGTAAGTTTCCACGGGAAAATTGGAAAATGTTGATTACTCGCTGTAAATAACGGTTACTATGCAAACGAAATAACAAGTCTGTCAAAAAACATCAAGAGCATTGGTGCTATACCTACTTTTGCATTGGTATTTAATATCCTAGAAGAACATAGGATGCTTTTTTCGCTATAAGCAGTAGTCCGCGCTGACGAAGTCGCGAGCGGGAAAACTAGTATATTAATATTTTTTATTATTTTTGGATTCTCATTAGTTTGACTTACAGTTTGGCTGAAGCAACTTTTTTTTCTTGAGAGTAACAACATTTTGCAGACTCAAGACAGTTCAGTCACTATTAGCACAAAATAACCTTATTGAACCTGCAACATTTACTTAACAATCAAAATACATTACAACAAGCACTGTGTATATAGCTAATACGTTTATCATAAACACGAGTAGGTAGATAATAATATACGATAAGTTAATAACATTATATACATACATGCTTTGTATAAACATTATGTCGGTTCTAAACCCAAACAATTCCATTCTAACGTTGCTTCGCGGTTTATCAATCGTGTACGACATTCATTACACAACAACATAGGCACACATATAAAATAACACTGTGTATATGTGTTCGTAATGATTGGTTGGACCCTGCCTCCCTTGGAGGTCAAATGTGTCACCACTGATAATGTCACAGAATAAATAATAGTACAAGATAATGTTTAGCATTTGTATGAATGAATGTCTTGAAAGCAGTTTTTTTCTACAGATGTTTTTCAGGTGTCATTTGTTAATGAGACGTATAGTGATAAAGTAGATCATTGACCTGACTTTTGTTGATTGAACAAGAAAGATTTCATTTGAAATTAATCTCTCGCATAGTATGTCGCAGGAAATTAGTAAAACTCGTCCTCTTACAAACGGCGTCATCTGTTTATAAAATCGTCTATCTGCAAAATACTATGTTTGATAGAATTGCGCCTAAAAAACGCATTGCGCCTAAAAGCTAGGTAGATTAGTTAGCTTGAACATGATGATTTTAGGTTAAAATGGCCATTTGAACCCAAAATCTCCTGCCTACTGCTATTTGACAACGCCGTTTGTAAACGGTCGAGTTCCACAAATTTTCTGCGACTGCGAGGCGTTTTTTTTTTTTTTATCTCTGTCTACGCAATCGTTTGACCACGATCTCACCTGATGGAAAGCGATGATGTGGTTGAAGGTGTAGCACGCTTGCCTAGTAGATAACTATTCACTCTTGACTTGAACACACCTGGGTTATATTTTACCGGAAACACTGACGAGGGCAGGGCGTTCCAGGGGTAATTTGCCTTCGGCATTTAGCTGTATTTAAAAGGACGAGTTTTACAAATTGCTTTCGACATAATATACTGCTGTTTTGTGATGCTTCTTCTTTTGATTTGGAATGTAAATTATGCCCGGTACTCGGAATGGTGTCATGCATTAAATTAATCTAGAGCAGAGATCTTGAATTACTTACGAACGTTGTAATGTTCAAGAGTAACTAGAGTCGTAGCGAGATGCTGTACCGCGCACTATGATGCCGCTCGGAGGCATCATAGTGCGCGGTACAATCCCACAATAAACGGTGGTTTCTTTATTTCATAGAATAATACAGTTTTTGCTTGCAAACTTATACTAATAGTACAAATTTATACATACGTAGCCGAAATGTGAATACTGGCTGTGAGACGGGTCCACAAATTTAAAATCGCTCAGCGAGCTATGGAACGGGCTATGCTCGGGGTTTCTCTAAAGGTGATTCGTCAGACAACGAAAGTCACCGTCATAGCTCAAAGAATTAGCAAACTGAAGTGGCAATGGGCCGCTCACATAAGTCGGAGAACCGATAACCGGTGGGGTAGACGAGTACTTGAGTAGAGTCCACGTATAGGAAAACGTAGTGTAGGACGCCCTCCAACCAGGGCCCTTATTCACTACAACCATTAACGCACGTAACGCGTTGCGTTGCGATATCTTCGTGGAATCGTTCGGCAATTGTCGTAATGACGTCACACGTTTTCGGCAAGATATTTCGTGTGGCATAACGATTATGCGCCCTGATGGAGTGAAGATTTACGCAAAGTAGCTGGCAGCAATCACCTACATGAGAAGTGCCACAGATAAGGCTCAGTGGCGCGCATTAGGAGAGGCCTATGTACGAATGCAGGCTTTTGATGAATACTAATAATATACTGTGATAGAGAGAATACAAATAAATACAATAAACTACTATTATTGATTATAACATTTATCTACCCTCCATACTAGTTTACACTGTATGACGGCAGGACAGTGTTCCTCGTCCGTACAACAATACGTATTTTAACAGTAATGTTTAATTAGTGATTATCTTAAATATAAAAGTTATGACGGTAAATCCATACCAATATATAAAAATGAAACGCTGTCTGTTTGTTTGTTTGTTTGGGGAGCTTTTACGCGATAACGGCTGGACGGATTTTGATGAAATATAGAATTGATATATCCTATACCCTGGAATAAAACATAGTTAACTTTTTATCCCGGAAAATTGTAAGTCTCCAAGGGAAAACTGGAAAATGTTGATTACTCACTCACTGCGAGGAACGGTTGCCATCCCAGAATGGTTTGTGGTTGCCATGGAAACGAAATAACAAGTCTGTCAAAAAACATCAAGAGCATTACCCAATGAGCATTTGCCAAAAAACCATTGCAAAAGTAGGTATAGCACCCGCTATACCTACTTTTGCAATGGTTTTTTCATCCCATCTATTCGAAAAGGACGACTTGGTTCGCCTTTAAGTGCACCCAAAGGTGGTGTTTTCTATAAGGTACTTTGAGCGGGCAGTAATGAGTTTTTAATCACTTTTTGAATTTGGAACATCTTAGTGTTCAGCGCCAAAGAAATGGAACGCAATTTTTTTTTGAATAAAGACTTGCTGGTACGACGGCCAATAGTCGCGCCGCCGGCTGAATAAAAAAAAAACTAATATGCCACAAGAAATCGCTACTTATTTGAAGTTACAAGATATCAAGCTGTATACAGAACATTGTTTTCGTCGTACTTCTGCTACCCTTTTGGCAGATTCTGCAGCGGACTTAACTGTTCTTAAGCGACATGGAGGATGGAAGTCGAGTGCTGTAGCAGAGGGGTGTATAGAAGATTCCATTGAGAACAAGGCGAAAACATGTGAACGCATCGTGGAAAACATTAAATTGCAACCTTCAGTTAATCCATCCATGCCACTGTCGCCGCGCCCATCTACATCCAAACAACGAGATTCACCGTCACATTTTCCTCAAAATGAGCCAGATTCGGACATTATTTCAAACACGCAGAATATAAAATCTACAACAATCTCTAATCCTAATAAAACTATAACAATAAATTTTCATAATTGCCAAAATGTCTCAAATGTAAATATAAGTTTTTAGTTGTTTTATTATTAAATACTACTTAATTTCAATTTAATTGTTACTCTATTTTTTATTAAATAATAATATTACAATAAAATATGAGGCGCCTTTTATATTCTCATAGTGGGTGATGAAAAGTAGTATCACTCGGGCGCAAAATATATTTTTGGCTCGGGCGACGTACTTTGAATCCCTCGCTACGTTCAGGATACTACTAAAGAATCCATCGCTACGCTCGGGATGCTTTTCTAGAATCCTTCACTCCGCTCTGAATTCAAAATAGCGTCCTCGCCGTCAAAATATAATTTTGCTCCCTAGTAATACAATCTACTATTAATATCCTAGAAGAATATAGGATGCTTTTTTCGCGATAAACAGTATTCCGCGTGTACGAAGTCGCGGGCGGGAATACTAGCTAGTTATAAACACGTTGCATACCTTTGATTCCTACATTGTTATATGACCTTATCGATAAGCCCTTTAGACCTTGTATGCATGGCATATACCGTGTGTGCATATAATTAGTGTCCGTTATTTCACTTCCGTACTATGTTTATAATTATTCAAAGTTATTGGCATGTGCTGCCAAGGACAAATTATGTTTCCAATAATTTAAATGCAAATAACAGTTGAAAATGTGTTGTAAACCATTCATTTAATTCCTTTGTTAATTTGAATATAAATAATAGTTAGTCCATCATTTCACTTATTATATGGGCAGACGAATCTTGAGATCTGAAAATATTTATAACTTTCTGATGCCGGCTTCGCATGCGTGGTCATTTTTATATAAAGCTTATGACACTCACAAATAACGTGGCTTTCTATTGGCCAACGAATTTTCAAAATCGGTTCAGTAGATCCAGAGATTACCCCCTACAACCTCACAAACTCACAAACTTTACCTCTTTATAATATTAGTACAGATATTATATTATTATTATTCAGCCATGGTCATCCCACTGCAGGGCAAAGGCCTCCTCACCCTCTTTCCACTCTTCTCGGTTGAAAGATTTCTGCGGCCAATCCTTCCAATAGGCGTCTAGCTCGTCCCGCCATCTCCGTCTGGGCCTACCGCGACGTCGTCTAACGTTGTGTGGGATCTCAGTGGTGAGTCTTGCCCACAGCTCGTCCGACATGCGGCAGACGTGACCAGCCCAGTTCCACTTAATACAGATATAGATTTTAACAATTTCTACAGTAAAAAACAATACATCATATGTTTATTGTTATTCTCAAATTGGTTTATTAATTTATTCAAATCAAATACAAATTCAAATGAATTCAGATGTCTATTCTTCAAATGTTCACAAGTAAGCTCGAATGATTGATCTGGTATTACAACGAGACCTGTCACGTGTATAATCCTGAATTGAGAGCGCCATAGTTCATCTACACACAGAATCCAATTAACGATAAGACCCATACAATTTGCATAAAGTATAGTGAGTGAATACCTAGGCGTAGTACCAACGGTTAATGGTTTATTGCTGATGAAGGAACAGTGTTTGACGACATTTTGCTTATAGATGGTAAGATAGCATCAATGGCAAGTAACAATGGTTGATTAAAACAAACGTATGAAAGGAACAAGTTCTAAATACCCTTAGCTTAATCATCACCAGCCTTTGTTTACGATATTGTAAAGCATTTCTCGACGAGGAAGAATTTATTGATTGAGTTTAAAGAAAAAAACTATGAATATCATAATTAGAAATCATTATATAACATTGGAAAATACTGTCATTGTATTCAGTCCCAAAAAAAGTCAACTTAGAGAAACTAAATACGAGGTTGCCCGAAAAAATAACACTTGATATAACTAGCTTAAAAGCTAAAAAACACGCCTGCCCTGCCAAACAAGAGCTTTGGCCAATAAATTATATACTAAAAAACATAATTTTATTTTTTATTTTTTTATATTTAAATTATATACTGTTGAAATGTGCTTATCAAGACTTTCAATTTGATACCCATATTGTAAAATTCGAAGTATTTTTTCTATTTTGAAAATGGTTCCATACTGTCTCAATATTAAATGTTTTAAAAAAAATATAGCTTATGTTACTCGCAGGGATGTAAGGATTCTAACGATACACCACACATCTAAATCTGTTCAGGCATTTAAAAGTTATGGTGGAATAAAGAAACTCGCATACATACAAACATACATGAATGCTAAAAACATAATATTCCTTGTTTTGGGCAGTCGTGTAAAAATAGTCGTCTGCTCATAGAAGGAATCTAACTGAAATGGCGCAATTACAATTGGACATGACCTAGTCTTCAAAGTACACTGATAATGTAGCCAGAACGATAATTGACAATTTGGCCCAAGCCCGGCATAATTGTCTGAACGATTAAGTTACATTGCCAAGAACGTCGCTATAAATATTGATACAGAAATTGTACATTTCGGGACAAACGTTGCGTTGATGATCTGACTATTAGCCCTAAGCGATTTTTGATGACGCTTATGACGTTTCGTCTGTTTACTTCTTGAACGGTACTCGCTTCTGCTAAAATTAATTCGATAGGTCCAAATGAGAATTTAATTGAATGTTGCCAATTTTCTTCTACAATTCAAATTGTTATTACTACCTCAATTGTAGTCTGATTGGAAATAAACCTAATTTATTCAATTTCGCTCGTTCGTCTCATAGAATAACTCTTTCATATGTCTTGAAGATGAATTCGGGGAATCGTTAATGATTTGAAAATGTAATTAATTAGCTTTTCCCAGTATATGCGTTAGCATGTGATGTCGACATGTTTTCTATTTAATAATATGGAACATACACGGAAAATTATAGTAAGTCACGCAACGTAAATCCATGTTGCTGCAACAATAGTTCGTAGTTTTCCAACGGCAGAAAATTGTTTGCTTATTGTGTTGGTGAAACACTCCACTTCGACTAATGAGAGTCGCACAAGTGGCTTGGAAACTGTGAAACTATCCTTATTGTTGTGGTTAAAATAACAGAACTCAGTTTTCCTTAAAAGTTATCTATTAAATTTAGAGATTCGAGATTTCAATTGAAATAAGTTGTACTTACTTTGGCATTTGAAACATAAATTCTACGCCATAACGATGAAAACTGTACTGAAGTTTATTTAGTGAATCTATCTGCTATGTTTTCAACTAAATTCCTAACTTTCCTGACCCTATCCTGCCTGAAAAAGGTAAATTCTACGCCATAACGATGAAAACTGTACTGAAGTTTATTTAGTGAATCTATCTGCTATGTTTTCAACTAAATTCCTAACTTTCCTGACCCTATCCTGCCTGAAAAAGGATAAAATTATCCATACAATCAGGATTTTCTAGAGACTATTATTTCACAAGCAGGGCACGTATTTAAATACCCGATGTTGGATTTGTTACGTGTATGAACGGCATCCATATTTGGCTAACTTGGCCTGCGTGCTGACGTTGCTTCAAAGTGATTAAGTTGTAACTTTTAAGTCGGACTACACCCAATCACAGATTAAATAATAGTGACCCAGCATTAAGAAGAACTTTACGACAAGGAGACACGAGAAGTGAAACGTATTTTTTCATTATAAAGTAGATTTATAGATAAATGGTCATCATTTATTATTTAATAGTCGATTCAAAAAATCTTTTTAAGATAATCTTAAAACAAATTTCAAAAATGACACGTGCTATGTTAAACTGCTTAATAATTTATTAGAAGTATTCACACAGAATTTGTATAAAAAATCCTTAAAGATCATATACATGTTAGTAAACATACTATCTTTTGTAACCAGCGAGGTGTGTCCAGTCATGATAATAATTCTCTCATCTGTGCCGCCAGCAGCCCTAGGCCAGCTATCTTATCCATGGCGCCTCTTAATTGCTACAGACTAATAATTATTATCAGACCGCGTGCAGCGCCCCGCCCCCCGGCTGGCTACTGAGATACGCGCTAAGGCTAAGTGCAGAACAGATATGGAATCAATGAACACTGAATGATGATGATGAATGGATCAATGAATGAATAACTGTGAGCCGTGCTTTCTGTGTACAATTGTATCGTTCAAGGGTAATTCTATAAACAGTACGGGACTCGTTGGTGAGAGCATTTTTTATTGCATCATCGCAGTGCTCAATGATGGACATTTACATTGTTGAAGCAGCACTGACAGAATTTGAGCAAAATCACAAAGTTGCGTTGCACCATCATCATTAGAACTTGCTTAGCAACAAAGCACGCCACTGAGCCCGATCTTCGGCAATCTCTTCCAACTTTGCGTATATCGTCGCTCCACCTTACACTACGTTTGTTAAGTCGTCGCGGTCTCCACTCGAGCACACGTCTACCCCAACGGTTATCAGTCCTTCGACAGATATGAACAGCCCACTGCCACTTCAGCTTACTATTCCTAAGGGCTATGAGGATAACTTTGGTTCTCTACAGAATGACCTCATTCGGGATACGATCTTTCAGATCCTCCGAGCATAGCCCTTTCCGTAGCCCTCAGAGCGACTTTAAATTGGTGGACTAGTCGTACCGCGAGTGTCAACGACTCGGCTCCGTATGTCATAACAGGTCGGACGTCCTGGTTTAAGACTTTTGTGCAACTTGTTTATAATTCAGTTTAAATATGCAGAAGATATTGTTTCGAATGTATCGTTATAATAAAAATGCAAAATGTTAGATTTTGACGATATCCAGCTCCTAGATAGCGTTAAATTGCTTGTCTTTTTGAAATAATGGCGCCTTCGGTTTTGTAAATTAATTTTATTGTGAATAATTTTGCAATACAACGCATATTATTACGCTTTGGTTTGGTGACAAAGTCGCGTGTTCAGGGGCATACGTACAAAGAGGAGAATGGAGACTCTCCTTTATGTCGCTACACGCGCGAGATAGAGCACGTGTTTGTCTATAAAGTGCGAGATAAAGTCTCACAAGTCACGCGGAAACTGCCATGCCTTGGCATTAGTTTTTTTCTTTGAAAAATATTGTAATCAAAGAAAAAACCGATATGTACCAATACCTATGTACCTATCGTCGATGATTTGATGGCACTAGTATGTAGTACTAGCTGTACCCGCGGCTTCGCACGCGTGGACATTTTCCCGGGATAAAAAGTAAAAAAGAAGTAGCCTATACATATTATTACATATTGCCAAACTTCATCAAGATCGGTTCACAAGTTTTGTAAGTCTCTTTGTCTGTTGTTACAGGGGAAAAGGTAACAACAGACAAAGAGACTTACAAAAGGGTTACTCTCCCATTTATAATACTACGGCGGCCACACACGGAACGGTATACCTGAACAGATTACCTGTACAGGTAAACGGAGACGTGCATGTGTAATAACTGTATAGCTATTACTTAGAGAGAGCTTCGATATATCTGCAAAGTAAACCTGCTTAGGTAAACCTGTCAGGTATACCGACTTGTGTATGGCTACCATTACAGTGATTAAATTTGTTTGAGCATTATAAAAGTTCACTTTTAATTATCATTTTGGTTTGGTTACGTTACTCTCCATCATCCCGTACTATTGATGTAATTAAGATCCTGTTCAGATATCAATAACAGTCGGAGCCAAAGTTTTGTTATCCTCATATTGCCAATATCTTTGAAATACATTAAAAAGTTAACATGGTTCAAGCATTGATGTTTAAGTTACTATCATAATTTCTAGAAAGCCAATGTTTTCGAGATATTCTTCTTTATAATCTAAGATTATGTAAATAATAATTTGAAAAAATAATATGGATTTACCTACAAAAAAAATACAAATCCGATTTTGACATGACTGCCTAAAATAGGAGTATAATGTTTTTAGGATTCATGTATGTTTGTATGTATATATGTATGTATGTTTGTTAGTATGTATGTTTGTATGTATGTATGTTTGTATTCATGTTTGTATGTATGTGAGTTTCTTTATTCCACCATAAATTTTAAATGCCTGAACAGATTAAACCGTATGGAGTATCGTTAGAACCCTTACATCCCCCCGAGTAACATAGGTTTTTTTAATTCAATATGTCGGCTGTATGGCCCCATTATAAAATAAAAAATACATTATTTCTTCGAATTTTACAATAATGTATGAGTATCAAATTGAAGCACATTCCAACAGTATATAATTTATTGGCACAAGTTCATTTTTGGCAGGGCAGGCGTGTTTTTTTACCTTTTAAGCTAGTGTTGAAATCTATAAAGGACATCACAACACTGAAGGCTTAACCCTTTCAATTAAAAATGTAATCACCATGTCGTTTCAGAAATCCAGGAGATATAAGGAAAGATAAACAAAAAAAAACAGTTGGCTTGAAAATTTCCAACTTGTGCCCATTATACAAAAAATTTTAGGCAAAAAATATGTCAAAAATAGGAAGTTCAACACAGAAAACAGTACAGAGCTTCAAAAATAACCCTCGTGCCATGTTAATTCTAATTATGACAAAAGCGCTTTTAATAGTGTTTACGTGCTGTTCCCTCAGGGGAGCCGAGATTAAGAGCTACTGAAGCACTAGTAAGACATGCCATTAATTCTTCAACGGGTGAATAACCTCCGTTCTTGAAGACGTCTCGTCTGGCATAGCAATCATTATTGTTGCTTTGGAACTCCATGGCCCATGTTTCGTGTCAATGATCAAATTGATTCTGTAATAATTCTGAAAACACTTGACACCGTGTTTTGATCGTTTGACTCACAGTTACGTAATGCTTTACTAATTTTACAC
This sequence comes from Alsophila aescularia, assembly GCA_946251855.1. Taxonomy (NCBI): domain Eukaryota; kingdom Metazoa; phylum Arthropoda; class Insecta; order Lepidoptera; family Geometridae; genus Alsophila; species Alsophila aescularia. The sequence goes on from OX276380.1 coordinate 45,254,016, forward strand.
CTGCTTTATGTTTGTTAATACATCTACACACAGAAATCGGAATAATAATCTACAACTAACATTATAAAGACGTAAGATTTGTTTTTTTGTTGTATTTTTTAATGTTTTTATTTATGTAATGGATAAACTCTAAAAACACTGAACCGATTTTAAAAATTCTTTCACCAGTATAGTTCTTACTTTTTGGATTTTATTCAGTAAAATACGATTTGTGTGTGTGTGTGTGTGTGTGTGTGTGTGTGTGTGTGTGTGTATGTGTTTGTGTGTATGTGTATATATATATATATATATTGGTGAAAGAATTTTTAAAATCGGTTTTATATTTATTTATTTTTTAAAATAAACAACAGATATTAATTAAATAGTACTAAGGAAACCACTAAGGTTTGTAGAAGTAATGCTACTAGATAGTCTTATTGTTATCCTATTTTTCGTAACATTAGAGATCCCTTCGAATATTGCAATAATGTAACCCAAGGTACCAAAAATTTGCTAATAAATGTCGATTACTCGCTATTAGGAACGGAATGACATTTTGACATAATCCTATAAAAAGTTCTTGCTTTTTATATTGCATACGACGTAGCAGTTTACCATCGAACGCCACGTTTTAACTGATGCTGTGTTGTATGTTTGACCTCACACTATCGCGGCAAGCCTCCGCCTTCATCGATAGGCACAGTAATATACACCTACCTAGTATTATATATTCGTAGTTAGTATATTCTATAGTTATTTTTTGTCAGTATGCGGAAAATCGAAATATTGAATTTCGTGAACTTGTAGCAACTTTAGTAAGATGTGTTCATACAACTTTTTGTTTATTATCAACACCAGATACTTACTTTTTGGATTTTATTCAGTAAAATACGATTTGTGTGTGTGTGTTTGTGTGTGTGTGTGTGTGTGTGTGTGTGTGGGAGGGTGTGTGTATGTGTTTGTTACTTCTTCGTGCTTAAACGGCTGAACTGATTTGCAAAAAAAATATGTGTGGAGGTAGCTTATACCCTGCATCAGCACATAGGCTACTTTTTATCCCGTAGAAATGCACGCTTCCTTAAGGACGCGAGTAATACCACGGGGCGCAGCTAGTATTGACATAAATTTAAAGTTTCTGTTTTACTTACATATGTTACTTTACTTTAATAGTTGCAATTGCATTTTTACACATCTTAATATATATATAAGTATATATTATATATATATATATATATATATATTCAAGTATATATATATATATATATTCAAGTATATATATATATATACTTGAATAATCTAAAATAGAAAATTTTGTAAGAAGCTTAAAAGAGAATTGCTACTGGTTAGCTATAAGAACTATATATTTTTGAAATGGTCTTATAAATACCTCCATTTTATACCCCAAACGATAGGTTTTGGTAATTTTTTGTTCCGTCGGAAATACAATATGGCAGCTGTAAGCCGCCATATTGTAGTTTTCTTGACACTTCATAATATCCTTTAGCACTCTCGTGATCAAAACGAATTTAATGATACCTCATTTTTCAAAATCCATCAAGCCGTTTAGGCTGTAGGTCGCGCCTAAGAAACGTACAAACAAACAGACATACATATAACCCAAATACATAACCCTCCGTGCAGTCGGGTAAAAAAAACATTGTAAAAATAAATAACGTGGTTTTTAGATTAGTTTTTATAATCTACATTTGCTTCTTTTTTTTTCTAAAGTTGCTACAACTTCATGAAAATCAACAGTTTAATTTTTCTTAAATAATGAAATAAAAAAACTTGATTTTTCATGATGTTTTAGCAACTTTAGAGAAATAAAACATGCATCTTTTTGTTCGCTATAAGCAGCAGAATCCAAATTTGCGATAGTTTTACACGACTGCCCAAAAAAAGGAGTGTATTGTTTTTAGCATTCATGTATGTATATGTATGTTTGTATGTGAGTTTCTTTATTCCATCATAACTTTTAAATGCCTAAACAGATTTAGACGTATGGGGTTTCGTTAGAATCCTTACATCCCCCAGAGTAACATAGGTTATATATTTGAAAACATTCAATATGGCGGCAGTATGGCACCATATTCAAACGCGAAAAAAAATCTACAATATGCGTATCAAATTAAAGCACATTCCAACAGTATATAATTTATTGGCAAAAGCTTTTTTTTTTAGCTTTTACGCTAGTTATTATATAAATAGCCGCGTTTCATTGCAAGTAAATATTTTTCAAAATTGAGCCCATGTTTCTTTCAGCATTTTCCCTCTTTTCCTAGTGTGCAAATAGACTAGAAAAAAAACCTCAACCTTTATAACGAAGTCATATATCGTTTGAATGACGCGGCATAACCGCTGCTGTTCATCAAAAGAATACTTCTGTAACCATGATGAAGAACCATGAAGGATGCAAACGTGCGGGTCTTTGCAAGGACAGATTGAGCAAATGAGGGGCATCGAGCAGTTCGATAATAGTCTGGAGCAATCCCGCAAGCCGTATCACATCTGATGAATGCAGTTTGTGACTTAAACTCTGCACAGTAGATGACTTATATAAAACCATTGACAATGCATAGGTGTTATTTTTATCAAATTGTTTAGTTTAAGTATTTCGAATACCTAATCCTATACGTACGGACTAAAATAGAAACATCGACACGATAGAAGAAGTACATAAAAGAACAGAGTACTGGTGAGGCATCGAAAATCACGATGTTTTTGTCGAAGAAAAACGCGTAGCTATTTCTATGCTAATTTCGTAAAGTACATTTGTACTTTACTGAAACATTTTTTGTTTTCATAAAAAGCTTTAACAAAGTGGTTATATATACATTTTATTTCAAATCAGTTTAACTCGTTTTGTTAGATTGAAATTATAATGTAAAAAAATAAAGATTCTACAAACTCGGGGTTTTCCAAATATCACGAACAAAGCTGCCTGAAATTATTATTGTTTCATAGAGGGTTAACTTTTAGTTTGTATGACGGTTTCAAAACTGTTTTACCCTGTTGGAGTTTAATCCAACAGTCATTTGAATAGATTTAACATATCAAAAGATTTGGGAAAATAGACCACATATTTAGGGACAGCAAATCCCTTATAAATCGTGGAAACCTACGTTATTCCTCTTTTGTGCCCTTGGAGAAGGATTTTGTTTCTGTGACAGCTCTATTTACCTGCGGTATTAAATCTCTCGGGGATCAGAAGGACAACGGACCTATCAACGGCGGGACGGCGCGGTAAATCCTCCGCCCATTCCGTAAGCTATTGACACCCAAATTATTTACACGGATTTTATTACACGAAAAAAGCTGCGCAGTTCGAAACGGCCGCATTCATGCGCCTATAAAAGAGTTACAAAAGATCAGGCCCCCATTGTTTCTAAATTATAAATAAGCCATAAACCATCCTTATAGCGATAACCCGAACGTTGGCAACATACTCTATTCCGGGCACGGACCACACGTGCGCCCACATCTCATTAATGCAATCGATACGCCCTCACTAAACCATTACTAACACCATACAGCGCCATACAACTACTTTATTGCTCTACGGACCGGTTAAGTTCTGATGTGTATCTCGATGGACACAAATTCATAAACCGGCTGAAAAACATATGCAAGCTTCCTATCCCTGATTAACAAACATTAAATTATTATTAATTTTATTAAATTCCTGGCTGTACAATATTACATCAAGAAGCCGCCTGGGGGAAGTACCAGACCTTTGTTGAATATTCAACCGCCAAGCAGTAATGTGTAAACATTCTGTGTTTCGGTTTGAAGGGCAATGTTTCCAGCGAAATTACTGGGCAATGAGACTACAACCAATGTCTCAGGGTGTCGAGCGTAGTGCAGTGACGCGCAAGATTTGGCAACCAAAGTTCTGGGTGGCACTGCAACTGCTATGGGCAGTCGTAACGCTTACCATCAGGCGAGCGACCAGCCAGTCTCGACACTCAAAGTAATTTAAAAAAAGTCTTCTGTTTGTTTCGACCCATTGCAGGTATTAAGCCTCTTCTCCCTTGTGCCATTCATCTGTGGACTGTGCCGACCTCATCCAGGTCTTTCCTTTGACCGCCTCGATGTCGCTGAGCAATCTGGCAGGTGGTCTGCCAACTCCTCTTTTATTTGCCCTCGGCAACCATTCCCTGAGGGCTCTACTCCACCTGCCAACTCCACGCCTCGCCAAGTGTCCTGCTCAACGCCACTTGAGTCTAATAATACGTCTCCAACGTCTGGAACTTTGGTCCTTCGTGGGATTTCCGTATTTTCGACTCGGTCTTTGAGGCTTGTGCCTAACATGGCATGCTCCATGGCTCTCGCTTTCGATGCACTGTCTCCTTAGTGAGCGTCCATGTCACAATTTTTATTTGGTAAATTAATTTTCACGTGGACTCTTAAAAGCCCAATGATCGTTTAATTTACGATAATGACGACCTTCGGAACGCGGCTGGCAGAAACTGGAAGCAGAGAGTTGAAGACCGAGCTTAGTGGCGTGTGTTAATTAGTCCAGTAGAAGACAAGTATAGGCTGATGATAATAATTTACGGATCATTTGGTGAGCGGCTCGAGTCAACTCTGCAGACGACAAACACATTTAAAACAATAACATTATAAATGCATTATCTTGATACATTCTTCTGGATCGGCACTCTATTTCTTGTCACCTTTCGCTTTAGACCTTTTAACGATTTTCATTTCATTTATATTTTGTCGTGCGGCGACGGAACTAGAATTCTAATCTTCGTCTCCACGTGTTTGTGGCGTTAGTATCGGGAAAGCGATCATAAAAGGGGGAGGACCCCTCTGAAGAGTGGCGTGGCGATGCTATGTTACCGACCAAGCAATATTTTGTGTGGGCATCCGCTTCAATGGTGATTGATCAATTTCGATATATTTTGGTATCTTGGTCTGGTTAATCCTTTAAAGAATTTATTAATTCAGAGATTATTTTACAGACAGTAAGATGTTATGAACTAATGAAACTGATGTGACTAATGAAGCTTATTTGCTTACGGTTTGTCTCCTTCAGCTAGAAATATACAATCAATTCATCTCAGAGATTCAACTAAAACGCTATTATGCGGTATGGATTTTGAAAATGAAGGAGAAAAGTCATGTTGATATTCTGCTCGTTTTTGCTATGGTTTATTCTCTCGGCAACCGAGCGAGGGCACGACCTCGGCAGTGACGTCACGCCTCAGATGAATGAACATCCCCCTGAGCAACCCCAACCCTCGATATTTTCATAGCCTCCCCAAGAGCGGTCAATTATACACGACACGACCGATGATCTCCAATAACACAGCCGATACAGCTGTTGTTCTTTGTCATATTGGCAGGCATTACCGCCGCCCATTGTACTTTAGTGCTATTGTACATTGTACTTTAGTTTTTAAGATTAATATCATATACTTTGTAATATATCATTTATGTAAACTGGTGTACACTAAAGCATTCTTTATCTATCAATCCAGCGCTCGAGATTTCGTACCATACAGACATAAGAAGCTAGATCTCTAGAGAATAGTCCCAAAGATTTAAAATCAATTTGGTTAACAATAAGCAAAAAAGGTTGTAAAGCGTCTGTAGAGACCAAATAATATAAATGTTAATAATCGAAACACAACCTTTCCATCTCATGAATCCTCAAGTGACGATAGACTTTGTAAAATCGATGTCATAACTTGCGCAGAATAAACGCTTTGTTTGACATCGACTCAATACGCCCTTGAACTGGATGTTTTAGGAATTATCACATATTTGCATTGAAAAGCAAAATGTAGCGTTGACACTTGAGGTCCATGGCTCGTGCGCATTTTATTTAAATTACTCATGTCGCCGCATCGCGTCGTGTCCTTTTAGATGCCTAATCTTGGCTTTTCCATATCAATCAATCTCTATTATCTTCTCTTTACGTTCCGTGGTTACGTTTAGTACAAACCATCTTTCTTAACACCCGACGAAAAAGAAGAGGGGTGTTATAAGTTTAAAGGGTGTATCTGTGTGTCTGTCTGTGGCATTGTAGCTCCCATGAATGGCACGATTTTTATGCGTTTTTTTTCGTTTAGAAAGCTGATGTGATCGAGATGGTTCTTAGCTATAATTTATGTGTTGTGGGCCATATAAATTTTCATTTGTTAGCCTTGAAATTTTGATTTCGTCGCCAAGTTTTTTTTTTTGGCTTTCATATTTCCACAGACTACTTCTACCAGGTTATATAAATGGATACTGGCAACCATAAAAAGGATGCCAAACGGGTTCATAATTATTTAACAAACCACATGTACTATTATTTAATATGTGCTTGAACATAAGTCTTTCATAATCTTATGCAATGATAACCAGCGAATTACAATAATAATGAAAAAAGTATAACGCACCTCGGTGCAGCAGCGCCCTGATCAAGTGCCATATTTGGACAGCCGGTGAGTCATCCGACTGCCCGTGTAGCAACTAGTGCACTCAAGGCCCGGGCTAACTGTTGCGATGTTGCCATATTGAGGCCGGTTTAAGGGGAATCATATACAACTAGAATATAAATGGTGATAGCGTTCTTCAGCCAATTAGGATCGACTGTAGAGAGAAGGGGAACCCAAATCGATAGGCTCGATGCGAACTCACGACTGCCCCATCTGTTAATGAAGCTGACACTTGCGAAGTGTTTTCAGTCTCTGGTTTGGCCTCAAGTTCCTGATATTAACCAAAACTTTAAATGGTTTACTGAATTATGTAAGTCAGAATAAGCTCAGATTCCATCGCAATACGCTTCGTATGGAATTTTGAAAGTCGGTAAACAACATTATTCTCAGGTTAGGTTTTCTTGAATTAAACCATATCATGTTGCTGTATAAATGTTTATACAATGTAAAACTTGAAGAGGCGCTTTATTCGATTGTTTAAAACATTATGTTAATTGTTATACTTACTATGCATTTTTTCTAGATAGGTATTTCGTCCCCTGCCTAAATATCAAATTTCAAAAAACTTGTTTGCACAAGTCGACTTTTGCTACATTATGACCTTGTATATTTTTTTCCATTGTTTATTTATGTAAATTATATTGATATTTATTTATTTTTTGAAAAATAAATGACCCATTTCGAAATACCAAATTCTGTGGAATTCGTATTAAATTAAGAGCTTTGCCAATTTAATTTGTGTGATAATAAAATTGGATGGATATTCCAAATGTTATTTTAATGCCATTAGGCATTTGGCTAGAAAACCTTTTAAGTTTCGTTTAGTTTGAAAGTCCAATTATGACTGGGAATTACTCGTAAGTTCGTCTACGTCCGCCGGTCTCTTATTTCTTTGAAGAAAGTAACTTCATCTTAACTAAACAACATGCTACAAAAAGAGGCACAAGCTCCACACAGGGCTGTGACGTGACGTTTCCCTAAAATGGCTAGAGCCATGTAGAAAACAACACGGCTAGGTTTGGTTCTTGCATTGAACCTTATGGAGAGAATGCTTGTGGTAAGCGGAATCAAATAGGTATATCTTTGAAGTGATTAGGATGACAGATTCATGATCGATCGTGACAGAAGATAGATGTTGACAGATCCTGTTCGCACATATATTTTTTGCGTGTATAGCTCCTACAAGTAACAGAGCAACGTATACCGCTATAACACTTGGTCTAACGCTCGTTGCAAGAGACCATGCCGTGATTCGTTTACAGAATAATCCAAGCCTTTGCTATTTTATTTTATTTTAAAAGGAAATTTTAAAACGGCTTATGCCACAGAATAAATAATAGTACTAACTTATGATTATAAATATTCACAGATGTATCATTATTAAACAGTTTTACACATAATACTTATTGTCATTGTGGTCATTGTTAGAATCAGAGCTTAGTGTAGTGTCTCATTTTGGAAAATATATAATTGAAAGCTCAACTACTTCAAGAGTTGCGAAGTCTGCAACGCGTGCGTCGCTTTAGTTAAACGGAAGAGCGATAAGGTTGCTCTTGTTCAGATACGTGCCTAATCCTATGTATGAGTGTATGTGTTTATGTATGTGTGCGTATGTGAACGTGCTTTGACCGTGCACCCGGTCTTCGGACTCACTAAAAAGTCTAAAAATTCGTTTAATTTGCTCAGAGAACCGTTTCATCCTAGAGGCCTTGGATTAAATTAAACAAGCACATTGATGGATTGGGGTGACGCGTCCGAGGTAACAGCACATAATAAATAATAGTACTACGTAACACTAAAAGAGAATGCTCCAATTTCTATCAGAAAATTTGTATCACATACGAGATTCGAACTCGCATACTGTGCTTCTGCGCGGCACATGCCTCTACTAATTCGGCTACCGTGAACTATGCATCACCATCGGAATTTTTCCACTAGCTTCTTGAACCTATAAGCTATGGGTACGGTAACGCCATCTATTGCTATGTCATGGTGAAACTTATAACGGGCTATCACAATTAAATGCGTACACAGCATTTCGTGTCTGTGCTGTTAACCATTGAGGAGTGACATTATCAGGAGACCATGTCATGGTAAAATTTAAAACCGGCTGTCATAACAAAATGCTTACAGAAAATTTTGTGTCTGTGCTGTTAACTGTTGATAAGTTCCCTTATCTGGAGCTAATCCTGGATGACGATTCAGGTCATGCTTACCATAAAAATTCATTGTCATCTGAACTGAACCAACATGTAAAAAAATCAACTCCGTAGGATAAGAGGAAGTGGTTCTGCTTGCAAGATTTTTCTTAAACAAACATACATAAGCACAAACATTGCAAGTTAAATAATAGCTTTCAAAAATTAACTAAGTACCTATTCGCTTTTAATTTTATAAATATTATGATAATAATGGCGCCTGTGACTCATTTCACAGAATATATGTGCTGCACATAGGTATAAAACGTTTATCCTTTTGGCGCTGTCTCTATGACATGCGTTTGATTTGCCAGTAGTGACGACCACTCAATTCTCCTGCCAGCTCCTAGGTCTATTAACATGACTTAGCAAGCCGCTACAACCGATGATGTAAAACATTAGGATGTCAACGTGGTGCTTTCGCTAATTTGCTTTACGACCTCGAGGACAAGCAGTAAAAAATAGTAACTGGTTCCTCTGACCAAAGGAAATCTGCCCTGCGTCAAACGCCTTAATGTAAATGTTTATTGCTTTGTTTTTAAGTTAAATAAAGTTAGACCGGTTGTAGAGTTCTCGATTTCAATTCTGCGAACGATCGATGCCCGTTTAGATTTTAAAGATTAAGGCCAGGCTCCAAGGTTACATTTTCCCACTCCCCACTTCCCTGCCACCTCCCCTGCACTCTGCTACCCGCTACCCGCAATAAGCACTGAAGTGCCTGCGTAACAAGATTGAATATCGCGAGCGCTGAATGACGTACGAGTATGTCTCAATAGTTATTAATTTTATTGGCAGGCTAATAATTTAGTTAGGTAAATTTTGTCTAAACATTAGATGATAAACTATATTTTATTGCTGTGAGATTTATTTTAGAGATAAAACTTAAGCCGTTGAGTAGAAAAATGAAAATATTACTGAAAGTAACGTAATTTTTGATAAGAAAATGTATCGAATGAAATTCTGTTAATCATGTTTTTGGCTTAGTCTTACAGAGATAAAGATCTCAAAAACATGTATGTTATGTTTCACATTTATCAGGTTTGTGGTTGACCCAACATATTTATGGAAAAACCCCTTAAAGAGCAGAGCCAGGTCTTAACTAGTTCTATAAAAATTGAATGGGCATTACTCTCTCGTATTGGCAGTAGTAACATTAAAGTAGTAACATAAAATTAATGAAACTGACGTGTTCATTGGCAAGTGAATTAATATCATCGACAACTATTTGAAGGTTGCGGTTATTGACTTTCTGGCGCCCACCTAATTATTTCCTGTGAAATATAGCTGAATTAAACTATTTGTATGGTGAAAATCGGACATAATGCAAGTTGAACTCGCTGTGGAGAGGGTTCCGTACGATGAATATATTATCCACAATATTGAGAGATTTACAATGTTATTTTAAGACCATCTAGACTTCATAAAGGACTTTTGGAGATTAAGGGGGATTGATAATAGTAAATTTTCAGATAGTGTTTAAAGTAAATAATTTTAAATAAATTATTTACTTTAACTATAAATGAAAAACATATTGACAACAAGATTTTCATTTTCGTTTGATATCAAACGGTATAGTTTGCAAGACCCCATATTCAAAATTCATTTATTTACATAACAAGTTCGTGTTTAGGTAACAGAAATTCATAATATGTGTCCCAAATTTCAACTTAATCGGTCTAGTAGATCCAAAAGGGTTTTTTTTTTTTTATTCGGACGTACTTTTGTGGCATATCAGCTTGTCTTAAAAAATAAATGGGCACACACTAACATTTATTTTTATTTTTCTTCAACAAGTCTTAACAACTAACACAACATTTACGATACTTTAATTGTCGCTGCACTTCTGTCTATTTGGGCAGAGGTTCCACCTGACTGTGCTTAGTCCAATCTTGGACTGCTTGGCTGTCTTAGGCCTGCCGGTCAGCTGACCGGCAGGCCTAAGACCGGGTCCATAGACAGGTGGCTTCAGAGAGCGATTAAGGAAAAAGTCTCGAATACTACAGATCGCGGATTATATACCTTTGCATATTACTGACAGTGTATTAAATGGTTATTGGGGGTTATCCCTTAGGTCAGCAATATGCGCAGTGTAACAGTACGTAACCCTAAAAATATTATTTTATTAACACGTTATATTAAATTTCAAAAAAGATAACGTAATATTTAATTTAGCTTTGGATTACTTTGTAATAGTTGTGAATTAGGTTTGGATTAAGTCAGATGAGATTGTACTGTCAGGGAATGCTCCAGTAGACACAGCTGGATATTTTGTCACAGCGGGCAATAAAATTATATTTGTCAAATAAGGTAGTGCTGACGAGTCCCTATATTACACGGCCAATATTACGCGACCAAATAATGTACAGCCAATAATACGCGACCAATATTACGTGGTTTGGCATCGTAATATCAGGGTGTACATTATTTGGTTGCGTATTATTGGCCGTGTAATATCACCCCGTGCTGATTTTGTACAGGTGATAATACGCAGCCAGGATTACGAAGCCAAAATATGTACATGTAATAACAGGGTGTGCATTATTGGCTGTGTAATACGGGCCGGACACTTTTTGTACGGGCGATATTGTACAGCCAATATTACGTGTACATCACAGATTAAAATATAGAAATGACATAGTCAAAGTCTCGTTTGCACGTTCCAGTATCCTTTTACTACAGATTATGAATCACGATTGCTCCGGCGCTGCGGGATGTGCTGCCCCTCCGTCCTTGCGTAACAAAGCACAGGTACCAACGCTCGCCTCCGCAGCTTCGGCTTTTTGGTCGCCTTCGGCGATCAGCCTCCGCCGCTCCAGCTCACCCTGGTACCTGCACTTTGTTACAGCGGACGGGGGCTGCACTCCCTCCACGCCTCCGGCTTTTTAAAAACACTCTAGTGTAGGGCAGACAAGACCACGTGGAGTCGGGGTTGGCCGATTCGGTTCTGTGACAGTTTTCTTTTTCTCGACACTCGCCTACACAAACGAGGCATCAAGGAGTGATTCTAGCTTTGTCTATGGTTGGCTTCGTATTATTGGCCGTGTAATATTGGTCGTACAAAATCGGTACGGGCTGATATTACGTATCCAGTTGTACACGTAATATTGGTCGCGTAATACTGGCCGTGCATTATCAACCCAGACTGATTTTGTACGGGCAATAATACACGGCCAGTATTAGCCGTCCAAATATTACGAATCCATGTACACGTAATATCTGGCCGTGTAATATTGGCTGTACAATACTGGTCGTACATTATTTTGGTCGTGTATTATCGTCTCCCGTGCTGACCTCTGGTCTCAGAGCCAGTCTCAGGCCGCCCAAGGGCCTTGGATTTGGCTTATCGACTGTTATAAATTTATTGTTAACAGCCGGGGAGGTTTAACGTACCCTCCGAAGCACGGAGCGATGGCTAATCCGTACAAAACGTATGCGGGGCCGAGGATCGAACCTGGTGTCGGATTACAACTTTCAAAGCACACATTAATATAGACAAATTATACTTTACTGTAACCAGTTTACAAAAATATACAGCACAAAGGAACAATTTTAGAACTAAACAACGGGCGCATTTATCGCTAAAAGCGATCTCTTCCAGTCAACCTTTGGATGGAAAGAAATAATGGAGTGAGAGAGGATGGCACATTAATATACAACCATACAATTGGTTTCAAGCAATTTTAGCTTGGGACTATTCTAAGCTTCCAATAGTGACACCCAGACAATCTAGATTATACATTTGAGGATATCTTCATTTTTTAATCGTGTTCTTCGCCCGGGGCCGAAACTACAGCTTTTCTTTTTTTTTCTTTTCAGTTGCATTTCCATGGGCCCATGTAGTGTTTCACACGGACTGTGATGGCTACGGATGACCTGGTCGTAGTGGTTTGTTCTCGTGGTTAGTGAATCTAGTGTACCAGCCAGTGTTCTGTTAGTGTTACTGAAGTGGCAGTGATGTGACCGTCCATGGAAGTGTCGGGGTGTTCTCGGAATGTTCACGAAGCACGGCAAGGCCGCTGAGCGGTGCAACCATCCCTCCCATAGGGGGTGTAAGAAGAAAAAACAAGCCCCTCACACGCCCTGGAAGTACTTGATGAATTGCCCACTCGTTAGGAAATGTTTTGGTATAGTATTTTTTATTTTCTTTTGCTATAGAGTTCTTACGTGCGTCAACACGCTAATAGCACGGCATTTGATACAATTTCGTTTTGGGTCGAAAAGTTCACACACACATTTAATATAAACCTGTTATTAGAATAGCTGTCATAATTATAATCATTAGCGTTTTTTCTAGATAATAAATTATCATTTGATAAATATTCATGGCGCTCGTAGGTTAGTTTTTGTGGCTTGATTATGTATTTAATAACGGTGTGGTTAAACAAGGTCTACTTTATGTAAATAAATAAAGGCCTAATTGA